>JAOPSE010000366.1:0-723424 GCA_029449295.1 Zea luxurians
TGATTTTTCTAAAATACCTAATTCCTATTTTGTGTATAGATTGCATATTTTTAAGTTTTATTTAAATAAGATAATAAATAAAATATAATTTTGCATAAAGACAGGAGATTTTGAATTGTGCATATAAATGCTAACTGAGACCTTACCCTCATATTTGAATTTGAACTGTAAATTTAAACTTGAATTTGAAATGAGGAGTTAGAAATATAAAAAATAAAAAAACCTGAGCCTGTGCCTGGGCCGAATCTGGACTTGGCCCATTTGGCCACCCGCGCCGTTTCCCCCTGTCAAACCGGGCCTGCTTGCCTGCCGCTCGGCGTGCAACACTACGACTCTCACTGTCGGCCTGGGCCCACAGCTCAGCGGCTCGCGCCCGACGCATTCCTCTACCCGCGTAGGCAGTTCCCTGTTCATCTTCTCCGACGGATCGGGCGGGCGCGCACCTGACACCGTGGATTCCGCGCGGGGACCGAGTCCCTCGCTTGCGCAACGACTACCGAAACCCGCACACTACTTCGGGTACAAATACCTAGCGTGTCCCTGCCCGCTCATCTTAGTCGCGCTGCAGGATCGGTGTCGAGGCAGCCATTCCAGAGAGCATCTCCACCAAACGACGCTGGGACCCGCCACCACCATTGCACCTTTCCAAGCGCCTTGTCGGGGCTTGGGTGAGCCTCGGCCACCACCAATTTCATGTGTAGAACCCCGGCGCAGTGCGAATTTATTGTCGTAGCTGACGCGCCGCCGCACAATCGCCTCGCTCCATGAAATACCTCCTCCGCCCTTCTATCCACTGGTATGTGCCCCTTAATCATGCGCTATAAGCCGGCATTGTGTGTCTTCGAGTTGGGTTTGGCGCGTTGGCATGCCTTGGGACCGCCTCGCCGGTGTGACTCCGCTGCCGGATGTAGCGCCGCCATGGTCCGGTGTTGGGGCCGGAGATAGGAGTATTGTGGGGCCCATTGGATGGTTCATCGACGAATAGGATTAGACATCAGGGCAATTAGCACATGGCCGTTGGATCAGTTCTGGATGGATAGGATCGCGACGAGCATAAATAAAATCCTGGTCGTTGATCTGTCAGTGGACGGATCCGGTGGCATCTCGGTGTGGGTGGTCCAGAACCGTTGGATGGAGATCTAACGTACCACAACACGTATCGGTTTGATTCTAATCAGAGTCGTGCGTGTCTGATATAACGACTCTGGTTGCTCCTTACCCCTTCAGCCGAGCGAATAGGCAAATAAGCCCCTGGGTTTTGGGGAAACCAACCTGCCGTCCATGCGGTCGTAGCTCTGAGTCTAGGAAATTTTTATATCTCAGCCCCTAGCTTTTCCAGAATTCATGCGCGAAGTCCAGGGATCAGAAGAATTTGATAATTAATAACAAAAATTGATTTATAGTGGAAAATAAATGTTAGAACTTGTTTAATTCATAGAAAATTCATACTAGCTCCTTTTTAACCCATTCCAGTTCCTATAATTTTGTTTTAATATTGTCTATCAACTAGTAACACTGTTTAGCCATTAAACTTGAATTAAAATTGTTCATTTGAATTAATCTATTCTAAGTACCTAATAACTTCAGAAATTCATAATTTCTTCATTTTAACTCCGAATTGACCTGTTCCAGTTGCGTTAGCTTCATATGAATATTTATTATACAATAACAACATTTATTATACTATGTCTCATTCTTTTATAATTAGATCTTTATTTAACTTATGTTGGTTAGTCTTGTTAATCTGCGTATCATTATAATCTACTAAAATATGATCTATGATCGATAGATTAAAGTTGAATTTATTACTACTTTGGGTTATCTTTTCTTTGGAACCTAGTGTTAATTATTTAATCACATCATAACTTGATGACCATAACCCCGATCTTAGTAGTTCTCAATCCCACGATCTCGTAGCATCGCGTATATCATTATTATTCAGTTTGTTCTTATGTTTGGTGTGATGTTAATTTTATCTATACCATGTTTGTTTGTATTGCTACGACTAGCAGTGAGGTCACGAGGATTTGAAGAATCATCCTGATACCTGGAATCTCAAGTACCAAGCAAGTTGTGCCCTTGATCACTTTTGTTTACCCAATAATGTTCTTTATTATCACTTATCAATGCATAGGTTTAAGTTTGATGGGACCCAATAGGTCACCCTAGTCTGATTATCTTTTACCTTGTTTATCCCTGAATCATTTGGTTAGTTTTTGCAATTGCTCTATATGGTTTTGGGATTAATATTTCATTATATCCATGTTCCAATTATTTTGTTATTTTATTTATGTTCATGTCAAGATCATTATTTTTAATTGGAACATGGAGCTTAACTTGAGAAACATGTGTCACCACAAGAGTGAATGGGACGCCCTTGGCTGACTAATTAGGAAAGCTAGTGGAAGACTACCTTACCCCTAAGGGGCAAGGGCAGTAGGGGAGTTGCATGCAGGGGGTTCTCGGGTTGATTTTGCTGCGATGGTGGTCGGACGAGGGATTCTTGCAAGTGCTCTTCCCATAAACTGTAGCGGGTTTTCGAAAGCTAGTGGAACTTTGTAAAGGCCTCGTAGTGGATCCCTAGCCATTAACCTCGGTAATGCCTAAGGGTCTAGCTAACCCTAGCGACATGGGATACACGACTTGTGGGTACAGGGTACAACCTCTGTAGAGTGTAAAACTTGTATACTAGCCGAGCTCACGGTCATGAGCAGCTCAGGACTCTCGCGTGATTAAATTATGGAACTTAAACTCAATTTGTTATATGCATTGCATGGGATTATTTATTAATTTTGTTCTATCATTTATTATGGTTTGGTATTTACTTACATTTAGTAACTGCTAATAAAATTTGACCAACTTATTAAAAGCAATGCTCAACTTTAACCCCTATTGTTGATCAGCCTTACACTTCACATGAGCTCCCACCTTTGGTGAGTTCATACACATTATTCCCCACAACTTGTTGAGCGATGAACATGTGTGAGCTCACCCTTGCTGTCTCACACCCTCCACAGGAGAAGAACAGGTGGTTCAAGAGGAGCCACACAATGAGGAGTTTGATTCGATCTAGGTGAAATCTCCCAGTTGACTTAATTGGCGCCAAGGATGGACATTAGTTCGATTTATATTTATAATTTATTTTGTAAGACTTCCGCTATGTAATAAGTACTCTGATTATATCATGACATTTATCTCTATACACTCTGTTATTATATATGTTGTCTTCTTTGGCGCATGTATGAGATGCACCCGGCTTTGTCCCTTAAATCCAAGTGTGACATAAGTAGTATCAGAGGAATGTTGACTGTAGGACAAGACCTAGATAGAACTGGACAACCCTTACCTACTTACCTTACTTTGATCCTTTCTATACTTATCTTGATCATGTTTCACCTTCTACTGTTCTACTCTGATTAACCTTACTTTTACTACTCTGATTCTTTTCTAAACTTATCTTAATCTTTTCTCATCTATTTCCGCTTTACTCTGATTATTCTTACCTTTTCTTTCTAAAGACAAATGTGGATTTCACACTTTGAAATCCTATGCCTAAAGTGACTTTAGGAATAAGAGACCTACTCTTAGAAACAAAAACAAAACTAATTTTATAGATATCTATACGCTTGAGTGTTTGTTCTTATGATACTTGTCTAATTTGGATATTTGATTGAGTGTGATGAGTTGTGGAGTAATGTCCACAATTACATCGACATATACATATAAGCATAAATAGAATTCATAAGATAACTAAACAACCTAAATTATCCTCCATTAAAGTGTATCTATTTCAGATAGATTCCTTTAAGTTGAATATATATATATATATATATATATATATAATCTATCTTATCCTAATAGGTTCATCTTGTGTAAAAAACTTCTTATCCTCTTAAATTGTTTATAAGATAACAAGACCCACTAGAATAAGTCAAATAAATCCATCCTACCTTAAAAGATACTCTCCTATCTTAATAGATACATTTTATCTTAAAAGATTCTCTGTTTTCTTAAAAGCTTCTCTCTTATCTTAATAGATCCATCTTATCTCGAAAAGATTCTATCCTATCCTAATAGATCTAACTAATCTCAATAAATTCTATCCTATTCTTAGAGACTCATCTTGTCCTAATAAAGCATACTTATCCCCACCACTTTGCTTATCTCATGATAGCGTAACAAACATGATCTATTCCAAAATAAATTAAGTAGATCTTATCTAGTCTTATCTGATTACACCATTTAATTCTGATCCCATCTAATCTAATCAGATCTAATCTAAATGGACAAACATGTTAGATAATACTGGTAAAATAAGATTGGATCCTACTCTTATAAATATGTTTTAATCTAAATTGGAGTCTTAGTCCAACCTGGTCATATGCAACTATCTTAACCATTCAATGGTTGCATAACCCTCTGTTTTAACGTATCAGTTCCTTAACCATTCGATGGTTGCATAACCCCTCTAACGTTAGTTTGATTTATATTTATAATTTATTTTGTAAGACTTCCGCTATGTAATAAGTACTCTGATTATATTGTGACATTTATCTCTATACACTCTGTTATTATATATGTTGTTTTCTTTGGCGCATGTATGAGATGCACTCGGCTTTGTCCCTTAAATCTGGGTGTAACACGACCTTGTTGTTCCTGTCTGAAAGCTCTCTTGTGGGTTTTGGTGTTTGGATGACAACTCAATTAAAGGACTAACAAGTGTGCTAAGTGTTGAACAGGTGCTTAATGTAAAGCTAACAGGGTTCAACACAAGTGAACAAGTGTGATGGTCCAAGGACTAGATGATGATAGATAATGGGCATCACAAGTAAGATGGACATTGCAAAAGTGATACTCGGGTGCGTAGCTCGGAGACAACTGATCAAGCCAAGGACGGAGGCAAGAAGAGCTTCGAGGTACCAAGTGCATGGGAGAAGGTCAAGGAGGCTGAGGAACCCAAAGCCAAGGGTGAAGAAGAAGGCTTGCAAAGTCAAGGGTGATCGAGTTGAGAACAGCTACGGCACATCAAGGATCACTACATAAAGACGTGACTTACAACCAATGAGGTAACAGCTATAGTTATGTGGTGTAAGTCATAAGGCTCAAGATCAAGCTCTAAGAAGGAGATCAAGGTCACTAGAAGGAGAACAAGTGTCAAAACCAGAACTGGAAGCAGCCCAAAAGAGCTAAGTTCACCTTGATCTTTTGTTTGGGTTGTTCCTATGTTTGGAGGTGTTTCTATGTGACCTTTGCAGGATGTTGGAGCTAAGAAATGTCAATCTAGATCAAGTCAAGCTGACTTGATGATATATGAGTCCAACATCAAAGCTCAAGCATGTCAAATGCTATAGATGTAATAATCAAGAGAAGGTATGTTTCTAGACTTAGTACATTGGTTTTTGTGTACTAATATACTTGTCTAAGTGTTAGAAACAGAAGGAAGAAGAAAAGGATAGAAGTGCAAAAGGCTTGGCTGTGTTCAGCCAAGACTCAGCTCAGCTTGGCACACCGGACTGTCCGGTGGTGCACCAGACAGTGTCCGGTGCGCCAGGCTGAACTCTGGTGAACAGGCCACTCTCGGGAGAAGCCGGCGGCGTATGGCTATAATTCACCGGACTGTCTGATGGTGTACCGGACTGTCCGGTGAGCCAACGGTTGGCTGGACCAACGGTCGGCCGTGCAATCCGCGCGTGACGCGTGGCCGAGCCAACGGTCAGATGGGGCACCGGACTGTCCGGTGAGCCAACGGTCGGCTGGGCCAACGGTCGGCCGCGCAATCCGCGTGTGACGCGTGGCCGAGCCAACGGTCAGATGGGGCACCGGACTGTCCGGTGTGCAACGGACAGTGTCCGGTGCGCCAACGGCTCCAGGACTGCAACGATCGACTGCTCCAGGACAGTGTCTGGTGGTGCACCGGACTGTCCGGTGCGCCACCCGACAGAAAGAAAGTATTGCCTTCCAAATGGGATTCCAACGGCTCCTAGGCCCCTTGTGCCTATAAAAGGGACCCCTAGGCGCCTCAAGCAATGTACAAGTGCAGCCAACAAGTGTAGACATCACTCGAATCAATTCTCACTCTCCCTCTTGTGTGTAACTCTATAGTTTGTGTAGAAGGCACAACTATAAGCCTTTAGAGAGAGGAGAAGTGCTGCTAAGAGCTAGAGCAAGGTCATGAGCGTAGAGTTACTCTGCCGGGGTGCTGCCAGGAAGTTTGTAAGCAGCCGGGGTTTTGTTGTAACCCAACTCAATAGTGAAAGGCTCTATCTGTCATACTGACAGATCTGAGCAAACGGAGGAAGTTGAAATAGACTCCAAGCCCAGGTGTGGCTAACTCCAACGAGGACTAGGCAAGCATTTCAGGCTTGGCCGAACCTCGGAATAAATCCTTGCGTCTGTGTGCTCTGTTCCTTATTGTATTCTGACTCTTTGTCTTATTTGCTTTTATATCTGCACTTCAATACTTATCTCTGGTATAAGCTTTATTTGAAGTGCAGGACATTTTGAGACAGGATCTTCTATTCCGCTGCAACCTACTCGAAGGGTTCTTCACTCTACTGCGTTCTAGTCTTCGAGTAGAGTAAGGATTTAAGTTTTAAAGTGATAAGTTTTTATTCGCCTATTCACCCCCCCTCTAGGTGACATCCAGATCCTATTCCCGGGTCAAAAGGAACTTTCACTGTCCACCTTGAAGTTGGCCAGGAATTTCACCTTTGCTTCTTGGATCAGCTGCTCCTTGTGCTCCTCGAACTGGAGCTATTCGTCAGCCGGCAAGGTCTCCCAAGCTGGCTCTATGATATTGCTGGGGAGACATCAGAGCTATCCCCTGAACCGGCCATTGAGGGCTGATCTGATGGGTCTATATGTGGTTTCCCCAGCGGAGTCACCAAAAGTGTGTTGGTGCCTTTTTGGGTGCCAATCACTACGTGAGAACCGGTGACTGTGCTCTCTGCATAGGCGCGGACGGTCCATGGCCAGGGGCCAGATGGTTCGTGACCTACGGCAGGGCTAGGGTTTCCTGCCTGACGGGTCGGACGGTCCACGCGTGCGCAGGGCGGCGAAGGTCACCGGTGGTGCCTGGATCTCGCTCCTGGGAGGGACCCCATCGGGAAGGTGAGATCCTAGGTGTTGTCTAGGCTCGGCAGGCCAACCTAGACTCCTCTAATCGACGTAGAGTCGAAGAGAAGCCAAGAATTTGGGGATTGAAAGGCTAAACTAGAACTAGACTAAAACTACTCCTAAATGTACAAGAAATAAATGCGAGATAAATTGATTGTTGATTCGATTGTTGATTCGATTGTTGATGCTTAATCGGCTGTAATCCTCTGTATTTATAGAGGAGGGGGGTTGGACCCATTACAAACAGATTTCCCAAGCTAATTCCATGAATCTAGCCAACAACTATAGCAAGAAACTCGGAACCCTAACTAGTTCTGCGCGCACGTGGACCGTCTGGACCACAGGCGTGGACCGTCCGGCCCTAGGACTAGACCGTCCGGTTGCTCATTTTGGTGCTGAACAATAATGTCTAGCATTTTAACTGATGATGTTAAAATTTTTCATGTTTATTTAGCTTATTCCTCAAACCAAATAGCCTATAAAGAAACCATACACACCTAGAAGTTAATATTTTATTGCATATATTAAATTCTAGAGAGAGAGAGAGTAATGAGGTTAATTCTATGATACCACATAATGGAGACTTTGACTAACTTAAATGGTTTCTCTAAAACCTATGAGGGTCTCCCAAACAAAAGAAAGATGGAAACTAAAGCGAAAAATACAAGTTAGAGAGATAGTTGGTTGGTATAGAGGATTTTTTTATATTTCCAGCGTACCCCTAGATATTTAGAGCTAATTTGAATGATGATCCAACTCTAAATTTGATGATCACAATCCTTTCACGGATTCGCTTCACCGTGATGCAACCTCCGTGTGATAGTTTCACGTGTCGCCTTCGATTGTCTCTAGAACCACACCGTCGGGTTTTGACGCCGAACCTGTGAAATAGTTGCTGAGTGGTTTTGAGGCTCAACCACCAAACCATTATAGGTATTGTTGGTGACTTGTTCTCAAATGCTATGAATCAAGAACAAGACAACACAAAAATAGGTTAATGGTTAATGCCCTTCGTCCTTCGAAGCGTTATTTCCCTAAGGATATAACGATCTTCGGACGAAGGTTATGAAGGACATACCTTCATCATCACAACATATATTAATGAAAGACGAAGCATATGAAACATGAGAGATGATATAGATAATCATATGACATCACATATATCTTTTATTATATAATCATGAATGAATAAAAATAGCACAGGACTGCGTTTATACCTTCAGCCTGACAGATGGTGAAAGTACAAGCGTGACGCACGAGTGTGTACAAGTACGCGTGAATAGTACAGGGGTACTGTTCATCTATTTATAGGCACAGGCGCAGCCTGTGTGGATTTACATTCATGCCCTTTATAAATAGTTACAATCATGACACAGATTATCATGGGTCGATCAGTCTTTTCACCTTTAAGTCGGTGCTACCCTTCGTCTCAAAGCGTGTTATTATGCCGAAGCTCCCTAGATAGTAGCTTTGGCGTTGCTTCTGTGTTGATCTTCCGAAGGTGTTTCTTCTTGCAGGACCTTCAGCGACGAAGCAGACCCCCAACAGGTATCCCCTGACAGTTATTACGGTTCTTGTAGCTTTCATTATGGTAGTTTCTTCATCCGAGGTCATTTACAAAATTTTAATTCCAAATTTGAAAACTTCAAACATATTTTTCTTTGATAAGATTATTTCAAATGAAAAGGTTATCAACTATAAAATTAAATAACTTTTCTAGAACCACATCTTTCATTTTGGAGGTTTTTTCGCATTTGAGGTTGTTTGAAAATTTTGAATTTTGAAATTCAAACATAGTTTTGCTTAATAAGATGATTTCAAATTAAAAAGTTGTCAACTACAAATTTTCATAAATTTCCAAGACCTATAATTATCATTTTATTGGTTTTTCCATCCGAGACCATTTCAAAAATTCAAATTTTATTTTTTTGAATTCTTACGTAGTTTCCGTTGGCAAGATGACTTTAAATCAAAAGGTTGCAAACTACAAAACTCGATAACTTCTCAGTATCTACAAAGTTTATTTTATTTGTTTGGTCATTTGTTCATTCGACATGGTGATTCGTAATATTGTTCACAAATCTTATATCTATTTAGTACGCGTGAACAGTATGGGGGTATTGTTCATCTATTTATAGGCACAGGGCACAGCCTGTGTGGATTTACATTCATGCCCTTTATAAATAGTTACAATCATGACACAGATTATCATGGGCCGATCGGTCTTTTCACCTTTAAGTCGGTGCTACCCTTCGTCTCAAAGCGTGTTATTATGCCGAAGGTCCCTAGATAGTAGCTTCGGTGTTGCTTCTGTGTTGATCTTTCGAAGGTGTTTCTTCTTGCAGGACCTTCGGTGACGAAGAAGACACCCAACAGTAGCCCCTTCGCGGTGCTAGATCGTTTTTCGTAACGAGCTTGATCCGTGAAAACATTTCCGAAGCTTCAGAATGCCGAAGGTCCGAAAAACACCTTCCTTGAGCTCGTTGCCGAGAAACGATTAAAATATTCCAAGCGCGAGAGATGGCTACCATGCAGCGGGTATGCACGATCTGGCGGTTCTCCTCCCAAGCGCTGGTTGGTCCACCGTTCAGCGGGTGCGAGTAACTGTTCAGCGGGTGCGGTCACCTTGGCGATTCACCTTCCCACCTGCAGCACTATATAAATAGGTGGGTAGATGTAAAGTTATCACAGCATTCATTGCTATTGCACTGTTGTGCTGTTGAAAATTTTAACAATAGCTGAAGCTTTTTCACTGCATTTTCTGAGCGAGCCACTGTTCTAGATTAGCTTCGTCAAAAGAGGGAGCTTCGTTAAAAAACTGTGAAAAAACAATCAACTTCGTAAGAACTGCAAGAAAATCATCAGATGGCCAGAGTACGTTCAACTGCGAGAGTGACCTGTGACGGAGAGGAGGCCGAAGCTACCGAGACTGCTCCGATCTCCGAAGTGATGAAACAATTAGGACTAGTTGTGACAGAGGGAGCCATTGAAGAAGGTGCACCTGTTGTCGAAACTGAACAAGACGTCGAGGAAGAAATTGTTGACGAAGAAGAAGAGAGGATTATAGCATCTTGATCCCCTCAAAACCTAGTAACTTGGATTTTGATAAATCTACTATTTCTGAAGCTGATATGCCCATGATGATGAAGCTGGGCTACTTCGGAGAGGCCGAGAAAAAGCTGATTCGTTTTGCTGGGGAAGAGACCACTCTGACACTGAAAGTTGATGAAGTAGTGGTTTTCAAAAGTTTTTTCAGAGCAAGATTACGGTTTCGCTGAACAAGATTATTGGAGAGATTTTAGATAATTATGAAATATTTCTTCATCAGCTGACCCCTAACGCCATTGTTAGGCTCAGTATTTTCATCTGGGCCCTTCGAAGCCAAGGGATGGACCCGAATGCCGAAGCTTTTTGCCGAGTGCATGAGCTACATTACTAGACGAAGGCTAGAGAAGACGGGCTCCATGAAAATTTTGGCTGCTATAACTTCGCGTATCGCAAGGATACAAAGGCCCCAGTCCTAAGCTATCGGTCCAAATGGCCAACTAGATGGAAAAGTGAGTGGTTTTATGTTAAAGCTGATGAGAAGAAAAGGGAGAAGCTAAAGAAGCTGGTCATGAGCCCACTAAGCCTAAGCTTCGGGATGACCCGACCCTGTGCAACATGAAACCAGGGTTACCATGCCAACTAGCCATGGCAGAATTTAGAGTGGTGGCTGAGCATATCAGTACCAGAGATCTAGTGCAAGAATACCTAGCGAATAGGGTATCTCCAACATTGAGTAATTGGAGCATGCCGAAGCTGAAAGGATCAAAGAAGATGGGTGAACTTGTTTGACTGCCCAATCGCTTCAAGTTTGAGAAGCAATTCAAAGAGCCCTGCCAGGAATGGTTAGAAATGATTGAAACTATGTGCAACGAAATTCTGGGCAATTATACGAAGAAAGAAGATCAACTGATGACTGCGGCCTTCGGCACCCGAACAAAACGTCGGGTAATGGATGCCTTAAACTTTGAATATCCTGATTATGAACGATTAAACAAGGGTGCCGAAGGGCCGAAAAGAAAGAGGATTGTTAGTGTTATGAGTAGACAAGCAACTAGGATGGTAAAGGAGGATGAAAAAGCTCTGAAAAAGAGAAGATCCAGTCCCAAGCCAAGGTGGCTACTTCAAAGAAAGAAAAACAGCAACTCCAGAGCCGAAGATGGCTGAAATAGAAGAGGGAGCTCCTTCGACACCTTCTGCTGCCGAAGTAGAAGAGATTTTAAAGGTAATGACCGAACCCCTACCTATCAAGTTGCTAAGTCCACTGGGGCCGCAACTGACGAGGCTTTTACAGAAGAAAGACGAGGCTTCGGCAACGAAGAAGGCGGCTGGGCCAAAGAAGTGAAGGATTATTACTGTTATGCAAGCAATTGAAGAAACGCCACTGCTAGCTTCAGCATCAAAAATAACACCAGTTGCTGAAGTTGCCACAGCTACCGAAGCTACACCTGCTGAAGCTACAACGGCTGAAGCCACAAATCTGGAGAGCACATTATCTGATATTGGTAGAATACTCTCGGATATGGCCGCGGAAGAAGCTGCTGCAGCCGCCGAAGAAACTACTACAGCCGCCAAAGAAACCGTGGCCACAGTGCATGAAAAGGGGAAGGCAGTCGCCGAAGATACATCGGAGGAAAAGGCTTTAATTTTCAAAATATAATTGGTCAAGAATTATCTAAGACTGAAAGAGAGGAGCTGTAGGAGTATGCTATATCCTGTGGCTACCAACCAGGAGCGCTGCTCTTCGGCAGAATTAACAAAGAAAGCTTAGGATGCATCCGAGATCGGACTGGAGCGAAGGTTATCAGCACTCTGTTAAAGAGTGTTGGTTTCCTAAAGCTTGAAGCTGACATCAGTCGCTACCGACGACAGCATATCGTCGGTAGCTTATTCTATTCTAATTTCAAGGTAAAATTTCTCCAGCTTTTTCATTGTTTTACGATGAAGGTGATTGCTGATGAAGATTATTTTACACAGAGTATGCTACTAAGTAAAGCCTTGAGGATGCAACAGGACCTCGAAGATAAGAAAAATGAGGTTATAATTGAAGGCTTGGAAAGCAAAATCAAAGATCATGAAGCTGCTCTTGAAAAGAAAGATTTTGTTCTTCAAACAATGGAGGGTTCACTGGCAGAAGACCAAAGCCGAAATTGCCAGATTAAACAGTGAACTCTCCACAAAGTCACAAAAAATTCGAACAAGAAAAGAAGAGTCTTGATGCGAAGCTTAAAGCTGAAGTCGAAAAGAATTCGAATTTGCGGAAATCATTGAAGGAACTTCAGGATAAATGTCTAGACTTTGGCAACCAGTGCGTGCAACGGCTGAAGCAGGTCTTCAACTCAGTTGGAGCCAGTTCTGAAAAATTTGAACCTTCGGTTGAAGACCTGCTGGCACCTTCGAACGCATTGAGGGCGAGGTTGATGCACTTGACGAAGTTATAGCTGGGCACGGCGACTTCTGTGCCCTACTAGCTTCTCGTGGCACAGCTGTTGCTTTCATGAAAACTGGTTGCACGCATGGGAAAATCGTGAATAGACCAAACTTCAGCCAGTCACCAGCGGATTTAACTGACATTCCTAGTCTAGTCAGAAGCATTGGAAATAGATTCATAACTCAAATTTGGATGAAGGGTGGGTGGAATTTAGCTGGTGATGAAGCTCGAAGTCATCTCAAACCGGTACTAAACTTGCACCTATTGCTTATCTTTCGCTGTTATTTCTATTTTCTATTTACCTTATACCGCTTTGTTATGTACAGGATGACGAAGCTAGAGATGAATGATTCAAAACTTGACGGGTATTGCTGAAGCTGCTGCAAAAAAGCTCTAGAAAAATTTTGAATTAACCTTGTAAAAGATATTGTAATTTAGGAATCAAACACTGCTTTATAAACTTGTCCATACCTTGTAATGTATTTTTACCTTTCCATCCATGTATGAACTGCTTCGATGTGGACAAAACTTGTATTGTTTGAGCCGAAGGCAAAAAAACACCTTCCCTTCTTTTCGTGCACAACGAAGCGTAAATTTGCTTCTTTTGTACTTATCGCAGCCTTGTCATTAGAGCCGAAGCGACTGTATGCTTATAATTTGATAATGATGATCCTACGAATGTCTAAATGAATGTGTATGAATGCAATGAATGATGTGATGTAATGTGCAAATGAATGTCCAAACACGCTTACAAAGCCGCACCCAGACTTTGCATCCCCTTAGGAACGACTTTGGAGTCTTCTTCACCATTTATTTTTCGGTGTTCACCGCTTATTTTTTGGTGTAAGTTCTGCATCCCCTTAGGAACGTCTTTTAAACTTCTTCGTCTTCTATTTCGGCGGTATAAGTTCTGCATCCCTTAGGAATGTCTTTTGAACTTCTTCGCCTTATATTTTGGCGGTATTTAGCTCTGCATTCCCTTAGGAACGACTTTTGAGCAGAAAACTTACTCTGCGCTCCCTTGGGAACGACTTTTTGTAGCTTCTCATGCTCTGCATCCCCTTAGGGACGACTTTTGAGCTTCTCCCTGCCTTTTTTTACTGCACTCGATGGTGCATGCTCAGATTTTACATTTTACATTCTTTTTTGGGGATTTTGCTCTCATAGAGCCAAATAAGAAAAGAAAATTACAAGCCATGGCCCCATTAAAAACCTTTCTCCCCCTTTGGAAAGGAAAAGGGTGCCATAGGAAAAATAGAAAAAGATTACATCAAATTACACATAATATCGTCGAAGCTCATCCGCATTCCAAGATCTAGCAATGTCGCTGCCGTCCATATCCTTCAATCTGTAAGAACTGGGTCTTGACGAAGATACCACCAGAAAAGGTCCTTCCCACTTCAGCTGTAGTTTGCCTATTGTGTCTGGATTGGCCACTCTCCAAAGCACCAAATGCCCTAGCTTAATATTTTTTAGCCGAACTTTTCTGTCACGCCATTTTATTGTTTCGGCTTGATATTTATTGATATTCTCCACAGCCTGAAGTCTGGTCCCTTCTATAGTATCTTTTGCTATGTGATAATCAGCTTCATCATCTGCTGAAGCTGCTGTTCTTATTGACCCCGCTTTAGCTTCTTCTAGGGTTATAGCTTCATCACCAAATAATAATTTGAACGGTGTAAATCCTGTTGATCTCGATATGGTTGTATTGTGGCTCCACACCACTTTAATCAACTCATCTAGCCACTTTCCTCTGGGCTGATTGAAGATTAGCTTCATTATTCCCATCATTATAATGCCATTTGCTCTTTTGACCAGTCCGTTTGACTCCGGATGCCTAACTGATGCAAAATGAATCTTCGTGCCAATCTGATCACAAAATTCCTTAAAAGCTTTGGCATCAAACTGTGTACCATTGTCCACAGTTATTGCCTTCAGTACGCCGAAGCGACAAACAATATTTTGCCAGAAGAATTTCTGGACTATAACCGAACTTATTGTAACCAAAGGCTTTGCTTCAATCCACTTAGAAAATATTCTACAGCCATCACAACATATCTCAAGTTTCCTTGCGCTGGTGGAAGTGGGCCTAACAAATTCAGGCCCCATCTTTGCAACGGCTAGGTGGGTTGTATTAGCTAAGTAAGAGATGAAGGTTGTTTTTGGTCTCTTGCACATTTTTGAACTAGCTCTGCTGCATCTGAAGCTGCCTTCAGCCAGTAAAATCCTTGTCTAAACACTTTTCCCAGCAAGGGGCTAGACCCAATATGAGATCCACATAGACCTGCATGTATCTCCTTCATTAATTCAATACTTTCAGCTCTTGATAAACACTTGAGGAGTGGGGAACAAACTCCATGTTTATATATTTCCCCTTCTATTATCACATACGGTCTCGTCCTTGCTTTCATTCTCTTATTATAAGCTTCATCATCCGAAAGACAATTACCTTGAAGGAAGGATATGATTTCAGTTCTCCAATCTTCACTATGTACTGGAGAAATGGCAAGCACTACTCTCTCCATGAGTTCAACCGAAGGCCGTTTCAAAAAATACTTCCGAAGGCATAGGGAGCCCCTGAGCCACTGATTTGGCTAGCATATCTGCATGCTCATTTCGCCTCTTGGAATATTCTTGACAGAAAAAACCTTCGAAGGAAGCCTCCAACCTTCGAACTGTATCCAGATATTTTTCAAGTTTCGGATCTCTTGCCTTGCTACTTTTGTCCACATGGCCAGAAATGACTTGAGAATCAGTTTTTAGAATGGCCCTTCTTATTCCCATTGCCCTTAACTTTCGAAGCCCCAACAGGAGTGCTTCGTATTCAGCAATATTATTTGTACAACTAAAATCAAGCTTGACTGCGTAACATGTTCTGACTTTTGAAGGTGCTACTAGGACAGCAGCCGCTCCTGCACCGAAGGTTCCCCAAGAACCATCACAGAACACTGTCCAAGCTTCGGTGTCTTTATTTATTTCTTCTTCCTGAACCCCTAGCGTCCAATCGGCGCTGAAGTCTGCTAACACCTGGGACTGAATTGAGGATCTATGTACATAGTCAATGGTGAATTCATTAAGCTCTACAGCCCATTTTCCAATCCTTCCAGTAGCTTCTCTGTTCCTCATTATGTCCTTCAAGGGCTGTGACGAAGGACCAATTATGTGATATGCTTGAAAATAATACCGAAGCTTCCTTGAGGCCATTAACACAGCATACAACACCTTCTCCAATTCTGTATAATTTTTCTTTGATAGACTTAAAACTTCAGAGATGAAGTATACTGGAGCTTGCTTTTTGACTTGGCCATCTAGCTTCTCCTATACCAGCGTCGCACTCACTGTAGAGTGCAAAGCCACCACGTATAAGAGTAGCGGAGCCCCTGGCGCAAGTGGAGTTAATGTTGTTAAATCAATCAAATATTGCTTCAGCTCTTTGAAGGCTTTTTGTTGAGTCGGTCCCCATTGGAAAACTTCGGCTGACTTTAGTATTTCAGAGAATGGCAGATTTCTTTCTGCTGATCTAGATATGAATCTATTTAATGATGCGAGTCTTTCTGCTAGACACTGGGCCCCCTTCTTTGTGCTTGGTGGCTCCATCTGAAGAATAGCTTCGATCTTGCTTGGGTTAGCTTCAATTCCCTTCGTTGATACTAAACAGCAAGGAACTTGCCCTTCTTCACCCCAAAAACACACTTTTCTGGATTTAATTTTAGGCAAGCTTGCCTGAATTGGCAAATATCTCTTGCAAATCAGTAATGTGATTTTCTTGCTTCGTGCTTTTCACTATGATATCATCAGCATAGGTCAGTACATTTCTGCCTATTTGAGAATGAAGGACCTTGGCTGTCATTCTGCTGAAGCTTCCTCCAGCATTCTTAAGCCCCTCAAGCATCCGAAGATAACAATATGTGCCACTGGGGGTTATGAAGCTAGTCTTCGGCTCATCTTCCTTCTTCATCTATATTTGATGATAGCTAGAGTAACAATCCAGTAAACTCATGAGCTCCGAAGAAGCTGCATCCACTAGGGAGTCTATTCTTGGCAATGGGAACTTGTCCTTCGGACAAGCCTTGTTAAGATCTGTAAAATCGATGCACATTCTCCATTTGCCATTGGCCTTCTTTACCATAACAGTGTTTGCTAGCCATTCTTGGTATTTCACCTCTCTGATAACACCAGCACTAAGAAGTCTCTTCACTTCGTTCCGAGCACCTTCAGCTTTGTCTTTAGACATTTTCCGAAGCCTTTGTTTTCTTGGCCTAAAGGATGGATCCACGTTGAGCGAATGTTCAATGACATCTCTGTTGACACCACAGAGATCATTGGTGGACCAAGCAAAGACATCTTTATTGTTGAATAAGAATCTTAGCAAAGTCTTCTCTTGTTCTTCAGATAGCTGAGACCCCAGCAATACCCTTTGTTCTGCTATGTCTTCACATAGGAGCATAGGCTTCGGCTGATCCACCGAAGCAGCCTTCTCTCTTTTGTATTTATATTGCTCACAGGCTTCGGCTCCATCTATATTATGGATTGCCTTTGAATCTGTCAATTTTCCTTCAGCTTTTCTGGCAGCCTCTTGACTTCCATGGATAGCAATGGGCCCTTGTTCCAAAGGTATCTTCATACATAAGTATGCTGGATGAAGTATAGCTTCGAAAGCATTGAGTGTCCCTCGGCCAATGATTGCATTGTATGGGTACTCCATGTCAACAATATCAAAAACAACTTGTTCAGTCCTCGTGTTATGAATGAAGTCGAAGGTTACTGGCATTGTGATTTTGCCGAGTGCTACAATCTGCCTTCCTCCAAAGCCACAAAGAGGGTGTGTAGCATCATGAACCTTATCCTCTAGCTCTTTCATTTGTCTGAAGGCCTTAGCAAATGTAAAGCCCTAAAATTGGTATAATAAAAAAAATAAAATAAATGCATATATTGATGTAAAAGTGTTTTGGAATCTATGGAACCCTTGGAGATTAATTGATTTTTTTTCCTTATGCATATTCAAGTAATGAAATTAAGGTAGACAAATATCAAATAAATAAATACAAAAATATGAATTACATGCTGAAATTATTATTGTTGCACTTTGTATTCCCATTTGTGAGACAAGCTTAAGTTAGGGAACTAGAAATTAAAAATAGAAATAGAAAAGAAAAGAGAAAAAAACATATGTACTATAATAATAATAATGATATATAAATAAATATATCCTATTATACTGGTATTTTAATTGTGCACTTGACCCATGTGTAAGACTCACTAACAAATTCAAATTCAAATGGTAATTTTGAAATGTAGAAAGAAATGCAAATCATAAAAGAAAAAGGATAACAAAAAAAAAAGAAAACAACTTCCTGGGCCGAATTACTAGTTCTCGGCCCACTAAAACCCTGACTTCTTCTCTATGCGGCCCATCTTCCCCATCCACGCGCGGTCTAGCTGGTGGCTCTTCGCGCTGACATGTGGGGCCCAATGGCCAGCCACTGCCCGCTCTCATGGCCGTCATCCCGGTGGCTCTAGCGTGTGGGACTGCTTGTACGGTCGCGCTCGGACCCTCTGGTTTTCCTCTCTGGTTGGTGGACCCATGCTGCCAGGATTGTCTTCCCCGTGGGCCGCGCGTGAAACAGGAACCCGAAGTCACCGTAGGCTATTACCACCGGAACCCGCGAACTCCGTCGTTGATCTCGCTGCTGCTCCGCTCGGACTCGCCCTGTCCCTATAAAACCCGGCCGCTCTAGCTCCCTTAACCATCTCGACGAGTACCCAGTCACCAGGTGAACCGTAGGCGGAAGGGAGAGAGAAGAAGATTGCCGCTGCCATGTGCATCGGTCGGGGCTGCGTCTCTGGCCATGGAAGGAAGACCTAGAGCATCGCCGTGACGCAGGGATGATGTGTGTGCCCCCACCTGGCGGAATCAGCGGCTATGGCGTGCGAATTTCCTCGCCGACGTTGATACTCCGCCATGGATGGCACTTCACCGTGGCCAGGTGCTCCCCACGCCGCTACAACCACTAAGACTTCCTTCTTTATGCTCGCAAACATCAAAGCTTCGTGTAGCTCCATTCGATTTGGGGTTTGGGGCTCTGGCTCGTTTGGGGGGGGAACCACAATCATGGCACCGCCGTGCCGGTGAGCGCGCCGCCGCTCCTCGGCCGTGGGTGGAAGATAGGCTCCCTGTCGTTCGATCGTGAACGGACGGTGGAGATTAGTCATGGGAATACCTATTGGGGGGGATAAACCAGAGCCGTAGATCTAGATCCAACGGCTCTGGGCCTATATTGGTTCCAAGCCGTCCCGATGTGATCTGGGCCCTCCATCTCTAATCGGGCGGTCCAGATCGCGTACCCCTTCGTCGTCTAATCTAGTCCCTAGATCCAGGATCGAACGGCTCTGAATCAACGATACCCCTTCGCCCTGGCTTTCTTTCTAAAGAGCCCCTGCCTTTCTGGGTAATCAACCCGCCGTCCTAGGCATGCGCGGTCTGAGTCTGTTGAAATTTTATAGGTTTGCCCCTGCCTTTCTCGGGAATTATGCGCGCAGTCCAGGGAAATGGGAAATCAGGGAAAGTGATTTATGAATCGAATTTCTTATATAAAAACAATTCTATAATTCTATAATATTATTGTTTATCACATAGTGCATCTGTTTTGACATGAAAGTCACATTAAAATTTATATTCTATTTAATCTTGTACAAAGCACATAAAATCATTAGAAATTCATAACTTTCTCATTTTAACTTCAAATTGAGTCATTCCAGTTGCAATAATTTTATTTTAATATTTTCTATCAACTAGTAACACCGTTTAGCCATGAAACTTGAAGTAAAATTGTTCATTTGAATTAATCTGTTCTAGGTGCTAAATAATTTCGAAAATTCATAATTTAATAACCGTAGCTCTGAATTTAGTGGTTCTTGTTTCCACGATCTCGTAGCAACGCGTAGAATATTATTATGCAGTTTGTTCGTATGTTTGGTGTGATGTTAATTTTGCCTATACACTGTTTGTTTGTATTGCTACGACTAGCGTGAGGTTACGTGTCATCTGAAGATCATCCTGGTACCTGGAATCTCAAGTCCCAGGCAAGTTGTATCCTTGATCACTTCTTTTTACCCAGCCATGTTCTGATTAATCATAATGATCTGCATAGGTTAATTTTGATGGGACCCAATAGGTTGCCCTAGTTTGTCTATCTTTATGCCTTGTTTACCACTGAACTTTTTGGGTAGTACTTGCTAGTGCTTTATGTGGTTTTGGGTATGAAGATACATTATTCATGATTACACTTTTATTATCCGTTTATTATTTCTGTTCATGATAATATCATTATGTTAATTGGAACATGGAGCGACCACCCGGGAAAATAGTGCTACCACAAGGGTTTAATGGGACGCCCTTGGCTGATTAATTAGGAAAGCTAGTGGAAGACTACCTTACCCGAAAGGGGCAAGGGCAGTAGGGGAGTGGTCAGTGTAGGGAGGTCCTTGGGTTGATTTTGCTGCGATGGCGGTCAGGCAAGAACCCTGCACTGGAGCTTCCTATAAACTGTAGCGGGTAGTCTGAAGCTAGTGGAACTTTATAAAGGCCTCGTAGTGGTACCCTGCCTCGCTTCCTTGGTAGAGGTGTATGGAGTCTGATCAACTCCGTGGCAAATGGGTAACACGACTTGTGGGTAAAGATGCGCAACCTCTGCAGAGTGTAAAACTGGTATACTAGCCGTGCTCACGGTCATGAGCAGCTCGGACCCTCACATGATTAAATTATGGAACTAAATTCAATTTGTCATATGCATTGCATCGCAGGTGATGTTGTTACTTTTGTTCTACTACTTAATTGGGTTGGTATTTACTTATACTTAGTAATTGCTAATAAAATTTTGACCAACTTTAAAAGCAATGCTCAGCTCTAACCATTCCCTTTGGTAAGCCTTACACTTCACGTGAGCTCCCACCTTTGGCGAGTTCATGCACATTATTCCCCACAACTTGTTGAGCTATGAACGTATGTGAGCTCACTCTTGCTGTCTCACACCCCCCCCCCACAGGTCAAGAACAGGTACCGAAGGATGAGGCGCTTGGAGGATGCTTTGATGTGTTCGTGAGAGGTCTAGGCCGTCGTCTCCCAGTCAACTTCGGGTTGCTGGATCGTTGACTCCTTATAATGTAATTATTTATTTTGTATAGAACTCCTGTTATATAGTAAAGATGTGACATTCGATCCTGTGCCATGATTCATCATATGTGTGAGACTAGGTCCCAGCACACCTGGTGATTATGTTCGCGCCCGGGCTTTGGACCCCTAAAACCCGGGTGTGACAGAAGTGGTATCAGAGGGATGTTGACTGTAGGACGAGACCTAGATAGAACTGGACAACCGATATTTACTTACCTCTGCTACTCTGATTCTTTCTAAACTTTTCTTAATCTATTCTTATCTATTTCCGCTTTACTCTGATTATTCTTACCTTTTCTAAAGAGAAATGTGGATTTCACACTTTGAAATCTTATGCCTAAAGTGACCTTTAGGAATAGGAGACCAAATCTTAGGAACAAAGAAACAAAACTATTTTTTTAAGTATCTATGCTCTTGAATGTTTGTTCTTATGATACTTGCCTGATTTGGATCTTTGATTGAGTGTGATGAATTGTGGAGCAATATCCACAATTGCATCTGCATATACATATAGGCGTAAAAATGTTTATATGATAACTTGATAAATTAGATTATTCCTCATTAAAATATATCTAGCTCAATAGATCTATTTTATCTTAAAAGATACTCCATCACCTTAGTAGATTCATCTTATCTTGAAAAGATTCTATCTTATCCTAATAGATCTAACTGTCCTCAAAAGATTCTACCTTATCCTTATGGATTCATCTTGCCCTAATTAGCATATTTATCCCACTCTAGAATAACAACCATGAGCTAATCCAAAATTTATTTAGATCTTATCTAGTCTAAAATAGTCATATCGATTTATTCTAGATCTGATCCAACCTAATAGGTTAATCTAACCTGATGAAGTCTAACCTTAAGTTGAGCTAACCTAAGGATAGTCCCTTAACAAGTTAACACTAGTAAAATAAACTGGATCCTACTCCTATAAAT
Organism: Zea luxurians; assembly: GCA_029449295.1. Lineage (NCBI taxonomy): Eukaryota > Viridiplantae > Streptophyta > Magnoliopsida > Poales > Poaceae > Zea > Zea luxurians. The sequence continues at coordinate 21,705 of JAOPSE010000366.1, forward strand.
CTTGTTCTCTCCTCATGCACTTAAACCTAAAATTAGTGCATTAGACCAACTCTACCGTGAACATAAGAGCTAACCCAACCAATAGTGTCATGATGGATTGCATAATCTGTCTATTCCCACCTAACATCAAATGAACTTTAGACCTACATCATGTAGCCTATCTCATCCAAATCTATCTTAAACACATTCCCCCACCCCCGATGATATGCACTCACCGCGAATCAATGAGCTCAAGACCGGAGAAGAAAGGATCAACCTCGTCAAGAAAGGAGAGAAGTCAAACTCGATCTTCAGATGCATTACCACCTAACAAGGAATCCTTTCTCACCATAAACTTTCTTACCCCAGGTTATTCTTGCCAAAACCTATCCATCTCTTATTCCACATAATAAGTAGCCGGATACCTATGCTCTCCTAATCAACCCTTATTGATTATAAAAAAATGAGACTCCGAAATTTTTTTTAACCAACTATAGACTAAAAGCTGAATTACAAACCAATTCTTTTGTATCCCTTTTCTTACAAATCTCGAGGACAAGATTTTTGTTAAGGGGGTAGGATTTGTAAAGCCCTAAAATTGGTATAATAAAAAAAATAAAATAAATGCATATATTGATGTAAAAGTGTTTTGGAATCTATGGAACCCTTGGAGATTAATTGATTTTTTTCCTTATGCATATTCAAGTAATGAAATTAAGGTAGACAAATATCAAATAAATAAATACAAAAATATGAATTACATGCTGAAATTATTATTGTTGCACTTTGTATTCCCATTTGTGAGACAAGCTTAAGTTAGGGAACTAGAAATTAAAAATAGAAATAGAAAAGAAAAGATAAAAAACATATGTACTATAATAATAATAATAATGATATATAAATAAATATATCCTATTATACTGGTATTTTAATTGTGCACTTGACCCATGTGTAAGACTCACTAACAAATTCAAATTCAAATGGTAATTTTGAAATGTAGAAAGAAATGCAAATCATAAAAGAAAAAGGATAACAAAAAAAAAGAAAACAACTTCCTGGGCCGAATTACTAGTTCTCGGCCCACTAAAACCCTGACTTCTTCTCTATGCGGCCCATCTTCCCCATCCACGCGCGGTCTGGCTGGTGGCTCTTCGCGCTGACATGTGGGGCCCAATGGCCAGCCACTGCCCGCTCTCATGGTCGTCATCCCGGTGGCTCTAGCGTGTGGGACTGCTTGTACGGTCGCGCTCGGACCCTCTGGTTTTCCTCTCTGGTTGGTGGACCCATGCTGCCAGGATTGTCTTCCCCGTGGGCCGCGCGTGAAACAGGAACCCGAAGTCACCGTAGGCTATTACCATCGGAACCCGCGAACTCCGCCGTTGATCTCGCTGCTGCTCCGCTCGGACTCGCCCTGTCCCTATAAAACCCGGCCGCTCTAGCTCCCTTAACCATCTCGACGAGTACCCAGTCACCAGGTGAACCGTAGGCGGAAGGGAGAGAGAAGAAGATTGCCGCCGCCATGTGCATCGGTCGGGGCTGCGCCTCTGGCCGTGGAAGGAAGACCTGGAGCATCGCCGTGACGCGGGGATGATGTGTGTGCCCCCACCAGGCGGAATCAGCGGCTATGGCGTGCGAATTTCCTCGCCGACGTTGATACTCCGCCATGGATGGCACTTCACCGTGGCCAGGTGCTCCCCACGCCGCTACAACCACTAAGACTTCCTTCTTTATGCTCGCAAACATCAAAGCTTCGTGTAGCTCCATTCGATTTGGGGTTTGGGGCTCTGGCTCGTTTGGGGGGAACCACAATCATGGCGCCGCCGTGCCGGTGAGCGCGCCGCCGCTCCTCGGCCGTGGGTGGAAGATAGGCTCCCTGTCGTTCGATCGTTGAACGGACGGTGGAGATTAGTCATGGGAATACCTATTGGGGGGGATAAACCAGAGTCGTAGATCTAGATCCAACGGCTGTGGGCCTATATTGGTTCCAAGCCGTCCCGATGTGATCTGGGCCCTCCATCTCTAATCGGGCGGTCCAGATCGCGTACCCCTTCGTCGTCTAATCTAGTCCCTAGATCCAGGATCGGACGGCTCTGAATCAACGATACCCCTTCGCCTAGCTTTCTTTCTAAAGAGCCCCTGCCTTTCTGGGTAATCAACCCGCCGTCCTAGGCCATGCGCGGTCTGAGTTTGTTGAAATTTTATAGGTTTGCCCCTGCCTTTCTCGGGAATTATGCGCGCAGTCCAGGGAAATGGGAAATCAGGGAAAGTGATTTATGAATCGAATTTCTTATATAAAAACAATTCCGGAATCTTGTTTAATCTATAAGAAATTCATATTAAGTCCAAATTAGTTCATTCTAATTTCTATAATTCTATAATATTATTGTTTATCACATAGTGCATCTGTTTTGACATGAAAGTCACATTAAAATTTATATTCTATTTAATCTTGTACAAAGCAACATAAAATTATTAGAAATTCATAACTTTCTCATTTAACTTCAAATTGAGTTTATTCCAGTTGCAATAATTTTATTTTAATATTTTCTATCAACTAGTAACACCGTTTAGCCATGAAACTTGAAGTAAAATTGTTCATTTTGAATTAATCTGTTCTAGGTGCTAAATAATTTCGAAAATTCATAATTTAATAACCGTAGCTCTGAATTTAGTGGTTCTTGTTTCCACGATCTCGTAGCAACGCGTAGAATATTATTATGTAGTTTGTTCTTATGTTTGGTGTGATGTTAATTTTGCCTATACACTGTTTGTTTGTATTGCTACGACTAGCGTGAGGTTAAGTGTCATCTGAAGATCATCCTGGTACCTGGAATCTCAAGTCCCAGGCAAGTTGTGCCCTTGATCACTTCTTTTTACCCAGCCATGTTCTGATTAAGGTCATAATGATCCTGCATAGGTTAATTTTGATGGACCCAATAGGTTGCCCTAGTTTGTCTATCTTTATGCCTTGTTTACCACTGAACTTTTTGGGTAGTACTTGCTAGTGCTTTATGTGGTTTTGGGTATGAAGATACATTATTCATGATTACACTTTTATTATCCGTTTATTATTTCTGTTCATGATACTATCATTATATTAAATTGGAACACGGAGCGACCACCCGGGAAAACAGTGCTACCACAAGGGTTTAATGGGACGCCCTTGGCTGATTAATTAGGAAAGCTAGTGGAAGACTACCTTACCCGAAAGGGGCAAGGGCAGTAGGGGAGTGGTCAGTGTAGGGAGGTCCTTGGGTTGATTTTGCTGCGATGGGCGGTCAGGCAAGAACCCTGCACTGGAGCTTCCTATAAACTGTAGCGGGTAGTCTGAAGCTAGTGGAACTTTGTAAAGGCCTCGTAGTGGTACCCTGCCTCGCTTCCTTAGTAGAGGTGTATGGAGTCTGATCAACTCCGTGGCAAATGGGTAACATGACTTGTGGGTAAAGATGTGCAACCTCTGCAAGAGTGTAAAACTGGTATACTAGCCGTGCTCACGGTCATGAGCAGCTCGGACCCTCACATGATTAAATTATGGAACTAAATTCAATTTGTCATATGCATTGCATCGCAGGTGATGTTGTTACTTTGTTCTACTACTTAATTGGGTTGGTATTTACTTATACTTAGTAATTGCTAATAAAATTTTGACCAACTTTAAAAGCAATGCTCAGCTCTAACCATTCCCTTTGGTAAGCCTTACACTTCACGTGAGCTCCCACCTTTGGCGAGTTCATGCACATTATTCCCCACAACTTGTTGAGCTATGAACGTATGTGAGCTCACTCTTGTTGTCTCACACCCCCCCACAGGTCAAGAACAGGTACCAAAGGATGAGGCGCTTGGAGGATGCTTTGATGTGTTCGTGAGAGGTCTAGGCCGTCGTCTCCCAGTCAACTTCGGGTTGCTGGACCGTTGACTCCTTATAATGTAATTATTTATTTTGTATAGAACTCCTGTTATATAGTAAAGATGTGACATTCAATCCTGTGCCATGATTCATCATATGTGTGAGACTAGGTCCCAGCACACCTGGTGATTATGTTCGCGCCCGGGCTTTGGACCCCTAAAACCCGGGTGTGACAGCAAATATGGTATTTGCTGCACTGTCTGTGTCAACCAGAACATTATGGACCAGAAACCTCTTAATGACACAAGATATGACCATAGCATCATTGTGGGGGTAATCCTTGAGCTGAAGATCCTCCTGGGAGAAGGTGATTGGGATGTGGGACCATTTAGACTTGATGAAGGGTCCCTGCACCCCAACGTGTTGCACCCTTCTCTACGCTTCTTTCTTCTACTTCTTATTGGCTGGTTCTGAGCTTGAACCGCCTGTTATCGGGAGCACCAGCTTTGTAGCCGAAGATGCTAAAACTTGGTTGCTGAACGAAGTCATCAGCTCAAAAGTGGAAGTGGGTTCACCGGAGGTCGGCACCAATGTTGGTGACTTGTTCTCAAATGCTATGAATAAAAAAACAAGACAACACAAAATAGGTTAATGGTTAATGCCCTTCGTCCTTCGAAACATTATTTCCCTAAGGATATAACGATCTTCGGACGAAGGTTATGAAGGACATACCTTCATCATCACATCATATATTAATGAAAGACGAAGCATATGAAACATGAGAGATGATATAGATAATCATATGACATCACAATATATCTTTTATTATATAATCATGAATGAATAAAAATAGCACATGACTGCATTTATACCTTCAGCCTGACAGATGGTGAAAGTACAAGCGTGACGCACGAGTGTGTACAAGTACGTGTAAACAGTACATGGGTACTGTTCATCTATTTATAGGCACAGGGCGCAGCCTGTGTGGATTTACATTCATGCCCTTTATAAATAGTTACAATCATGACACAGATTATCATGGGCCGATCGGTCTTTTCACCTTTAATTCGGTACTACCCTTCGTCTCAAAGCGTGTTATTATGCCGAAGCTTCCTAGATAGTAGCTTTGACGTTGCTTCTGTGTTGATCTTCCGAAGGTGTTTCTTCTTGCAGGACCTTCGGCGACGAAGCAGACCCCCAACAGGTATCCCCTGACAGTTATTGCGGTTCTTGTAGCTTTCATTATGGTAGTTTCTTCATCCGAGGTCATTTACAAAATTTAAATTCCAAATTTGAAAACTTCAAACATATTTTTCTTTGATAAGATTATTTCAAATGAAAAGGTTGTCAACTATAAAGTTAAATAACTTTTCTAGAACTACATCTTTCATTTTGGAGGTTTTTCCCATCCGAGGTTGTTTGAAAATTTTGAATTTTGAAATTCAAACATAGTTTTGCTTAATAAGATGGTTTCAAATTAAAAAGTTGTCAACTACAAATTTTCATAAATTTCCAAGACTATAATTATCATTTTATTGGTTTTCCATCCGAGACCATTTCAAAAATTCGAATTTTATTTTTTTTGAATTCTTACGTAGTTTCCATTGACAAGATGACTTTAAATCAAAAGGTTGCAAACTACAAAACTCGATAACTTCTCAAAATCTATAAAGTTTATTTTATTTGTTTGGTCATTTGTTCATTCGACATGGTGATTCGTAATATTGTTCACAAATCTTATATATCTTTCTTATAGTTTCATAAACTAAAAGACAGATATATAAGTTTTGTGAACAAATTTATTTTTATTTGTCATATGAAAAATTATCAAAACAACAAATGTACGTATTGATGAATCATACAACTTAGTAGTTGAAAATATTTTAATTTGAATTAATTTACTGTTTCAAAAATACGATTTAAAAATTGTCCTTGCCTAGTGTCGAAAAAAAACATTTGGCCAAGAAGATGTTTGCCTAATATCAGAAAAACACTCGACAAAAAAGTTCTTTGCCTAGTGTCGAAAAAGCAGTCGCAAATAATCTATTTGCTTAGTGTCGTTAAAAAACACTCGACAAAGAAGCTATTTGCCGATTTTTTTTATTGATCGTTTTTTGATTGGCCCTCGACAAAGAGGTTACTACAGTGCATGCAGTTTTCCACGATAGTGTTTGTTGGTTGATACAGGATGATGAGGGCCGTGCACTCGACGTCCACTGCTGATATTTGCATCATCCTTCTCGTCTTGGTCATGTCTTGCACCCTCATGACATCCACGTGGGCAGCAGGTATACTATACCCACACGAATAATAGATTGACTCTTCCGTAGTAGTCAAGGTCATTTGATTGATCATTTTTTTTAGGAACCCATGAACTATATATATGGACAATGTTCCTATAACCCCATAAAATATTCTTTTAATTTATTTTACCCCTCCACTCCTTTGAGCAGATTTAATTTATCCCTTAATAAAATTTTTGTCTACTTTATTTCTTTATGTACAAATTGACTTTCCAGTTCAAGTTTTGTTAGTTGGTAGCTATAGCATAATCTAGTACTCTACAAAAATATATTATTGTTTTTATAATAATTTTGATAGGTCAGATCAGATAAGATGATAATTTTAATAATACAAAACTAAATATAAAATAATGATAAAAATATTAACTTATTTTTCTAGCATAAGTTATTATGTCTTTAAACATCTTAGAAAACAAGAGTTTGGAATTCAAGTTGTACATAGAGAAAAAAAAGACAAAATTTATTGGGAGGATTTGTCTTTTCGTTTCTCCATATACAAGTTAAATTGCAAGTTCATAAGGTTATTGAATACATCCAACACCCTCGACGATCTTTAGGTCGCCCAGGATGGTTGTCGGACGTCTAGAGACCCTCATTACATTTCAGACGTCATGGTCTTAGGGCATGTACAATTTAGAGTCTTTGCTGGGTTTTCTACGTAGAAGAGACGACTAAAAAACTGCATCATACAATAATCACTACAGTAAACGGAAGAACTTCCGACGGCCAAAGCCGTCGGACATAAGCTTCACACCGTCGGAGATAGGTTATGTCCGACGGCATTAACCTATCTCCGACGGTTTTAAGCCATCGGAGGTAAGGCGTCGGAAATAGCGTTATGTCCGATGGCGGCCGTCGGACATAAGCTATCTCCGACGGCCGCATCCGACCGTCGGAGGTAAGGGTGCGCAACCGTTTTACCTGTCGCCTGTGGGACCCACTTCGGTTATGTCCGACGGCCTGAGCTATGCCGTCGGACATAACAATCCTTATGTCCGACGGCTTACACTAGGCCGTCGGACATAACATATTCCAGAAATTGCACAAAATTCTGAATTTTAAAAAATCTGACATTTGCAAATACAAAACAGATTTCATACACATATACACATTCACAATCACAAATATACTCACATAAGTATACACATTCACAAATATACTCACATAAGTATTCACATTCACAAATTTAACATAACGACATATAGTTCCAAATGGTTGCAACAAGTGTTTACATCAATATAGTTGTCCAAAATCCAAACTGACATTGTTCGACGGATAGTCTTTCACATGAAAGGTTGCAACAAGTGTTTTACATCATTATCACTCATATCCATCGCCACCTCCTCCGGCTGGACTGTGCGTGTTGAAAAGGTTGTTCACCCACGAATGTGATGTGTCGTCTTGACCAGACCCATCTCCAGGTGCGGCAACTGAAGCGGGTGGTGTCTGAAATCCCTATAACACAAGCACATGAAATAGTAACCACTCAGTTGTTCATTTAAACACATAAGACATCTATGAACATGTCACACACGCATATGTGTACATACTATAGGGAATTGTGACGGAGGCGGAGGTGGAGGTGCCAACATTGGCATTGGCAGTGCAAAGTCTGGAGGCGGCATCCCATATGTCGGCATCGGGACGCCCGCTTGTTGGGCTAGTTGCTACAAATTATATACAAGTCATTGTTGAGCAAATAAGATACACATCATGTGTTTTGCAACTTGTAACGAGTGTTTTATATACTCAAACACGTAACGAGCGTTCATATCATATGATCCATCGTCCGGCAACTTGTACCGTTTTCTGCAAAAAAAATTAGTGTTATCATAAAAGCAAACATATATGGAATAACTAAAATAGTATAAACAATTCATACCCAAAATGCATCCCAAACTAGTGCCTATGTGTTGCCAAACGTTCTACAGACACCATAGCGATAATGCTCCCAAGTGGTGGCGGGGACAGACTCGCCAGTAGGCAAAGTCACAAGACCAGGCCAGTGTAGACGAACAAGATTACCAAGGACCATGTTCACCTGCCTGTAGTGTCCTGTGCCTGTGAACGAGTCGTCGATCCAAGTCATGCAAACAGAAAACAATGTAGAAATTAAAACATAACTTTCAATAACATTTAAGCAAAGATATGTCACTCACTTTCCACTAGGCTTTATCAAAACCCGAGATTCGGGTGGAAGCTCTGGAGGTGGTCCAACAAAATGCAGCTTCCTCGTTCTCCTAACTCGAGAAGTTCCAGACCCAGCTGCGGAATCTCCACCAGCCCCAGAATCCCCAGCCCCAGAATCCCCACCAGCGTCGTCTCCAGCATCATCTCCCACATTATCTCCACCATCATCTTCAACATCATCTCTTGCATGATCCTCTACCACTGGTTCCTCAATTTCAGCATCCTATGAAACAAATAACTTACATCATACAATATTAAGTAACTCAAATAATGTAATTTAACAACTAACTTACATCTTGTGGAGGCAAATGTTCTGTCGACGCTCTCCATCTGCTCATGGTAGAACCTGTGCCCTGAAAAACTGAATCCTCACCCCTCGAGCTGCTCCTCGAGCTACTCCTCGTCCCAAGCAAACTACGAGCAAAAGACTTCACTTTCTTTGACATCCTATTTTAACAAAAACAAGTTAGTACATAAATCAACAATAAAATCATAAAATATGGAATAAAATCATAAAATATGCAATAAAATCATGATCCATACTCGTCAATTGTAATCGTAATCAAAATCAGGATCGAGTTGCTTTCGTCGATTTAATGGACGCCAAGTAGCTTTCTTCTTTCTCGTCACTCGTTTTCTTTTTGGAGGAACCTCTACATCATTTTGATCGTCTAATAAAGATTCTTCCAACATTTCAGTTTGTACATTAAACGTGCTTGTAAGTTCTTCGTCTTGGAAAATCTCAGCAGCCCCCACTTCCTGCTCGATTTGACTTTCAACATAACCAGCATCACCAGGAGCATATAGTCGTTCACGAGGATTAACTTTGTACACTACCCTCCAATCAACCAAACTGTTTTTCTTAGATGGATATGTCATATAATACACCTGCTCGCATTGGTGGGCAAGGATTATAGTGTCGTGGCCTTTTAATCTATCGTTGTGTTTGACTTCCACCATGCCATATTGATTTTCTCGCGTTGTATTTGGAGAAAACCAATCACAATCGAAGAACACCATTTGAGTTGTTTATCTCCAAAAAACGTGTACTCGATTATATCATTAATGACTCCATAATAATTAGTCACCTTCCCTTCATCATCGGCAGCTCTAGTTACAACTCCAGAGTTTGTCGTGGCTGCTAGAGGATGATCATCTTCGAACCTTATGGAATGGAATCTAAAACCATTGACATCATACCGACCATAACGTCTGCCAGTTACTGCTCCTAGGGATAATTATCGAAGGTCCGGGTGTATATTGTCATTTTTATCTACATAATCTCGAAACCAACACAAGAAATTAAGTCCCCCATCTTTTCCCTCTTGACGAATCTGGTCACGTTCACAGCCAGAGATGCAATTTGAGAATCAAATTCCCTGTTAGTACAAGGAAACAAACCTTTTAGTATCACAACAAAAATTCTAGCGGCAATGGCTAAAATAAAGTTTACACTTAAAGGAGAAACTGACTCATCTCTTCCATGTTGTTATACATGTAAAGCAGTCTTCCATTCGTCGTTGGTGAAACAGTATGTTGTGCTGGGTCCTATAGTTTTGCCCCTCCATTGAAAAATTTCAATATCACTAATAGGGGGCTCGTCGACATGATACCGCAACGTATGGGCATTGACATTGTGTTCCTCTGCAAAGTACAGGCCCGTGAACGATGCTATCTCTTTGTATTTGAATTCTTCAGCGATGCACCCTTTAACTCGTCTCTTATTACCAACCATTGCACGTAGCTTCTTTAGTGTCCTTTCGATGTGATACATCCATCTATATTGCATAGGACCTCCTACCTTAGCTTCGTATGGTAGGTGAACAAGTAGATGTTGCATCGGATTGAAGAAACCTGGTGGAAATATTTTTTCAAGTTTGCATACCAAAATCGGTATTTGTTGCTCAAGCTTATCCACCATCTCTTTCTTTATTTCTTTAGCACAAAGATGTCTATAAAAGTAGCTTAGCTCCGCAAATGCTTTCCAGACATCATTTTTTTCAAAACCACGAAACATAACAGGAAGGAGTCTTTCCATTATTATGTGGTAGTCATGACTCTTCAACCCAGAAAACTTGCCCGTCTTCAAATTCACAGACCTTCTAAAGCCCGCGGCGTAACCATCTGGGAACTTTAAGTTTTTCAACCATTTCATCAATTGTTTCTTCCTTTTAGGTTTATACTGAAAGGAGCACGTGGCTTCTTCTGATTCTCTCCTATCTCCATAGTTGGTCTTCTACAGATTAAGGCCAAGTCTTTCCTTGCCTTAGGGTTGTCTTTTGTTTTATCAGTGATATTCATGCAAGTGCTGATAATGCTTTCACCCATATTTCGTTCCTGGTGCATGACATCAATGTTATGCATTAGAATCAAGGCTTTCATATAAGGGAGTTCCCATAGACCACATTTGTGAGTCCAATTATGCTCGGTTCCATAACCTTAAAAACGATTTCCATGTTCGTTTAGTTTCAAATCATTAAGTCTCGTGAGAATCTCTGGACCACTTAGACGCTTGGGTGGTCCCCTCGTCACAATCGTGTCCTTTTTAAAAGCGTTCCTATCGAACCTGAATGGGTGATCCTCTGGCAAAAAACATCTATGGCAATCGAAGTAACATATCTTTCCACCAAACTTTAGTCGAAAGCATAAAGTGTCTTCAACGCATATCGGACATGTCAAAATCCCATGACAACTCCATCCAGCAAAGATACCATAAGCCATAAAATCATGAATAGACCATAAAAACGTGGCTCTCAGGTTGAACTTCTATTTCTTGTAACAATCGTACGCCTCGACTCCTTCCCACAAAATTTTCAATTCTTCAATCAGGGGTCTCATCATCACATCGATCTTTGTTCCAGGATGATCCGGACCAGGTATTCCAAGACACAAGAAAATAAATTCATATTTCATGCAAAGAGCTGGTGGAAGGTTGTATGGAACAGCAAAGACGGGCCAACATGAGTAGGACGTTGCAGTTAGATTGAATGGCGAGAAACCATTTGTTGCCAAACTGAAGCGGACATTCCGCACTTCATCAGCAAAGCTGGAATCAAAAGCATCTAGTGCCTTCCATGCATCTGTATCAGCTGGGTGCACCATGACATTTGGATTCTCACGTACCCCTTCTTTGTGCCACCTCATGTGTCTGGCTGTATTCTTGGAGATGAACAAACATTTCAACCGAGGTATAAGAGGCATGTAATGAAGCTGCTTACGTGCAACCTTCGTAGTCACGGTCAAACCATCGTCGTTTTCAACCTCAACGAATCTACGCTCACCACATACAGTACACTTCTTCTCACCCGCGGTCTCCTTCTAGAAAAGCATACAATTATTTTCACAGACATCGATTTTTTCATAGTCCATACCGAGCCCAGATAACAACTTTTTAGACTGATACATGTCCTTTGGCATCTTTTGATTCTCCGGAAGTACATCACTGATCAAGTTCAAAAGCTCCTTGTAACAGTTGTTTGAGAATGCAAACTTAGACTTAATAGCCATAAGTCGAGTCATAAATACAAGGACGGTCACTTTTGTGTGCTCATGCAACGGCTCTTCGGCAGCTTTAAGGAGCTCGAAGAACTTCTGAACCTCAGGTGTAGCTAGATCCTCAAACTCGGTGGGTTGACCGGGGTTCTCCGAATCGACGGTTAGAAGCTCATGGCGTACATCGTCAAGCATCTCTTCCATCCTATCGTAGTCCTCCTCTTCATGTGACTGAACTTCCGATACAATATGAGGAGGTGGGTCCTCACCGTGGTGCACCCACACCTCATAGCCTGGCATATAACCGTTCTTGCAAAGATCTATCGACATAGTCCTCCTGTCAAGGAAATAAATGTTTCGACACTTGGTAAAAGGGCACCTAACATCAGTTCCAGTCTCTGACCGAGCAAAAGCACGGTCGAGAAACGCGTCTGTTTGAACCAAAAAAAGAGCTGGCGGACGGTCCGGCCCTGAGGCCGGACGGTCCGCGGTCCGGACAGTCCGCGCCTGTGGGCCGGACGGTCCGCGTGTGCGCAGTACAGATTAGGGTTCCGAGTTTTGTGCTACGGTTGTTAGCTAGATTCGCGGAATTAGCTCGGAATCAGTTGTGTAAAGGGTCCAGCCCCCTCCTCTATAAATAGAGAGGTCTACGGCCGATTTGTAATCATCAATCGAATCAATACAACTTCTATTTCGCATTTCATCTTAGGAGTAGTTCTAGTTTAGCCCTAGTTTAGCCTTCCAATCCCCAAATTCTCTGTCTCTCTTCGACTCTACGTCGATTAGAGGAGTCTAGGTCGGTCTACCCGAGCCTAGACAACTCCTAGGATCTCTCCTCCCTAACGGGGTCCCTCCCGGGAGCGAGATCCAGGCGCCGCCGGCGATCTTCCGCCGCCCCTGCGCACGCGCGGACCGTCCGGCCCTAGGGCGCGGACCGTCCGGCCGTCAGGCAGGGAACCCGAGCTCCTGCACCAGGTCGCGGACCGTCCGTCCCTGTGCCGCGGATCGTCCGCGCCTGACCAGAGAGCATCGCCGCCTCGCGCCAGGTCGCGGACCGTCTGGCCCTAGGCCGCGGACCGTCCGCGCCTGACCAGAGAGCACCGCCGCTGGTTCTCTTGAGTAATTGACACCTCCAAAAAGGTGTCAACATACTTTTTGGCGACTCCGCTGGGGACAATAAATATAGACGCATCAAATCGGCCCTCAATGGCCGGTTAAGGGATAGCTCTGATATTTCCCCAAGCAACATCATTGAGCCGACTTGGGAAACCTTGCCGGCTGATGAACAGCTCCAGTTTGAGGAGCACAAGGAGCGTATGATCCAGGAGGCAAAAGCAAAATTCTTGGCCAGCTTCAAAGTGGACAGGAACAACAAGGTCGTCAGACATCGGGCGATGGATCCGGCTTCGCTCCAACTCACACCAGATATCCCCAATGTAAGTAATACCAACGAGCTACAATCTCTTAGAAATTATGTAGAAGAGCAACATGAGCAAATGTAGAACATCATAGGGGGTATGCAAAGCGATTTTAAGAGACTAGTACGTGCATTTGATAAATCTAATATCGCAAATTTTCCTTCGCACGAGGTTGAGTTAGGGGGTAACACGCGTAATACATCGGCTACAGGTTGTCACGACCAGTCACAACCCCTTTATGGGATGCCGATGGACACATACCCTGAGCAACCACAAATCGGCAGTAAATCAGCCGATCTACACATGCCCGGACCGTCCGCACGTGAGCGCAGACCGTCCGGGCCAGCAACAGTCGGGCCTATTTTTAATGAGTTACCTAGATATGCGCCCGAGCCACCACACACGGCACAGAACCCAAACTACCCAATCGGACGGTCCGCATACAACGACGGACGGTCCGCATATAACCACGGATGGTCTGGGTACATATCCGGACAGTCGGAGCATGAATCTTTTGAGGAGGATTATTACCTGAATCATCACCTATCCCAGCAACACTTCCCATCACACTATGCAATGCACCAGCCCATTAATTCAAGATCTAGAGCCCAGGGAAACTTTCCGGCCCCACCGAGAAGGCCGGAAAGGAACGATCAAACATATGAACCATATAGGGCAAGTGGCAATGCACCACGTAGTTCAAACCAATGGGGGGAAAGACAATATGCTAATATCCAGCCAACCCCACCTATGTTTGATCAGAGAGCCGGTGGTCTCGCACCGGCTGCCATTGATATAGTAAGTGAAGAAATAGCCGGGGCATTCCGAGATAAGCTCGGAGTAAGCATGGTCCCTGGGGGGCAATCATATCGAAAACCTTATGACAGCCGATTTGATCACCACCCATACCCACAGGGAACCAGGATACCCGAATTCGCGAAATTTTCGGGTGATCAAGGAAAAAACACACGTGAACACATAGTCCAATTTTTAGCACAATTAGGAGAGTTGGCCGATACAGAGGCATTTCGCATATGTTTATTTTCATTATCTTTAACAGGAACTGCGTTTGCGTGGTACGCCACTTTACCTCCTAATTCCATTTCATCATGGGGGGATCTAGAACAAAAATTTCATGATCATTTTTTCTCCGGTGACTATGAGTTGGATTTGGTAGATTTAGTGTCATTACGACAAGCAAAAGATGAATCGGTTAATGATTACATCCGGAGATTCCAAGATACAAGAAACCGATGCTTCCAAATTCATTTAGCAGAGAAACAGCTAGCAGGATTAGCCTTTAATGGTCTACGATATTATTTAAAAGAAAGATTAGAAGGCATCCAATTTTTTACACTAGCACAGTTACACCAGAGAGCTTCGACTTGTGAAAGCCGAAGCAAAGAAACTGCTAAAGCAATTCGTCATAACGTACATATAGTAGAGTGCGATCAAAGTAGCTCAGAGAACGAGTCAACAGAAATATATGCTGCTGAAATGGTTTGGCCAAAGCAGGCCAAATCTTCGGCTTGTGCTTCCCTACAGCCGATTCAAAAGAAACGGCAGGAGGATGTAAAGTTTAGGTTTAATGTTGGCAAGTGTGATAAAATATTTGATGAATTACTCAAAAATGGCAACATTAAAATAAATCACACTGTTCCATCTGCCGACGAGCTAAAACGTCGTGCATACTGCAAGTGGCACAACTCATTTTCTCATGCCACTAATGATTGTAATGTATTTCGGCCATTAACGAGGGACGATTGAAATTTCAGGAAATGCAGGTAGATACAGAGCCCTTTCCGATGAACATGATCGACTTCGAGGGCAAGAAAGTCCTGGTTCAGCCGAACACAGCCGATAAAGGCAAAGGCAAAGAGACAATCATCGGCGATGCTAAAGAGGCCGATGAGGGTCGCAAAGTTTCTTGCAGGAAAGTGGTGGCCGAGAAGTCTCCCGATGGAGGGGAGACCCTGAAGGTGACCATCACAGCCTCTAGCACTGGGGGGCAAGCGCAGACAGGGAGACAGATGCAGGAACCCATGCTGCGCATCCCGGACGGTCCGGCACATAGGCGCGGACGGTCCGGAGAACTCCAGCAGACGGACCGGCCGTGCTCAAGGCTCACAACGGCCACGTACTTTCAAACCACGACGACCAGAGATAGGTACGTGGAAAACAAATACATTCAAGGCAGCTGGTCGGTTGGTCAAAGCTGGCCCAACTTTTGATCAATTATTGTCTAAATACGTAAAAAAGAAGGCCGGCCACAGTGACCGGCTAGCAAAGCGACCCCGCTCACCCATTCATGAGCAACGTCAGGTCAGGCCGATTGGACACCCCACCAATCGAAAGAAATGAAAGGTCATATTGTACAATTGAGACCTAACATACCGACATGGACACCTCTACCCCCTTATCCACCTATGTCATATCCATACACATATTTACCTTCACCATATGTCCCAAATCAAATGTGGGGCATTCCACCATACCCATTTGGGATGCCACAGTACCCCGCCTAGGGGGCACCCCAAACATCTGTTTTTGACAGGCTGACGCCACCAGTACAAGATCGATTGAGCACCGCTCAATCCAGTCACCAGGCACAGACCCAACAGGATTGCCGGACTACTCGACCTCCAAGGCCGACCAATCCGGCAGGGGGGCATATGCCTGTAGCAACTCAAAGAACAACAAAAAAGGACATCATCAAAATAGGCACTGCAGATGTTGTCATACAGGGAGACAATAAAGGGCCGATGATTTTCGGCGAATCGGCCAACACAACCGAAAAGGATACGGCTACCATCAAAACAGCCGATCCAAAATACTCCATGCCTCGATGGTGCCCAGCGGGATTGACACGATCCCAAAAGAGAAAATTACAGCGCCTAAGAGCAAAGGAGAGCCAGGAGAAGGAGGCGGAAAAGACATTTAATGACACACATCCACTATACCCGCCACCGCAAAAGAAATGGAAACCGAAGGCCGTTGAGAAAAAAACAAACGGCCACAGAAATAGAAAGTCAATCTGCACCAGGCGCGGACCGTCCGGCCCCTGCGCGCGGACCGTCCGCCGTTCACTAGAAAGTCTCTGGACAACCTGCACCAGGCGCGGACCGTCCGGCCCCCGCACGTGGACCGTCCGCCGTTCACCAGGAAGCCTCCAACGACACGACAACATCAATGGAAGAGGACGACCTGCTGGGAGAAGACCTAGTCAACTACGAGGCTTCTCCAGAACGCCCAGGTATGGATGTAAATATTATTACATTTTCTGCCGATTGTATTATTATTGGCGACGATGAACCTGTTGTTGCCTAGTTTGATTTCGGTCCTAAAGAAGCCGCCTTTACTAAACCAAAGGAATCGTTAAATCATTTAAAGCCGCTCTTCGTGCGCGGTCACATTGATGGAATACCGATTGCTAAGATGTTGGTAGATGGAGGGGCGGCTGTAAATCTAATGCCTTATTCATTATACAGAAAATTAGGTAAACAAGATGACGAACTTGTCAAAACCAACATGACCCTCAGCGGTGTTAGGGATAGTTCGATTAAAGCAAGGGGAGTCACGTCCATTGAATTAACCATCGGGACTAAGACCCTTGCTGCTGCATTCTTCGTCGCTAATGTAGAAGGGAATTACAGTTTAATTCTAGGCAGAGATTGGATTCATGCCAATCAATGTATACCTTCCACATTACATCAAATGCTAATACAATGGGTAGGCGATGAGGTAGAACAAGTACATGCTGATGTATCGGCCTGCATCGCTGTGGCCGACGCCCCTGTACTCTGGACTTATGAGACTGCTACATGTCTCACAGGAGTAGATTTTTCTGATTATCAGTTCATAAGTATAGATAAGAAAGGTTTCATTCCTGTAATGCTAGAGCCGATGGAGAATCGGCTAAATCCTAAATAGAGTTTAAATGATGAATACACACAAAGTTCATGAGTCTTTGATCACGGACAATTCGGCTCTCAAAGCCGGATGGTCTGGTCTTTCACAAAACAGTTCGGACTTTAAGACCGAACATCTACCGCAGCGAAAAGACAGTATTACAGATGATCCTGTCCCCGAGACCGGAAAGTCCGCCATCACACAAAGATCATCTGATTCCTCTATGGGGGACATGATAGAGGAATTCAGAGATCTTGATAAACTAGGACAGGGGTTTACATCGGCCGATCCTTTGGAGGAGATTGACATAGGAGATGGTAAAACTCCAAGGCCGACTTTTGTAAACAAGACCCTGGAGACCGATTCTAGAAATGAGATGATCGGTCTATTGAAGGAATATTCAGATTGTTTTGCTTGGAATTACACTCAAATGCCTGGACTAAGCCGAGAGATTGTCGAACATCGGCTGCCTATTAAGTCTGGTTTCAGACCTTTCAAGCAGAAAGCTAGAACATTTCGTCCAGATCTTCTCCCACGAATCAAGGACGAAATCCACCGGCTGCTAGAAGCTAATTTTGTTAGACCTTGCAGATACGCGGAGTGGGTCTCCAATATTGTGCCGGTGGAGAAGGAGTCAGGTAAGCTTAGAGTATGCATTGATTTTTGTAATTTAAATAGAGCAACCCCTAAAGACGAATATCCCATGCCCATAGCCGACACATTAATCAATAATGCATCAGGAAATAGAATTATTAGCTTCCTTGATGGTAATGCCGGATATAATCAGATTTTCATGGCCGAAGAAGATGCGTCTAAAACGGCCTTTATATGTCCAGGCTTCATTGGTTTATTTGAATGGGTTGTCATGACATTCGGTCTTAAAAATGCTGGTGCTACTTATCAGAGGGCTATGAATCTGATCTTCCATGAGTTGTTAGGAAACACTGTGGAAGTCTACATTGATGATATTGTAGTCAAATCGGTTGAGTTTAGTTCTCATATAGCTGATTTGCGCAAAGCCTTTGATAAAATGCGTCGGTATGGTTTGAAAATGAACCCACATAAATGTGCTTTTGGAGTGTCGGCTGGTAAGTTTTTAGGATTTGTCATCCATGAACATGGTATAGAAATAGACCCTGACCGAATCAAGTCTATTCGGAATGTGGGGCCTCCGACTTGTAAGGTCGAAGTGCAGAGGTTTCTCGGCAAGGTGAATTATTTACGAAGGTTTATTTCTAACCTAGCCGGGAAGATTGATGCCTTCACCCCTATTCTTCGGCTTAAGAATGATGCTGAATTCACTTGGGGAGCAGAGCAACAGGAAGCATTTGATCTCATTAAAAAATACTTGTCTTCGGCTCCCGTGTTAAAAGCACCACAAGTAGGAGCACCATTCAGATTATACATTGCAGCTGAAGATAAGGTTATTGGGGCTGTTCTGACACAAGAAGCTAAAGGAAAGGAGCATGTGGTGACATATCTAAGTCGGAGGTTGGTGGATGCTGAAACAAGGTACACTTTTATTGAAAGGTTATGCTTATGTTTGTTTTATGCATGCACAAAGTGTAGATGTTATTTACTGTCTAGTCATTGCACTGTTTCTGGTCAAGCCGATGTAATCAAATACATGTTGCATAACCCAATTATGAGTGGTAGAATTGGTAAGTGGGCTTATGCACTTATAGAATATGACTTGGCCTATGAACCATTGAAATCCATGAAAGGCTAGGTCGTAGCGGATTTTATTGTAGAACATCGAATTAATGATATCCATAAACTAGACATGACATACCTCACTATTGCTCCTTGGACTTTATATTTTGATGGATCGGTTTGCAATGAAGGGCAAGGCATTGGCATCGTACTTGTTTCACCAAGTGATGTCTCCTTCGACTTCTCTAGCCGATTGAAAACTTATTGCACTAATAATCAAGCCGAATATGAAGCCCTCTTATTCGGTTTGGAACTCTTAAATTGTATGGGAGTAAAACATGTGAAGGCATTTAGTGATTCTCAGCTGGTTGTCCAACAGGTGTTAGAAGAATATCAGTGTTTTGATAGTACTTTAAATAGTTACCTTGAAAAATGTTGGAGCATGATCCATTCTTTTGACGAATTCAGTATTCGGCATATCTCTAGAGTTGAGAATCATAGAGCTAACAATTTGGCACAAGATGCATCAGGTTATCGGATAAAGCGAGGGAGATTTCATAGCACTGAAAATCTGATAACCAGTGCAGGGCCAAATCAACAGGTCGCGGACCGTCCGCGTGAAGGCGCCGGACCGTCCGAGGTTACCAGGAAGGTTCTCCTAGTCAATTCGGCTGATAATGAAGCCGATGCAAGTGATTGGAGAACGCCCATAACAAATTATTTACGAAATCCCAATGTCAGGACAGATAAGAATATTCGGCGTACAGCTTTCAAGTATGTTTTGATGAGTGATGAACTCTACCGCCGAACAGTCAATGACGTCCTGCTTAAGTGCTTGGGCCCAGATGATGCTATATTAGCCATGGCCGAAGTGCATGAAGGAATTTGTGGTACCCATCAATCGGCTCCAAAGATGAAATGGCTGTTGCGAAGGTCTGGTTTTTATTGGCCTAACATGATAGCTGATTGTTTCAAGTACTACAAGGGTTGCCAAGTGTGTCAAAAATTCGGTGATCTACAGTTGGTCCCTGCAGCCGAATTACATCCTATCATCAAGCCTTGGCCTTTCAGAGGATGGGGATTAGACTTTATTGGAGAAATTCATCCTTCATCATCAAAGGGGCATCGGTTCGTGTTAGTTGCCACTGACTACTTTATCAAATGGACTGAAGCCGTTGCTCTGAAAAACATGACGCACAAGGAGGTAATTGAGTTCATAACTGAGCATATTATTCATAGATTCGGCATTCCCCAGACCTTGACTACAGATCAAGGGACTTCTTTTATGTCAAAGGGGGTACGTGAATTTGCTGAATTATACAGAATTAAGCTGCTTAATTCATCTCCATATTATGCTCAGGCCAATGGACAGGCCGAGTCTAGTAATAGGACATTGATTAATTTGATAAAAAAGAAGATATCTGATAATCCTAAACATTGGCATAAGATTTTGTCCGAAGCTTTATGGGCTCATAGAATATCTAAACATAGTGCCACTAAAGTATCTCCTTTTGAGCTTGTCTATGGGCAGGAAGCAGTATTGCCTGTGGAAATAAGTTTGAATGCTGTCAGGTTCGCCAGACAAAATGATCTAACTGTCACTAATTATTATAATTCAATGATGGATAATATTGATGAGGTGACCGACAAGAGGGTGATAGCTTTGGGAGCAATAGAAAAAGACAAGATTATGGTAGCCAGGGCCTACAACAAGAAGGTCAAAGCAAAGTCATTTCAAGTAGGGGATCTGGTGTGGAAGACCATCTTGCCTCTAAGGAATAAATACCGGAAGTTTGGGAAATGGTCGCCAAGCTGGGAGGGTCCTTATAAAGTAAAACAAGTAATGTCTGGTAACGCCTATTTGCTACAAACATTACAAGGCAAGGATTTACCAAAGGCTTTGAATGGGCGTTTCCTCAAACAGTACCATCCTAGTATGTGGCAAGATGCCTAAGAGAACCGATGTGATCACATCGAGTTAGTTACTTTTGGTTCGTCCAGCTCCACCAAAAGGCAGGGGGGCATATGTTTGAACCAAAAAAGAGCTAGCGGACGGTCCGGCCCTGAGGCCGGACGGTCCGCGGTCCGCGGTCCGGACAGTCCGCGCATGTGGGCCGGACGGTCTGCGCGTGCGCAGAACAGATTAGGGTTCCGAGTTTTGTGCTACGGTTGTTAGCTAGATTTGCGGAATTAGCTCGGAATCAGTTGTGTAAAGGGTCCAGCCCCCCTCCTCTATAAATAGAGAGGTCTACGGCCGATTTGTAATCATCAATCGAATCAATACAACTTCTATTTCGCATTTTATCTTAGGAGTAGTTCTAGTTTAGCCCTAGTTTAGCCTTCCAATCCCCAAATTCTCTCTCTCTCTCTTCGCCTCTACGTCGATTAGAGGAGTCTAGGTCGGTCTACCCGAGCCTAGACAACTCCTAGGATCTCTCCTCCCCGACGGGGTCCCTCTCGGGAGCGAGATCCAGGCGCCGCCGGCGATCTTCCGCTGCCCCTGCGCACGCGCGGACCGTCCGGACCTAGGGCGCGGACCGTCCGGCCGTCAGGCAGGGAACCCGAGCTCCTGCACCAGGTCGCGGACCGTCCGGCCCTGTGCCGCGGACCGTCCGCGCCTGACCAGAGAGCACCGCCGCCTCGCGCCAGGTCGCGGACCGTCCGGCCCTAGGCCGTGGACCGTCCGCGCCTGACCAGAGAGCACCGCCGCTGGTTCTCTTGAGTAATTGACACCTCCAAAAAGGTGTCAACAGCGTCAGTCTTGGCAACCCACTCACTTGATAGAGCACCTCTTTTCTTCCAACCTTCATACATCCATCGACGATCATCCTCCATACTAGATACGAGATGTTAACTTGATTAGTTAAGTTAATCACGCCTCTAATCTAATAAACCACACTAATACAAGGAAAATAATTTAACGGGACCCTAAATCATATAAAATAACCTTATTTCCGAGGGCATAATAATTACCCTCAGAAATTAATAATTTAAATTATATAGACACCACTACATAACATTATCACGGGTGACAAATCATATAAAATGACCTTATTTCCGAGGGCATAATAATTACCCTCAGAAATTAAAAATTTAAATTATCTAAGCACCACTAAGTAAACGAAAACAAACTAAATTAATTACATAATCAAATTTCGGCCATCACACACAATAAATTAAACAATATTTAACATACTAATTATTTAACAACAAAAATTGCAACTACAAAACAATATTAACATATACAAAATAATACTTAAACTACTCACTTGAGAGTGCGGGGCGGGGCGGGCGAGGCTCCGGCGTGGGCGGTGCTGCGATCGGCGGCGACGGGGCAGCACGGCGGTGACGGGGACGACTGCGCGGCGAGCGGGGCGGCAGCACAGCGGGCGCCCGCAGCAGCGTGGCGAGCGGGGCGGCAGCGCGGCCGCGGGCAGCACGGTCGCGGGCTGCAAGGCGGGCGGGCAGCGCGGCTGCGGGCGGGGCGGGCAGCGCGGGCAGCACGGCGGGCGCAGCATGGTGGCCGGCAGGGCGTGGCGGCGGCGGGCAGCTCAGGGACGACGGTGGCGCTGGAAAGATGGAAAATGAAATGGTGTTCCCTAGCCCGCGCGGTTAAATCGCTTTATCTTCGACGGCTGTAATACGGGCCGTCGGAGATAACCTTATGTCCGACGGCCCTTTGACAGCCGTCGGAGATAGGGTGTTATGTCCGACGGCCAGCCCAGGCGCTCGGACATAAGGCTACCTCCGACGGTCTCCTGCGCGGCCGTCAGAAATAACAAGGCCGTCGGAGATGTTTGTTTTTACTGTAGTGAATAAGGGGTCTTTAAAATCAGACACATTATTAATATATTTAAGAGACAATATGCGTGAAGATTTGTGTAGAGAGAGGCTCTTTGTGAAGAGCTTATCTCTTGTGTTTTTTTTATTTAACCCCTAGAGACCTCGCAAAAGCAGGGTATTAAATGAGGTTATACGTGGTCTTGGAAGGTTCCTTCGTGTATCTCGGGAAATTCGGACCTCCGTTGTACTTGGGGTATCTGATTTTTTTTTTTTGTAATTTAGTCATTTTTTAAAGTGAAGAAAGAAGAAGAAAGAACACAGAGGTTTCCTCGGTGACGACGACTGGCAGTGTGGTAGTCGATCGCACACGCACGGCCATGCATCACCGGTAGAAGTAGGGCTCCGAGAGTTGTTGTATCTAGCGGCGTCCGATAGATGGATGGAGAGTGGCCGCAACTTCCAAACCACGTCGGCGTCGTGGGGTGGGGGGCTGCAAGAGAACGCATGCATGCATGATAGCTGCACGAAGCAAAGTAGGACTTGCAGTTGTCATTTTTTTTGAAGTAAGACTTGCAGTTGTCATTTGTCAAGTAATGTAAAGCACTAAAGCACGTAAATACGTGTGAACCGCCGGACGGGTCGACGATCCATGGATCGATATGCGCCGTCCCAGACGACGAATTGACTCCGAATTTTCAAACATCGAACTACACTATATACATACATACCGTACCGGTATCTAAAGACATTGAAACAGTCAAACTAAAAGTTCAGTTATTAGCTACGTTTAACAAATTAACTAATAGTTAGCTAGCTAATTCCACTAGTAAATTTTTAGCCAAATAATCATTATTTTTAGTACATTTAAACACCCCCATAATATAATGATCGTACATTACGACAGTAAACAATCATATTTGATAGTATTTGTTGGGTATGCCAGACCTTATTTAATGATTGGACGACACACGAGGTCCCAATTCCAGGCCAGCCCCCAAAAAAATAAATTTAATATCAAAATGGTCATGTGTTCCACATAACAGATAATAAACTGACAGAACAAATATATACACAAAATTACTATATCTTAGTCAAGAGATCTAAAAATGATATGAGTTGTGAAAACGAGTTTGACCGTCTTTCTTTATATATAGCTTGCTCGATCGTTTGTTCTCTTTCAGATAGAGCGGTGGAGCGCTACTATAAACTTACCGCACTCTCCCTCGTTTGTGTTTCGCGGGGTTTTTTTTCCACATATATGGCATGGTTTCATTTCATCAGGTGATCATTGACCAAAAATTTCTTTAGACACAGTTCAAATGTGACAAATCTACGAGAAACTGAGGGACCACCTGTTGTTCTAACTGGACAGCAAGTTGTTGACAAGCAATCGGGTAGAGAAGAAACTGCACAATCCTAGTGCCAACAAAACTCTCTCAACTGTCTGGTGGGAAGAACAACAACTGCACACGCCGTCCTGACGCACGTCATGATCCTGTGTTCCACTGCACGATAGGGTACAACTTGGATACCATCAGGAACTAAAACAAAACAAGAGTGAAGTTTAGTCACTTAGAGCAACTCTAAAAGAACATGTAAACTAACCCCAAAACGGATATTAGTCAAGAATAGTAGTTTTTCTTACTCCAACAACTCACTCATTCTTCCCCAAAAAATTAGCGTCCCACATCCAGAACCTCATCTCCCTCATATTTTGGTGTGTTTCATCCCTCCCCAATCCATTCCTCAATGTACCGGATCATCCACAGCCTCTCAACGACGGTACAGATTGCGCCACATGTCACATTTAAAGGAACTATTGGAGTACCCATCATAATTCACTATTAAAACTTTTGGAGTTGCTCTTAGCTTTTGCAGCTAAGATCGTAACTACAATAATAAAAATGTATCTTTTAGTCACTTTTAGCACATAAGGATGAACTAAAATTTAGAGGGTGTTTGGTTCCTTTAGTTCTTAGAAATCTTATTTGAAAAACCTATTTTAGTCACAACGTTCGATAAAGTTTATGTGGTGGGAACCAAACACCCTCTTCATTTTAGCTCCGAAAAAAACTTCCCTAAAATTGATGTAGGGTGTTATTAACCAAAAACCATGCTCCAACCGTTTCTCAAATGAGGTCCCCAAATATACCAGCTTTCTAAATATCTCTATTTAGTCCCCAAATTCGGAGAGCTATTTGGAACTCCTAGTATCATTTCTCTTATGTCAATCACACCATAAATTCATTTATCTATCAACAAGTTCACGCTCTTGTATAAGTAATGTACTTTGGATAATTCGAGTTGTGGAAAGGATGATCATCATCCCCGTATTGACAAGTTTGACGTTCCCCCTAAGATTAAAGTCTTTATGTGGTTACTTGAAAATTGAGCCATATATATTAACCAAAGACAATACGATCAAGAGGAAGTGGGTGGGAGATCCCACGTGTAGCTTTTGTCCCCATTTGAAACAAATGATCATCTGTTCTTCTCTTGCCCTATTGCTAAAGTGGTATGAGGAGGAGTTGCTAAATGTCTTCATTCTAGATACATCCCTGGAAATATGCAACAACAATGTATAAACTAGTTACATAAAAATCTACCACATTCCAAGAATACACATATTTTGTTGTTGTTGCAATCTGTTTGGATATAAGGAAAGCAAATAAACAACATGTGTTTTGAGAAAATCCTGATAAACTCTCCTAATGATATCACATGTCATGCAAAGTAATTTGATTATGTCTTGGCCAGGTCTGAGTAAGAAGGAACTTCAACATGTTCTCTAAGAAGGAGCTAAGCTAATGGTCTAGGCTGCAAGTGTGCAAACGGAGAATCTGATTGAAGGATCTGATTCTGAGGGAGGTGGAGATATGCCACAAGCCTGACGCATCTGGCTGCCCCACGATATTGCTGGCATGCCCACCTGCTTTAAGAACTGACTTGGATTGAGTCATTTTGTGTTGCTGGAGATGTAATTTTGTTGCTCTTGCATGGGCATAATGTGTGTGTCTTTCTTATCCTATTGGTGGTACGGTTTGCCTTATTAGAAGGTGCTCGTCGTGATGGTGGGTTGGTTTTTCTGTGGGATGCCTAAATCAGGTTGTCCACATGCACTACCGGAATCTGGCTCTTTGTCAAGTGTTTTTTTCGGGCACTTGGCAAAGAAGTCTTTGCCGGCCGCCGCACTCGGCAAAGAAGTCTTTGCCAAGTGTCGCACCCAGCAAAGTCCTACTTTCGGTAACAACCACGTTTACCAAGAGCAGGACGCTCGGCATAGGAATACACTCGGCAAAGACCGCTTTACTGAGTGTCAAACACTGGGCGAACGTCGACGCTCGGCAAAGGGTCGTCAGCAGTCGTCTATAGCTAACGGTCGTTACCTTTGTCGAGCGTCGGACTTTGGCACTCGGCAAAGAAGCTACTTTGCCAAGTGTCTTAGGCTCGACACTCGGCAAACTATGCTTTGCTGAGTGTCTATCTTGGACACTCAGCAAAGTATATTTTATTTTTTTCTTTTCCCAACCAAACTATACTTAGGTTTGAGAAATGGTAATACTTATGTTGGTGAAACTTGGTATGAACATAGACATGTTTGTGAAAACTTGTGAGATTTGTTTTTTTTGCGAAATATGTGGTCTCTATTATGTATGTGATGATTATGTGATATCTGTGATGTATATGTGATGATTATGTGATATATCTTTTGTTTGTTTGGAAGGAATAACAAAAGCAAATAAGGTATTCTAGTCACTTTTGCCGAGTGTAAGACTCGGCAAAGAGGTTCTTTGTCGAGTGTCCAGGTCATAGCACTCGATAAAGAAGGCACATCTGGGAACTGGCACGGTCTCTTTGCAGAGTGTTGTGGCCTTGGCGCTCAACAAAGAAGCAACCTTTGTCGAGTGTCTCCTAATGCTCTTGGCAAAGGAACTGACAAAGGGGCCTGCTGGTGATCTCTTTGCCGAGTGCTAGTCCGACGGACACTTGGCAAAGAGGGAGCATTTATCGAGTACCAACTAATACGCTCAGCGAAGAACCTAGTAAAGGGACAGTGAGCCTTTGCCGAGTGTCACTTTGTGGGCACTCAGCACAGACTCCGTTACCGTTACGTGGCGTCGTGACGGCGACTTTTCTTTGCCGAATACCGGCTGACAATCGGCAAAGTCTTTGCGGAGTGTCTGATAAAAAGTACTCGGCAAAGAAGCTGTTGCCGATGTATAGTTCGCCAAGCTTTCTTTGCCAAGTGTCACACTCGGCAAAACCTTCGCCGAGTGTTTTTAAGGCCTTGTCGAGTGTTTTAGACACTTGGCAAAGCAGCTGATTCCGGTAGTGAGGTTTGGAAAACTATCGTCCAACTGTCCTATTGCTTGCCATTTTGGTGTTAGATCCTTTCACCTCGTTCTCATTATGTTTCTGGAAGTTGCAAAGCTCAAAACTTTGTATTTTTGTTACGAAAATAATAGAAAATAGGGTCATCGTCGCTTATAAAAAATGATACGCTTATATTTAATCTTGTCTAACGCTTCATTCTCGAGTGCTATTGTGGCTAAATAATACGTTATGGTAGAATATAAATATGACATTAGTACCTTTAATTTAGAGAAACGTCATTCACGTAGGCAGACATCATGTGGTAGGATCCTATGTGGATTCATTTTCTTTGGCGCGACGCTCAGTAGTTCCGTTTCGGTGCAGCGGCCGGGAAAGAAGGAAGATAGCTGCTACCATTATAAAAATAGAATAGATCTCATAATTGTGGGCCCTACTACCTAGGCTATGGCCTGCTGGTCTTAATCATGCCCTACCCGGCCCTTAATGATGTGTTTGGTTGTGCGACAGCTAAGGACAGGTAGGACAGTGACGTCCTCTCTCATTCCTCCAAATTTGAGAGACAACTGGGGACAACACTAGGATACTCCTGTCCTAACCTCTAACCCTAAAATAAACAACATTATTTAAGGAATTGTTCTATCCCATCTCGTTGTATCATTACAACCAAACGCACCCTAAGAGAACAATGAAAATAATGAAACGGCGGCACATACGTGCAAACCACTACTGGAATCCGTGGCTTTGCCGAGTGCTC
Organism: Zea luxurians; assembly: GCA_029449295.1. Lineage (NCBI taxonomy): Eukaryota > Viridiplantae > Streptophyta > Magnoliopsida > Poales > Poaceae > Zea > Zea luxurians. The sequence continues at coordinate 49,368 of JAOPSE010000366.1, forward strand.
GGCCCTTTGCCAAGTGCTTTTTATTGGGCACTCGGCAAAGAAACCTTTGTCGAGCGCCACACTCGGCAAAGTCTCGCTCTCGATAACAAACACGTTTGCCGAGAGTCTCCAAAGAACTACACTCGGCAAAGCTATCTTTGCCAAGTGCTAAACACTCGGTGAAGGCGGCACTCGGCAAAAGGCCGTTAGCATCCGTCTATAACTGACGGCCGTTAGCTTTTGCCGAGCGCCGCGTTGACACTCGGCAAAGAAGCTTCTTTACCGAGTGCCATTATTAGACACTCAGCAATGTACTTTTTTTTATTTTTTTATTTTGGCAACCAAACTTTTTGTGGTATGTTCCTACACTATGTAGACCTACATGTACAATTTTTGGACAATTATAAATGTGTTTTCTATAACTATTGGATTTAGTTCGTTTATTTGAATTTCTTTGGAAAATTCACATTTGAACTGCAAGTCACTCGAAACTTGGAAAACCGTGCATGCAAAAATGATATCCATGCTATTTAGCACATGTTATGACCGATTTCAGGAGCGGACCGGAAACTTCGAGCACCACGCTCACTAAACATGGTCGTGAACTTGCCATCCAACTGTTTAAAAATTGCATAAAACACAAACAAAGTCATAAAATCATGAAACTTGTCCACATGTCATGATATCATATATAGAGGCTGTGATAAAAATTTAAGAATATTTCGAGAAAGTTGTGAGGCAGTATGTGTAGAAACCTAAGAGAACTACACAAGTTTCATGATTTTATGACTTTGTTTGTGTTTTATACAATTTTTAAACAGTTGGATGGCAAGTTCACGGCCATGTTTAGTGAGCATGGTGCTCAAAGTTTCTGGTCCGCTCCTGAAATTGGTTGTAACTTATGCTAAATAGCATGGATATTATTTTTGCATGCATGGTTTTCCAAGTTTCGAGTGACTTGCAGTTCAAATGTGAATTTTCCGAAGAAATTCAAATAAACGAACTAAATCGGAAAACACATTTATAATTGTCCCAAAATGGTACATGTAGGTCTACATAGTGTAGGAATATACCACAAAAAGTTTGGTTGCCAAAATAAAAAAATAAAAAAAATACTTTGCCGAGTGCCAAGGGTATGACACTCGGTAAAGTAAGCTTTTACCAAGTGTCATACGGGAGACACTCGGCAAAGTATTTTCAAAAACCCTAAAACAGACCTTGGCTGAGTGCTTGTCAGATGGCACTCGGCAAAGGCTTCTTTGTCGAGTGCTAGTTACAGGGCACTCGACAAAGAATATTTTAAAATTAAAAAAAATCTTTGCCGAGTGCCCGATCGCGGGCACTCGGCAAAGAGGTAAAACTTAACAGGCCAAGCGGCCTCTCCTACTTCCGCTCTTCTCATTCTCACTCTCTCTCAATGACGCTGCTGCCTCCCTCACGCGCCGCTGCCTCCCCGCCTCCTCGCCTCCCCGCGCGCCGCCGCCTTCTCGCCTCCCCACGCGCCCACCTACCTCGCGTGCCGCCACCTCCCCACGCCCTTGCACGCCGCCGCGGCACCCGCCTACTCGGCCATCTCCCCCGCCACCGGCCCGCCAACCACGTCGCCTCGGCAATCGCTGCCGGGCCGTCTCGATCTCCGCCCGGCCGCCAAACTCGTCGCCTCGTCTATTTTCGCTACAAGGTATAAATTTTTAGTCATCTGTTTTTGTCATTTGTTGAGAATTAACTGGTATTAATTAATAAACAGTATTATTTATCATGCTTTCATTTGAGCAAACACATGTTTATATTAATGTAATCAAAGTAGACATGTTTATATTAATGTAATCAAAGTAGACACGGTCACATTTTTAGTTCATAACTTTACAAGAGAATTTTATTTTCCATGAGAAGGAGAATGAGGGTATTTGTGCGTTGGTTGCATGTCCTTATCATTTTATGCATGGGCCACACATCATGTATTGATGTCTCATGGATTGAATATATATAGATGTGATTGCCGGCCATCGTGCCGTTGAATTATGCGTGGATGTCAGCCATCGTGCTGATACTTTTATTTACATGATTTCGAAACCTCCCCATGCAGGGAGGTGCTGCCGAAATTTTCTATTGATAGGCTTCTGTTAGAGGATGGAGGACCGTGGGTGGATGTACACGGGCCATAGAGGAAGGAACGATGTCACCCCTGAATGGATAAGAAAGACCGATGATTTCGTAGAACGGGCATATGACGAATCTGCTAAAAGAGCGAGTCTAGTCCCATGCCCGTGCAGCAAATGTGCCAACCGGAAAAGAAAACCAAAGAAGACCATGGTAGAACATCTTTGGAAGAATGGATTTACGCCGGGCTATACTCGGTGGATTTTTCATGGTGAAGCGCATTGTACGAGAGAGGAGGTGCTGAGACAACGCGTCGAGGATTATGATGCCGATGCGGGGGTAGCGGATATATTGAACGACTATAACGAGGCACAGTATGCTAGAGGATGTACGGATGATGAGCTAGAGCCGACTGCAAAGGCGTTCTACGACATGTTTGACGCGGCACAAAAGCCTCTTCACGACCAGACAAAGGTTTCTCAACTGGATGCCATTAGGCGTGTAATGATGTTCAAGTCGCAGTACAGCATGAGTCGAGACGCATTCGATGGCTTGTTGACGGTTATTGGGAGCCTGCTTCTGGATGATCACGTTCTGCCAAAGAGCATGTACGAGGCACAGAAACTCCTTCGTGCACTCAAGATGACGTATGAGTAGATACATATTGGTCTAAATGGCTACGTGCTATTTAGGAAAGAATACGCGGAAGCAAAGTACTGTCCCAAGTGTAAATCATCTAGGTTCATGGAGGTAGATTCTGGTGATGGACAGAAGAGGCAACTCGACATCCCCTTGACAATCCTACGGCACCTTCCGTTCATACCGAGGATCCAGCGTCAATAGATGACTGAGGAATCCGTGAAACAAATGACATGGCACAAAAATGGAAAACGATACAATCCTGACAAGATGGTGCACGCATCCGATGGTGAAGCATGGAAACACTTTGATGTCATTCACCGTGAGAAAGCCAAAGAGGCTCGTAATGTACGTGTTGCGCTGGCCACATATGGGTTCAATCCCTATGGAATGAGCGCTGCCACGTACACATGTTGGCCCGTGTTTGTTATCCCAATCAATCTCCCCTCGGTGTGTGCTTTCAAAGGCAGAATATATTCGTGTCGTTGATAATTCCCGGACACCTGGGGAATAAAATGGGTGTGTACATGGAGCCTTTGATCGATGAATTGGTACGTGCCTGGGAGGAAGGGGTATAGACGTATGACCGAGATACGAAGACAAACTTCAGAATGCATGTTTGGTACCAGTACTCCATGCATGACTTACCGGCGTATGGGCTATTCTGCGCCTGGTCTGTTCACGGTAAGTTTCCATGCCCAGTTTGCAAGGAAGCTCTTAGGTTCATTTGGTTGAAAAGGGTGGCAAATATTCGTCCTTCGATAAACATCGACAATTTCTCCCTCCTGACCATCCATTCTGCCTAGACATCAAGAACTTTATGAAAGGTGTCGTAGTGACAGACCGCCCACCTGCAACGATGACTGGTGCCGAAATTCGTCAACAGATAAATGGGCTCGTGGCCAATACAGAAGGTGGTTTTGTGGGATATGGTGAGCAACATATGTGGACACATAAGTCGAGCTTGACTTGGCTCCCCTATTATGACGACCTGCTCCTTCCACACAACATTGACGTGATGCACACTGAAAAGAATGTTGCCAAGGCACTTTGGGCAACAATTATGGACATTCCTGATAAGTCAAAGGATAACGTAAAGGCAAGAGTGGATCTGGCAGCGTTATGTGATAGACCAAACTAAGAGATGAAGCCGCCAAGTGGTGGAAAGACATGGAGAAGGCCTAAGGCCGATTTCGTCCTAAGCAGGGCCCAGAGGAAGGAAGTACTTCAGTGGATCAAGATGTTGATGTTCCCTGATGGGTATGCAGCTAACCTGAGTAGGGGGGTGAACTTATCTACTCTGCGAGTCTTAGGGATGAAGAGTCATGACTTCCACATATGGATTGAACGGATTCTTCCTGTGATAGTTCGAGGCTATGTCCCTGAGCATGTCTAGCTAGCGCTTTCAGAGTTGAGCTATTTCTTCTGTCAGCTTTGTGCAAAAGAGTTATCTCGGACCGTGGTTGCAGACTTGGAAAGATTGGCACCCGTGTTACTGTGTAAGCTTGAGAAGATATTTCCACCCGGCTTCTTCAATCCAATACAACATTTGATTCTTCATCTCCCCTATGAGGCACGAAAGGGGGGCCCGTGCAGGGACGTTGGTGCTATCCAATCGAGAGATGTCTAAAGATTATTCGAAAGAAATGTAGAAATAAATGCAAAATCGTGGCTTCCATTGCCGAGGCATACATTCTAGAGGTGTCAAACTTCACAACAACTTACTATGGTGACAAACTGCCGAGCGTGCATAATCCACCCCCTCGTTACAATGATGGCGACAATGAATCGAACCTCAGCATATTTCGAGGATAACTCGAAAGCGCAAGTGGCTCGACCACTAAGACCCTGACACATGAAGAGTGGCGGTATATCATGCTATATGTATTGACCAACCTTGAAGAGGTGATGCCATACATGGAACAATTTCTTCATGAATTTTGGCATCGATCAAGGGACCCAACTCCACAGGAATATGATACTCTTCTTAGAAAGGGTGCGAGAAATCGATTGCCCGATTTCATTTCCTGGTTCAAACATAGAGTATGTGCTTAGTTTGTCAAAGAGATCCGTCTATGAACTCAATTTAGCGTCTTTTAACTTGCGAATACTTGCAGGGCCAAAGAGATCCGTCTATGAGTGCTGAGTTGAGACAAGTAGCCAACAGCTTTGCTTATAGGGTCAAGAAATATTCTGGGTATGACGTCAATGGATACTGTTTTCGCACCCTAAACTACGACCAAAGTCGGCCCAATCGGAAAACAATGTGTTCTGGAGTCTTTACGCTCGACCTTGACGATGTCGATTATTTTGGACGAATCGAAGAAATATATGAACTCAATTTTTATGGTTCCAAACCTCTTACTCCAGTGATATTCAAATGTCATTGGTTTGACCCTCAAGTGACGAGACGGACACATTCCAATCTTGGGATAGTCAAAATTCGAAAAGATTCCACCTTACCAGGAGACGATGTCTATATCGTGGCTCAATAGGCCACACAAGTGTATTATCTCCCATATGCGTGCTAAACAAAAAAACATCTCAAGGGTTGGGATGTTGTGTATAAGGTATCGCCGCATGGGAGATTACCTGTTCCTAATGATGAAGATTATAACTTAGACCCGGACACATATGATGGAGAGTTCTTCCAAGAAGATGGGCTAGAAGGGCGATTTGAGATAGACTTAACCGAAGCTATCGAAATGGACGTAGGTATTGAAATGGTTGTTGATGAGGAGGATGATGAGGTGCAAAAATGAGAATGACTTAGTAATCCTTGAAGGCAATGACATTAATGACGAACTTGTGTCTTCAGATGGTGTTGACTATGAAATGGTTGATAGTGATGATGAGAGTTATGATCCGGCTAACCCCGACACATATGAAGATTATTTTTAATCGATGTAATGCTATATGACTTTTTATTTCGCACCTGTTTTTAAATACATCTTTTTATATGTGCTTATTTGTTTACTCTTAATTGCATGTTGTTGGACAAAGATGGTGGGTGATTGGCTGAGGAGGCAGAGGGGGAGCAGGAGCAGGACTTCGGACGAGGCAGAGCAGGACGAGGCACAGTAGGCGGCGCAGCAGGACGACCTTGTCCAGTAGCAGGCGGTGCAGTAGGACGACGATGACTAGCAGCAGGACGACGACGAAGCTTAGCAGGACGCCTCAGGTTCTGGCACCTCAGGTTCGAGGAGCGTCTACCTGTGAGGTCCCGCGAGTCTCCCTCAGCGTCCCATACTTCGGGACAGGCGGCCGATGATTCGACCGGATGGGGAGAGGCCTGTAACTTTATGTTCTTCATTCTTGTTCATATTATGTGTTCAAAATCATAATATAAACTAATAATTTTTATTTATCACTTGGACAGGTCTTGGATGATTGTGGAGAATGCTGGGGGTCATCGTCGCAACCCCAATGCCATCCTCGGCCTGCTGTGCAGGGAACGCTTCCCTAGGCTGGTTGAGTACACCGGAGTGATGGGCCCAGCCTACACCTTCGACCACTACGCCGTCGCCCCCGATGCAGTAGACCGGGATGGCCGAGAATCCAATAACAAGGCGGAGCGGGTGAAGCAAGAGTTGTAGGTAAGTCTTAGTATAATGTAAAATATGTCACATTCATTGCACATTCTTGAAATAATGTATGGATACATCGTTTTTGTATGCAGGATTTTCTACAGATGCGAGGCTGGATACGAGGCTAGGGCGGATGTGGTGGCCACCACGAACTGTAAGAAGCTCGTCATGGACGTGCACTATGAGGCCTGAAACTAGACCATCGTGAGCTGCCACGGCTCCGTCCTTGGGGAGAAGGTGCACAAGTAGCAAGCCCGAACCATGTCGTTGACCAGGGACCAGTACCTGCATGTAAAGTCATGCATGTTTGGTACCAGTACTCCATGCATGAATTTAATTTTATCTTATGATATGCAGTTTACGTGTTTACTTTGTAGATGATTCCATATTGGTGCGCCGCACATCCTCTGTGCTAGAAGCAGATGGTGGATAGGTGGTGCTCGCTTGAGTGGGACGAGGCGCACAACGCTAGCCGGGAACGACGTCTGATGATGCAAGGTCCCTCGCACCACCAAGGTAGCCGCAGCCTCGGCAAATATGCAGAAGCATGGGTACGCCCTCCTTTTGATTTAGGTATATAACACTGGATTAGATATTATTTCTAACTATCTCGTTGGTTTTCTTGAAATCGGCGTCACATGGTGGCCAGCCTTGCTCCATCTTCTCGGCCTATGCTATGGCCCATAAGGGCAAGACGACGTCCGACGTCACCTACAACCCGGATGATGGGCCCGAGGCGTACAACAACCCCGCCGTCTACAGTCACCTTCATGACTACACCGCCATGGCGCAGGAGGTCCATGGCCCAGAATACGATCCGAGGACCGAGGAGATCGACCCCAATGTGCTCATGAGGGTCGGAGGAGGCAAGAAACATGGATAGTACTAGATTGCCGATGGGGCAATTGACTCGTCATCCACTCCCACTCTGTCTCAGGTGCGAGCAAGGAGCACGGGCTCGAGTCCAGCCATATGACCTCGGCACGACAACTCACAACATCGCATACAGCAACTCAAGGTTAGTGCTTCTGTAACTCGTCATTACTTGAGTTATATACCTTCTCTTTGAGTTACTATAACATTGGCTTGTAATATTATAGACCCAGCTAGAAGAAGAGAGGAGGGAACGTCACGAGATGGAGACGAGGATGATGGCGGAGCGGGCGGAGCAGGCGGCTCGCCTGGCAGATCGGCAGAGGATGGCGGAGATGTTCCAATATATGTAGAGCCTTGGCGCCGCACAGGGTTTCGCTCCGCCACCTCCATTGTTCCCTACAATTGACCCTGCTCTGTTCCATACTCCTGTGAGTATCAAAATTGTAGTTAGATGTTGGTAATGCATCTGGTATAACACATGTAATCTCTTCTCTATGCAGGGCCAATCTGGAGCGGCATCCAACAACCCTCATGAAGCGCCCAGCCCATTGCAGCACCAGTCCAACCACCCACCTCGATGAGAGTTATGTTTTTAGTATTCAGACTTCAGAACTTATGTTGAATACTTATGTCAGATCTTGAGACTTATGTGTTGATACTTCTAAACTTGTGTTGATACTTATGTTTGTGTTGAGAACTTGTATATTAATGTTTGTGTTGGATATCTATGTCTGTGATGATATATGTGATATATGTGATGATATCTGTGATGTATCTTTTGTTTGTTTGGATGGAATAGAAAAAACAAATTAAAAAGGTGTGTACTGGTCACTTTGCCGAGTGTTACATTCGGCAAAGAGGGGCTTTATCGAGTGTCAGGGCCATAACACTCGGCAAAGAACCAAGACCTAGACATCGGTATAGCTTCTTTGCCGAGTGTTATACTCGGCAAAGAGGGGCTTTGTCGAGTGTTAGGGCCATAACACTCGGCAAAGAACCAAAACATGGACACCGATATAGCTTCTTTGCCGAGTGCGGTGGCCCTGACACTCGGCAAAGAGGCACGCTTTGCCGAGTGCCATACAGAGCACTCGGCAAAAAACCTGACAAAGGGACCCACTGATGGATTCTTTGCCGAGTGCTGGTCGACAGACACTCGGCAAAGAGGTAACTTCTTTACCGAGTGTATTAGGAGACACTCGGCAAAGGTAACTTCTTTGTCGAGTGTCACCTAGAACACTCGGCAAAGACGTCGTTTCCGTCACTCAGGCACCGTGACGGCGACTTTTCTTTGCCGAGTATCGTCTGACACTCGGTAAAGTCTGTGCCGAGTGCCTGAAAAAAAGTACTCGGTAAAGAAGACTTTGCCGATGTACTGTTCGCCAAGCCCTCTTTGTCGAGTGCGACACTCGGTAAAGACTTTACTGAGTATTTTTCAGGCACTCGGCAAAGCGGCCGATTCCGGTAGTAAACAACACATTATATTTCGACACGATGCAATGGACGACCATGCATCCCTAGCTACGTGTCCATGTTGAAATAAAGCTATATAAAACGCGCTGAGCTTTTTTTTTGGAGCGAAACAAGACAGAATAAAAAAAAAGAGAGGCTGTAAGAACACGTCTGCTAGCTGCATCACGAAGCAAATTAAAGTAGGACTTGTGAAGCACACGCGCACGTACGTGAACCGGAGGTGTCGATGATACGATGGATGCCCTAGCGAATTCAAACACGTACTACTAACAAAACTAGCTACAAATGATTTCCAGTTGATTCATGTGGACGTAACAAAAACCCGTGCGAACTGAACTACTCGATCTCTCTTTTGCTCTCAAGTTATTATAGCAACGCACACGTACGTAGATCGATCGCTTTCAGTTTCGGGACGGGGAGAATCGCATGTGAACCACTCCGTCCCTCCCGTAGTCGTTTCACCAACGTCGTTGGCGAGGTCGCCTTGGCACGCAATTAATCAACCACGTACCACGTTGCATGCTCGGCTGTGCATGCAAGCGCATTGCATGCATGCATGCTTGGGCAACCAACCACGTTGCAGCACGTACGTGGTCTACATACGTACGTATACTGCTATATATACGTCGTTCAAATGCGTACTCCCTCCGGTTTCCTATTAGTTGTCGTTTAGGACAACGACACGGTATCCAAAATATAACTTTGACCAATGTTTTTTGTTAAAATACAAATGAACTCTTAATACATTTATATTTTTATAAAAGTACTTTTTATGACAAATTGGTGCATATAAATATTAGGTTCCAAAACTAAATAATAAAATAGTTAATTGTAGTCAAAATTTTATAAGTTTGACTCGAACCTTATCCAAAACGACAACTAATAGGAAACCGGAGGGAGTACGTATGTGCGTGTGCATGCATGCTAGACCCACCAGATTTACGGTTTACACTCTCTTGCCAATGCAATGCAAATCCCATGAAAAATTAAAGAACACCACCATGCCTTTCTTTCTTTCTGAAAACTATCGCCATTGGCCCGTCAAACTTAATTAAGATGCCATTGTTCGTGAATTGCGTTCTTCATGCATGTGATGACGCCCGGACTGCGCGCCCTTTTCAAATAATCCGGCCGGCGACGCCTTAAAATTATTCTGGAGATTCGCATGGTTTATTTTCATGTGGTGATTGTCGTCCAAACATTTCTTTGGGCACACAAAATGCGACAAATCCATGAGAAAGTGAGGGGTCATTCTAAGGACACCAAGTCGACAAGCAATAGGCCGGGTAAAGAATGAAGAAACTGCGCTGCTGTCGATCTGGTGGGGGGCCGGAAAATAAACTGATTAAGCATCTGCACACGACGTCGTGACGCACGTGATGATCGTGTTTCCCACTGCACGGTGGGGTGCAGTGCAACTTAACATCCAGGTCATGCCTTTTATATCTCGGTTGAAATATTTGTTTATTTCTAAGAATACAGCCAGATACATGAGATGGCACAACGAAGGCGTACGAGATAATTCCGATGTCATGGCGTCGTACCCAGCTGATACAGATGTATGGAAGGCACTAGATGCCTTTGATTCCAGCTTTGCTGACAAAGTGTGAAATATCTGCCTTGGTTTGCCAACATATGGTTTCTCGCCTTTCAATCTAACTGCACTCTTGTAGGTTTGCCACACTAACTAGCTTTATGTCACAATGCAATAGAAAAGCTTGATATGTTTATATCAGAATGTTGGGGCGAAGGCCAGGGCCGGGCCAGAGAAATTTGAGGCCCTGTGCCAAATCTAAAGCAGTGTAATGTATTTTTATTAAAAATCAGTAATAACAATCTACAAGTTACAGTAATATATATTGCAATATAATATCTAAAGAAACATTTCTATTTTATTTGAATAACATCATTCTTTTGACGGGTTTTAAAGAAAATCTTGTACAATATGCTTATATTTGATTTTCTCCAAAGCTTCACTCTCGAGTGTTAGGTCATATTTGGTTTCTTTAGTCTAGGGACTAAAGTTTAGTTAATGGACTAAAGTCTAGTCCCCAACATGTTTGGTTTAGGGGCTAAAAATAGTAAGAATATACTAAATGACTCATAAGAAGACTAAAATGACATTTAACATTCTCCTGCTACTAGTACAATTGAACTAAATGAGTGGTAAATGTGGAATTAATATGGTTTAGTCCATTTTAGCACATATGTGAAGGACTAAAGACTAAATCATTTTAGTCCATATTTTAGTTCTAGTGTTTGGCAAAAAAGGGACTAAATGGGACTAAAAACTAGAGACTAATCTTTAGTCCCTCTAACCAAACACCCCCTTATTGTGGCTAAATAATACGTCTTTATCATAGTAGAACACAAATATGAATTTAGTAGCTTTAATTTAGAGAACTTCGTTCACGCGGACAGATATGTTAAGATTCTACGAAGATTTATTCTTTAGTGCAGCGCTCGATAGTTTCGCTTCAGCGCAGCGGTATGGTACAGAGAAAAATATGTGCTACATATTAACATGTATAGAAGATCATAAAACTAAAATATATACATCTGCCAAGTTTTGGGGCCCTTAATTTTTGGAGGCCCTATGCGAGCGCGCGGCTCGCACATGCCTCTGCCCGGCCCTGGCGAAGGCAAAGACGTCACCCTTCGCTTGAGGCCTTCGTTGCAGTCGCTGGTCCGATGGAGACAAAACGGGCAGGGACACCCTTCGCTTGATACGGCGCCAGACGAAGGCCTGCGACGTCGTCATCCCACCATGCGGCCTCGTCCAGCTCAGAGGCCCATGTGTGATCCGGCCCATTGTGACGGGCCCCGCGTGGCCGCTGCGTGTTACGGGCCTAATTTACAAAGGCATTCCTGTAATTACAGTCTGTAACCCTGCTTTATGGGAATATTTTGGGGATAACCTGGGTATCCGAGGGCACATGCGTCCTTAACACAAGGCGTTGGGCGCTCAGACACCTATAAATACCCCCGCACAGTGCCCGTGAGAGGGCAGATTAACAGAGCTATTGCCATCTCACGCGAGAACCTTGTTGACGTCATTGTTCACCCTTGTTGGATCCCCTTGCAACTGAGAGCAAGTTCCAACATTTGGCGCCCACCGTTCGTGCTACGAGAAAACCACCTGCGATGGCACCCAAGAGAGCTAACCCGAAGGCTGACGAGGCTGCGAAGGCAGCACTGCTTGCCGCAAGAAAGGGCAAGGCCCTCGCCCTCACCCAATCCACCCACCAAGAGGCCACTGAAGACGACGCTCCCCGCACCTGCGAAGACGACACTCTCCGCACCTGCGGCCCTGAAGGACAATCGCAGCCACCCTCAGGCTTCGCCCCACTGGAGGGCGCGGACCTCACCGAGGACGGTGATGTCCTCGGCGTCTCGGCGGAAGAACAGCTACAGCTGCGCGCCCTGCGCCTCAAGAACCGCAATCTCCAGAGGCAGAAAGAGATACTGGAGGCCAAGCGCCAGCGCGTGTCCGCACTAGCCAAAGTGCGGCAAATGATACGCGATGAAGAGCAGAAGGCCCAGGACCTCGAGCGGGAGATCGCGCTGATGCAGCGCGAAGGCCACCTTGGCCTACAACACGGGCCACCCCTCCAGCAGCGCGCACAACTGGAAGACACGCGCGAAGGCCACCTCGGCCTGCAGCATGGGCCACCCCTGCAACACCGCGCGCAACCGGAAGACCCGCGTTTCCCCCAGCGCGACCACACCTTCCCGCACGCCGCGCCATTCCAAGGGGTCAACTATCTCGACGAGCGAAGTCCCCTGGTGCCACACATGCAAGTGACGCCTTGGCCAGCTAACTTCTGGGCAGGGACCTATCCCAAGTACAACGGCAGCACCGACCCGGCACAATACATAATGAGTTATCAGGTCGCCGTTGCATCTTCCGGAGGGGACGATGCCACAATGGCGAAGTCTTTCATCATCGCCCTAGAGGGCCCGGCTCTCACCTGGTTCACCAGGTTGCCTCCGCTATCCATTGATTCCTGGAGAAGCCTCCGGGACAAGTTCCTGCTCAACTTCCAAGGGTACCGCCCAGACACCGACTCCTTGGCCGAGCTCTCACTCTGCAAGCAGCTGGAAAAGGAGACTCTGAGGGAGTATTACCGCAAATTTTTAACACTCAAGTCACAGCTGCCCTCAGTCGATGACCAGATCGCCATCCACTACGCTATCAGTGGCCTTCGCGCCGGCGTCCTTTACAGCCACTGCATTAGGGACCCGCCCAAGAACCTCCAGGAATTATATCAGCTGTTTGAAAAGTACGCCAAATCCGAAGAGCTCCACCAGCGCAAGGTTGAGTCCCAAAGGAAGCCAAAAGATGCTCCACAGTCCAGCCGCACGTGGACGAGGACTCCGCAGCCAGACTCCGGTCGAGACGGCCGCAATCAACAGCAAGTGCATAACATCGCCAGCCAGCACCCCGCTGCTGACGCCCCTCGTCGCCAGGAGTATCCCCCCCAGGGCCGCGGAAACGGAACTCGCGGTAGGGGTCGGGGGCGTGCGCAGCCGCCGCGCCGATTCTACTACCTCTTCCACGGCAAAGACTGCACCCACCAAACCAAAGACTGCCCAGAAACGAAGGCCACCAGAGACAGGATGGCACGGGCGCAACCAGCAGACAACCCCAGAGTTGTCGCACACACTTACCAGCAACCCCCTCCACCATATATCCACGCCCCCGCCCCGCATCCACCGCACCACGCTTACCAACACCTTCAGGAAGTACAAATCGTACCTCCCCCACCCCCACCACCACAACAGCAACATCAAAACATCCCCCATGCTCCAAAGCAGGAAGACTTCGCCGATCAGCCATATCGCGGAGTCATTCACATAATAACTGGGGGGTCCAGCACCGACTTCGACACAAAGCGGCAGAAGCGGGACCACTACCGCAGCATCAACCACGTCGCCGTCACCGGCCCAGTCGTGCAGACAAAGTGGTCCCACATACCGCTAACCTTCGACGCACGAGACGTCGACCTGCGCAGCGCCCCCCACTGCGACGCCATGGTTATCAATTGCAGCGTGGCAGGCTGGGACCTGCACAAAGTCCTAGTTGACAATGGCAGTCAGGCGGACATCATCTTCCTCCACGCCTTCGATCGCATGGGCATAAGCCACAGCCTGCTCAAGCCTTTGGACAACCCGTTGTATGGCTTCGGCGGCAAGGGCACCTTTCCTGTCGGCAAAATAGAGCTGCCTCTCTCCTTCGGTGTAGCACCCAATGCCCGAAGTGAGCAAGTAACCTTTGATATCGTGGATATGGTATATCCATACAATGCCATCATGGGCCGGGGCTCCATCAATAAGTTCGAAGCAGCCATTCACGGACTGTACCTATGTATGAAGATACCAGGTCCGTTAGGTGTCATTACGGTCCACGGCAATCAACAGACTGCGCGCAACATAGAGCGGGACTTCGTGCCCGGTCAGAGAAACGTGCACTGCCTCACGGCCCAGCGCGAGGTCCCTGCGCCCGCCAGCCCAACCAATAAGTAGCACGACAAGGCACAGCTGCAGAGCAACGATGGGACCAAGACTGTCCCCCTCGACCAGGCCACGCCCAAGCAGACAGTCACCATCAGCGAAGACCTCACTTCGCATGAAGAGGAGAAGCTCCTCTGCTGCCTATCCAAGAACAAAGATGTCTTCGCCTAGTCAGCCCTCGATATGGTCGGGGTCAGCCGTTCCATAATTGAGCATAGCTTGGGAATCGACCCTTCGGTAAGGCCGAAAAAACAGCGGCTTCGCAAGATGTCCGACGAGAAGACAGAGGCCGCCAAGGCAGAAGTGCACCGCCTCCTGGAAGCCAAATTCATCGAGCCGGTGGCTTACCCCACATGGCTCTCCAATGTCGTGATGGTGCAGAAAAAGAGCGGGAAGTGGCGAATGTGCATCGACTTCACCAGTCTCAATAAAGCCTGCCTAAAGGACAATTTCCCGTTGCCGCGGATCGACAAGATAGTCGATAGCGCGGCCGGATGCGAAGTCATGTCCCTCCTCGACTGCTTCTCCGGTTACCACCAGATATACATGAAGGAGGAAGACAAGGCTAGCACCAGCTTTATAACACCCTTCGGCACATATTGCTTCATCAGAATGCCGGAGGGACTCAAGAACGCCGGGTCCACCTTCTCCAGGCTTACCAAAACAGTGCTCGAAGGGCAAGTTGGCAGAAATATATTCACATATGTGGACGACATCGTCGTCGCCAACAAGAGCAAGGAGGACCATCTCGCCGACCTCACCGAGACATTCGCGAACATGCGAGACGCACAACTCCGCCCATACCCGGAAAAGTGCGTCTTCGGCGTTCGCTAAGGCAAAATATTGGGCTACCTGGTATCACACCGCGGTATCGAGGCCAACCCAACCAAGATTCAGGCCATCATAAACATGACGCCTCCGCAGTCCGCTAGAGACGTCCAGCGCCTGACAGGCAGATTGGCCGCTCTCAACAGATTCATCTCCAGGTCCGCCGAGTGAAGTCTCCCCTTCCTCAAAACACTCCGTGGTGCAAAAGACTTCGCCTGGGGACCGGAGCAGGCGGCGGCCTTCGCCTCATTAAAATAGTACCTGACAGAGTTGGCCGTCCTTACAAGCCCCGACCCCTCGCTCCCCCTGTTGCTCTACGTCGCGGCTTCACCGCATGCGGTCAGCGCGGCACTAGTGCAGGAGCAGACAATTGAGGGCGTGGTCAGACAGTGCCCCGTTTACTATGTCTCCGAAGTGCTGACACCGTCCAAGTGCAACATGACAGAGCTGGAGAAGATTGCCTACGCAGTTGTCATGTCTTCGCGCAAATTGCGCCATTACTTCGAAGCATTCAAGGTCCGAGTCACCTCAGACAGGGGACTCGGCGAATTGTTCAGAAACCCGGAGGCATCGGTGAGGATTGCCAAGTGGGCGGCCGAACTCTCCGGCTACCACATCAGCTTCGAGCCCAGGACAGCCATCAAGTCACAAGTCCTGGCAGACTTCATCGTCGACTGGACTAGGCCAACAACACAGCCAGACCCGTCCGTAGAGAAGGTTTGGACGATCCATTGCGACGGCGCATGGTGCCATGCGGGGGCAGGCGCCGCTGCAGTCATCACCTCACCAGTCGGGGTCAAGCACAGATATGCAGCACGCCTCAGCTTCGCTCTGGAATCCGACAGATGCACAAATAATATAGCAGAATACGAAGCAGTCATCCTCGGCCTCCGCAAGCTAAGGGCCCTCGGAGTCACCACCTGCATCATCAAAACAGACTCCAAGGTAGTTGCCGGCCAAGTCGAGAAAGACTATGCAGCAAAGGACCCCGCGCTCATGCAGTACCTCGCGGCCATCCGAAGTCTCGAGAGACAATTCAAGGGATTCACCTTGCAGCATGTGGATCGGGCCAAGAATGAAGAGGCCGACGCATTGGCCAAGGCTGCCGCCAGGGGCGAATCCTTGCCCTCTGACGTGTTCTTTCATGTCATCGGCACGCCAGCCGTCCGGAGCCCCTAAGGGCTCCAAATAACCAATGACAGCGAGGGACACCGCATAGTCAACCTTATCATGACCGAAGACTGGCGGGCACCAATAACCCTGTTCCTACAGGGGTACTATCATCCAGCCGACATCAGTGAGGCCAAGCGCCTCAGATATCGAAGCCGAGACTTTGCACTGATTGAAGGCCAACTCTACAAAAAAGGGGTCAGTCAGCCAATGCTTAAGTGCGTCACCGAAACCGAAGGCATCCAGATCCTACGCGAAGTCCACAGTGGCACGTGCGGCTCACACGCAGGGCTAAGGGCCCTAGCTGCTAAGGTGATCCGCCAAGGCTTTTACTAGCCCGCAATGATCTGCGCCGCAAATCGGGTCACAAGGTCCTGCGAAGCCTGCCAGAAGTTTTCTCCTCGGTCAGGCAGCCCCTCGCAGTGTACAAAGCTGATCGCCCACACATGGCCTCTCCAGCGCTGGGGCCTGGACATTGTCGGGCCCCTGCCCACCGCTCAGGGGAACCTTAAGTTCGCCTTCGTCGCTGTCGAGTACTTCACCAAATGGATCGAGGCAAGGGCTGTTTCCACAATAACATCAAAAACTGCCCAAAGGTTCTTTTGGCAAAACATTGTTTGCCGCTTTGGAGTACCGTCCGAGCTAACAGTTGACAACGGCAAGCAGTTTGACAGCCAAGACTTCAAGGATTTTTGCTTCTCCATTGGCACCAAGCTTGCCTTCGCCTCAGTCTATCATCCGCAGTCAAACGGAGTTGTGGAACGCGCCAATGGAAAAATCTTCACAACTGTCAAAAAGATGCTCCTCGATGAAAAAAGGGCAGATGGACCGATTTGTTACCTGAGGCGGTCTGGGCACTAAACACGACTGAGTGCAGGGTGACCGGGTTTACTCCTTTCCGCCTTCTATACGGATCGGAGGCCATGACCCCACAAGAAATAAAACATGGGTCCCCGCGAACAGTTCCGTCAGCCGTCCCCGATGTGGACGAGCCAACTTCAAAGGATCTCATTGACGGAGACCGAGTCTTCGCTCTACAGGCCCTAAACAAATACCAAGCCCAGACAAAAGCATGGCGCGACCACGCAGTCATCCCGAGGGAATTTAGCGAAGGGGACCTCGTACTCGTCCGAACAACTCGGACAGAGTCCAGGGGCAAGCTGGAGCCCAAATGGGAGGGCCCCTTTATAGTCAAGACGAAATCTTCCCCCAGCGCGTACAGGCTCACAACGCCAAACGGCGAAGACCTGGAGCACTCCTGGAACATCGACAACCTCCGCAAATTTTTTGTCTGACTCATCAGGGCTGATTTGCCCTTGTAATTCGCAAAAACAATCTTATTCTGGTCCGCACTCTTTTCCTCCCGGGGGGTGAGGTTTTTAACGAGGCGGAGCCATGTAATATATGTCTGAAAAATCCCTCGCAAAAATATGCGTCGAAAAAAGACCGCGACGACGGTCTTCGACATTCGACCAATACGAGGTCACCGCGAGGCTCAGCGCTAACCACCCTCGCATGCGACAAATCCGCGCAGAAGTCGCCTAAGGGTGCAGCCGGACTAGCACAACAAGTGCCAAAAACCTAAGTTACCGCGAAGACTATCCGTGCAGAAGTCGCCTAAGGGTGCCGCCAGACTAGCACAACAAGTGCGAAAAACCTCAGTCTACCGCGAAGACTATCCGTGCATAAGTCGCCTAAGGGTGCAGCCGGACCAGCACAGCATAACAAAACACACCAGACCAAGTACATAACGCCTTCGCAAGCATAGCCAAGTGTGCGGGGGCACACAACCTCATCACACAAGCCTTTACACATATACAAGCGAGGGCACCACACTCTACATCGGCTCAACCTTAGGAATAATTCCCATCTCCCTATAATTAAATAACATTATCCTAAGCTCCTCACCCGCAAAAAGACTTTGCAATTCCCCCTCACCTGTACTCACGGTGGCTGGCAAAGACAACAGTTCCTGTCGGCCAGCCCTACTCACACGAAGCCGATCTCCCTCCGCCCCACTCACTCTACGCTTCGCAACTGCCCTTCGCTGCCGGCGCCCGGTGCTCGGACCAGGCGCATCTTTTGTGTCCGCAGCGTGCGGCGAAGCTTCCGCCGCTGCCACATCCAAGGCCGCAAAATAGTCCAAGTCCTCCTCCGTCGACTCCTCAGTCCACTCAACCGAGCTCCCAGAGTCAGCAAAATCAGAAAACTCAGTTGCAGACCCATCACATTTATTACCACCATCCACGGTCGAAGCCGCCAAAAAATTAGTAGTGGCGGTTGCGTGCGCAGGCCCAAAATCTTGAACCTGCGCAGCAACCAAAATTCAGCAACATATCCAAAATTCCCTAACTATCCACACCCACTACGCCACCTGTGAAGACCCAGCCGTTGCGGGAGCCTCCGCCGTTGCCTCCGCTGTCGCCTCCGCCGCCACCGTCGCAGGATCTTCAACCCTCAGCGCAGCGGCTGCGGGGGCATCAGGCGCGCTTTCGGCGGTCTCTGGGGGCAGGTCTCCGCCGGCCGCAGCAGATGCGGGGGCATCCGGAGCGCCTTCCGCAGTCTCCGGGGGCGCCTCCAGGGCGGCCCCGGACACGGCCTCCGCCGGGATCGGCTCCGGGTCAGGCAGCACGCTGTTCAACGCCCCGAAGTCATCCACCCTCTCGCCACGCGCCGCCTAAGACACAACACACAAATTCAGCAAACCCACACATAGCCCACATCCAGCAAACGCCAAACAAACACCAAACTTTACCTGAGCCCTCGCCGTCTCGGCCCGCTCCCTGACCACCTCGCGACCGTGCGGACCCCACATCCGGTCGTAGATGGCTCCGGCGGATTCCTTCACTATGGGGTCCTCAACCTTGTAGATATCTCGCTCAAAGTCTTCATCAGCTTGGTCGAAGACCTCGAAGTGCCGGCACCCTTCGCGAGAGAGCGCGTTCATCGCCCCCTCGCAGGTGACCAGGGAGGCATACGACATGAACCCCTCCACGATAGTGGGGAGCGCCTGCAACTCCTCCTGTACCCACTCCAGGCAGCAAAGTCCGGCCTCTCGGTCCGGCACTTCGAAGTCACCGGTCCGCGCGCCCAGCTCATGGTACGAATCCATAAGCTGTTTGCACGTCCGCTCGGCCTCCGCGCGCGTCGCGGGCTCGGCCCTCTCCACGCGGCTCTCCAGGGCGATGAGCCGCTCCTGCAGCTGCTCGGCGCGCTCCCTGGCAAGATTGCCCTCCGCCCGCGCCAGATTGGCCTCCACCTGCGCAGCCTGCGCCTTGGCGAGGGCCTCGTTGGTCTCCCTCCTCTCCCCCGCCAATTGGCGCCGGAGGTCAGCCTTCTCCCCCTCCAGCGCGGCCACCTTGTCCGCCAGCTTGCGGCACTTACTATCGGCGGCCGATTTTTCACGGACGGCGTCCGCATGTTGCGCCCGAGTTCTCTCGACTTCGGCAGACACAACTGCCGTGAGGGCCCCCGACGCTGTGCGGTTGGCGAAGTCAGCCACCTGCAGAACACACGTAAGACCGCGGCCCCAGCAAAAAAAAGCAACAACGGAGTCTAGCTCAACGGACCTAACTTAGTGCCTCCGTCACCTCCTTCAACCGGCGGGACGCAGCGCCCGCCTCATCCCTGACAGCCGCGAGTGCCGACATCTCGCCTCCGGCACTAAGAGCACCGCCCCTCGCCTTCGGCACTGCGGCAGCCGCCATGGTCGCCGCGGCAGGCGCAACAACAGCAAGCTGGCCTTCGTCCGACCCTGCGACGTATCAACGAATTAAAAAAAACGAGCCAACGGCTTACCACCAAGATAGTCGTCCACACTAATATCGGTGGCGAAGTCGGCGACGCGCTTGCCCGATGACGGCAACTCTCGGGCCGCCTTCACGACCTCCGACACCCTGCTGGCCGGCGGCACAGCCTTCGTCGATTTGGAACCACCGGCGCCTGCCGCTGCCTCCGGCGCCTTGCTAAGTACAGGGCCGCCCGACTTCGTCGCCAGCGGCGGCTTGCCTCCGCCAGGGGCCGCAGACTTCGCGGCCCCCCGCTGCCTCTTCGGCCTGGCTTCATGAAGCCTGACAACCGCCTGGCGCTTTTGTGCAGCTCCCTGGCGATCCTTGTCCATCACTGCCGACACAATAGCAGCAATATTCCGCCCGTAAGGAAACACTTTCCATTCACGAACCATGCGAGATGTAAAAAAGTCTTCGCCGGCCGCGCGGGGGATAGGAACATTCCTAGGCCACCAACCCCCGGTAACCCTCAGCATCCGCGCCGAAGACTCCCGGAGCTCGGGCGAAGACATCCTTCCCCCCGGGGCCGCGCAAGTCCTCATCAACTCTCTAGCAAAACCATCGGAAACCCCAAGTCCTCCCATAGCAGTACCTAATTTCCTCTTTTTACAATATGGGGCGGCCGCCGGCGCAGGGTCGTCTCCAGCCTCCACCACCGGCTTCTTCCCACGGTGGTCCACATCGTCTTGGCCGGGGTAGCCGCCATACGACAGTTGATTCAATTCAAAAACCCTGTTCAAACGGTCATTCGACCCGCGGATATCCAAGCTACGCTGGCCCTCTGTCCTCGGCACGTACCGACCAACGAGCCGCACCGCCCCATCCTCCGCCTGACGCACAAAGGCGGCCGGATCGCGGCTTTGCAGATTCAGCGCGAAGGCAGGACTTCGCACCATCTTCCCACCATGGGAAGGCATCTGGCGAGGGCACACTTCGCCCAACGCCCAGCCATGCGCCAAGGGCCATACCCCGTACGCCACAAATTCTTCAACCAAATCGCGCCCACTGCTCAGGCCGGCGGCGCACCGAAGGGCCCCTTCGTCCGCATCCCCCTCCGCCACCTCAAAGGACGGGTATGCTGAGTAAAAATGTGAGCACATCTCGGACACGGGGAGCCCCTCATGGTCTTCGATGGTACCCTCAGCGACGTAAAACCAAAACTCATTCCAGTTGCCCCACTTGTTGCGGGCGCAAGGAACCAACTCGACTACCTGCATCATGGTCTTGCCGGTCTTCAGCGTAAACGTACAGGACCCAAACTGGACAACTTCATCTCCAATCATCCTCTTCTGCCAATGCAGGCAATAGTACTTCGCAAAGACTTCGACTGATGGCTGTCCATCGTACGAAGTCGTCGCCCAGACATACTTCGACAGAGCCACCACGGCATTTGGAGTCAGCTGATGTATCTAAACGTTAAACCTGCGCAGGACTTCGCCAACAAATCGGTGCGCAGGCAGGCGGAGACCGGCGGCGAAGAACGCTTCGAACACAACCAACTCGCCCTCCGGCTCGGGGACTACCTCCGTCCCCGAGACACGAGCAACTCCGCCGCCAAAGTAACCCAGCCGCTGCATATCTTGCACGCGGACCGACGACATCTGCGACACGCCAAAATCCACAGAATCGCCGGCGCGCAACTCCTCCGCCACCAAACTACTCAGCGTCTCCTCAGACGAGGCGTAGGCCGGCGGCGAGGCGTCGGCCGGCGGTGTAGCGGCAGCAGAAGAAGAGGAGGTCGGCATCGCTACGTACCGTCGGCGGCGGCGGGCGGTCTGCTTCACTCGAGCCAGATCTCCGGCGAACAAAAGCAAGGCGGGCAGACGAGCAGCAAGACGGTGGAAAAGGCGGCTAGGGTTTGCACGGAGCGCGGAAAGTGAAGTTCAAAAAGCGCCGACCCCCGCCCCCTTTTATAGACAGGGCGCGGCTCTTCGGGAAACCCGCAATCCAACAGGGCGGGGCGCTTCGGGAAACCCGCAATCCAACAGTACGGTGTCAATCAACGGTCATGTCAAAAACCCCCGCGGAACCACTTCGAGCGAGGGCAGCGTCTCCGCCATCTAGCGACGTCTTCGGCACCAGGTGACTTTGTCGAACTGGTCCCTCGGAGGGCAAATGTTGGGGCGAAGGCAAAGACGCCACCCTTCGCTCGAGGCCTTCGCTGCAGTCGCTGGTCCGACGGAGACAAAACGGGCAGGGACACCCTTCGCTTGATACGGCGCCAGACGAAGGCCTGCGACGTCGTCATCCCACCGTGCGGCCTCGTCCAGCTCAGAGGCCCACGTGTGATCCGGCCCATTGTGACGGGCCCCGCGTGGCCGCTGCGTGTTACGGGCCTAATTTACAAAGGCATTCCTTAATTACAGTCTGTAACGCTGCTTTATGGGAATATTCTGGGGATAACCTGGGTATCCGAGGGCACATGCGTTGTTGGCTCTGTCTTTCGACGGCAAGGAGAACCAACACAGGTGGATGGAGATGGCAACAGGGCACTCGCGCGTGATGGCAAAAGCTCTGTTAATCCGGCCTCTCACGGGCACTGTGCGGGGGTATTTATAGGTATCCGAGTGCACGGCGCCTTGCGCTAAGGACGCATGTGCCCTCAGGTACCTAGTTTATCCCCAGAATATTCCTATAAAGCGGGGTTACAAGTTGTAATTACATGTACGCCTTTACAAATTAGGCCCGTAACACGACCGCGGCCACGCAGGGCCTGTTACAATGGGCCCGACCTCATGTGGGCCTCGGAGCCGACCGAGGCCGTGCCGTAGGGAGGCGTTGCCGCAGGCCTTCGTCTGGAGCCGAATCGAGCGAAGGGTCTCCATGTTGTCCCTGGCGTCGATCAAGCGAAGGGTGTCCCTGCCTGCTTTGCTTGTCGGAGCGGGGGCTAAGCTGTGGAGACTTCGGGCGAAGGGTGGCGTTTCTGCCTTCGCTCCAACATTTGCCCTCCGAGGGACCAGTTCGACAAAGTCACCTGGTGCCGAAGACGTCGCTAGATGGCGGAGACGCTGCCCTCGCTCGAAGTGGTTCCGCGGGGGTTTTTGATGTGACCGTTGATGGACATCGTACTGTTGGACTGCGGGTTTTCCGAAGCGTCGCGCCCTGTGGGATTGCGGGTTTCCCGAGGAGCCGCGCCCCGCCTATAAAAGGGGGCGAGGGACGGCGCTGCTTGCACTTTGCCTTCCGCGCTCCGTGAAAACCCTAGCCGCCCGCCGTCTTTCTGCTCCTCTTCTTCTACTGCTCGCTTTGCTCCTCGGAGATCTGGCTCGAGTGAAGCAGACCGCCCGCCGCCGCCGACGGTACGTAGCAATGCCATCCTCTTCTTCTTCCGCCGACGCCACGCCGCCGGCCGCCGCCTCGTCTGAGGAGACGTTGAGTGGTGTGATGGTGGAGGAGCTGCGCGCGGGCGACTCTGTTGATTTTGGTGTGTCACGGATGACGTCGGCCCGCGTCGAAGAAATGCAGCGCTTGGGCTACTTTGGCGGCGGAGTCGCTCGTGCTCCGGGGACGGAGGAAGTCCCCGAGCCGGAGGGTGAGTTGGTTGTTTTTGAGGCGTTCTTCGTCGCCGGTCTCCGCTTGCCTGCGCACCGGTTTGTTGGCGAAGTCCTGCGTAGATTCAACGTGCAAATTCATCAGCTGACACCGAACGCCGTGGTGGCGCTGGCGAAGTATGTCTGGGCGACGACTTCGTACGGCGGACAGCCATCGGTTGAAGTTTTTGCGAAGAATTACTGCTTGCATTGGCAGAAGAGGGTGATTGAGGGCGGAGTTGCCCAGTTTGGGTCGTGCACATTCACGCCGAAGACCGGCAAGACCACGATGCCAGTAGTGGAGTTGGTTCCGTGCGCCCGCAACAAGTGGGGCAATTGGAATGAATTTTGGTTTTACGTTGCTGAGGCTACTGTCGAAGGCCATGAAGGACTGCCCGTATCTGAGATGTGCTCTCATTATTACTCTGCGTATCCGCACTTCGAAGTAGCAGAAGAGGATGCAGACGAAGGGGCCCTTCGATGCGCCGCCGGCCAGAGCAGTGGTCGTGATTTAGTTGAAGAGTTTGTGGCGTACGGGGTCTGGCCCTTGGCGCACGGCTGGGCGTTGGGCGAAGTGTGCCCTCGCCAGATGCCCTTTCACGGAGGAAGGGTGGTGCGAAGTCCTGCCTTCGCCCTGAATTTGCGAAACCGTGACCCGGCCGCCTTTGTGCGTGATGCTGAGGACTTGGCGGTGCGGCTCGTGGGGCGGTACGTGGCAAGGACGGAAGGCCAGCGCAGCTTCGATATTCGCGGCTCAAAAGAACGCTTGAACAGGGTCTTCGAATTGAATCAGTTGCCGTACGACGGCTACCCTGGACAAGACGAAGCGGACCGCCGTGGGAAGAAGCCGGCGGTGGAGACTGGAGGCGACCCTGCGCTGACGGCCGCCCCCCTCCTCAAAAAAGAGAAAATTAGGTACTGCGATGGGAGGAATCGGGGTGTCTGATAGTTTTGCTAGGGAGTTAATGAGGACGTGCGCGGCCCCGGGGGAGAGGATGTCTTCGCCCGAGCTCCGGGAGTCTTCGGCTCGGATGCTGAGGGTTACCGGGGGCTGCTGGCCTAGAAATGTTCCTGTCCCCTGCGCGGCTGAGGAAGACTGTTTTACATCTCGTATGGTTCGTCAGTGGAGGGTTTTTCCTTACGGGCGAAATATCGGTACTGTTGTGTGGGCAGTGATGGACAAGGATCGCCAAGGGGCCGCGCAAAAAACGCCAGGCGACCGTAAGGATTCACGACGCCCGGCCGAAAAGGCAACGGGGAACGGCGAAGGCTGCGGCCTCCAGTGGAGGCAAGCCGCCGCTGGCGGCGAAGGCGGGCGCCGCTGCGCCCAGCAAGGCGCCGGAGACAGCGGCGGGCGCCGGAGTCTCCAAGCCGACGAAGGTGGTGCCGCCGGCCAGCGGAGTGGCGGAGGCTGCGAAGGCGGCCCGAGCGTTGCCGCCGCCGGGCAAGCGCGTCGCCGACTTCGGCACCGACATTAGCGTGGACGATTATCTTGGGGGTAAGTCACCCGGCCGCTCTTTTTTTTTTTTTTTTTTTTTTTTTTATTATTATTATTATTTTTTTTTTTTTTTTTTTTTTTGATTGTTGATGCGCTACAGGGTCGGACGAGGGCCGGCTTGATATAGCTGTGCCTGCCGGGGCAATCGCGGCGGCGAAGGGCGGGGCCCTTGGCGCCGGAGGCGAGGTGTCGGCCCTCGCGAAGGTCAGAGACGAGGCTGGCGCGGCGACCCGCCGGCTGAAGGGAGTGACGGAGGCGCTGAATCAGGCGACGGAGGCGCTGAGTCAGGTCCGCCGAGTTTTTTTTTTTTTTTTTTTTTTTTTTTTTTTTTTTTTTTTTTTTTTTTTTTTTTTTTTTTACGGCCATGGCCTTACGTGTTCTCTGCAGGTGGCCGACTTCACCAGCCGCACTGCGTCGGGGGCGCTCACGGCGGCCTTATCTGCCGAAGTCGAGAGACTTCGGACGCAACATGCTGACGCTGTCCGTGAGAAGTCTGCCTCCGACAGCAAGTGTCGTAAACTGGCGGACAAGGTGGCCGCCCTGGAGGAGGAAAAGGCTGATCTCCGGCGCCAGCTGGCAGAGGAGAGGAGGGAGGCCAACGAGGCCGTCGCCAAAGAGCAGGCCGCGCAGGCGGAGGCTAGGCTGGCACGGGCGGAGGCCAATCTTGCCAAGGGGCTCGCCGAGGACCTGCGGGGGCGGCTCACCGCTCTGGAGAGCCGCACGAAGGGGGCCGAAGCTGCGGCGCGGACGGAGGCCGAACGGACGCGCACGCAGCTTATGGCCACATACCGCGAGCTGGGTGCGCGGACCGGTGACTTCGTGGTGCCGGAGCGAGAGGCCGGACTTCGCTGCTTGAAATGGGTGCAAGAGGAGCTGCAGGAGCTCCCCACCGTCTTGGCTGGGTTAATGTCGTTCGCCTCCCTGGTTACCTGCGAGGGGGCAGTGAACGCACTCTCTCGCGAAGGGTGCCGGCACTATGAGGCCTTCGACCAGGCAGATGAAGATTTTGGGCGAGACATCTATAAGGTCGAAGACCCCGTGGTGAAGGAGTCCGCCGGCGCTCTCTATGATCGGATGTGGGGTCTGTATGGCGGTGAAGTGGTCAGGGAGCGGGCCGAGGCTGCGAGGGCTCAGGTAACGTTGTCGTTTGTTTGGCGTTTGCTGGATGTGGTCTGTGCGTGTGTTTGCTGACTTTTTGTATGTTTTGTTTTAGGCGGAGCGAGGCGAGCGGGTGGACGATTTCGGAGCACTGAACGACGCCCTGCCTGACTCGGAGCCGGCCCCGGAGACTACGGGAGACGCACCAGGCGCCCCCACTTCTGCTGCGACAGTTGAAGACCTGCCCATGAAGGTGGCCGAAGGCGCTCCCGATGCCCTCGCGGCAGCCGCGCCGACCGTCGAAGAGCCGACGGCAGAGGCGGTGGGAGGAAAGGCGGGAGCGGCGGCGGAGGCAACGGCGGAGGCGCCCGCCGCGTCAGGGCCCTCGCAGGTGGCATAGCGGTTGTCTAGGGTTAGGAAATTTTGGATGTTTGTACTGAACTTTGGTTGCTGCGCAGGTTCAAGATTTTGGGCCTGCGCACGCAACCACTGCTACTGAGTTTTTGGCGGCCTCGACCGCGGAAGATGGTAATCAATATAGTGGGTCTGCATCTGAGTTTTTTGACTTTGCTGACTCCGGGAGCTCGGTTGAGTGGACTGAGGAGTCGTCGGAGGAGAATTTGGATTATTTTACGGCCTTGGACGTGGCTGCGGCGGAGGCCGCGCCACACGCCGCGGACGCGTCGGACGCGCCAGGCCCTAGCGCCGGGCGCCGTCGACGAAGGGCGGTTGCAAAACGTAGGGTTAGCGCGGAGGAGCGGGCTTTGCTTCGTGTGAGTGGGGCCGGTCGGCAGGAACTGTTGTCTCTGCCGACCGCCGAGGGTGTAGGTGAGGGGGAACTGCGAAGGCTTTTTGCGGGTGAGGAGCTCAGGATAATGTTATTTAATTATAGGGAGATGGGAATTATTCCTAAAGTTGAACCGATGTAGAGTGTGGTGTCCTCGCTTGTGTATGTAGAGTCTTGTATGGTGGAATTGTGTGCCCTCGCGTGCATGTGTGTGAAGGCATTTTGTGCTGACTGATTCGTTCGGCTGCGCTGTACTTGGTTGATTATAATTGGTCTTGGCGTGAATGGTTCGATGTTGTCGTTTCGGCCGTTGTTGTGCTAGTCCACGTGTACCCTTAAGTGTCTTCTGCACCGATAGTCTTCGGTTTTTTCGTACTTGCTGTGTTAAACCGGTTGCGCCCTTGGGCGACTTCGGCGCGGATAGTCTTCGCGGTAGGCTTAGATTTTTTCCCGGCTGCACCCTTAGGCGACTTTTGCACGGATAGTCTTCGCGATAGACCTCGATTTTTCTTCGCACTTGTTGTGCTAATCCGGCTGCACCCGTAGGCGACTTCCGCACGGATAGTCTTCGCGATAGACTTCGATTTTTTCCGCACTTGTTGTGCTAATCCGGCTGCACCCTTAGGCGACTTCTGCGCGGATTTGTCGCACGCGAGGGTAGCTAGCGCTTAGCCTCGCGGTGACCTCGTGGTGGTCGAATGTCGAAGACCGTCAATACGGTCTTTTTCGACGCATGTCTTTTTGCGGGGGATTTTTTACGCATCTATTACATGGCTCCGCCTCGTTAAAAACCTCACCCCCCGGGAGGAAAAGAGTGCGGGCCGGTGCAACATTGTTTTTGCAAATTACAAGGGCGAAGACAGCCCTGAAGAATCAAACAAAAAATTTGCGGAGGTTGTCAATGTTCCAGGAATGCTCCAGGTCCTCGCCGGTTTGTGTTGTGAGCCTGTATGCGCTGGGGGAGGCCTTCGTCTTGACGATGAAAGGGCCCTCCCACCTGGGCTCCAGCTTGCCCCTTGACTCCGTCCGAGCTGTCCGAATGAGCACGAGGTCCCCCTCGCTGAACTCCCTCGGGGTGACTGAGTGGTCGCGCCATGCTTTGGTCTGGGCTTGATACTTGTTCAGAGCTTGTAGGGCGAAGACACGGTCTCCGTCGATGAGATCCTTTGAAGTCGGCTCGTCCACATCTGGGACGGCTGACGGGACCGTTCGCGGGGACCCGTGCTTTATTTCCTGCGGGGTCATGGCCTCCGATCCGTATAACAGACGGAAAGGAGTGAACCCGGTCGCCCTGCACTCAGTCGTGTTTAGTGCCCAGACTGCCTCAGGTAAGAAATCGCTCCATTTGCCCTTTTTTTCATCGAGGAGCATTTTTTTGATAGCTGTGAAGATTTTTCCGTTGGCGCGCTCCACGACCCCGTTGGACTGCGGATGGTAGACTGAGGCGAAGGCAAGCTTGGTGCCAATGGAGAAACAGAAATCCTTGAAGTCTTGGTTATCAAACTGTTTGCCGTTGTCGACCGTTAACTCGGACGGTACTCCGAAGCGGCAAACGATGTTCTGCCAGAAGAATTTCTGGGCAGTCTTCGATGTTATTGTGGAGACAGCCCGTGCCTCGATCCATTTGGTGAAGTACTCGACCGCGACGAAGGCGAACTTGAGGTTCCCCTGAGCGGTGGGCAGGGGTCCAACAATGTCGAGACCCCAGCGCTGGAGAGGCCATGTGTGGGCGATCAGCTTTGTGTACTGCGAAGGGCCGCCTGGTCGAGGAGAGAACTTCTGGCAGGCTTCGCAGGACCGAGTGACCCGATTCGCGGCGCAAATCATTGCTGGCCAGTAGAAACCCTGGCGGATCACCTTAGCAGCTAGGGCCCTTGGGCCCGCGTGCGAGCCGCACGTGCCACTGTGGACTTCACGTAGGATCTGCATGCCTTCGGCCTCGGTGACGCACTTAAGCATTGGTTGGCTGACTCCTTTTTTGTATAGCTGGCCTTCAATCAGAGCGAAGTCCCGGCTTCGATGTCTGAGGCGCTTGGCCTCACTGACGTCAGCCGGGTGATAATACCCCTGCAGGAACAGGGTAATGGGTGCTCGCCAGTCTTCGGTCATGATGAGGTTGACTGTACGGTGGCCCTCGATGTCGTTGGTTATATGGAGCCCTTCGGGGCTCCGGACTGCTGGCGTGCCGATGACGTGGAAGAACACGTCGGAGGGCAGAGTTTCGCCCCTGGCCGCGGCCTTGGCCAACGCGTCGGCCTCCTCATTCTTGGCCCGGTCCACATGCTGCACGGTGAACCCCTTGAACTGTCTTTCAAGACTTCGGATGGCCGCGAGGTACTGCATGAGCGCGGGGTCCTTGGCTGCATAGTCTTTGTCGACCTGGCCGGCAACTACCTTGGAGTCTGTTTTGATGATGCAAGTGGTGACTCCGAGGGCCCTCAGCTTGCGGAGGCCGAGGATGACTGCTTCGTACTCTGCTATATTATTTGTGCACCTGTCGGATTCCAGATTGAAGCGGAGTCGTGCTGCATATCTGTGCTTGACTCCGACTGGTGATGTTATGATTGCAGCGACGCCTGCCCCCGCATGGCACCATGCGCCATCGCAATGGATCGTCCAGACCTTCTCTGTGGTCGGGCCCGGCTGTGTTGCTGGCCCGGTCCAGTCGACGACGAAGTCTGCCAGGACTTGTGATTTGATGGCTGTCCTGGGCTCGAAACTGATGTGGTAGCCGGAGAGTTCGGCTGCCCACTTGGCGATCCTTACCGATGCCTCCGGGTTTCTAAACAGTTCGCCGAGCCCCCTATCTGAGGTGACACGGACCTTGAATGCTTCAAAATAATGGCGCAGCTTGCGCGAGGACATAACGACTGCGTAGGCGATCTTCTCCAGCTCTGTCATGTTGCATTTGGACGGAGTCAGGACCTCGGAGACGTAATAAACAGGGCACTGTCTGACAGCGCCTTCGACTGTCTGCTCCTGCATTAGTGCCGCGCTGACCGCGTGCGGCGAAGCCGCGACATAGAGCAATAAGGGGAGCGAGGAGTCGGGGCTCGTGAGGGTGGCCAGCTCTGTTAAGTACTGCTTTAATGAGGCGAAGGCCGCTGCTTGCTCCGGCCCCCAAGCGAAGTCTTTTGCGCCGCGGAGAGTTTTGAGGAAAGGAAGACTTCGCTCGGCCGACCTGGAAATGAATCTGTTGAGAGCAGCCAATCTGCCTGTCAGACGCTGGACATCCCTGGTGGACTGTGGAGGCGACATGTCGATGATGGCCTGGATCTTGGTTGGGTTGGCCTCGATGCCGCGGTGTGACACCAGGTAGCCCAATATCTTGCCCTGGCGAACACCGAAAACGCACTTTTCCGGGTTTAAGCGGAGTCGTGCGTCTCGCATGTTTGCGAATGTCTCGGCCAGGTCGGCGAGGTGGTCCTCCTTATTTTTGCTGGCGACGACGATGTCGTCCACATATGTAAATATATTTCTGCCGACCTGGCCCTCGAGTACTGTTTTGGTGAGTCTGGAGAATGTGGACCCGGCGTTCTTGAGACCCTCCGGCATTCTGATGAAGCAATAGGTGCCGAAGGGTGTTATGAAACTGGTGCTGGCCTTGTCTTCCTCCTTCATGTATATCTGGTGATAGCCGGAGAAGCAGTCGAGGAGAGACATGACCTCGCAGCCGGCCGCGCTATCGACTATTTTGTCGATCCGCGGCAACGGGAAATTGTCTTTTGGGCAGGCCTTATTGAGACTGGTGAAGTCTATGCACATTCGCCATTTCCCGCTTTTTTTCTGCACCATTACAACATTGGAGAGCCATGTGGGATAAGCCACTGGCTCAATAAATTTAGCCTCTAGGAGGCGGTGCACCTCCGCCTTGGCGGCCTCTGTCTTTTCATCGGACATTTTGCGAAGCTTTTGCTTTCTTGGTCGCACCGAGGGATCGATCCCCAGACCGTGCTCGATTATGGATCGGCTGACTCCGACCAGGTCGAGGGCGGACCAGGCGAAGACATCTTTATTTTTGGCCAGGCAGCAGAGAAGCTTCTCTTCTTCATGCGGGGTAAGGTCTTCGCTGATGGTGACTGTCTGCTTGGGCGTGGCCTGATCGAGGGGGACAGTCTTGGTCCCATCCTGACTCTGCAACTGAGCCTTGGCGTGCTGCTTGTCAGTGGGGCTGGCGAGCGCAGGGACCTCGCACTGTGTCGTGAGACAGTGCACGTTCCTCTGACCAGGCACGAAGTCCCGCTCTATGTTGCGCGCAGCTTGCTGGTTACCGCGGACCGTAATTACGCCCAGAGGGCCTGGTATCTTCATGCACAAATACAGTCCGTGGATGGCAGCTTCAAACTTATTGATGGAGCCCCGACCCATGATGGCGTTGTATGGATATACCATATCCACGATGTCAAAAGTCACTTGCTCGCTTCGGGCATTGGGTGCTACACCGAAGGAGAGGGGCAACTCTATTTTGCCGACGGGGAAGGTGCCCTTGCCGCCGAAGCCATACAACGGGTTGTCCGAAGGCTTGAGCAGGCTGTGGCTGATGCCCATGCGGTCGAAGGCATGGAGGAAGATGATGTCCGCCTGGCTGCCGTTGTCGACGAGGACCTTGTGCAGGTCCCAGCCTGCCACGCTGCAATTGATGACCATGGCATCGCAGTGGGGGGCACTGCGCAAGTCGACGTCCCGTGCGTCGAAGGTGAGCGGTATGTGGGACCACTTCGTCTGCACAACTGGGCCCGTGACAGCGACATGGTTTACGCTGCGGTAGTGGTCCCGCTTCTGCCGCTTGGTGTCGAAGTCGGTGCTGGACCCCCCAGTTATCATATGAATGACTCCGCGATAAGGTTGATCAGCGAAGTCTTCCTGTTTTGGGGCGTGGGGGATGTTTTGTTGTTGCTGGTGTGGTGGTGGAGGCGGAGGATGTACGATTTGTACTTCCTGATGATGTTGGTAAGCGTGGTGCGGTGGATGCGGGGCGGGAGCGTGGATATATGGTGGAGGGGGTGGCTGGTAATTATGCGCGACAATTCTGGGGTTGTCGGCTGGCTGCGCCCTCGCCATTCTGTCTCTGGTGGCCTTTACTTCGGGGCAATCTTTAGTTTGGTGGGCGCAGTCTTCGCCATGGAAAAGGCAGTAAAACCGGCGCGGCGGAGGGAGTGGCTGCGCGCGCCCTCGGCCCCTGCCGCGAGTTCCACTTCCGCGGCCCTGGGGGGGATATTCTTGGCGACGAAGGGGGTCAGCGGCCGGCTGCTGGTTGGCGATGTTGTGCACTTGCTGCTGACCGCGGCCATCCCGACCGGAGTCTGGCTGCGGAGTCCTTGTCCACGTGCGGCTGGACTGCGGAGCATCTTTTGGCTTCCGCTGGGACTCAATCTTGCGCTGGTGGAGCTCCTCGGACCTGGCGTACTTTTCAAACAGCTGGTATAACTCTTGGAGGTTCTTGGGCGGGTCCCTGATGCAATGGCTGTACAGGACGCCAGCGCGAAGACCACTGATAGCATAGTGGATGGCAATCTGGTCATCGACGGAGGGTAGCTGTGACTTGAGGGTCAGGAATTTGCGGTAATATTCCCTCAGGGTCTCCTTCTCTAGCTGCTTGCAGAGCGAGAGCTCGGCCAGGGCGTCGGTGTCCGGGCGGTACCCCTGGAAGTTGAGGAGGAACTTGTCCCGGAGACTTCTCCAGGAATCGATGGACAACGGGGGCAACCTGGTGAACCAGGTGAGCGCGGGGCCCTCGAGGGCGATGATGAAGGACTTCGCCATTGTGGCGTCGTCCCCTCCGGACGATGCGACGGCGACCTGGTAACTCATTATGTATTGAGCCGGGTCGGTGCTGCCGTTGTACTTGGGGTAGGTCCCAGCCCGGAAGTTAGCTGGCCACGGCGTCACTTGCAGGTGAGGCGCCAGGGGGCTTCGCTCATCGAGATAGTTGACCCCTTGGAATGGCGCGGCGTGCTGGAAAGTGAAGTCGCGCTGGGGGAAACGCGGGTCCTCTGGTTGTGCGCGGTGTTGCAGGGGTGGCCCATGCTGCAGGCCGGGGTGGCCCTCGCGCGTGTCTTCGTTTTGTGCGCGCTGCTGGAGGGATGATTCGTGCCGCGGGCTGAGGTGGCCTTCGCGCTGCATCAGCGCGATCTCCCGCTCGAGTTCCTGGGCCTTGAGTTCTTCGTCGCGGATCATCTGCCGCACTTTGGCGAGTGCGGACACACGCTGGCGCTTGGCCTCCAGTATCTCCTTCTGCCTCTGGAGGTTGCGGTTCTTGAGGCGCAGGGCGCGCAGCTGTAGTTGTTCCTCTGCCGAGATGCCGAGGACCTCACCGTCCTCGGCGAGGTCCGCGCCCTCCGGTTGTGCGAAGCCTGAGGGAGGTGCGAAGCCTGGGGGAGGTGCGAAGCCTGAGGGTTGTCCCTCGGGGTTGCAGGTGCGGAGGGTGTCGTCTTCGGTGGCCTCTTGGTGGGTGGATTGGGTGAGGGCGAGGGCCTTGCCCTTTCTGGCGGCGAGCAGTGCTGCCTTCGCAGCCTCGTCAGCCTTCGGGTTAGCTCTCTTGGGTGCCATCGCGGGTGGTTGTCTCGTAGCACGAACGGTGGGCGCCGAATGTTGGCTCTGTCTTTCGACGGCAAGGAGAACCAACACAGGTGGATGGAGATGGCAACAGGGCACTCGCGCGTGATGGCAAAAGCTCTGTTAATCCGGCCTCTCACGGGCACTGTGCGGGGGTATTTATAGGTATCCGAGTGCACGGCGCCTTGCGCTAAGGACGCATGTGCCCTCAGGTACCTAGTTTATCCCCAGAATATTCCTATAAAGCGGGGTTACAAGTTGTAATTACATGTACGCCTTTACAAATTAGGCCCGTAACACGACCGCGGCCACGCAGGGCCTGTTACAATGGGCCCGACCTCATGTGGGCCTCGGAGCCGACCGAGGCCGTGCCGTAGGGAGGCGTTGCCGCAGGCCTTCGTCTGGAGCCGAATCGAGCGAAGGGTCTCCATGTTGTCCCTGGCGTCGATCAAGCGAAGGGTGTCCCTGCCTGCTTTGCTTGTCGGAGCGGGGGCTAAGCTGTGGAGACTTCGGG
Organism: Zea luxurians; assembly: GCA_029449295.1. Lineage (NCBI taxonomy): Eukaryota > Viridiplantae > Streptophyta > Magnoliopsida > Poales > Poaceae > Zea > Zea luxurians. The sequence continues at coordinate 83,304 of JAOPSE010000366.1, forward strand.
CGAAGGGTGGCGTTTCTGCCTTCGCTCCAACATGCGTCCTTAACACAAGGCGCTGGGCGCTCAGACACCTATAAATACCCCCGCACAGTGCCCGTGAGAGGGCAGATTAACAGAGCTATTGCCATCTCGCGCGAGAACCTTGTTGACGTCATTGTTCACCCTTGTTGGATCCCCTTGCAACTGAGAGCAAGTTCCAACACAGAACAATCTTCAACTCGATGAAGATCAACAATGTTATTAATTTTCTTGAACGTAATGGCAGGAGCTCTACCTCTCAATTAAGAAGAATAGAATTAATCTAGTTTTAAGGAAAACCGGGCTCAAAACCTAGACAGAGCGCACGGTAGAAAACCGGTGAAGGCCCTAACAAACAACCTAGACAACGACAGCCTCCCACACACAAACACATCTAGAGTCATCGTTGCCAAGCTCTAACACAAGGGACGAGTAGCTCTGACTTCCCAAGACGAGCCGCACACTGCCAAAGTAACTCGACGACACCTACATCCAGACACCAATGCAAGGAATAAGACCGCGGCGCGCCATCATGCCTTTTTTCTTTCTTTCTGAAAACTATCTATAACCATCATTATTGGCCCGTGTCAAACTTAATTAATAAGATGCCATTGTTCGTGAATTGCGTTCTTCATGCTTGTGATGACGATGGTACGGCGGCCGGCAACGCCTTAAAATTATTCTGGAGGTTTATTTTCATGTGCTGATTGTCGTCCAAACATTTCTTTGGGCACACAAATTAAATGCGACAAATCCATGAGAAAGTGAGGGATAAGGAAGGACACCCCAGGTCGACAAGCAATAGGGTAAAGAATAATGAACAAACTGCACCGTAGTCTGCTGTCGATCTGGTGGGGGCAAAAAACGAAAAAAAACTGATTAAGCATCTGCACACGACATCCTGACGACGCACGTGATGATCGTGTTTCCACTGCACGGTAGGGTGCAGTGCAACTTAGAGAGTATTTGAATGCTCTAAAGATAATAGTTAATAGCTAAAATTAGCTAGAGACATCCAAACACCCTAGCTAATAGTTCAGTTATTAGCTATTTTTAGTAAATTAGCTACTAGTTAGTTAATTATTTATTAGCTAGCTAATTTTACTAGTATATTTTTAGCTAATAATTATTAGCTCTAGTGCATTCAAACACCCTCTTAATAAAACCTTTTAAGAACCACGCGTACGTCGAGGTGTCATTACTGGTTATACTAGCGATTTTCAAACTTGACATGATGTGTCACTTAAGCTTTAAACTTAAAATACTAGAAAAATAGGTTCTTAAACTCAAAAAATCATTTACCAATAAAATATTTGTCGAATATTTTTTGCCGAGTGTTTGAGACACTCGGCAAACAAGTCAAGTCCTACAGTCTATGTATACATTTTTTTTAAAAAAAACAAATTGATGGCCAAAGTTAGATTTTTTTGACTTAGGACAAAGTCACGTAAGTAGCTTCTTTATATGAGAATCCCGATGTCATGGCGCACCCAGCTAGTAGGTACAGATGTAATGTATGGAAGGCACTACATGCCTTTGATTCCATACATCTTTGTTGACGAAGTGCGAATTATCCGTCTCGGTTTGCCAACATATGGTTTCTTGCCTTTCAATCTAACTGCACTCTGGTAGGTTTGCCACACTGACTAGCTTTATGTCACTCAATAGAAAAGCTTGATACGTTTATATCATAACAACCTTCAACTCGATATGAAGATCAACAATGTTATTAACTGTGTCAACCTATCGGACGAACTAGATGATCGACACCTGTCAGTTTGATTGGTTGACGTGTTTGCTGCGCCCACTATAGTGGAGCTGAGAACGACATTGAGGATGAAGAAATTACAAAGCATACTTGTGTTAAAATTGTCGGGTACCGTAATTAGGGGTACCCCAACACTCCTAAACACGGCTGGTGAACACCTTCAGAGCAAACCATAAAGACTGACAGTTCGGGTCAAATTCAGAGCTTCGTCTACCAAGGGACGCAATCTCGCCTCGGCCGAGGCCGGCCTCGGGCGGGAACAGTAGTCCCGGACGAATTCGCGTCTCACCCGAGGGTCTCCTCAGGCAGTGAGCATACCCTCGGCTCAACCAAAGGCAAGCCTTGTCGTGCAAGCGACCTTGGCCAAATCGCCTTACCAGCCGACCGTATTGCATGCGCATTTAATGCTGGGATCGCCTGACACCTTATCCTGACACGCGTGCCTCAGTCGACAAGGTCGAAGTGACTGCGCCCTTTCACTGACCGATCTGACAGGAAAACAGCGTCGCCCGCCCCGCTCCGACTGCTGTGCCAACCACCCGGGCAGAACCGACAATAGCCAATTTCAGCCTCGGGCGCAACAGGAAGCTCCGCCTCGCCCGACCTCAGGCCTCGGCCTCGGCCTCGGGAGGAGATCTCTGTCTCGCCCGAACCTAGGGCTCGGCCTCAGCCTCAGCCTTGGGAAGAGTCACGTCCTCGCCCGACCCTGGGCCTCGGCCTCGGAGGAGCCACCGCATCGCCTGACCTCAGGCTCAGGTCGACCGCGCCACGAGGGATACATCATTACCCTACTCCCAGTTAGCTCAGGCTACGAAGCAACAAGACCGGCGTCCCATCTAGCTTACCCCGGTAACAGGCAATGATGGTTCCCCGCATGCGTCCATGACATCGGTGGTGCTCAAGCCCCCTACGGAAGCAAGGAGACGTCAGCAGGATCCATGCAACGCTAATAGCTGTGCTTCTATAGGGGTCATGCACTTCTCCAATGGACACGTTAACACGTGCATAGCGACCAGGCACTTCCCCGCTGGCCACGTAGCACATAGCTACACCCTCATTGTACAGCTGGGCCATCTCCTTATGTCTATAAAAGGGGACGACAAAAGGAGGAGGGGGGACGCACGGCAAAGGGACGAGAGAAGACGAGCAGGGTCGGACCCTCTCTCTCTCTCTCTCTCCCTCTCGCTCTGTAACACCCTAAATCTAGCAAAAACAAACAACCCTATTTGGATTATTAAATTTTAGTAGAAAGGAAAAATATTTATGTTTTCAAATAAGGAGAACCTTGATATGTATGATTTGAATAATTTCTTGAATAGATAAAATTACCAAGTGTTTGTTACACTCATGCCGAAGCATATATTTTGTTTGAATTGATTTGAAAATCCAATTTATGAATTCGATCTTGTGAAGAAAATCTCATTTTACAAAACAATAGTTAATTTCTAAAATAAGGTTTTAATAATTCGAGTTTATAATGGTAATCATAGTAATAAATCTTTCATTGAAGTGTTTGTTTCATTTGGAATGATTTTTGAGATGCTCATTTTAAATATTGAGTATCATGTCTTCTTAAATAAAAATTCACATAAATAATATAATAATTAGTAGTCTCAAAATAAATATTTTATTTATGAATAGTGAATATTATGAATTTTTATGGTTATTTGAATAGATATTTCGAAATATAAAAAAAAAAGAAAAAAAAACAAAACCTAATCTAACTAACCCTAGCCGGCCCATTAGGCCCATCAACAGCCGGCGCCCTGCTCCCTTCGGCTCTCTGCACAGCGCCGCCACCCTCCCTGTGCTTCTCCCTCTCCAACCTCTCTCTCTCCCAACCGGTTCTCTCTCCTTCCCTTTTTCTCTCCCTGCCGAGCAGCCGACCAGTGCCCCTGCACGCGCCCGACGCTGCCAGAAGCACCACGCCAGCGAGCTAGACGCCTGCGCAGTACCCTGGCCCGTGCGCCGTGCCCCTGCGACGCGCGCTCAAGCCAACCCGCACCGGTCCGACGCTCTGCACCCGCGCGCAAGCCGGCCGAGCGGACGCCAGCGCCGAGCCCCACGCGCGCGACCCAGGCCCCGACCCGAGCCAGCCCCGTCGCGCCCAGGAACAGCCGTGACGCCGCGACACCAAGCGCCATGCACATCGAAGACCAACCGACGAACCCCGCGCCGTACGTGCATTATTGGAGTTCAATACCGCCGTTACCTCTGTTGATGAATGCCATCAATGGCGCCTTGAACTGACCGACCGGTTCTAGCTCTCTCTCTCCCTCTCATCGCCTATAAAATGGACGCCCGCGCCTGTCCCCTCCATGCTGCTCACTGCTCGAACTCGCCATCTCTCCCTCGCTTCCCTTGCTCTCGCCATAAGCCGTGCCCGCGTCGTTGAACGCCCTTCACCAAAGCTCGTCCGCTCAGCACCCCAGCACACGCAGCAACGCCACGTACCCGCCGTCGTGAAGCTCGTCACCAGACCGTCCGCATCCGCACGCCGTTCGTCATCCGTGGAGCCTCATCGGAAGTCGTGCCCGTCATCCAAACGCATTGCCGGAGTTACGCCGTATCGTCGACGCGATCGCGCAGCACACCATCATCCTCGCCCAACGCCGGACCTCAAGCCCGTTCGCCGTCGTCCGTTCACCCAAGGTTGAAGACAACCTCAAAATATTTATTTTCTAAATCATGTTTTGAATTTATTGTGAATTATTGAGATGATGCGATTTGGCGATTCACGTATATGATTTTAGAGATTCGATATATACGTGTAACCGAAATCGAACCCCACAACAACGCTTTAATATGTGTATGATTTTAAAATGAGTACGGCCACCATTTATTAACTCAGTGATTTTCATATTAGAAATGTTTATTTCGCTTTATTGTGTAGAACGATAATGGTTAGTAGTATTTTAGGTGTAAATCTATTTGCATGAAATATAGAAGAAATACTGAGCCACGTATTTCCGGTCAAATGAAAATATAGATTTTACTATTTATAACAAATATATTCATAAGTATAGCACTTAAGTACCTAGAATTAATAAGATATTTATCTATGTCATAATAACCATGAATATGTTATTAAAAGTCCCATTTAGTAATTTACAATTAATTCTTAGTATATTGATGTTAGAGGAATTAAATAAACAATTTTTAGTTATACTTATAAGTTCTATTTAGAAAAGAAACGAGAAAACCGAAAGCGTAGAGTTTATAATGATGTTAAAATGACTTAACTAGACACTCATACTTTTCTAATTAAGAAAATAATAGTTATATTGGTAAACATAGGTTTCTTACTAAAGAATTAGATAATTTGTTTCTAAATTTGAAATGACCTTTTTAATAGACATCATGATTTTGATTTAATAGGATTTGTTATAGACGTTTAAGTGTAGCCGTACTAAATAGTAATATGTCATATACCTTTTCTAATAATGATATAATTGCTTAATTTAGTGCTCACTCTGTCATAACTAAAATGATAGTTAATAATATACCAATAAATATAGTATTCATTTTAATTATTTGGATCATTTATTGTCCTACAATAGAATTAAAGATAATTAATAGACTAATTATCCTTTATCATAATCAAACCGATAGTCAATTTGTTCTTAACTAGATTTATGACATAATTAATGATTTCATAGAATTTAATCCACATTATATACGAATCACTTAGTTTTCTTAAAGGATAAAATAAAGTAATAAGAGTTTAAGTTCTTTTATAACTTAAAAATGTTACTTTATATAGATTGACTTCAAATGCAATATTATAGGCCATATGCTTTTTAATGACATTAAATGATGGTTATACGTTCATTATCTTTTGCATGAAAATCCACTTAAGGCTCGTAACCTAACTCGTCTTAAATAGGTGATTAATAATATAATTATGATCTTTTCACATAAAACCTATTTAGACTTATATCTTAAATTATCATAAGTGAATGATTAACAATACGCTCCATAATGCTTTTACAATTAATAACATGATTAGTAGCCCATTAACATTAGATATAACATATATCTTTTCTAAAAGATTAAAAATGTTTAATATCATTATTACGTGTTTTATCATCTTATAAACCTTTTATCTTAGACGTATCACGTGTGATGTTTTATAAAATATTAAAATTGATGAACCCAATATTTGTATATTTTAATTAAGATATTTATAAGCTCATGTCTTGTTTTATAAAGTATAGATCACACATTTTTGAAAAGAACACCCTCCCATTATAACCATTAATTGCGATGTTTTTGAAAAGCGAACGCTCTCTTCGTTAGGCTTTCTTTTAGCTTTACGCATGGTGAATGTTGTATGTTATTGAGTGGTGTTTGTTTCTTCTTGTTTGTTTGTGTGATATTCAGTGGTTGATTTAATAGTTGAGAATCAAGTGCTATTCCGTGGAAGAACCTCAAATTTTCAGTAAGCAAGGCAAGTGGACTTCTCCCTCTGCATACTCTGTTTGATCCCAAACAATACATTTAATAAAGTTTATTCTTTTGGATATATATGCATAATTTGACGGGTTACCTATTTAGATAACCTTTCCAACCTTACTCCTTGGTCAAACCTGGGAATTATACTTTACCTTCGTAGCTATGCTATTGCTACAACTTAACTTTATGCATTCACTCTCGCTTATGATATTAATGTTCCAAAATGGTAAGTTTATACTATTGTTGTTAACCCGATGGTTAAACAAGATTATTGCATATTAATTGGAACATGGAGTGACCACCCGGGAAAACAGTGCAACCACGAGTGCTATCATGGCTCTGGCTTTGGTAATTAGCTTTATATGCTTAGTGCCTGGCAACCTTACCTGAAATATGGGCAAGAGGGGGAGCGGTAGGTGTTGGCAGCCCACGTTAACATGGGGACGTATTCTTGGCTAAGGTACCTCACCCAGGGGGCCACCACCATCGTCTTTAGAAACCTTAGCGGGTTGCTTCGTATTAAGTGTATTTTGTGAAAGCCTCATAGTGGATCCCTAGCCACTCACCTCGGAAGTGTTTACGGGTTTTGGCCGACCCAGGCTAGAGGGGATACACGGTTGTGGGTAAAGTTGTACCACCTCTGCAGAGTGTAAAACTGATATATCAGCCGTGCTCACGGTTATGAGCAGCCTGGACTCCTCACATGATAATTGAACTTGAAGATGGAAATAAATCGAGATCCGATGATCTGCCAATGGTTTTGCTTAAGTGGTTTCACTTAAGTGTTTTTGAAATATTCTTGTACCTTTGTTTAATGGGAATACTTGGGATTCACACTTATTAGTAAGACAGGTGTTGTTAATAAAATGTTGACCAACTAAAATGCTTACTGCTCAACCTCAGCCTCACCTTGTTAGACTTGCATTAGTTTTTCCCCCACTTGCTGAGCCCCGACCATAAGTGAGCTCACCCTTGCTTAATTTTGATCAGAAGTTTGCAGATAAAGATATGATGCTGAACTCCATGGATGCTAGTCTAGTGATACCCCCGGTCATCTTCCTGTGGATGGATGTCCTTGTTTCGCTGTACTTTGATGAATAAAGGTTAAGACATTTTGTCTGTTTGAAGTGTAATATGTTAATATAATCGTTATTTACTCTCTTATGCATTGTTCTTTTGATATATTACACTTGTGACGTCAACATATGTGTGGAAATAGATCCTGGCACACATATGCTATGCACCCGGCTCTGCCCCTTTGAAACGGGTGTGACAGAAGTGGTATCAAAGCAATGTGACCGTAGGTCGCTAGATTAGTTAGAAATGGAAAGCCCAGTCAGCCTTTCAAAGCATGATATATTTTGCTTCATAAAAACTTACTTTATATCAAACCTCGTCTCTTTTATCTTCAACCCTTCTTGTTTGATTCTTCGTCTATCAGAAGGTTCTAATGAGAAGCATTGCAAGATGATCAAGCTAGGATTGCGGAACTTGAAGCAAAGTTTTCCAGAAGAAACCTTTTTCGAAGCTATCAACGATGCCCTATCCTCTGTCTTATCCCCACTCCGCAAGAAGTTTTGCTATGGATCCTTTAGATCTATTACCAGACTTCTTGGTTAGGTTGATAGGATTGTTCTTTAGTATTAAGATTTTCGACTAGATCGGTAATGGCGATATTATATTATATTATAAGTGGTTTTCTAATCCCTAATATTGCTATATAACCCTTGATTTCTTATACTTTTGATCTCTTGCAATTGTATTGCCATCCTTGCGCAATATCTACCTTGATATACTAAATTCTTTGTCTCCCTACTCCTACTTGATAATGCCTCTCTATTTTATCTCCTTGATAATGTTTTCTCCCTAACTCACTTCATATCCTTGGTTATATCATTTATCCTCACTTTATTAGTTCATAGTTATCTTATTTCACTATTGGCCACCAACAAATATGTCATGTCTAACTCCTTGATAATTCTTACCCAACTCCTTGATATTATAAAATCTTTCTTATTTCAAACCTTGTCTCACCTTTTGTTTTGGTTGAGTGAGTACAATTGGATTGTGTTGTGCTGGTATGCTTGAGTTCATTGTCCTATGTGTTCATGTTTGATTTGCTTCTTTGAAATGATTGTTGTTGTATTGTGTGACTTTTGTCCATAATGACATCAGTTAGCTAGGAAAAACCTTAGATAGATGGGTTTTCTCTGCTCTCTATAATATGTCTTTGCTCAACTCTTTCGTCCCTTCCATTCTTCCATACCCATACAGATGTCAATCCTTGGAATGTCAACTACAAGTGAGGTCACTAAGTGCAAAGAATACATTATGTTGGCAACTCCTCCAGCTAAGGATCAGATGGAACAGTTCAAGAAGGCGCATGCTCAGTTTCTACAAGCAACATCTCAAGTGGTAGCTAGACTCCAACAAGTTGATTTAGCAGAATTTATAGCACATGAGCAGACTACCGATAACCATATGACATCAACCACAACATTACCCTCAATAGTTGACTTAGAAAAGCTGTTACATGCACAAGCTCTTGTAATACAGAATGTATCGCAACTCACCTCCTCATACCAGCAGGTGTTGGCAAGTCGAAACGTCACTAGAAATGAAACAACTAATGAACAAAAGGATGCACACCAACAGACAAATGATCTTGGAACATGTTGTTGTTGTGAGTACTATGGAATCCCTTGTCGCTAGATTAGTACGAACGAAAGTGAAACTACAAAACAGAAGAACCGGATTTTATTTTCTGGTATAAAAAGTCAATGGTCTTCCCAAGAGCAACTAATAGCAGATGCACTGTCAGACGATGAATTGCCAGGTTTTCCAAAAAGGAAACATCACAAGGATGCTCAGCTCCAAAAAGAAGCAAATGAGTGTTACATTGATGGATGGACTATCACCTGCACACAGTTTCAGCCTCGTCGTCGCATCAGTTCCAAGAAACAAAAAGGGAAACATGGAAAAAGTCAAGAAATAACTTCAAGAAAAGCTTGCTATCAATGTGGACGTGAAGGTCATTACTTCCGTAACTGTCCTGAGAAGCGTTCACTACCGGACACCCCTGAGATAAAGCTATCTCAGTCTCCAGACATGGAATATGAACAAAAATGTACAGAAACTTCTATCAACATCATGAAGAACAACAAAAGGAATAGGAAAATATTTGGATACATGAGTAGTCCCCCTCAACCACAAGAAAAAGCCCCGAAACACATGGATGCCCAAACAGAAGAATCAAGCCAGACGCAGCTATATGAGATACAGACACCCAATCATCCCTCATCACCTGTTGGTCAAGCAAAGTTGACTCGCAAAGAACTCAAAGCAAGAGGTGCTTGTTTCTACTGCAAGAATGAAGAACATATTATTCGTGAATGCCCCAAGAAGCGTCTAGACCGACTAAAGAAGAAGACGGTGAAGCAAGACTCAAACAATAACCCAGAAGACCCACCAGCTATAAGTACGATGATGAAGATCGCTTGATTAGTAGTCATTGCGGAGCGACGAAATGAAGAAGTTCCTTAAGTTTAGAAAAGTTCAATGTGAACCAAGAATCTACAAGTAACCATATATCACCATTGTTTTCTTGCTAGCCTTCCCTAATCTCGAGGACGAGATTCTTTTTAAGGGGGTAGATTTTGTAACACCCTAAATCTAGCAAAAACAAACAACCCTATTTGGATTATTAAATTTTAGTAGAAAGGAAAAATATTTATGTTTTCAAATAAGGAGAACCTTGATATGTATGATTTGAATAATTTCTTGAATAGATAAAATTACCAAGTGTTTGTTACACTCATGCCGAAGCATATATTTTGTTTGAATTGATTTAAAAATCCAATTTATGAATTCGATCTTGTGAAGAAAATCTCATTTTACAAAACAATAGTTAATTTCTAAAATAAGGTTTTAATAATTCGAGTTTATAATGGTAATCATAGTAATAAATCTTTCATTGAAGTGTTTGTTTCATTTGGAATGATTTTTGAGATGCTCATTTTAAATATTGAGTATCATGTCTTCTTAAATAAAAATTCACATAAATAATATAATAATTAGTAGTCTCAAAATAAATATTTTATTTATGAATAGTGAATATTATGAATTTTTATGGTTATTTGAATAGATATTTCGAAATATAAAAAAAAAAGAAAAAAAAAACAAAACCTAATCTAACTAACCCTAGCCGGCCCATTAGGCCCATCAACAGCCGGCGCCCTGCTCCCTTCGGCTCTCTGCACAGCGCCGCCACCCTCCCTGTGCTTCTCCCTCTCCAACCTCTCTCTCTCCCAACCGGTTCTCTCTCCTTCCCTTTTTCTCTCCCTGCCGAGCAGCCGACCAGTGCCCCTGCACGCGCCCGACGCTGCCAGAAGCACCACGCCAGCGAGCTAGACGCCTGCGCAGTACCCTGGCCCGTGCGCCGTGCCCCTGCGACGCGCGCTCAAGCCAACCCGCACCGGTCCGACGCTCTGCACCCGCGCGCAAGCCGGCCGAGCGGACGCCAGCGCCGAGCCCCACGCGCGCGACCCAGGCCCCGACCCGAGCCAGCCCCGTCGCGCCCAGGAACAGCCGTGACGCCGCGACACCAAGCGCCATGCACATCGAAGACCAACCGACGAACCCCGCGCCGTACGTGCATTATTGGAGTTCAATACCGCCGTTACCTCTGTTGATGAATGCCATCAATGGCGCCTTGAACTGACCGACCGGTTCTAGCTCTCTCTCTCCCTCTCATCGCCTATAAAATGGACGCCCGCGCCTGTCCCCTCCATGCTGCTCACTGCTCGAACTCGCCATCTCTCCCTCGCTTCCCTTGCTCTCGCCATAAGGCGCGCCCGCGTCGTTGAACGCCCTTCACCAAAGCTCGTCCGCTCAGCACCCCAGCACACGCAGCAACGCCACGTACCCGCCGTCGTGAAGCTCGTCACCAGACCGTCCGCATCCGCACGCCGTTCGTCATCCGTGGAGCCTCATCGGAAGTCGTGCCCGTCATCCAAACGCATCGCCGGAGTTACGCCGTATCGTCGACGCGATCGCGCAGCACACCATCATCCTCGCCCAACGCCGGACCTCAAGCCCGTTCGCCGTCGTCCGTTCACCCAAGGTTGAAGACAACCTCAAAATATTTATTTTCTAAATCATGTTTTGAATTTATTGTGAATTATTGAGATGATGCGATTTGGCGATTCACGTATATGATTTTAGAGATTCGATATATACGTGTAACCGAAATCGAACCCCACAACAACGCTTTAATATGTGTATGATTTTAAAATGAGTACGGCCACCATTTATTAACTCAGTGATTTTCATATTAGAAATGTTTATTTCGCTTTATTGTGTAGAACGATAATGGTTAGTAGTATTTTAGGTGTAAATTTATTTGCATGAAATATAGAAGAAATACTGAGCCACGTATTTCCGGTCAAATGAAAATATAGATTTTACTATTTATAACAAATATATTCATAAGTATAGCACTTAAGTACCTAGAATTAATAAGATATTTATCTATGTCATAATGACCATGAATATGTTATTAAAAGTCCCATTTAGTAATTTACAATTAATTCTTAGTATATTGATGTTAGAGGAATTAAATAAACAATTTTTAGTTATACTTATAAGTTCTATTTAGAAAAGAAACGAGAAAACCGAAAGCGTAGAGTTTATAATGATGTTAAAATGACTTAACTAGACACTCATACTTTTCTAATTAAGAAAATAATAGTTATATTGGTAAACATAGGTTTCTTACTAAAGAATTAGATAATTTGTTTCTAAATTTGAAATGACCTTTTTAATAGACATCATGATTTTGATTTAATAGGATTTGTTATAGACGTTTAAGTGTAGCCGTACTAAATAGTAATATGTCATATACCTTTTCTAATAATGATATAATTGCTTAATTTAGTGCTCACTCTGTCATAACTAAAATGATAGTTAATAATATACCAATAAATATAGTATTCATTTTAATTATTTGGATCATTTATTGTCCTACAATAGAATTAAAGATAATTAATAGACTAATTATCCTTTATCATAATCAAACCGATAGTCAATTTGTTCTTAACTAGATTTATGACATGATTAATGATTTCATAGAATTTAATCCACATTATATACGAATCACTTAGTTTTCTTAAAGGATAAAATAAAGTAATAAGAGTTTAAGTTCTTTTATAACTTAAAAATGTTACTTTATATAGATTGACTTCAAATGCAATATTATAGGCCATATGCTTTTTAATGACATTAAATGATGGTTATACGTTCATTATCTTTTGCATGAAAATCCACTTAAGGCTCGTAACCTAACTCGTCTTAAATAGGTGATTAATAATATAATTATGATCTTTTCACATAAAACCTATTTAGACTTATATCTTAAATTATCATAAGTGAATGATTAACAATACGCTCCATAATGCTTTTACAATTAATAACATGATTAGTAGCCCATTAACATTAGATATAACATATATCTTTTCTAAAAGATTAAAAATGTTTAATATCATTATTACGTGTTTTATCATCTTATAAACCTTTTATCTTAGACGTATCACGTGTGATGTTTTATAAAATATTAAAATTGATGAACCCAATATTTGTATATTTTAATTAAGATATTTATAAGCTCATGTCTTGTTTTATAAAGTATAGATCACACATTTTTGAAAAGAACACCCTCCCATTATAACCATTAATTGCGATGTTTTTGAAAAGCGAACGCTCTCTTCGTTAGGCTTTCTTTTAGCTTTACGCATGGTGAATGTTGTATGTTATTGAGTGGTGTTTGTTTCTTCTTGTTTGTTTGTGTGATATTCAGTGGTTGATTTAATAGTTGAGAATCAAGTGCTATTCCGTGGAAGAACCTCAAATTTTCAGTAAGCAAGGCAAGTGGACTTCTCCCTCTGCATACTCTGTTTGATCCCAAACAATACATTTAATAAAGTTTATTCTTTTGGATATATATGCATAATTTGACGGGTTACCTATTTAGATAACCTTTCCAACCTTACTCCTTGGTCAAACCTGGGAATTATACTTTACCTTCGTAGCTATGCTATTGCTACAACTTAACTTTATGCATTCACTCTCGCTTATGATATTAATGTTCCAAAATGGTAAGTTTATACTATTGTTGTTAACCCGATGGTTAAACAAGATTATTGCATATTAATTGGAACATGGAGTGACCACCCGGGAAAACAGTGCAACCACGAGTGCTATCATGGCTCTGGCTTTGGTAATTAGCTTTATATGCTTAGTGCCTGGCAACCTTACCTGAAATATGGGCAAGAGGGGGAGCGGTAGGTGTTGGCAGCCCACGTTAACATGGGGACGTATTCTTGGCTAAGGTACCTCACCCAGGGGGCCACCACCATCGTCTTTAGAAACCTTAGCGGGTTGCTTCGTATTAAGTGTATTTTGTGAAAGCCTCATAGTGGATCCCTAGCCACTCACCTCGGAAGTGTTTACGGGTTTTGGCCGACCCAGGCTAGAGGGGATACACGGCTTGTGGGTAAAGTTGTACCACCTCTGCAGAGTGTAAAACTGATATATCAGCCGTGCTCACGGTTATGAGCAGCCTGGACTCCTCACATGATAATTGAACTTGAAGATGGAAATAAATCGAGATCCGATGATCTGCCAATGGTTTTGCTTAAGTGGTTTCACTTAAGTGTTTTTGAAATATTCTTGTACCTTTGTTTAATGGGAATACTTGGGATTCACACTTATTAGTAAGACAGGTGTTGTTAATAAAATGTTGACCAACTAAAATGCTTACTGCTCAACCTCAGCCTCACCTTGTTAGACTTGCATTAGTTTTTCCCCCACTTGCTGAGCCCCGACCATAAGTGAGCTCACCCTTGCTTAATTTTGATCAGAAGTTTGCAGATAAAGATATGATGCTGAACTCCATGGATGCTAGTCTAGTGATACCCCCGGTCATCTTCCTGTGGATGGATGTCCTTGTTTCGCTGTACTTTGATGAATAAAGGTTAAGACATTTTGTCTGTTTGAAGTGTAATATGTTAATATAATCGTTATTTACTCTCTTATGCATTGTTCTTTTGATATATTACACTTGTGACGTCAACATATGTGTGGAAATAGATCCTGGCACACATATGCTATGCACCCGGCTCTGCCCCTTTGAAACGGGTGTGACACGCTCTCTCGCTTTCGCTCCCTCACAACGCTTATAACCCCTACTACGAGCACCCTAGTGCGGGATAATACAAGTCTCATTCCCCCCTTGTGTTCCATCTCGCACCAACCCATCTGGGCAGGAACACGCAGCGACAAATTTACTAGTCGGTCCAGGGACCCCCCGGGTCCGAAACGCCGACAGTTGGCGCGCCGGGTAGGGGCCTGCTGCGTGTTAACAAACACTTTCTGGTTGAGTTCCAGATGGGTAGACTTCAGCAACCTCTTCAGCCCGGGACGGTGCTCCGCTTCGGGAGTCTGGAGTTCATGTCCCTCGATGACAGCTACGACATGGTACTCCTCCCCTCGCGGCATGACAACAACGACAGTCAGCTCGCCCGACGGCGGCAAATTCGACGATGGCATCTCCCCACGGTGGAAGAGGAACACCTGGGTCGTCCCCGCCACCCTCCTCGCCGGAGGAGGCGGAGACGGGGCAACCATGGTCACGTAGGAGGCGGCACCTTATCGGCTGTCGAACCAGAGCGAGTCGACGACGCCGGCACTCCTCCGAGGGACATGTCGGGTGTTGTCCTCGCGCGCCTGAGACGACGACGAGTGTAGCTTCCCCACAACGTGCCAGCCCCAAGCGGACTGATGACGCCAGCACCCTCACGAAGGACCTGCTGGGCGTTAGCCTCATACCTGTGATAACGGTGTAGCCTGTCCCCGACGCGACTTCACCACCGTCCATCGACCAAAAGGTACCGTCCGTATTCCACCCTGTTCCCTTTCGATTCAGCTTCGATCCACCTAGCGACCCCGCTTCGATGAGTGCTTTCGCAAGGGCGTATCCAGACCTTCCGGGGTACCATATGTGGTCAACCTGGGACTGACTGACAGTCGTCTCAACCTCTGGACCGGCAGGTTCCAAGGAAGAGGATGACCCCGACTTCGGTTGGGATTTCTCTGGCCTTGGTGATCCCGGTGCCATGCGGGACTTCATGTCCGCATGTGACCACTGCCTCTTCGGTTGCTCTGACGATGGCCACGGCCTTGACGACGAGGGTTATGGCCCGAGTCACGAATGTTTCCATGTCGATCAGAGAGATAACGACGAAGGCAACCATCTCGGCATGCCAGAGGTTGGCGATCCCCCTGGGCCCACATCTCGCGTTGACATCCCGCGGGAGCTAGCTGTGGTCCTAGTCCCTGTGGGGGGTCAGGACAAACAGCTCGAGCAAATCCGCGAGATGCAGGCCAAGGTCGACGAGGAAGCCGGGCGACTTGTACAGCTCCGACAGAATATCGAGCAGGAGTGGGCAGGCCGAACACTCGCCGGAGGAGCCCGTCATCGGGACCGGGACGTCCGGCGCCGTATCGTTGACAATGCCAGGGCAGCGATGCCTTCGGCTGTCAGCGGGTCCGGCCAGGACCTAGCTGCAGCAGCAATGCTACTTCGAACCATGCCGGAGCCATCCACCACCGAGGGACGGCATATCCAGGGCCAACTCAAGGATCTCTTGGAAGGTGCCGCAGTTCGATGAGCCGAGAGCTCTGCCTCCCAAAGACGAGTTGACCCCTCGGAGCATCACGCGGCATCCTCCCGACGCATGCGGGAGACCTCGGTCCATCCCGAGCGCACGCGGGACGAGACACCTGCCGCCCGGGATCGCCTTGGCAACGAGCAACACAGTCGCGACCATCGAGCCTGCCTCGAGGAGAAGGTGCGCTGAGGCTACCACCCCAGGCGCGGGGGACGCTGCGACAGTGAGGAGGATCGGAGTCCCTCACCCGAGCCACCTGGTCCACGAGTCTTCAGTCGGGCCATACGACGAGCGCCGTTCCCCGCCCGATTCTGAGCCCCGACTACCATCACCAAGTACTCGGGGGAGACGAGGCCGGAGTTGTGGCTCGTGGATTACCGGTTGGCGTGCCAGTTGGGAGGGGCAGACGACGACAACCTCATCATCCGTAATCTTCCCCTTTTCCTCTCCGACGCTGCCCGGGCCTGGCTGGAGCATCTGCCTCCTGCGCAGATCTCCGACTGGGACGACCTGGTCAAGGCTTTCGCGGGAAATTTCCAAGGCACGTACATGCGCCCTGGGAACTCATGGGATCTCCGAAGCTGCCGCCAGCAGCCAGGGGAATCCCTCCGAGAGTACTTCCGACGGTTTTCGAAGCAGCGCACCGAGCTGCCCAACATTACCGACTCGGATGTCATCGGTGCTTTCCTCGCCGGCACCACTTGCCGAGACCTGGTGAGCAAACTGGGGCGCAAGACTCCCACCAAGGCGAGCGAATTGATGGACGTCGCCACCAAGTTCGCCTCGGGTCAGGAGGTGGTCGAAGCCATCTTCCGGAAAGACAAGCAGCCTCAGGGAGAGCCGAAGGAAGACACCCCCGAGGTGTCCGCCCAGCGTGGCACGAAGAAGAAGGCCAAGAAGAAGGCACAAGCGAAGCGCAATGCTATTGACGTGAATCTCGTTGCTGCTGCCGAGCACAGGAACCCTCGGAAGCCTCCTGGAGCGGCCGGCACGTTCGATAAGATGCTTAAGGAGCCATGCCCCTATCACCAGGGTCCCGTCAAGCACACCCTTGAAGAATGTGTCATGCTCTGGCGCTACTTCCATAAGGTCAGGCCCCCGGCGGAAGATGGCAAGGGCCAAGGCAACAACAAGAAGGAGGGCGACAAGGAAGAGGAGTTCCCGGAGGTCCACAACTGCTTCATGATCTACAGCGGGCAGGTGGCGAACGCCTTGGCTCGGCACCGCAAGCAAGAGCGCCGGGAGGTCTACTCGGTAAAGGTGGCAGCGCCAGTCTACCTAGACTGGTCCGACAAGCCTATCACCTTCGACCGAGGCGACCACCCCGACTTCGTGCCGAGCCCGGGAAGGTACCCGCTCGTCGTCGACCCGATCATCGGCAACGTTAGGCTCTCCAAGGTCCTCATGGATGGAGACAGTAGCCTCAACATCATCTACGCCGAGACCCTGGAACTCTTGGGGGTTGATCGGTCTGAGGTCCAGGCCGATGCGGCACCCTTCCATGGGATCGCACCCGGAAAGCGAATCCTGTCCCTCGGGCAGATTGACTTACACTAGTAGAAAAGAGCTCATAGCCTGCGGCACCCATAAATTATCACTGGCAGTTTCAGTTATCGCGCGCCAGTAAAAAAACAAGGTGGGCCCGGCTTGGGAACCGCCAGTGGAAACCTATTTCCACTGGCGGTTATCTTAACACAACCGCCAGTGGAAATAGGGTATTTCCACTGGCGGTTGGTGTAAGAGAACCGCCAGTGGAAACCAATTTCCACTGGCGGTTGGTGTAACAGAACCGCTAGTGGAAATACCCTATTTCCACTGGCGGTTGTGTTAAGATAACCGCCAGTGGAAATTGGTTTCCACTGGCGGTTTTTCAAGCCAACTGCAAGTGAACTGTCTGTTATAAATACCCCTCTTCTTCCCCGCGACAGTGAACTGTATGCTCGCAGCCAGCTTCCACTGGAGGCAATTTTGGAGGTCCAGATTTCACAAAAAATATAAGGGGGGAGGTTTTGGTCTTCATTTCTTGGAAGAAGGTGGATAAGAAAGGTTGGTTTATGTTTCTTTATCAATTTTTGTTCATTCTTGCTCAATTTTAGCCACATTTTGGATCTAGGGTTTTACATGTGAGAGAGAAGAGTATAGCTAGGTAATTTTCTCTATTTCCTCAAATGAGGTTGCTTAAGATGGTTAGTTTTTGTCTATTCCCTCTCCTTTTTCATGTTTAGTTCTCAAATAAGTTTATCCATAACACATATTTAGTTGCTTAATGAATGGTGAATGTGTTGTATGGAAGGTTGGTTTAATTATGTTTCAATTGTCAGTTATTGTTTATTTTTGCTCAATTTTAACTACATTTTGAAACTAGGTTTTCACCATGTGTTAGAGATAGGTTTGGGTATTAAATTTTTTTGTTTATTAGTTGCTAGGAAAGTTTGGCTTATGTTTCTTTTGCCAAATTTTGTTCATTTTCCCTCCATTTTAGCCACATTTTGGATATAGGGTTTCACCATGTGTTAGAGATAAAGTAGTCTAACTACTTTTATTGGAAGAGATAAAGTAGTCTAACTACATTTTTGTTAGCGACAAACCGAAGCATGTAATTTTACACGACTTTCTAGAGAGGAGAGGGAGAGGGAGAGAGAGCTATTGTTGCCAATGCGCTCGGAGCAGGTCCAGCACTTACCGTCCGTGCGGATGCAACACTTTGCACATCCAGAATGCCTGTTCTTGCACTAATTTTACACAGAGCAGAGCATCATGCTGGAGCCTACCGATCAATATGTACTGTATATATACATGCATGGTAATCTGACTTGCCATGAAAACTTCGGACTGGAAGGGTAGGCAGCAGATGTCGCACTCCAGCGCGTCCTTCTCCATGGATAGTGTCACAGTCGCCTCTTCCTCATCCTCCAACCCCGCCTCTTCCTCATCCTCCACCACCACCTTGGCTTTCTTTGGAGTGCCGCCGTACGTAGAGAAGCCCCCTCTTCCTCATCCTCCATAGAGAAGCCGTGGTCTTTTTCCCGGTCATGGTTTATCACCTAGAACGCGAGGTAAAATAAAAGCAGGGAGGACTATTCGACTAATATATACATATCAGGCAGTAAGAAACAAGCATCATCTTCAAAGAACATGTTGTGAAAGAACTTGGAAAGATGTTTACCAGATCTGATACTTGTGAAAGAACTTCACACCAATGGTGATGAGATACGCGAAGCCAGGAGACGACGTAGTATTTAAACACTGCAAGAGGAGAGAGAGAGGTGAGAGAGAGATAGAGGAGAGAGAGAGGAGAGAGAGAGGATAGAGAGAGAGAGGAGAGAGAGAGAGGGTTTCACATTTTAGCCACATTTTTGGATATAGGGTTTCACCATGTGTTTTATGTTACTTTTTTACAGGTGATGATGGAGAGGATATCCTGGATGTATAACTTATCAAGGCTAGATCCATCATACATATCTGAGGTCCATAAGTTTATTGTTGTCGCTAAGAACCATGCTTGGAGAACAAAGACAAAGCACATATATTGTCCATGCATGGACTGCAAAAATGCTGTTGTATTTGATGACACAGAACAAATCATATCTCATCTGGTATGCCGAGGATTTGTGAAGGATTACATAATTTGGACAAAGCATGGAGAGGGTAGCTCTTTGCCTTATACAGCTGGAAACCCTGCGAACATCGACGACAGCTTTCAGTTCGTTCACGAGACACAACAACCTCTTCCACAGAGCGAACATGTAGTGCCAAATGTTACTGATCATGGTTACGCCGGAGGAAATGAACGTGAAAGAACCCATGTTCTGCCAAATGTTATGGACGAGGAAGATGCAGAGTTGTTAGAGGCAATGTTGCGTCGTCATACAGATCCATCGATGTTCTTCATGAAAGGTATGGAGTCCCTGAAGAAGGCAGCAGAAGAGCCTTTGTACGACGAGTCTAAGGGCTGTACCAAAGAGTTCACGACGCTCCGGTCTGTGTTAAAGTTGTTGATGTTAAAAGCTAGATATGGTCTGTCTGATGCTGGCTTCGATGCGTTCTTGAGTATTGTCGCAGACATGCTTCCAAAGGAGAACAAAGTGCCTGCTAACACGTACTATGCAAAGAAACTAATCAGTCCACTCACTATGGGCGTGGAGAAGATCCACGCGTGTAGAAATCACTGTATCCTTTATCGAGGTGATGATTATAAAGACTTGGAGAGCTGCCCAAACTGTGGTGCAAGTAGGTACAAGACGAATAAAGACTATCAAGAGGAATAGTGTGTTGCATCTGTGTCTAAAGGGAAGAAGCGAAAGAAAGCCAAAAAGAAGACTTCAAAATCCACGAGCAAAGAAAAATAAGAAGTAGACTATTATGCGCTCAAAAAGATTCCTGCTTTGGTGATGTGGTACCTCCCCGTCGTCGATCGATTGAGGTGTTTGTTCGCTAACCCTGAGGATGCCAAACTTATGAGCTGGCATGCTTCTAATGAGCACAAAAACGATGGGAAGCTTCGACATCCAGCCGATGGGAAGCAGTGGCAAGATTTCAATGAGAACCACCGAGACTTTGCCAATGAACCAAGAAATGTTAGGTTCGCACTGAGTACTGATGGAATGAATCCATTTGCTAAAAGGAGCAGCAAGCATAGCACATGGCCAGTGATCCTCACCATATACAACCTTCCTTCATGGTTGATGCAGAAACAGAAGTACATTTTGCTAACCATGCTTATTTCTGGACCTACACAACCTAGAGTTGATATGGATGTATTTTTAGAGCCCTTAATGGAGGATATGAAAATATTGTGGGTAACGGGTGTTCAAATGTTGGATGAGTATCGTAAAGATTCATTCACGCTGAGAGCAATTATTTTTGTTACGATCAACGATTACCCTGCACTCTTCACATTATCAGGCCAATTTAAGGGAAAGGTTGGCTGCACAGTATGCATTGATGAAACTGCTTACGTGTCCCTTACTGCATCTAAGAAGATAGTGTACATGAGGCACAAACGCTTTTTATTGGAAGGACATAGGTACCGCATGCGAAAGATGGATAAGTACTTTGACAATAATGGTGAACTACATTCTACTGCTCCATCGGGTAACAATAAAGGTCATAGAGTTTTTGAAATAGTCAAGAATATCAAGTTTGTTTTCGGGAAGAAGACAAAAGACGGAAAAACAAGGAAAGATGTCAAACCAGCTCCGGGGGCTATATTCAAGAAAAAGTCTATTTTCTTCGAGTACTTGCCTTGCTGGAAAGAGTTAGATGTGCAGCATGCGATCGATGGTATGCATGTTCAGAAGAACGTGTTTGAAAGCATAATTGGCACTTTGCTAGACATAAAGGGCAAAACAAAAGAAGGGCTCAATTCACGCATGGACTTGGTAAATTTAGGCATAAAAAAGGAACTACATGTTGTTCTTCAAGAAAATGGGAAGTATCATCTCCCAGCAGCAAGCTACAATCTCAATGTAGATGAGAAACATGCGATGTGTGTTTGGCTTAAGAATTTGAAAGTCCCATCCGGATTCTGCTCTAGCATACGAAGTATTGTGTCAATGAAAGACCTGATAGTCACCAACTACAACTCACATGATTGTCATGTCATGCTGACTACATTCCTACCTATTGCCATCAGGGCTATAAATCCTTTGTTTTTAAAGAAGGCAATCACACGGTTGTGCTACTTTTTCAACAGAATTTCACAAAAAGTAATTGACCGTGATGAGTTGGCATCTCTTCAGGAATTCGCAGTGGAGACAATAGCACAGTTTGAGATGTGTTTCCCTCCATCGTTCTTTGATATTATGGTGCACCTTGTGGTGCACTTGGTGCCACAAATAGAGGCATTGGGTCCTATGTACTTGCATGAAATGTGGACGTACGAGCGTTTCATGTCAATACTGAATGGCTATGTATCAACCCATGCTCGTCCCGAGGCATCCATGATAGAGGGGTACTGTACCGAAGAGGCCATTGAGTCCGGAGGTCCATTCTGCAATAGTATCCTAAAAGATCAGGTTGCAATAGGTCTGCCTCCGTCACGACACGAGGGTAGATTGTATCGAAGTGGGAGGATGGGACGGAAATCTTTCATCCCACCAGATTACAATACAGTACTTGAGGCACATCACATCATCCTACATCAGCTAGCGATAATAGAGCCATTTATCCAACAACACATCAATGAGCTTCACGAGCAAAATCCTGGGCATACGGCTGATTGGGTAATGAAGCAACATAAGCAACGGTTCAACACATGGCTAATGGTGAAGGACATTCCACGTGGAGAAACAATAGAAGAAAAAACCATCAAGGGGTTGGCATCTGGACCTTCACGCCAGGTCACAACATGGCAAACCTATGACATTAGTGGATTCACATTTTGTACAAAGTCCAAGGACAAAAAGAGCATGTCACAAAACAGTGGTGTTCGATGTGAGGCCATAGATGATGAAACTGGTGAGATTATTACATATTTTGGCTTTATTGAGGACATATGGGAACTAGACTATGGTACATTTCAGATCTCGGTTTTCCGATGTCAATGGGTTGAAGACAAACATGTCACGGTAGACAACTATGGTGTCAGAGTTCTTGATCTAAGTAAGGTAGGTTACAAAGATGACCCATGGATCCTTGCTAATCGTGCTGCACAGGTCTTCTATGCTGAACAGATCATTTCTAACAATGAGAAGAAAAGCACCGACAAACCGAAGCATGTAGTTTTTCCTCGAAAACAACAAGCTATAGGAGTTGATGGTGTATCTGATTTAGAGGATTTTAACCAGTTCAACGACATGTCTCTTTTCATAGACCATCCAACCAAGATAAGGAACGTTGAGCGAAGCATCCCACGCAATTCGATGCCCTGGGTATGCCACGATGGACAAGGCAGAACAATAGCTCCCTAGATTATATAGTTGTCATGTAATTGATTATTGTTAGGACATGTCATGTAATTGATTATTGTTAGCGACAAACCGAAGCATGTAATTTTACACGACTTTCTAGAGAGGAGAGGGAGAGGGAGAGGGAGCTATTGTTGCCAATGCGCTCGGAGCAGGTCCAGCACTTACCGTCCGTGCGGATGCACCACTTTGCACATCCAGAATGCCCGTTCTTGCACTGATTTTACACAGAGCAGAACATCATGCTGGAGCCTACCGATCAATATGTACTGTATATATACATGCATGGTAATCTGACTTGCCATGAAAACTTTGGACTGGAAGGGTAGGCAGCAGATGTCGCACTCTAGCGCGTCCATCTCCACGGATAGTGTCACAGTCACCTCTTCCTCATCCTCCAACCCCGCCTCTTCCTCATCCTCCACCACCACCTTGGCTTTCTTTGGAGTGCCGCCGTCAGAGGAAGAGGCAAAATAAAAGCAGGGAGGACTATTCGACTAATATATACATATCAGGCAGTAAGAAACAAGCATCATCTTCAAAGAACATGTTGTGAAAGAACTTGGAAAGATGTTTACCAGATCTGATACTTGTGAAAGAACTTCACACCAATGGTGATGAGAGACGCGAAGCCAGGAGATGACGTAGTATTTAAACACTGCAAGAACGGGCATTCTAGTGACAGAGGAGGGAGAGAGAGGGAAGAGAGAGGAGGGAGAGAGGAGAGATAGAGGAGAGAGAGAGAGAGATAGAGGAGAGAGAGGAGAGAGAGAGGATAGAGAGAGAGAGGAGAGAGAGAGAGGGAGAGGAGCTAGGGAGAGGAGAGAGAGAGGAGAGAGAGAGAGGGAAGAGATAGAGGAGAGATAGAGGAGAGAGAGGAGAGATAGAGGAGAGAGAGAGGAGAGAGAGACAGAGAGGGGAGAGAGAGGAGCTAGGGAGAGGAGAGAGAGGAGAGAGAGAGGAGAGAGAGAGGAGAGAGAGAGGAGAGAAAGAGAGGGAAGAGAGAGGAGGGAGAGGGGAGAGAGAGAGAGAGGAGAGAGAGAGAGGGGAGAGAGAGAGGAGGGAGAGAGAGAAGTAATATATAAATATATATAATATGTATACTAAATATATATATATTTATTTATATAATTAATATGTATAAAAATATATATAATTAATGTATGAATATACAATAAAAAATAATATACTAAAAACATTGCTACTGGCGGTTCACAACGAAAACCGCCAGTATAAATGATTTCTACTGGCGGTTGTCGATGAAAACCGCCAGTAGAAATGGCCTCCACAGTCTGTGGATGGCATTTCTACTGGCGGTTCTCTATGACAACCGCCAGTAGAAATAGTAGAAATGATTTCTACTGGCGGTTGTCATTGTCAACCGCCAGTAGAAATATCTCCTATATAAAGGAGCGCGCGGGGGGCCGAAAAATTTCGCTAAGTCTCTGGCGCCCTGTCTTTCCATCTTCCCGCCGTCAGGCTGCCAAAAATTCGCCCGGCGATTTTCTCCGCTGTGCGCCGCCGTCGTTCACGCCGTCGTCCACGCCGTCGTCCCCGCGCCGTAGGTAAGTTCTTCTCTCTCTCTCTCTCCCTTTCTTCGACTATGATCGCTCGGGCATGCGCGCCGCCGCCGCCGTGCAAGCGCCGCCATGCACGCGCCGCGGCTAAACCCTAAGCCTAGGAAGAGTGAGAGAGTGAGAGGGAAGAGAGAGGAGGAAGAGGGAAGAGAGGGAGACCCTACGCGCGTCTCTGCAGAGAGAGAGAGAGGGAGAGAAGATAGAGGAGGGAGAGGGAAGAGAGAGGAAAGGACCTCTCCCTCCTCTCTCTTCTCTCTCTCTCCCTCCCTCCACTCTCTTGGGAAAGGGAAGAGAGAGGAAAGAGAGTGGAGGGAGGGAGAGAGAGAGAAGAGAGAGGAGGGAGAGGGAGTGTATATATAGGAAAGAGAGTGGAGGGAGAGAGAGAGAGGAGAGAGAGGGAAAGGGAAGAGAGAGGAAAGAGAGTGGAGGGAGGGAGAGAGAGAAGAGAGAGGAGGGAGAGGGAGTGTATATATAGGAAAGAGAGTGGAGGGGGAGAGAGAGGAGAGAGGGGGAAAAGGGAAGAGAGAGGAAAGAGAGGGAGAGGGAGGGAGGGAAGAGAGAGGAAAGGGAGGGAGATTAGAGAGAGAGAGAGGAGAGAGCAACAGAGAGAACAACATATTCTATTGTATTTTATTGTAAACAACGTATTCCATTGTAAACAATGTATTCCATTGTATTACTATTAGCTAGTGAAATTAGAAGATGACGTACGACACACTTGCGTTGTTTCGATTAAGAGCAACTCATCAGAACCCCACTTGACCAGAGCGAGTTCTCATCACCTCTCTCCCTCTCTCTCTCTATACGTTCTATACGACTCTCCATCTCCCTCTCTCCCTCTCTATACATCCTATACGACTCCTCCTCTCTCCCTCTCTCTCTCTATACGTTCTATACGACTCCTCCTCTCTCTATATATATGTTCTATACGACTCTATACGTCCTATACGACTCCTCCTCTCTTCCTCTCTCCCTCTCTATACGTTCTATACGACTCTCCATCTCCCTCTCTCCCTTTCTATATGTCCTATACGACTCCTCCTCTCTCCCTCTCTCTCTCTCTCTATACGTTCTATACGACTCTCCATCTCCCTCTCTCCCTCTCTATACGTCCTATACGACTCCTCCTCGATAAGGGTTAGGGTATTTGTTAATACGAATTTAATTATTGCTTATGTTAATATGTAGCTCAATGAGTTCTCCAACCAAGGACCAAGGATTAGGGCCCGACCACATGGACAAGAGTGTTGCTCAAGAAGAATCCAGCAGTGAAGGATATGAAACGCCTAGCGACCCTTTTCCTACCACTAGGATAGATAGGGCCGCTGCGCGTGAGTTGCAACGTGACCCTACTTATGATCCACAAGAACATGAGGTAAATTACACATCCTTAATTTCGTGTGTGTACCTAATTAATTAGCTGATTTCACAATGTCTATTACACATGCATGATTTCTTGTGCATTTTATTACATGAATAGGAGGTCTTGTCTGAATTTCGTGCGATGCTCGAAAAAGCTGCGGCACGATACCAAGACGCACCGGAACCGATCCAAGGCGCACCGGAACCGACCCAAGGCGCACCGGAATCGACCGAGACAACCACCGAGAGGTCAAGGAAAAGGAAGCAGAGCGATCGGAACAGAGGTGACAGGGGGCTAAACAAGTTTCCTGACAAGACATATAAAATCACAGACATGAGCCCGAATGGTCAGCCCCTAGCTCCAGAAGAGGCACTGCCTAAGTTTCGGAATGCACTTGGGTTCTTAGTTAGAGATAATCTTGACATCACAATTCGACAGTGGAGAGATGTATCAGATGATGTCAAGAATCAAATGTGGAATAAGCTAGTAACGAGGTTCGTTTTGCCTGGGGGTTCAGAAGAACTCGTGAAAAAATACACGATGAAGCAGTTTGCAATAAATTTCCGAAACTGGAGGTCTGAGATGAATACAAAGTTTGCAAAGAAAGGCCTAGACCTGACGAAAAAATATAAAATCTCAGCAGGTCAGTGGGCAGTATTTCTAGAGCACAGGAGCAGCCCTGATTTCATATCGCTAAGTGAGGCAAATTCAGAACTGTCTAAGAAGAACAAATACCGCCACCACCTTGGCACAGGTGGTTACAAGCGTCAGGTTCCTAAATGGAGACAAGAAGACGCCGAGATAAAGGCTGCAGGGTTGCCGACGCTGTCCGAGCAACTCGGTGAAAGGACAACTAATTGGATCCGTGCTAGAAAACCAAGGGAAACTGAGTCTGGTGTATCTTTTGATGATCCCACTGTCGAAGAAGCGGCAAAAAACATATATGCAATTGCAGCTAAGCAGAGCGAAGGAACATTTAAGCCGCAAAGGGAGAAAGACATTCTAACGGCTGGTCTCGGTAACCCTGAGCATCCTGGTCGTGTACGAGGAATATCATCTAAGGAAGGATGGAAGGAAGGATTCGGACCACAATGGGAAGGTCTGTACAAGAAACGTGATCGATACAAGGAAGAGATGGCAAATTATTTTAAGGAGGAGGCCAAGAAAGAGTTCAAAGGCCTGATGTCTGAAATGCTATCGAATCCTCCTCCAGAATTGATGCAGCAATTGGCGATGGCGAGTGCGATGTCTGTTCAACAGATGACCACTCCACAGATGCAAATAATTCCAGCAGCTCAAACACCGGCTGCCACCGAGGGTACGACCATCCCAAGCTCTGTCGCGTCAATGGGAAAGAAGGTCCGCTATCCAGTTGATGACATCACAAGGCCTGTGGCATGCACACTAGTTATAAGATATGGTATTAACAATCAGCGTACAAGGAAAGTAGCCACAGGCCTTGCGATCCCAGGATGCAAGTTCCATGGAAACGACATTCCAGAATAATATTGCAGGGTAGAAGTGACGACGGTCGTCCAAGGATACGAGGACGACATGCTAGACATCCCTGGGCCCGAAGGTATCGAGACACTTGGACAAGCTATCAAGAATTTTATCCTTTGGCCTCGAAGGGATGTCGAATTGGTTGATTGGTCGAATTCGTCGCAGGCCCAACCGTCTCCGCCTTCTCAAATTGCTATTCCTATTGTACATCCATCATCACCTCCTCAAACTTCACATGCTGCTCCTCATCCTCTTTCTGACCCTCCTCCTTATCCTCATGGTGGCCCACCGTCTCCGCCACATACATCGCCCTTCAGGGAACCACCTTCTCCACAGCCATCTCCACGACCATCAAAGAAATCTAAAGTTTCTATACCAAAAGTAGTGTCCCCGTATGATAAGAAAAAGAAGAGTAAATCCACTGCTGGCATTGTTCGTTTTTTGAAAGGGATTGGACGGAGCCTCACGTCAGACAATGTTGATTTGGCCGATCTCGAGGAGTCCGCAAAAAAGGCTAAGGAAATGGCCGCAAAGATAAAGAAGCCAACTAAGGCAGATTATAGAAACGTGCCTAAAAAATATGTGCCGGGCAGACCACTACTCACTTTTGAGAAACTAAGGAAGGTCCCGGCTAATATTAAAAGGTTGCATGATTGGTACATGCGGGCATCTTCAGTTGGCATCGACACCATCAGTGTTAATATACCAGCCCATGCTTTTATTGGTTCAAATCAAAAAGTCGTTGTTACATTCGAGGACATGTGGTTAATGATGAACCTTCAGAGACTCGACGTGCAACTTGTAACCATATTTGCATTGTAAGTGTCACTCATACTCCACATATATGTGTTATTATTAGTGAGTTGTATAAATTTTCAATATCTGACATGCACGTGTGCGTTGCAGAATGCAACATGATCAGCAGGAGATCCTTTATGGTACCAATCCCAATGCTAGTGCCAGTAAAAGGGTTGGGTATCTCAACCCAATAAAGATATGCGAGGATAACCACACTTTTAGAATCGGAAAAGGCAACGAAGCATTACAGGGGCTAACAAACGAAGAAATTGAGGTGCGTATCCAGGATCTGAAGAAGGATTTTGAAGCAAGATACGCCACCTACATAGGACACGCAATGCTTCAATTTCAAGACAGGGAATCCATAGTGGCCCCGTACAACTTTAAGTAAGTGTGATTTTGCATAAATAAAATTAATAATTTCAATACACATGTATCACAAGTTTGATTCGTACAGGGACCACTGGATATGCTTCTTCATTTATCCTAAGGTTGGAAAGGTGCTGGTGCTCGACTCCTTGCACACCGAGCCTTCGGCCTATTCAAAATTCCTCAGCATCTTAGAGCTGTAAGCCTTTTCTATGCATGCATACTTATATCGATGAGAATTGTAGAATAACATGGTGATTCTATTTGAGATCACAGGGCATTTAGGTTTTATAAGCTACGAGGTGGAAAGTACGACACGTCCAAAAAAGGCGTGCCACTAGACATCCATTATAACTGGCCGGTAAGTATGTGAATTTATGAATACATATCATACATGTACGTACATAGGACAATGTTGCAATTAAATAACCAATCTCCCGTTATGTAGTGCCACAAGCAACCACCCGGATCGGTCCTATGTGGGTTCTACGTGTGCGAGTTGAAAGGGAATTAGGGTTACACCTAGTCCCCAAATAATTTTGGTGGTTGAATTGCCCAACACAAATATTGGACTAACTAGTTTGCTCTAGTGCATAAGTTATACAGGTGCAAAAGGTTCACACTCAGCCAATAAAAAGATCAAGTTTTGGATTCAACAAAGGAGCAAAGAGGCAACCGAGGGCACCTCTGGCTGGAGGCACCGGACTGTCCGGTGTGCACCGGACAGTGTCCGGTGCGCCCAGAGGACTCCAACTCAAACTCTTCGCCCTCGGGAATTCTCGGAAGCCGGCGCGCTATAATTCACCGGACTGTCCGGTGTGCACCGGACATGTCCGGTGCTCCAAGGAAGCGCGGTCTCCGGAACTCGCCAGCCTCGGGTTCGCGCGGCAGCCGCTCCGCTAAAATTCACCGGACTGTCCGGTGTGCACCGGACTGTCCGGTGTGCCAGCGGAGCAACGGCTATTTCGGCGCCAACGGCTCCCTGCGGCGCATTTAATGCGCGTTCTGCGCGCGCAGTCGTCAGGCGTGCCCATACCGGCGCACCGGACAATGAATAGTTGTTGTCCGGTGTGCACCGGACATCCAGGCGGGCCCAGAAGTCAGAAGCTCCAACGGTCAGAATCCAACGGCAGTGATGACGTGGCAGGGGCACCGGACTGTCCGGTGTGCACCGGACTGTCCGGTGCGCCATCGAACAGAAGCCTCCAGCCAACCGTCATGTTTGGTGGTTGGGGCTATAAATATCCCAACCACCCCACCATTCATTGATCTAAGTTTTCCAACTTCCAACCACTTACAAGAGCTAGGCATTCAATTCTAGACACATACAAAGAGATCAAATCCTCTCCAATTCCACTCAAGCCTTTAGTGACTAGCGAGAGAGATTTGCCGTGTTCTTTTGAGCTCTTGCGCTTGGATCGCTTTCTTTCTTTCTCACTTGTTCTTGTGATCAAAACTCAATTGTAACCAAGGCAAGAGGCACCAATTGTGTGGTGGCCCTTGCGGGGAAGTTTTGTTCCCGTTTGATTGAGAAGAAGAAAAGCTCACTCGGTCCGAGGGACCGTTTGAGAGAGGGAAGGGTTGAAAGAGACCCGGCCTTTGTGGCCTCCTCAACGGGGAGTAGGTTTGCGAGAACCGAACCTCGGTAAAACAAATCCGCGTGTCACACTCTTCATTTGCTTGCGATTTGTTTTGCGCCCTCTCTCGCGGACTCGTTTATATTTCTAACGCTAACCCGGCTTGTAGTTGTGTTTATATTTGTAAATTTCAGTTTCGCCCTATTCACCCCCCCCCCTCTAGGCGACTTTCAATTGGTATCAGAGCCCGGTGCTTCATTAGAGCCTAACCGCTCGAAGTGATGTCGGGGGATCACACCAAGAGGGAGATGGAGACCGGCGATAACAAGCCCACTACAAGCCAAGGGAGCACTTCATCGGAAGAGTCCCGCACCAAGAGAAGGGAGAAGAAGAAGAACTCCTCCAAGCGAAAGGAGAAAAGATCTTCCTCTTCTCACCACAAGGAGAAGAAGGAAAAATCTTCTTCTCACAAGCCGCATCGGAGTGGGGACAAGCACAAAAGGATGAGGAAGGTGGTCTACTACGAGACCGACACTTCATCGACATCTACCTCCGGCTCCGACGCGGCATCCGTCACTTCTAAACGCCAAGAGCGTAAGAAGTATAGTAAGATTCCCCTACGCTACCCTCGCTTTCCTAAACATACACCTTTACTTTCCGTCCCATTAGGCAAACCACCAACTTTTAATGGTGAAGATTATGCTATGTGGAGTAATTTAATGCGATTTCATCTAACCTCTCTCCACAAAAGTATATGGGATGTTGTTGAGTATGGTGTACAGGTACCATCTGTAGGGGATGAGGACTATGACACGGACGAGGTGGCCCAAATCGAGCACTTCAACTCCCAAGCCGCAACCATTCTCCTTGCCTCTCTAAGCAAGGAGGAATACAACAAAGTACAAGGGTTGAAGAACGCAAAGGAGATTTGGGACCTACTCAAGACGGCGCACGAGGGTGATGAACTCACCAAGATCACCAAGCGGGAAACGATCGAGGGGGAGCTCGGTCGCTTTCGTCTTCGCCAAGGGGAGGAGCCACAAGACATGTACAACCGGCTCAAGACCTTGGTGAACCAAGTGTGCAACCTCGGGAGCGCAAAATGGGATGACCACGAGGTGGTTAAGGTTATTTTAAGAGCACTTATTTTCCTTAACCCCACTCAAGTACAATTAATTCGTGGTAATCCTAGATATCCACTAATGACCCCCGAGGAAGTTATCGGGAATTTTGTAAGCTTTGAATGCATGATTAAGGGCTCGAAGAAGATCAACGAGCTTGACGAGCCTTCCACATCCGAGGCGCAACCGGTGGCCTTCAAGGCAACGGAGGAGAAGAAGGAGGAGTCTACACCAAGTAGACAACCGATTGACGCCTCCAAGCTCGACAATGAGGAGATGGCCCTAATCATCAAAAGCTTTCGGCAAATCCTCAAGCAACGGAAGGGGAAGGA
Source organism: Zea luxurians (assembly GCA_029449295.1). Lineage (NCBI taxonomy): Eukaryota > Viridiplantae > Streptophyta > Magnoliopsida > Poales > Poaceae > Zea > Zea luxurians. The sequence goes on from JAOPSE010000366.1 coordinate 114,815, forward strand.
TTACAAATCCCGTTCCAAGAAGGTTTGCTACAAGTGTGGTAAGCCCGGTCATTTTATTGCAAAATGTCCTATGTCTAGTGACAGTGACAGGGGCGACGACAAGAAGGGAAAGAGGAAAGAAAAGAAGAAGTACTACAAGAAGAAGGGCGGTGATGCCCATGTTTGTCGGGAGTGGGACTCCGACGAAAGCTCAAGCAACTCCTCCGACGACGAGGACGCCGCCAACATCGCCGTCACCAAGGGCCTCCTCTTCCCCAACGTCGGCCACAAGTGTCTCATGGCCAAGGACGGCAAAAAGAAGGTAAAATCAAGGTCCTCCACTAAATATGAAACATCTAGTGATGAGGACGATGATAAAAATGAGGAGGATAACTTGCGCATTCTTTTTGCCAACCTTAACATAGAACAAAAGGAAAAATTAAATGAGCTAATTAGTGCCATCCATGAAAAGGATGATCTCTTGGACTCCCAAGAGGACTTCCTAATCAAGGAAAACAAGAAACATGTTAAGGTTAAAAATGCTTATGCTCTTGAGATAGATAAATGTAACAAATTAACTAGTGAGCTAAGCATATGCCATGACACTATTGACAACCTTAGAAATGAAAATGCTAGATTAATTGCTAAGGTTGATTCACATGTTTGCAATGTCTCAACTTTCAATTCTAAAGATGATAATATTGATTTACTTGCTAGAATTGATGAGTTGAATGCTTCTGTTGCTAGCCTTAAGATTGAGAATGAAAAATTGCTTGCTAAGGCTAAGGATTTTGATGTTTGCAATACCACTATTTCTGACCTTAGGACCAAAAATGATTTATTACATGCTAAGGTTATTGAACTAAAATCTTGCAAACCATCTACATCTAATGTTGAGCATGTTTCTATTTGTACTAGATGTAGAGATGTTGATATCAATGCTATTCATGATCACATGGCTTTAATTAAACAACAAAATGATCATATAGCATTATTAGACGCTAAAATTGCCGAGCATAACTTAGAGAATGAAAAGTTTAAATTTGCTAGAAGTATGCTCTATAATGGGAGACGCCCTGACATTAAGGACGGCATTGGCTTCCAAAGGGGAGACAATGTCAAAATTAATGCCCCTCCAAAGAACTTATCTAACTTTGTTAAGGGCAAGGCTCCCATGCCTCAGGATAACGAGGGTTACATTTTGTACCCTGCCAGCTATCCTGGGAGCAAGATTAAAAAAATTCATTCTAGAAAGTCTCACTCTGGCCCTAATCATGCTTTCATGTATAAGGGTGAGACATCTAGTTCTAGGCAACCAACCCGTGCCAAGTTGCCTAGAAAGAAAATTCCTAATGCATCAAATGATCATGTCATTTCATTTAAGACTTTTGATGCATCTTATGTTTTAACTAACAAATCCGGCAAGGTAGTTGCCAAAATTGTTGGGGGCAAACACAAGGGCTCCAAGACTTGTGTTTGGGTACCCAAGGTTCTTGTTTCTAATGCTAAAGGACCCAAAATCGTTTGGGTACCTAAAATCAAGAACTAAATCTGTTTTGTAGGTTTATGCATCTGGGGGCTCAAGTTGGATACTCGACAGCGGGTGCACAAACCATATGACAGGGGAGAAAAAGATGTTCTCCTCATATGAGAAAAACCAAGATCCCCAACGAGCTATCACATTCGGGGATGGAAATCAAGGTTTGGTCAAAGGTTTGGGTAAAATTGCTATATCACCTGACCATACTATTTCCAATGTTTTTCTTGTAGATTCTTTAGATTACAATTTGCTTTCCGTATCCCAATTATGTCAAATGGGCTACAACTGTCTTTTTACTGATATAGGTGTTACTGTCTTTAGAAGAAGTGATGATTCAATAGCATTTAAGGGAGTGTTAGAGGGTCAGCTATACTTGGTTGATTTTGATAGAGCTGAACTCGACACTTGCTTGATTGCTAAGACTAACTTGGGTTGGCTCTGGCACCGCCGACTAGCCCATGTTGGAATGAAGAATCTTCACAAGCTTCTAAAGGGAGAACACATTTTAGGACTAACCAATGTTCATTTTGAGAAAGACAGGATTTGTAGCGCATGCCAAGCCGGGAAGCAAGTTGGCACTCATCATCCACACAAAAACATCATGACTACCGACAGGCCACTGGAGCTCCTACACATGGATTTATTCGGCCCGATCGCTTATATAAGCATCGGCGGTAGTAAGTATTGTCTTGTAATTGTGGATGACTATTCTCGCTTCACTTGGGTATTCTTTTTGCAGGAAAAATCACAAACCCAAGAGACCTTAAAGGGATTCTTGAGACGGGCTCAAAATGAGTTCGGCTTAAGGATCAAGAAAATTAGAAGCGACAATGGGACAGAGTTCAAGAACTCTCAAATTGAAGGCTTTCTTGAGGAGGAGGGCATCAAGCATGAGTTCTCTTCTCCCTACACTCCACAACAAAATGGTGTAGTGGAGAGGAAGAATCGAACTCTATTGGACATGGCAAGAACCATGCTTGATGAGTACAAGACACCGGATCGGTTTTGGGCCGAGGCGGTCAACACCGCCTGCTACGCCATCAACCAGTTATATCTTCATCGAATCCTCAAGAAGACATCCTATGAACTCCTAATCGGTAAAAAGCCAAATATTTCATATTTTAGAGTTTTTGGTAGCAAATGCTTTATACTTGTTAAAAGAGGTAGAAAATCTAAATTTGCTCCTAAAACTGTAGAAGGCTTTTTACTAGGATATGACTCAAACACAAGGGCATATAGAGTCTTTAACAAGTCCTCAGGACTTGTTGAAGTTTCTTGTGACGTTGTGTTTGATGAGACTAACGGCTCTCAAGTAGAGCAAGTTGATCTTGATGAGATAGGTGAAGAACAGGCTCCATGCATAGCGCTAAGGAACATGTCCATTGGGGATGTGTGTCCTAAGGAATCCGAAGAGCCTCCACATGCACAAGATCAACCATCCTCCTCCATGCAAGCATCTCCACCAACTCAAATTGAGGATGAGACTCAAGAGGTTGAACAAGAAGATCAAGAAGATGAGCCACCTCAAAATGACGGCAACGATCAAGGGGGAGATTCAAATGATGAAGACAAGGAGGATGAACAACCAAGGACGCCACACCCAAGAGTCCACCAAGCAATACAACGAGATCACCCCGTCGACACCATCCTCGGCGACATTCATAAGGGGGTAACTACTCGATCTCGTATTGCACATTTTTGTGAACATTACTCTTTTGTTTCCTCTATTGAGCCACACAGGATAGAGGAAGCACTTCAAGATTTGGATTAGGTGATGGCAATGCAAGAGGAGCTCAACAATTTCACAAGGAATGAGGTATGGCACTTAGTTCCACGTCCTAATCAAAATGTTGTAGGAACCAAGTGGGTCTTCCGCAACAAGCAAGACGAGCATGGTGTGGTGACAAGAAACAAAGCTCGACTCGTGGCCAAGGGGTATTCACAAGTCAAAGGTTTGGATTTTGGTGAAACCTATGCACCCGTAGCTAGGCTTGAGTCAATTCGCATATTATTAGCCTATGCTACTTACCATGGCTTCAAGCTTTATCAAATGGACGTGAAGAGTGCCTTCCTCAATGGACCAATCAAGGAGGAGGTCTATGTTGAGCAACCTCCCGGCTTTGAAGACAGTAAGTATCCTAACCATGTTTATAGGCTCTCTAAGGCGCTTTATGGGCTCAAGCAAGCCCCAAGAGCATGGTATGAATGCCTTAGAGATTTCCTTATTGCAAATGGCTTCAAAGTCGGCAAGGCCGATCCTACTTTATTCACTAAGACTCTTGACAATGATTTGTTTGTATGCCAAATTTATGTTGATGATATCATATTTGGGTCTACTAACAAATCTACATGTGAAGAATTTAGTAGGATCATGACACAAAAATTCGAGATGTCTATGATGGGGGAGTTGAAGTATTTTCTAGGATTCCAAGTCAAACAACTCCAAGAGGGCACCTTCATTAGCCAAACAAAGTATACTCAAGACATTCTAAGCAAGTTTGGAATGAAGGATGCCAAGCCCATCAAGACACCCATGGGAACCAATGGGCATCTCGACCTCGACACGGGAGGTAAGTCCGTGGATCAAAAGGTATACCGGTCGATGATTGGTTCATTGCTTTATTTATGTGCATCTCGACCGGACATTATGCTTTCCGTTTGCATGTGTGCAAGATTCCAAGCCGACCCTAAGGAATCACACCTTACGGCCGTAAAACGAATCTTGAGATATTTGGCTTATACTCCTAAGTTTGGGCTTTGGTACCCTCGGGGATCCACTTTTGATTTGATTGGATATTCGGATGCCGATTGGGCGGGGTGTAGGATTAATAGAAAGAGCACATCGGGGACTTGCCAGTTCTTGGGAAGATCCTTGGTGTCTTGGGCTTCAAAGAAGCAAAATTCGGTCGCTCTTTCCACCGCCGAAGCCGAGTATATTGCCGCAGGCCATTGTTGCGCGCAATTGCTTTGGATGAGGCAAACCCTGCGGGACTACGGTTACAAATTAACCAAAGTCCCCTTGCTATGTGATAATGAGAGTGCAATCAAAATGGCCGACAATCCCGTCGAGCATAGTCGCACTAAACACATAGCCATTCGGTATCACTTTCTTCGGGATCACCAACAAAAGGGGGATATCAAGATTTCATACATTAACACTAAAGATCAATTAGCCGATATCTTTACCAAGCCTCTTGATGAGCAATCTTTTACCAGACTTAGGCATGAGCTCAATATTCTTGATTCTAGGAATTTCTTTTGCTAGTCTTGCACACATAGCTCATAAATATACCTTTGATCATGTCTCTTTTACATATGCTATGACTAATGTGTTTTCAAGTGTATTTCAAACCAAGTCATAGGTATATTGAAAGGGAATTGGAGTCTTCGGCAAAGACAAGGCTTCCACTCCACTCCACTACTCATTCTTCGCCGTCGCTCCGCATCATCTCTCCAACTTTGGTATAATCTTCACTCATTCATTTCATGACCAAAGGGGGAGAAAGTACTTCATTGGGCTCTAATGATTCCGTTTTTGGCGATTCATGCCAAAGGGGGAGAAAATATGAGCCCAAAGCAAAAGGACCGCACCACCACCTAATTTTATAAATTTGATGATTTTAAATTGGTAAATTTCAAAATTGGTATCTCTTTGTGTTCTAAAGGGGGAGCAACTAGTATTTTCAAATTGATGTCTTAAAACCCTCTTGAACACTAAGAGGAGACTTTATTTAAGGGGGAGTTTTTGTTTAGTCAAAGGAAAAGCATTTGGGTCAAAGGAAGAAAATTTCAAAACTTGAAAATGCTTTGCAAATCTTATTCATTTACCTTTGACTATCTTGCAAAATGACTTTGAAAAGAATTTACAAAAGAGTTTGCAAAAACAAAACTTATGGTGCAAATAAGGTCCAATATGTCAAAAACAAAGAAACAATCCATGCGCATTCATGTAAGTATTTATATTGGCTCAATTCCAAGCAACCTTTGCACTTACATTATGCAAACTAGTTCAATTATGCACTTCTATATTTGCTTTGGTTTGTGTTGGCATCAATCACCAAAAAGGGGGAGATTGAAAGGGAATTAGGGTTACACCTAGTCCCCAAATAATTTTGGTGGTTGAATTGCCCAACACAAATATTGGACTAACTAGTTTGCTCTAGTGCATAAGTTATACAGGTGCAAAAGGTTCACACTCAGCCAATAAAAAGATCAAGTTTTGGATTCAACAAAGGAGCAAAGAGGCAACCGAGGGCACCTCTGGCTGGAGGCACCGGACTGTCCGGTGTGCACCGGACAGTGTCCGGTGCGCCCAGAGGACTCCAACTCAAACTCTTCGCCCTCGGGAATTCTCGGAAGCCAGCGCGCTATAATTCACCGGACTGTCCGGTGTGCACCGGACATGTCCGGTGCTCCAAGGAAGCGCGGTCTCCGGAACTCGCCAGCCTCGGGTTCGCGCGGCAGCCGCTTCGCTAAAATTCACCGGACTGTCCGGTGTGCACCGGACTGTCCGGTGTGCCAGCGGAGCAACGGCTATTTCGGCGCCAACGGCTCCCTGCGGCGCATTTAATGCGCGTTCTGCGCGCGCAGTCGTCAGGCGTGCCCATACCGGCGCACCGGACAATGAATAGTTGTTGTCCGGTGTGCACCGGACATCCAGGCGGGCCCAGAAGTCAGAAGCTCCAACGGTCAGAATCCAACGGCAGTGATGACGTGGCAGGGGCACCGGACTGTCCGGTGTGCACCGGACTGTCCGGTGCGCCATCGAACAGAAGCCTCCAGCCAACCGTCATGTTTGGTGGTTGGGGCTATAAATATCCCAACCACCCCACCATTCATTGATCTAAGTTTTCCAACTTCCAACCACTTACAAGAGCTAGGCATTCAATTCTAGACACATACAAAGAGATCAAATCCTCTCCAATTCCACTCAAGCCTTTAGTGACTAGCGAGAGAGATTTGCCGTGTTCTTTTGAGCTCTTGCGCTTGGATCGCTTTCTTTCTTTCTCACTTGTTCTTGTGATCAAAACTCAATTGTAACCAAGGCAAGAGGCACCAATTGTGTGGTGGCCCTTGCGGGGAAGTTTTGTTCCCGTTTGATTGAGAAGAAGAAAAGCTCACTCGGTCCGAGGGACCGTTTGAGAGAGGGAAGGGTTGAAAGAGACCCGGCCTTTGTGGCCTCCTCAACGGGGAGTAGGTTTGCGAGAACCGAACCTCGGTAAAACAAATCCGCGTGTCACACTCTTCATTTGCTTGCGATTTGTTTTGCGCCCTCTCTCGCGGACTCGTTTATATTTCTAACGCTAACCCGGCTTGTAGTTGTGTTTATATTTGTAAATTTCAGTTTCGCCCTATTCACCCCCCCTCTAGGCGACTTTCACGAGTTCATGAGAATGAACGGACGATACATCACGAACCCTAGCAAGGTATTATTAGTAATAGTCACGTATGTATTTATGTCATTAAAGATGCAAATGTGTTATTATTGAGTATAAATAGATGATGTCTATAAACTTCCTTTACATCAATTTCAACAAGAAAGCCCGGAGAACTTGACTGAAGGTGCATTGTATGGCATAGTTGAGGACCTGTGCACATTCATATTGAAAGAGGTCATTCCCGCAGAAGGGAAATATCACGGTGCTTCTGGAACATTAGCTTTGCCAGAGTTTAGAATACTAACAGAAATTAGTAGACTATCTCTTAGCCGAGATAGTTATTAGAGCTTAAGTGAAAACTTTGATGTATATAATGTGTGATGCATACATGGTTGTAAACAAGACTTTGATGTATATAAATGTATGATAGAATTTAATTCCATGTTGCTTTTAATATCAATACTACATGTTTATCAATATCAATATATATATATATATATATATATATGTTTTGTGTGTGTAAATATATATAAATTTCAGTACTGATTGAAAATTTAAAAAAAGGCAGGAAAACTTTCCACTGGCGGCTAAATAAAACAAACCGCCAGTGGAAATGCTATTTTCACTGGCGGTTTTCTTTATAAAACCGCCAGTGAAAATAGCATTTCCACTGGCGGTTGCTTAAGAAAACCGCCAGTGAAAATAGCATTTCCACTAGCGGTTCTAGAATAACCGCCAGTGGAAATGACGATTTCCACTGGCCCCTAGCACTGGCGGCACTGAAAAGCGCCAGTGAAAACGTCTCTAGAACCGCCACTATAGAGGTTGTGTGTACTAGTGTTACCCGTCCGCTTCGGAACTCCCTCCAACTTCCGAAAGGAAACCCTCACCTTCGATGTAGTTGGGTTCCGAGGGACCTACCACGCGGTGTTGGGAAGACCGTGCTACGCCAGGTTCATGGTCGTCCCCAACTACACCTACCTCAAGCTCAAGATGCTAGGCCCCAACAGGATCATCACCGTCGGATCCACGTACCGCCACGCGTACGAATGCGACGTGGAATGCGTGGAGTACGCTGAGGCCCTCGCCGAGTCCGAGGCCCTCATCACCGACCTGGAACGCCTCTCCAAGGAGGCGCCCGACGCGAAGCGACACGCCGGCAACTTTGAACCAGCTAAGGCGGTTAAGTCCGTCCCTCTCGACCCTAACAACGACGCCAGCAAGAAAGTCCGGATCGGCTCCGAGCTTGACCCCGAATAGGAAGCAGTGCTCGTCGACTTTCTCCGCGCAAATGCCAAAGTTTTTGCGTGGAGTCCCTCGGACATGCCAGGCATACCAAGGGAGGTCGCCGAGCACTCACTAGACATCACAGCTGGAGCCCGACCCGTGAAGCAGTCCCTGCGCCGTTTTGATGAAGAAAAGTGCAGGGCCATAGGCGAGGAGGTCCATAAGCTACTGGCTTCAGGGTTCATCAAAGAGGTATTCCATCCCAAATGGTTAGCTAACCCTGTTCTTGTAAAGAAAAAGGGCGGGAAATGGAGGATGTGCATAGACTACACTGGTCTAAACAAAGCATGTCCGAAGGTTCCCTACCCTCTGCCCCGCATCGATCAAATTATGGACTCCACTGCTGGGTGCGAAACCCTATCTTTCCTCGATGCCTACTCAGGCTATCACCAAATCAAGATGAAAGAGTCCGACCAGCTCGCGACTTCTTTTATCACACCTTTTGGCATGTATTGTTATACTACAATGCCATTTGGCTTGAGGAATGCAGGTGCCACCTACCAGAGGTGCATGAACCACGTGTTCAGAGAGCACATCGGCAGAACGGTCGAGGCTTACGTCGATGACATCGTTGTTAAGACAAAGAAAGCCTCCGACCTCCTCTCTGACCTTGAGACGACATTCAAGTGTCTGAGAGCGAAAGGCGTGAAACTCAATCCCGAGAAGTGTGTCTTCGGAGTCCCCCGAGGCATGCTCCTGGGATTCATTGTCTCCGAGCGGGGCATAGAGGCCAACCCGGAGAAAATCGCGGCCATCACCAACATGGGAGCAATCAAAGATTTAAAAGGAGTACAGAGGGTCATGGGATGCCTTGCGGCTCTGAGCCGCTTCATCTCACGCCTTGGCGAAAAAGGATTGCCCCTGTACCGCCTCTTAAGGAAGGCCGAGCGCTTCACTTGGACCCCTGAGGCCGAGGAAGCCCTCAGAAACTTAAAGGCACTCCTTGCCAGTGCACCCACCTTGGTGCCCCCCGCTCCAGAGGAAGCCCTCTTGATTTACGTCACCGTAACCACTCAGGTGGTCAGCGCCGTGGTCGTAGTCGAGAGACGAGAAGAAGGGCACGCACTGCTCGTCCAGAGGCCAATCTACTTCATCAGCGAAGTGCTATCCGAGACCAAAGTCCGCTACCCGCAGATCCAGAAGCTGCTCTACGCAGTCATTCTGACACGGTGAAAGTTGCGACACTACTTCGAGTCTCATCCGATGACTGTGGTGTCATCCTTCCCCCTGGGAGAGATCATCCAGTCCCGAGAAGCCTCGGGTAGAATAGCAAAATGGGCAGTGGAACTCTTGGGCGAAACACTTTCATTTGCCCCTCGGAAGGCCATAAAATCTCAAGTCTTGGCCGACTTCCTGGCTGAATGGACTGACACCTAGTTACCGACGGCCCCAATACAGCCGAACTTTGGACCATGTACTTCGATGGGTCGCTAATGAAAATCGGAGCGGGCGCGGGCTTGCTCTTCATCTCACCCCTCAGAGAACATGTTCATTACGTACTGCGCCTCCATTTCCCGGCGTCAAACAATGTGGCCGATTACGAAGCCTTGGTTAATGGCCTGCGCATCGCCGTCGAGCTAGGGGTTCGGCGCCTTGATGCTCATGGCGACTCGTAGCTCGTCATTGACAAGGTCATGAAGAACTCCCACTACCGCGATCGAAAAATGGAGGCCTACTGCGACGAAGTTCGGCGCTTGGAAGATAAGTTCTATGGGCTGGAACTCAATCATGTTGTTCGACGGTACAATGAAACCGCAGATGAGCTGGCAAAAATAGCCTCGGGACGAACGACGGTTCCCCCGAACGTTTTCTCTAAGGATATATATCAGCCATCCGTCAAAGTCGACGACGCGCCCGAGCCCGAGGTACCCTCGGCCGCCGAGGGTGAGGCTCTGCGCGTTGAGGGGGAGCGGAATGGGGTCACACCGGTCCCGAACTGGTAGACTTTGTACCTAGAATATCTCCTCCGAGGAGAGCTGCCCCTCGGCAAGGCCGAAGCTCAGCGACTGGCTCGGCGCGCCAAGTCGTTCGTTTTACTAGGTGATGAAAAGGAGCTGTACCACCGCAGCCCCTCGGGCATTCTCCAACGATGCATATCCATTGCCCAAGGGCAAGAGCTGTTACAAGAAATACACTCGGGGGCTTGTGGCCACCATACAGCACCTCGAGCCCTCATGGGAAACGCTTTTCGACAAGATTTCTACCGGCCAACCACGGTGGCCGACTCTACTAGGATTGTACGCTCCTGCCGGGGGTGCCAGTTCTACGCGAGACAGACGCACCTGCCCGCTCAGGCCCTGCAGACAATACCTATCACCTGGTCGTTTGCCGTTTGGGGTCTGGACCTCGTCGGTCCCTTGCAGAAGGCACTCGGGGGTTTCAAGCACCTGCTGGTCGCCATCAACAAATTCTCCAAGTGGATCGAGGTCTGACCCTTAACCAGCATCAGGTCCGAGCAGGCGGTGGTGTTCTTCACAAATATCATCCATCGCTTTGGAGTCCCAAATTCCATCATCACCGACAATGGCACGCAGTTCACCGGGAAAAAGTTCCTGGACTTCTGCGAGGACCACCACATCTGTGTGGATTGGGCCGTCGTAGCTCACCCGATGACAAATGGGCAGGTGGAACGCGCCAACGGTATGATTTTGCAGGGACTAAAACCGAGGATCTACAACGACCTCAACAAGTTTGGCAAACGGTGGATGAAAGAGTTACCCTCGGTGGTCTGGAGTCTGAGGATGACACCGAGCCGGGCCACGGGATTCTCGCCGTTTTTCCTAGTCTATGGGGCCGAGGCCGTCCTGCCCACGGACTTAGAACATGGTTCCCCGAGGACAAAGGCGTACGACGATCGAGGCAACCAGACCAGCCGAGAAGATTCCTTGGACCAGCTGGAAGAGGCTCGGGATGTGGCCTTACTACACTCGGCACGGTATCAGCAGTCTCTGCGACGCTACCACGCCCCGAAGGGTTTGGCCCCGAGACTTCCAAGTGGGGGACTTGGTACTTCGGCTGCAACAAGACGCCCGAGGGCGCCACAAGCTTACACCTCCCTGGGAGGGGCCGTTCATCATCGCCAAAGTTCTGAAGCCCGGGACATACAAGCTGGCCAACGATCAAGGCGAGGTCTACGGTAACACTTGGAACATCGAACAGCTACGTCGCTTCTACCCTTAAAATGTTTCGAGTCGTTTGTGTTCTTCTTTTTCTTTACATACATAAATAAAGTCTAACCGTCAAGGGAGGATCAGCCTTGCCTCGGCAAAGCCCGACCCTCCCTCGGGGGCTAGAAGGGGGGAACCCCCTCTGCGTCAAAATTTTCTTCAGAAAAGTTTTCTACCAAGAGAAGTTTTCTACCAGAACAACTTTCGTGCTTTCCGACTATATCGATAGCGAAACCCTGAAAACGAGCAGGAGAGACTTTAACGGCAAGGCCGACCGAGCCGAGGGACTCCTATGCCTCTGGGATACGGATACCTCACTCATCACCTTCCGCGAAAAGTAAATCACGCTCGGATAAGCGGTTCTGCTATCGAACAAGTCCTAATGCTCGGGTAGAAAACGACTTTCGTGCTTTCAACTATATTGATAGCAGGATCCTACAAACGAGTGAGAGAGCACGTAAACGACAAGGCCGACCGAGCCGAGGGACTCCTACGCCTCCGGGATACGGATACCTCACTCATCACCTTTCGCGAAAAGTAACTCACTCTCGGATAAGCGATCCTGCTACCGAACAAGTCCTAACACTCGGGTAGATAACGACTTTCGTGCATTTTCGACTATATCGATACTAGGATCCTAAAAACGAGCGAGAGAGCATGTAAACGGCAAGGCTGACCGAGCCGAGGGACTCCTACGCCTCCAGGACACGGATACCTCACTCATCACCTTCCGCGAAAAGTAACTCTCGCTCAGATAAAGCGATTCTGCTACCGACGAACAAGTGCAAATGCTCGAAATGAGAGGAAAGAAAACGCTGCTTTATAATCCAAACGCTAAATATGTTTAGGCCTTAGCGGCCGCAAAAAACATACGCATACTTCAAGCAAACTGTTTCTGCAGGCTCAGACATCGGCAGGGAGAGGGACGGCACCCTCGGCATCGTTTCCACCCTTGGCAGAATCCGGCCCGGTCTCGGACGGCGACACGGGCGGAAGGATCTCCACCTCAAAGGAGGAAGCCAGCGCCGCACTTGGGCCCTCGACGACCGCGTCAAGCCTCTAGACCTCGGCTAAGGCAGCCTCCTCTTCATCGGGTAGGCAATACCCCTCGCTGACCCGCTCTAGATCCACGTCGTAGTGGGAAGCGAGCACGGCGAAGGCCCGCCTAATGCCGTGGTGCAGCGCCCCACGAAGTTTGTTGCGCACATGGCCGCCCAAGGCCCGCAGATGACTCTAGGGGGAGCTACCCGAGGGGAAGCCGTCGAGGCCAAAGGTCTGGTAGAGAGCCAAGATGGCCTCGGACATGGCCACGCGCTCAGCCTCCTTCCGCTCAGCCGCCTCGGCAAGCACCTTGCAGTTCTTGACGGACTCGTCAAGAGCCATCTCGAACCCTACAGACAGCAGGACAACATTCTTCCGATGCAAGGAGAAGAATGGAGACAAAAACAAAGTCTCAAAGCGGGGAAAACGCCCTTTTGCCCGGACACCCTAGCTTGGGCGGACCAAGCAGACTCGACGGCCACGACCAGACCCTCCGCAAGGGTCCCGGCTCGAGCGGTCGCCTCGGGGTCTGGAAGGGGGGAGCGCCCTCTGCGCCGAAACTTTCCTCGGAAAAGTTTTTCCACCAAAACAACTTTTGTGCATCTCGACTATGTCAGTGGCGGAGTCCCAAAAACGAGCGACTGAGACCTTGAACGGCAAGGCCGATCGAGCCGAGGGACTCCTACGCCTCCGGGATACGCATACCTCACTCGTCACCTTCCAGGAAAGGCGGCTCACGCTTGGATAAGTGATTCTGCTACCAACAACAAGTCTTAATGCTCGAAACAAGAGTAAAGAAACACGGCTCATTACCCAAATGTTCAGGCCTCTGTAGCCACAAAAAACAAACACACGTGCTTGGGGTAACAATGGTACCCAGACTTAGACATCGGCAGCGCCCTCGGCGGTTGTCCCGACCTACGGCAGATGTCCTAGTACTCAAGGCTATTACATCTCTCCCTCAAGAGGGTACCATTACAAACAGGACTCCAGCTCCATTCCCACGGGAATGAACTACCTCCACACCGGAGGGGCTACAAGATAACAAGCTCCCAACAGTTCGCCAGCGACCACTGCACCAGCAGCGACAACGACCTCCGCCTCGGGCGGCTAGATAGTAGCAGTGATTGCCTCAGGGCAAACACTACTGTAAAAGGCCCTCATCCCCGTCCTCTACACGAGGGGCGAGGACAAGCCATCGAGGCCAAAGAGCCGGAAGTCCGCCCGCGGGTAGCACTGACGGTCTCGTCGGCAAAGGAAGCCTCACCTATGGCGACCACCACCACCTCAGCACCGACGACAGCGGCCACCTGCCCACCAACACCGCACCGGTGAACGACAGCCGCCCCAAAGCGCACCGGCAGGTCCTCAGTCCCGTCCTCACCGAGGCCGTCCTAGAACACGAGTACTGCCCTTGCGGCGTACGACGTGTTGGGCGACCCCTCGGCACAGCCGACAGCGCAAGGAGGACCTAGACATAGTCGGCCCACGCACGGTGCGACCGACGCCTGTGCGGCTGACGGGCAGCCACGCCCTACCCCAACGGCGGGAGGAGGCACCGGAAGCAGCGCCAGGGCAGCTCGGGCCGGAGAGCAGAGACGTGGCAGCTGAAAGCGCCACAGGCGGCGAACACCCTTCTCCCCCGATCACTGAGGGAAGGAGCGGGTCGCTGCCCACGCGGAAGCTGGCCCCGACTCGGTGCACCCTCCTCCCCAGTGCGGATGATGAACATCCTTGAAGCTGAGGGTAGGGGGAGGTCACGGCCCGGCTCGCTCTTTCCCGCCACGAGGCCTGCGGTCATCATCCTAGGTGACCGCCGGTGGGGGAATGCAGCTGGGCTGCATGATGAAAATCCTTGAAGCCGAGCGATGACTGGAGAGCACAAACCCCCATGGGGTCACGCTCCTCAAACAGCAGCAAGAAGAAAGCCGCACAGCTACGCCCCATTTGGGGGCTCGGAAGGTGGAAGGGAGCGATACGAGAGAGGTGTGCGAAGGCATGGCTACTGCCCGGGGAATCGATCCCCTTTTATAGGCAGATCTCCTCACTCGCACCCCCAAGCGTCACGGGCAAAGTCTCCACCGACGTGCTCCAGGGTTCCCACCTTGCGACACGGGGGCTGGGTCCCACACGTCATGAGAAGCTGACCCAAAACGCGAAGAAGGCGAACCGCCGCACGTGAAGCATGTAACCGCCCTGCGGTTATAAGCGTTCCCTCATCCTCGCCGAAACCAGCGGACAAAAGGGTGAGCCGCCACGCAGGGAGCATGCAACCGCACCACGGTTATGCACCCTTTCGGCTTCGTCACATCTGGTGGACCAGCGCGGAGGCCCGATCCCACATATCGTGTAACCGACGCGACGGTCACTACGCACAAGGAAACCGCACTAACACCTGCGCCAATGCTGCGTCTTCTCGACTGCGGAACCAATGCCGCGACTTGAGGCAGCCGCGCACGTGACCCAACAGTGCCAATTAAGTGCAGCGATCGCGGGTCAGTCAGCCGCGGGGGTAGGCACGACAGTTGATATGGCCAAAAGCGGACCGACAATAACTGCTGCAGCAGACGAGCGGAAGCAGCGGTCAAATCACCCCCAGGCTCGCGTACTTTCCTGAAGCGGCAGGGGAGCCCTCGCCCATGGCGTAAAGACAACGCGCCCGTGCTCCGTTCCTTGAATGACTCGCGCACGCGCAACAGACGCCCCGCGAATCACCCGTCCCGTCACATTAACTCCTTGGCAGAGCAAGCGACACCTTTGGCAGGCGAAGCGGGCAACGTTTCATCTCCGTCATGATGATCGCGTCAAAAAAGGTGTGCCACGCTATTTAAATTCGTATCCTTTTCTGTTTCCCTCTCTCTCTCTTGCCACAGGGACTAGGAAAGGGGATATTTCGAAAAGGATCCTTCTCCGTGAAGGAAACGGGCCCCCGAGCCCTCCTACTGATCAAGGGTTCAAAGGTTGCGCCCTGCGGGGTCCAGCAACCACCCTAGAGCGCTCGGGCTCCACGTCCATTACTGATCAGGGGTTCGAAGGCTGGCCCCTCGGAAGGGCTCGACAGCCGCCCCAGAGCACTCGGGCTCCGCGCCCATTACTGATCAGGGGTTCGAAGGCTGGCCCCTCAGAAGGGTTCGACAGCCGCCCCAGAGCACTCGGGCTCCGCGCCCATTACTGATCAGGGGTTCGCAGGCTGGCCCCTCGGAAGGATTCGACAGCCGCCCCAGAGCACGCAGAGTGAGGGATGACCCTGGGTACGTCCGTTACATGGCCGAGGCTCGGGCTACGCTCCCGAGGTACCCTAGGACATTTCCGAGACCAGTGGGAACGGTTTGTAATGGAATCCCACCGGAGGGAGGCACCGAGCCCTCGGACCCTATCGAAATGGGTCCGGGTCCAGCAAATCCCCTGCAGGTACTTTTGGAGCACGCCTCTGGGCCACTAGCCGACCCTTAACGAACAGGGCACGGGCGTCCACTCGGATCACCCGTTAGCAACTCCTGGAAACACCATGATCAGTACCCTTCGAGGGTAACGTGGTGCTTTCCCCCCTTTCCTCCTTGCGAAAAGGCAACGAAGGGGCGTATAATAAAAGTCGAGACAGTCCTTGATCGTCCCCTCGCTTCGTGCAGAGGCTTGGGGGCTGCCCTCACACCTGGCTGCGGCCAAAACTATTGACAGCGTCAACAAACCAGCTCAAAAACTCGGAGCCTGACCATGCACCTGGGCTGCGGCCAGGCCGCATGAGGGAACAACCAGGCCGACCGAGGCATCACAGCAAGAATTAAGACCTCAGAGGAGTCAAACCACTCCTCCGAGGCCTCGGGGGCTACACCCGGCAGGTGCGCTCGCGCGTACCCACCGGAACGAAACATAACCGAGAAAGGCTAGTCCCCTCGCAAAAATCCGGCAGAACCTCCAAGCGAGTGCCTACACCCCCTTCGAGGCTCGGGGACTACTGTCGGGTACCGTAATTAGGGGTACCCCCAACACTCCTAAACACGGCTGGTGAACACCTTCAGAGCAAACCATAAAGACTGACAGATCGGGTCAAAGTCAGAGCTTCGTCTACCAAGGGACGCGATCTCGCCTCGGCCGAGGCCAGCCTCGGGCGGGAACAGTAGTCCCGGACGAATTCGCGTCTCGCCCGAGGGTCTCCTCAGGCAGTGAGCACACCCTCGGCTCAACCAAAGGCAAGCCTTGTCGTGCAAGCGACCTTGGCCAAATCACCTTACCAGCCGATCGTATTGCATGCACATTTAATGCTGGGATCGCCTGACACCTTATCCTGACACGCGTGCCTCAGTCGACAAGGTCGAAGTGACCGCAGTCACTTTGCCCTTTCACTGACCGATCTGATAGGAAAACAGCGCCGCCCGCCCCGCTCCGGCTGTTGTGCTAACCACCCGGGCGGAACCGACAACAGCCAAGTTCAGCCTCGGGCGCAACAGGAAGCTCTGCCTCGCCCGACCTCAGGCCTCGGCCTCGGGAGGAGATCTCCGCCTCGCCCGACCCCAGGGATCGGCCTCATCCTCAGCCTCGGGAAGAGTCACGTCCTCGCCCGACCCTGGGCCTCGGCCTCGGCCTCAGCCTCGGCCTCGGAGGAGCCATCGCCTCGCCTGACCTCAGGCTCAGGTCGACCGCGCCACGAGGGATACATCATTACCCTACTCCCAGCTAGCTCAGGCTACGAAGCAACAAGACCGGTGTCCCATCTAGCTTACCCCGGTAACAGGCAATGATGGTTCCCCGCAAGCGTCCATGACGTTGGTGGTTCTCAAGCCCCCTACGGAAGCAAGGAGACGTCAGTAGGATCCATGCAGCGCCAACAGCTGTGCTTCTACAGGGGTCATGCACTTCTCCAACGGACACGTTAACACATGCATAGAGACCAGGCACTTCCCCGCTGGCCACGTAGCACATAGCTACACCCACATTGTACAGCTGGGCCATCTCCTTATGTCTATAAAAGGGGACGGCAAAAGGAGGAGGGGGGACGCACGGTAAAGGGACGAGAGAAGACGAGCAGGGCCGGACCCTCTCTCTCTTTCTCCCTCTCACTCTCTCGCTCTCGCTCCCTCGCAACGCTTGTAACCCCTACTACGAGCACCCTGATGCAGGATAATACAAGTCTCATTCCCCCCTTGTGTTCTATATCGCACCAACCCATCTGGGCAGGGACACGCAGCGACAAATTTACTAGTCGGTCCAGGGACCCCCGGGTCCGAAACGCCGACAAAAATGAAGTGGCCATTGGCCAAAATCGTACTAATAATAGTCCTATCAGCCCAGCAACCCCTCTGATCATGCATGCATATTGTCATATTGATGACATCGATGAAGCAAGCAGGAGTGCAGAATCGTACCGATATACATAACTACACATATGGTTTTATAGAGGTCATTGACGCCTCTACGAAGGTTAAAGTTTTGGTTTTTAATAATCAACATATCTATTTAGAAATATTATAGGGTTGGCATGCCATGTTGGAGTCACTTGGGTCTTTGTTATGTCATTTAGATCCTTAGACTTGGTATACTGTGGCACTTGGGTCCCTAACTTGGCGCATTATGTCACTCGGGTCTCCGAACTTTCATTAGTGAGTTCCAGCGTGTCACGTCATATAAGCATTCAATTTGAGCAAAGCTGGTTTTGTATGTGCTAACCAAGTTACACATTCAATTTGAACCCAAGCAGGGGCGGATATAAGGCCGGGGCGGTCCGTGGCATGGGGTTTAATCCATATGTTTCTATTTCTATTTGTGTTTGTTGTTTTTAGAAAAAATGTGTTAGAAGAATAGTAGATTTAATAAGCTAGCCTAGGGCGTGATCGGATCCTAGATCCGTCATTGGACTCTCAAGTGACATAACATGTCAATTTCGAGATGATCGCTGATGCATTTTACTTTTTTTCTTAATATTGCCAATAATCATGGATTAGGATAATATTTTGGAAACACTAGTATGTCATGGTGTTTGAACACACTTACATGCGGCTACAAGGAAATTAACTAGGGAAATCGAGAGTATGACGCAGGTAAATGAACATTGTTAAGGAGGGTACATGCTTATAACTTATATACTTGATTTAGGGCACAAGCATATTGCAGTTAGTATTTATTTAGCCGTTAGCCTCTAGTTTTATATTCAAAGCGGAAGTAAAGTATTATTCGTACTAAAAGTAGTAGGACTGGAAATTGGCGTAAAAAACGTGGGAAATTAACTAAAGTGACAAATGGAGAAGTCCCATCCTACCTACCAAAGACTCTCTATTAATAACAGAAAGAGATTCTAAATAAAGCACATCGACCATCTGTACTACAAATATAGGGAGCTGACAAATCTATACTAGTCGTCGTCGCCGGAGATCGCATGCCAGCGCGCGACACGACGGCGCATGGCAATTGACCGCCTGACTTGACTAGCACGCCGCGCCCCTTTGCCAGATTGCCAGTTGCCACAGCCAATTCTCTTCTCCTACCAACGTCGTCTTCGTCTCCCACGAGCAGCAGCAGTCGCACGTACGACCACGCCGACGCCCTCGTCCCCACGCCACTCCCTTGCTGCCTTGCCTCCTCCTCCACCTGCATGCCTATATATCCCAACCCTAACTTCTGCCTTCTTCCCCACCAAACCCCACGGAGCTCGATCTGCAGCCTTCGATCTGTCAGTGTCCACTGACCAGTCAGCTGCAGCTCGCAGGCTCGTAGCCGCTAGCTCGACCTATAGGCTCTAGCTCCAACTTCCCCGCTGTGTTAAGCTAGCGATCGGCAAGCCATGGGCAGCTTGGACACCAATCCTACCGCCTTCTCCGCCTTCGGCGACGACGCCACCACCGGCTTCCAGCCCCTCCACCCCGACGACGTCCGCGCCTACCTCCACAAGGCCGTCGACTTCATCTCCGACTACTACAAGTCCGTCGAGTCACTGCCCGTGCTGCCGGACGTCAAGCCGGGGTACCTGCGGCAGCAGCTAAGGTCCGCGCCGCCCACGTCCTCCGCCCCGTTCGACGTCACCATGAAGGAGCTGACGGACTCCGTCGTCCCCGGCATGACCCACTGGGCCAGCCCAAACTTCTTCGCCTTCTTCCCGTCCACCAACAGCGCCGCGGCCATCGCCGGCGACCTCATCGCGTCCGCCATGAACACCGTCGGCTTCACGTGGCAGGCCGCGCCAGCCGCCACGGAGATGGAGGTCCTCGCGCTCGACTGGCTCGCGCAGCTCCTGCGCCTGCCGCCCAGCTTCATGAACCTCACCGGCGCAGCTGGGCGCGGCACCGGCGGCGGCGTCATCCTCGGCACCACTAGCGAGGCCATGCTCGTCACGCTCGTCGCCGCGCGTGACGCCGCCCTCCGCCGGACTGGCTCCCAGGGCGTGTCCGGGCTGCCGCGCCTGGCCGTCTACGCCGCCGACCAGACGCACTCCACCTTCTTCAAGGCGTGCCGCCTCGCCGGCTTCGACCCGGCCAACATTCGCTCCATCCCCACCGGCCCCGAGACGGACTACGCCCTCGACCCGGCCAGGCTCTTCGAGGTCATGCAGGCCGACGTCGACGCCGGCCTCGTGCCGACCTACGTCTGCGCCACGGTCGGCACCACGTCGTCCAACGCCGTCGACCCGGTCGGAGCCATTGCCGACGTCGCCGCCGTGTTCAACGCCTGGGTCCACATCGACGCCGCCTACGCCGGTAGCGCGTGCATCTGCCCGGAGTTCCGGCACCACCTGGACGGCGTGGAACGCGTCGATTCCATCAGCATGAGCCCGCACAAGTGGCTCTTGACGTGCCTGGACTGCACGTGCTTGTGGGTGCGCGACACGCACCGGCTCACTGACTCTCTTGAGACCAATCCGGAGTACCTAAAGAACGACGCCAGCGAGTCCGGCAACGTTACCGACCTCAAGGACATGCAGGTTGGCGTCGGCCGCCGGTTCCGGGGCCTCAAGCTCTGGATGGTCATGCGCACCTACGGAGCGGCCAAGCTCCAGGAGCACATCCGGAGCGACGTCGCCATGGCCAAGATGTTCGAGGACGCCGTGCGCTCCGACAACCGGTTCGAGGTCGTGGTTCCGAGGAACTTTGCTCTCGTGTGCTTCAGGATAAGGCCCCATGGTGGCGGCATGACAGAGGAGGACGCGGACGAGGCCAACCGTGAGCTCATGGAACGCCTTAACAGGACCGGGAAGGCTTACCTCGCGCACACGGTGGTCGGCGACAGATTTGTGCTCCGGTTCGCCGTCGGTTCGTCGCTGCAGGAGGAGAGGCACGTCCGGAGCGCGTGGGAGCTCATCAAGAAGACCACCACTGAGATCATGCAGGAATAATAAATTAAATTAAATTTATTATATGCAAGTATATACAAAAAAATAGTAATATTATAAATCTTTACTATACTTAAAGCACCAGTTTTGACAGTCGTCCTGCATCAATATTTTACAAAAAGGAACCCTCACTTCCCTTTTAATCAACCAGCGCTCCCTAGCCGTCATTTGCCCCCGTCATCCTAGGGTCCGCCCCACACCCGCCCCCACTACTACAGCATACCTCTGCACAGGTGGTTTGGTTCGCCTCTACACAGTCGGTTCCAGGAACCGCTTGTGGTGCACCGCTTGTGATGTAAAACAACATCACAAGCGGTCAATCAAAAACCGCCTGTGAAAAACATAGATTACAGGCGGTCCAGTTCAAAGGAACCGCCTGTGATAGACACACATCACAGGCGGTTTCTTATCCTAGCCGCCTGTGATAGACACACATCACAGGCGGTTTTATATAAGTCCGACTGCATACAATATAAATCACAGACGGTTTTCATTATACAGATTCATATATACAGAATTTTCAAACACAGAATATACACAGATTTCATACACAGATTATACACAGATTCACACAGATTGCATACACAGATTTCATACACATATTACAAGTTCCATAACAGGTATAATACACAGATTCATACACATATCAAGTTCCATCATCATACACAGATTTATACACATATCAAGTTCCATATACAACTAAACATCTCAAGGTTCCATAGACAACTAAACATCTAAAGTTCCTAACTAAAGACCTAAACACTGTGTGATATTGTGTACAAACTTAGTTCTGGGAATTTTTGCAAATTTCCATTTGTATTGTAGAATAGCCCTTGTTGATGAAGAACTTCACGGCGCATAAAGTAAAGCAAGTCTCTTACAACCTTAGCAACGCCGACGGAAACCATATCTCTTTCTAACCATTCAGCATTGATCTTGGATTTAGGAACCTACAATGAAAGCAAAAATCAAGCGGTGCTAAGAGTAATGTGATGAGCAACATTAATATAACATAAAAATTGCAACATAGACAATGATAGCGAACTTACATCCTCACGATTGACCATGTAATGGAAGGTGACACGACACCATTCGCATACATAATAACCGCACAGGACAGTACCCGGAGGTTGTTTGTCACCATATGGAAATAATGATATTGACAAATTAGGCTTGTCCTCTAGATGTTCGCCGCCAAGATCTTTCCAACAAAAACGGTATGCACTGCATATAAGAATAGCATTGTGAGATTAAGAATACATTTGTTAAGTTGTAATAAGTACAAGTGTGCAATAAAAATCATACTTCTCTAAAATCTTCAAGAAGTCATTATACGTAGCCTTTTCCATTCTCAGTGAGTCGAAGACCACGACTTTACCATCCTTTGGAAAGATCATGATACAAATGTAGTGGTCACTATATAGACATAGACGAAAACACATGTTAAGATCACGATTGCCATAATTTATAGTTCAAAATTAAACCATGTTGATAACTTACTTAAAGTGGTGCGGAGCTATTATTAAGTCCTTGCCATGTTGTACATGATTATACATGGCTCGTCCAATGTATGCCGCCATTACCTTCATTTTGTTTCTCTGCTTCTGTTTGACGGCTTTCTCAAATTCAGCATCGTCCAAGTCTTTGTATTCTTCTCCATGCCTCCGAGCAACTACTTTGTAGCGAGCTTGGGATATCATCAACGGGTCAAGAAACCCTGTCTTAAGTTATTTCTTCTTATCATCCATGTATTGCATCCTACGTGTAATAGTGTTAATCGTTAGACTCTCGTTTATGTGTGCGTGTACAAAACTAACAAATATGAAAGTTTAGAGGTACTTACAAGCAAAAGAGGGTTAAGTAGTTGGTTTCCATCCTTTGTCGGTGGTACAACGACCAGAGATCGTCAAAGAATAAATGCCGCACAGGATCTATATGATCATTGCTCCAAAATGCATCTTCTGGCAACAACAAATGTGAAGTCCTCGAGTTTGTATTTGTTGCTAGCCACCATGTACCACTCATGCATTCTAATCTCCGGAGTCGACAACTTAGAAAGTTGCACTGCCGTCAAGAACGGCCTCCCATTCACAAATTTTGGAGGAACATTCTCCTTCTTGTATACCGAGATATTGGTTTTAAGACGTAATGATTCTTGAGTATGAATCATTCCATCTTCTTCCCATACTTCGAAATTGTCTATTTGGGACCGTGTGCCTACTCCATGAGATGCTGATTCCGCTTTTGATTGATTTGTCATAACTCTCTGCAATTTATGCAGGTAGCGTGCCACTGATTCTAACGGTTTCTTGACATCGTCAGTGGCGATTCGCTTATGAATTTTCTTTGAAATAGTTGGCCCTTCAACATTGGTGCCAACCTTTGGTTCCTTTTTGATGTTGACATCGACATTCTGAGGAACAATTTTGTCTACGTCCCCCTCGTCGAGTTCCTTCGCAAGAGGCGATATGATTGTTTCAACGATTTTTTTGGAGGTCGGTGTCATATTTTCCTGCACCATGGGGTGTGGAATGATCGAACTATCTTTTTGTTGCATTGGTGTTGAATTCGGCTCATCACCCAACTTGATGTCGCGTCGATGCTAAAGGACCAACTCGTTCATTGCCTCCTGTAAAGTTATGATCCCCTCAACTCGAAAATCTATCTCCCAATCTTCACAACCACTGTCTGTGATTTCTAGAACTTGGACCACAGCATAGTGTGGCGGGACAGGATTATCCTTGTAGTTAACAAGTCCTGGTTTTACCAAACCAGTAGCAGCTTGCTTTGTTTTTGTCCCAGATCGATTGATTGGAATATGAAGAAAGCAAGGCTTGTCCTCAACAATATCGTCTACAGGGTACTTGGTCAAGTCTTGCACAGATCCTACGCTGCTAGGGACTATAGGTGGACACATGTGGCTTGGCTTGAGTTCAAATGATATGCATTCTGTTTTCTTCATTTTGTTCATCACGTCATTAATAGCCTTTTGTACCCTTTCATCAAGAGTCTCTTCAAGGGTCCTATTCGACTTCTCGTGTTTCCTATATGACGATGCATACTCTGGAAACGCCTCTCTCCAGGAAATCTTAGAAGAGATTCCCCGAGCCCGTCCAGTGTGTTCAGGATTGCCTAGTGCTGCAGTTAGTATGTCATTCTCCCTCTGAGGCTTAAATTCTCCTTTTTTTCTCTTATCTGCATATTCTTGAATTTTTGTCGAAACTTCGCCTACCAATTCTGGATGCAAAAGTTTGCCGTCCTCACTCAAACCTGCCCGACCTAAGATCCAACGAATAGCTCGCTCATCGATATCTTTTAATACTGGGTCCAAAGTGCCGTTAGCTATAGCTTCCTCGATTATCCTGTTCCACTTCACAACTTTATGGTGATATCCGGTTGACCCCAGGCGATGGGGGTGTTTGTTCATCTTCGCTCTCTGAGAATTAGTTTCGCCCAGTTCTTTGGCCTTCAGTTCGGTCTTCTGACGAACAAATTCCTCCCACTGAGCTTGAGTGATTTTCCCCATTTTCTTGGGCGGAGGAACCTTATTCTTCTTAACAAATTCCCTATTCATCTCGGCCTTCCACCCACGAAACATCTTGGCCATAGTAGAGAGCATCGACTTCCTTACTGCATCCTCTGTGCCTTTTGGGAACTTGAATGACTCAGACAACTTAGCCCATAGCTTATTGCGGGTGTCTTCATCTAAATCCTTCCATTTTTGAAGTGTGATTGGCACTATATCTCTAACAGTAGACCCGCAGGAATTTCGAAACTTTGTAACCACGTCAAGTGGTTCTTCAGGAAACCCCTCTGCATTTAGTTTTGTTACGTACATAACTGCACCTTCTTTCATCTGATTCGGACCTCGTCGCCCTCGTTTCCGCTTATGTGAAACGGATGTTCAGGCATCGGAGCATCCTCCGTGTTTCGTGTAGAACATGCATCCTCTTTCTTCTCTTCATTTGAAATCTATATAGTGAAACAATTAATGGCCTTTCATATATGAACATTATTTTAGAATATAGTCGGCATATTTCTATTTACCTCTTCATCGTTGGGAATATAGTCGGCATCAAGCTCATCTGATGTTTTTTTCTTCCTTGGAGGTATAGGAGTACAAGGATTATCGTCACTAGAAGTATCCTCCACGCTCCCTTCACCAGAGCTGCTCATTGTCTGCCATTCAAGTTTGGTCGCGTCTTCATCAACTTTGTTAGACGCACCGGTGCAGACCACATCCATACTAGGCTGCTCGTTGTCTGCCATTCAAGCTGGTTCCATCGATAAAGGGATATACTGTTAGTCTGATATACTGGTTCCATCAATAAGGGAACTTGGAGAAAAGGTGATTCAAAAGAAATCGAGCCCAAACCCGCCTCTGGGGCAGGATCGGGTCGGGAAGCAAGCTCGCAGATAGAAGTGCACTTTCCAATGCAGTTAGACAGAGAAGGCATGGCTGTGATGTTATAATGCTGAAGGACCCCAAGAAGAGATTATGCCCTGTAGTGTACCACCTCCCGTTATTTGTGGGCTTCACCGAGGGCGGGAAACATTTGGTGACATCAAACGACCTTCGGGCTGAGGACGTCTGCGAGCTTGTTAAGGGGCCAGACGATGGTGAGCCGGTGTACTCTGTCCGGATGTGTGGTCACAAAATTTAAAGCCGCCCCGGCTTCATCTGTGCGCTTCTCTTCTCTTATGTCGGCTACTAAGATCACTTAGCACCCCACCTAAGAGAAGAGAAGCACACACATGCAGCCGGGGCGGCTTTAAATTTTGTGACCACACATCCGGACATAGTACACCGGCTCACCATCGTCTGGCCCCTTAACAAGCTCGCAGACGTCTTCAGCCCGAAGGTCGTTTGCTATCACCAAATGTTTCCAGCCATCGGTGAAGCCCACAAATAACGGGAGGTGGTAGACTACAGGGCTTAATCTCTTCTTGGGGTCCTTCAGCATTATAACATCACAGCCATGCCTTCTCTGTCTAACTGCATTGGAAAGTGCACTTCTATCTGCGAGCTTGCTTCCCGACCCGATTCAGGCATTCCGCCAATGCCATTCTCCATATAAGTCCCAAATAGAGAATAGGGATGAGGTAGTCAAGATTGTAGGTGCTAGTGCTCAACTTCTGGCATATATAGATATGGACACAAGTCCAAATTTGGTGCTACTCGGCACCATCGATATCACTAGAAAAAAAATACATCAAATAGATCCACTTCCCAATAGTACTCGAAGATAGTTCATTGACTTGACACTCTCTAAGAGGTTCATACAAAATACATTATCTCTAAGAGTGAAACCTACGATACTCATATCGTGTTGTTTAGGACTAAACATCAACAACCCCTTGACTGGTCGCTATCATACTCAATTCCAAAATATTTTTCCAATATGTCGGCTTGAGTAAGGAGATCTGGGCTTGGGAGTTCCTCCAAATCATCTGCAGCTTCATCATCTTCAGCATATTGCAGGGCTTCATCTTGAATAATTTTAGCCCTCTTGGAGTCAGCATACTTTTTGATGGACAGAGCACACTTCTCAAGCATGTCGCATACATCTCCAATTTGAAACAAAGTGGTCTTAAGTGTGTACACTGATTCCGGTTCACTAGTATCCACAACCCCATCAGTCACTAGACTGCGAATGATGTCAACATGTGTCTCGATGACTCGAACTGAGCTCTCAACCATGTCAAGTGGCTCTTTTTCCATCTCTAAAACTGAAAATGGCCAAGTCTCACAATCAAAATTGAGATCGCAACAAAGGCAGGGATCAGAGGGAAAACAAGGATGTGGCTTATAGGGCAAAAAGAGGGGTCCAAATAACATTGTCATGGCTATGAACAAGTCAAAGATGGGAGATAAGAACAAGTCTTATAACATAGGGTTGGGAAGCAAAGATAGGTAGTCAAAAAACTAAGAAGGGAGATAAGAACAAGTCTTATAACATAGGGAGATAATAACATTGTCATGGCTATGTACTTCCATGATGTATGTGGCCATAAGCACATTTGCCCTAATGATTATCAAACAAAGATAGGTAGTCAAAAAACACTAAAAATAGACTTGTTGCCCCAATCACTATGGAGATTTTCTTATAACTGAATATGTAAGTGAAAAAACATTTAATCAGAAGGGATAAAAATAGATCCCAATCGATGGAGGGACACAAAATTCTTCATTCGAAGGATACTAACACCTTAATGGTATACAAACATTTAATCAGAAGGGATAAAAGAAATAAAAAAATTGATACATGAGAAGTAATTGACAACCAAGCAATAAGCATATGATTCACGGATAGCCAAACAAGTAATTGACAACCAAGCAATAAGCAATAAGCATATTGACAACCAAACAAAATATGTAAGTGAAAACACCAACAGTAATTAATCTAAGAACTGATAATCAGGGATAGCCATTGATTAACACATTAATGTGTTTGAACCATTGATTAACCTAAGCATTTGATTAACCTAACCATTTGATTAACCTAAGCTATGATTCAAACACATATATATCCAGCTGTGTATTCAAACACATATATGATTCAAACACAAGTAATCTGCCATCAATTAACATATATGATTCAAACACATATATGATTCAAACACATATAGGAAATTCGAGCCATGAACTTAGAAGAAATGAACCTGAACTTTGACCTTACTACGAGAGGAAGAAGAAAGAGCTTGGGGACGACGGCGCTCGGGGAAGGTGAAGGGGACGGCGGCGCTCGGGGAAGGTGAAGGGGACGACGGCGCTCGGGGAAGGTGAAGGGGACGACGACACTCGGGGAAGGTGAAGGGGACGGCGGCGCTCGGGCTCGGTGAAGGGGACGGCGTTGCTTGGGCGCTCGGGGAAGGCGGCGCTCGGGCTCGGGGACGGGGACGGCGGCGCTCGGGCTCGGGGACGGGGACAGCGGCGCTCGAGCTCGGGGACGGGGACAGCGGCGCTCGGGTTCGTGCTCGGGGACGGGGACACGGCGGCAGCCTGGCGGCGCTCGGGTTCGTTCTCGGGCGGGATCAGAGTTAGGGTTCCTATCGCGAGCCTTTTATATATTGTAAAGAATCCCAGGCGGATATTTAGCAAAACTGCCTGTGATAGACAACATCACAGGCGGTTGTTAATTCCGACCGCCTGTGATAAATTAACTTCACAGGTGGTCGACGTAAAAAAACCGCCTGTGATGTTGTCTATCACAGGCGGTTTTGCTAAATATCCGCTTGTGATGTGTGTACACTATAAAAGGGCTAGCCCCCGATGGGTTCCAGAACCCTAATTCACAGCACTAGCGGCGGCGGGTTTTTTTGAGATCTACAGGGAGAAGGTTTTGTTTTTGAGTTTATTGATTGATTTCAATAGTTTATGCATATATATGATCTCCATTTGTTTTCTTTCTCATTTTGATGCGATTTTTTGCCTCAATTTTGTAATATAGAACGGATTTGAAGAAAAGCTTTGGAATTCAAGATTTGGACTTATAATAGTTGATCTAGTTTAAAGATTCCTTAAAAACACAATTGTCTCACCTCAAGGTATCTATTGTTGCAATGTTTGTTTTATTTTCATACATATCAATTCGTTTCATGTTTTATGGATGAATTCAATTAATTAATGATTTTATTGATGTTAATCAATATAAGGATAGGTAATGGACCGAGGTTGGATGTACAATGTGCCAAGACCACATCCGTTGTATATTCGAAATTTGAGAAGCTTTATTGAAGCGGCCAACAAGCACGCGAATTTGCGAAAGAGCAAGGAGATATTATGTCCGTGCATCGACTGTGATAATAAGATAGCTTGGAGAGATACAGGAGTAATCCAATCACATCTGCTAAAAAGAGGGTTTAAAGACAATTACACGATATGGACAGAACATGGTGAGTTGGATCCGTGTGAAGTGCCTGGTAATGACGAGAGAGTTGTCGGAATTTTAGATCTTAAAGTTGATGGTAAAGTGGATAATGTGGATGCTAATCAAGATTTTGAAGAATTTGATTGCGAAGAGATGTTGCGCCATATGGAACCAGAAATGTTGAGTTCTGTGGGATCGCAGAAAGGGCTATCTAAAATGGAGGGTCTGGAAAGTGCTTCAAAAGAACCTTTATATGATGAATCAAAGGGTTGTGACAAAGAGTTTACTACACTGCGTACAGTTCTAAAACTTCTGAAGTTGAAGGCTAGCGCCGGATGGTCTGATACTAGCTTCACAGATCTTTTGAATTTTCTATCCCAATTACTACCAAAACCCAACAAACTACCAACAAGCACTTATAAAGCGAAGAAGCTTATATCTCCCATAGCTCTGGGTGTGCAAAAAATTCATGCATGTCTGAACCATTGTATTCTGTATCGTGGCGATTTTGAGAACGCATCAAGATGCCCAGTTTGCAATGTCAGTCGATACAAGAAGAGCTACAATCAAGACTGTGTAAAAAAATTCCCGAAGAAAAATAAAAACAAGAAATCCACTATTGGACCTGAAAGTGACGATGACACTTTGGATGACATGGATGGGAAAAAGAAGTCAAAGAACCCAGCTTTGGTGATGTGGTATCTTCCAGTAATTGATCGCTTAAAATGTTTGTTCTCAAATCCTAGGGAGGCTGAGCTTATGCGTTGGCATGCTGAAAATCGCAAGCAGAATAACAAACAGATTCGACACCCTGCTGATGCATCACAATGGAAAAATTTCGATCTTATGTATCCTGAGTTTGCCAAAGAAACCAGAAATGTAAGATTTGCTTTGGGTACAGACGGAATGAATCCATTTGGTGAAAAAAGAAGTGTACATAGCACCTGGCCCGTGACTTTAACGATGTACAACCTTCCATCATGGCTGTGTCACAAAAGAAAGTACATTATGTTGACTATTCTTATTCAAGGTCCGAAATCAGCTGGTGTTGATATTGATGTGTTCCTAGAACCTCTTATGGAAGATATGACAAAGCTCTGGAATGAAGGAGTTAGAATATGGGATGAGTATTGCCATGAGTATTTCAACTTAAGAGCAATTATATTTGTTACCATCCATGATTCTCCCGGTGGCGCCACACTATCAGGGCAAAAGACTAAAGGAAAGAATGGTTGTGTAGTGTGCGTCGATGGAACTGCTTCCATGTACCTTAAATCATCCAAGAAGTTGGTGTTCATGGGACATAGACGGTTCTTGATGAAGCAGCATATGTACCGAAAGATGAAAGCGGAATTTAACAATCAACTGGAAAGTGAAGGTGCACCAAAGCCTTATAGTGGGAAACTTGTTTTTGAAATTGTAAAGAACATTCATGTTGTATTCGGAAAGGCACAACAGGAAAACAGTTAATTCCCGTCGGCCAGGAACCGACGGGAATAAGCACTAAACCGACGGGAATAAGTAATTCCCGTCGGTTTAGCCCTTATTCCCGTCGGTTGTCAGCCGCCAGGCGTCCCTTGTCGGGGATACGGTTATTCCCGTCGGCCGCCGACGGGAATACGTAATCCCCGTCGGCCAATATCGAGCCGACGGGAATAAGGGCTAATTCCCGTCGGCTCTACAACCGACGGGCGTTACTAATTAATCCCCGTCGGCTGACCTGGCCGACGGGAGTTACTAATTAATTCCATCGGGGAATTTAATATCCTTCATCCACTTCATCACTTCTCTCCGTTGCTTAGATTTCAGACAATAGTCAGCTTTTGGTTTGCCTCCGTTTTCTCTAAGCACTTGGGTTGGACGATCACATATCACTGCTAAGTCCATGCGTGCCTTGTCATTGTCTTTCGTTTTATCAGGGAAATCCATGCATGTATTTATGAGGGCTTGGCAAAAGTTACTCTCTTGATGCATGACGTCGATGTTGTGCATCAAAATCAATGACTTAGCATAAGGAAGCTCCCACAAGCCACATATGTGAGTCCAGTTATGCTCCTCACCAAAACCTTGATACCTTTTACCACTCTCGTCTAGGACAAGTTTCGTATGCTCTTCTGTAATTTCTATCCCACTACGTCGCTTGGGCGGTCCCTTCGTGACAATGGTGCCCTTCCTAAATTCCTTTCTCTGCCTTCTGAAGGGGTGATTGAAGGGTAGAAAACATCTATGGCAATCAAAGTAACATATCTTGCCACCAGCACTAAGACGAAAACAATCTGTATCTTTAGCACAATAAGGACACGTCAATCTACCATGCACGCTCCATCCAGAGAAAATACCATACGCCATAAAATCATGAACCGAGAACAGATATGCAACACGAAGATTGAATTTCTGCTTCTTGAAGCAGTCATAGGCTTCCACACCTTGCCATAGCTTCTTTAACTCTTCAATCAGTGGTTGAAGCATCACATTGAGGCGTACGCCAGGATGCTCAGGCCCAGGTATAACAAGACATAGGAACATAAACTCATATTTCATGCAAAGAGCAGGTGGAAGGTTGTACGGTATGGCAATGACAGGCCAACATGAATACGACGCAGCGGTCATATTGAAAGGCGTGAAACCATCAGTTGCCAAGCCGATACGAACATTTCTTGCATCGCTGGCAAAATCTGGATCAAATTTGTCAAGAGCCTTCCATGCATCACCATCTGACGGGTGCACCATTAACCCATCTTGTCTGTCCATACAATCTTTATGCCACCTCATGTGCATAGCGGTCTTCCTCGAGAGAAACAAACGTTTGACTCTAGGAGTGAGAGGCATGTACCGAAGCTGTTTATGTGCAACCTTTGTCACCACCTTCTCCCCATCTTCATTTACAAGCTCCACGTACCTCGACTTCCCACATTTTAAGCATTTCTGTTCTCTGCCATGTTCCTTCCAAAAAAGCATACAGTTGTCTTGGCAAACATCAATCTTCTCATACTCCATACCAAGACCTTCAAGCAATTTCTTGGAGTGGTACATGTCTTTGGGCATCTTGTGACCCGTAGGAAGAACCTCGCTAATCAAATCCACAAGCTCCTTGTAACAATTAATTGAGAATGCAAACTTGGACTTGATTGACATCAGCCGGGTCACGAATTCCAGTACGGTCACGTCAGTGTGCCCGTGAAGAGGCTCTTCTGACGCTTTGAGTAGGTCGAAGAACTTCTGAACCTCCGGTGTAGGTGAATCATGATGATCTGGTGCCAGTTCAGGCTGCAGATCCTCAAGCATCTGGTCCATCCTATCAACATCATCTTCACCGTCATCAACTTCTACTTCTGCTGCTCGTTCAACATCTTCACCATGGAGATACCAGACCTTATAGCCTGGCACGAAACCATGCGAACACAGGTGTAGTGTGACCTGCCTCTTGGTGTGGCTCGTCATATTTCTACATTTATTGCATGGACACCTAATATTATCTATTTGTGACAAAGCAGCTGCATGGTCCAGAAACATCTGCGTCTTGGCAAACCATTCACTTGTGTGACACCCACCCTTCTTGAAACCTTCATACATCCAATCACGTCTATCACCCATTATTGCGGCTGTGTGTACGAGTAAAGAGTGCGTGTGAGACATTCATGTTTCTACACGTCACACATATATCTATAGGTAAGTAGTAAAACTATATATATATATACATAACATCACCTTCATCACATTAAGATGATAATAATTAATTAACAATATTGCAACATCCAATTTTAAGTCAAATCATACTAACAAATAACATGTGATATTAAAACCGACGAAAATTAACATGTGATATTAAACTAACAAATTGTAATCGTATTACAGTTAACTCCCGTCGGCCATAAAACCCGACGAAAATAAACAATAATCACACTCTAATCAAGCCACATAAACTAACTCTAATCACACTCTAATCACATGTTATATTAAACTAACTCTAATCACATTAAAGCTAACTCCCGTCGGCCATAAAAAACCGACGAAAATAATCACATGTATTTAGGATTATACCTCGACGAGGGCTAGAGGCGGCGTTCGAGCGGACGGCGGCGCTCCGGTACGAGCTGAGGGCGTTGGCGGCCTCGGGGGCGGCGTTCCGGCCTCGGTTGGCGGGCCTCGGATGGTGGCGGCGCGGAGGAGCAAGGGCGCGGCGGCGCGGTGGCGTGGCGGCGCGATGGCGTGGTGGCGCGTTGGCGTGGGGGCTCGGCGGACCGGCGGCACAGGAGCTCGGCCGCGCGGCTGCGCGGGCGGGCGGCGGCGTTGGGGGCGCGGCCGGGCGGCGGCGTTGGGGGCGAGGGCGGGCGGCGGCTCGGGCGGGTGGCGGCGGCGGCCGGCGACTCGTCGGTTTCAGACGAGAGAGAGGAGAAGAATGAGTCCGCGCGGGCTCGGACGTGGCTCTAAAACCATTAATCCCCGTCGGCCTATGACGTGGCCGACGGGAATTAAATAACCCCCGTCGGCTTCGGGACAAAGCCGACGGGAATTACTTAACCCCGTCGGCTAGGTGACGTGGCCGACGGGAATTAAATTAATTCCCGTCAGCTAGTTGACGACCGACGGGAGTTACTTAATTCCCGTCGGCTTTTGCACTGGCCGACGGGAATTAATCTGGCCGACGAAAGTCAACGGAATTCCTGTAGTGAGGGAAAAAACAAAGGAGAAAAGAGAAAGAGAACTGACCCTTCAACTTACACAACTTTCAAGAAGCAATCAATTTTTTTCAAGTACCTCCCATACTGGAAGGATATGGAAATTTGCCACAGCATTGATTTGATGCATGTAACAAAAAATGTTTTTGACAGCATCATTGGAACCTTGCTGGGCATGCCGAGTAAGACAAAAGACGGACTCAAATCACGCAATGATCTAGTAGATCTTCAAATTAGACCGGAACTTCATCCAGTGGATAGTGGCAAAGGGAAGCCTTACCTCCCCCCAGCTAGCTACAACTTGTCAGTTGAGGAGAGAACAAAGATTTGCAAATGTTTGCGTGGGGTCAAAGTGCCCACAGGTTTCTCATCCAATATCAGCAGACTAGTCAGGATGAAGGACTTGTCTCTATTTGGCTACAACTCTCATGACTGCCATGTGATGATGATGGTGTTCCTCCCAATTGCGGTAAGAGCCCTCGAAACAGAGCATGTCAAAGTTGTCATCACACACTTGTGTTACTTTTTCAATGCGGTTTCACAAAAAGTAATAGCTTTAGAAGACTTGGACTATCTAAAAGCATACATCATCGAGACTATGTGCAAGCTTGAAATGTGTTTTCCTCCATCATTTTTTGATATGCAAGTACACCTAATCATACATCTCGTGGATCAGATAAAAATATTAGGGCCACTATATTCACATCATATGTTTCAGTTGGAGCGATACCTGGGAGTATTAAAAGGTTATGTGCGAAATTGCGCTCACCCAGAGGGTTCAATCATGGAGGGATACACTACAGAAGAAGTGATTGAGAGCTGTATAGATTACATCAGTGACGGAACAATGATAGGTGTGCCTGTACCTAAACATGAGGGTAAACTATGTGGGAGAGGGAGAATGGGCAAGAAAACTTTTCGCGTTGAGGATTACAAGCTAGTACATTGTGCTCATGGTAGTGTACTACAACATCTCACGATAGCCGAGCCTTACATAGAGGAACACCTGGATGAGCTTCGTAAAGAAAATCAGAACCGCACAGAGGACTGGATCATGAGGGAGCACAAACATCGTTTCAGCGAATGGTTAATGGACAAAAACATCCCATTCGGAGACTCTTTGGAAGAGAAAACAATGAAGAATTTGGCTTCTGGGCCATCGTGTTTTGTGACATCATGGCAAGCATATGACATCAATGGGTACACATTCTACACTAAATCAAAAGACATGAAAAGTGTTGCACAAAATAGCGGTGTTCGTATCGATGCTTTTGACCTACATGGACAGAAGACCACATATTTTGGATTCATAGAGGAAATATGGGAACTTGATTATGGCCCAAGCATGAAAATACCCTTATTTAAGTGCCAATGGGTACAACATCCCGTGGGGGTGATAGTGGATAACTACGGACTCACACTGGTAGACATAAAGAAAGTAGGATATAAAGATGACCCGTGGGTTCTCGCCGAATGTGTTGCACAAGTGTTCTATGTACTCGATCCAGCAGATGAGAAGATGCATGTAGTTATTTCTGGAAAGCAAAAAGTTGTTGGAGTTGAGAATGTGGCAGACCAAGATGAGGAATACAATAAGTATGAAGAGATGTTCGTCTTTAACGGTCTAGAGAGAATCAAGCGTGTGGAAAAGAAAATTGATAAGAACTTAAAGCCATACATGCGGAAAAATGGTAGTCCATGAAAAATTGTATGAATTAAATTGTACTTGTTATCATGTATGATCGACTATGAATTGTGGTTGCCAATTAATTTAAAATCTCTCTAGTTATCTATGTGTGCTATTATAATTCATTTAAATTGTATTTGCATATTATTGTTAAAAATTAAATATTAATTCATTTAAATTGTATTTGCATATTTCTGTTAAAAATTAAATATTAATTCATTTAAATTGTATTTGCATATTTCTGTTAAAAATTAAAATTATTTTCATATTTAAATTATTGTATTTTCATATTTTTATAATCACAGGCGGTTTTTTCTTAGGGTCCGTTTGTGAAAAGGATAGAGCACCACATGCGGTCCTAAACAAAAACCGCTTGTGATACTATTACATCACAGGCGTACTGAACCGCCTGGGACATCACATGCAGTTTTCTAACCGAACCGCCTGTGATGTAAAAAGCATACCGCTTGTATAGAGCCAAATTGTACTAGTGCATGCAACAACCTCCGCTCGAGATGGCGCCTCGCGTGCAACGGCCTCCGCTCGCGATTGTCGAATCTGCAACCTCGCTCACGAGGTCTTATTTGGAGACCTGTTATTTATATTTGATTATATATCATAAAGCAGGAAAATGCCTTTTCTTATACTATCTACCACCATGAATATTCTGCAGATTCATCAAGAGGGTCAAATAAATAGTTGACATGTCTAGAACTTCCTTGATCGCATTCAGATGTAATGTCTAGGAGTTCTGATCTAGAACTAAACTGAAGTATTGAATTGCTATTGTGGAGGTGGCTGCTGCTTATAGCTCTCATCCCAAGTGAGGAGCATGCCTTGTCCTCATCAAGGTTCTTGCCCAGGAATGTGGGCAGCTTTACTCAGCCCTTGGACCTTGATGCCACATACAGGTTGAATGCTAACGATGCCAAAATGATATTGCATGTATATTACTATATTCTAAGGTCAACTGCTGCAATGAGAATTACTCTTCTTATAGAGTTCTGACAAATAGTTATGGCACTGTTTCTGAACTAGAACTAGGCGCTTACATCAATTATTCCCCATTCAAGCTGGAGACTCTGGCTCCCACAATGGCGACATCCTGCTACTCGCCACACGTGAAAATCGTCGAGGCTTGCGATGCCGCGCCCCAGTGGGCTCCTTGCTTCGCGCGTCATGGCGTTGTCGTGGCACTTTGTGACAGGTGTCACACCCGGCTTTAAGGAATAAAGCCAGGTGTATCTCATACATGCGCCAAGAAGACAACATATATAATAACAGAGTGTGTAGAGATAAATGTCACAATAATCAGAGTATTTATTACATAGCGGAAGACTTATTACAAAATAAAAGAATAAATATAAAACGAACTAAGGATCATCGGCGCCAATGTCAACTGAGAAACGCCACCTAGATCAGATCATACTCCTCGCCTTGTGGCTCCTCCTGGACCACCTGCTCTTCTCCTGTGTGGGGGGGGGGTGTGAGACAGCAAGGGTGAGCTCACACATGATCATAGCTCAACAAGTTGTGGGGAACCAGTGGACATAAACTCACAAAGGTGTGAGTTCATGTGATGTGTAAGGCTAATCAATGATAGGGGTTAAAGCTGAGCATTGCTTTTAAGTAGTTGGTCCAAATTTTATTAGCAATTACTAAGTGTAAGTAAATACCAACCATAAGTAAAGTAATAGAACTAAATTAATAACATCCCATGCAATGCAAATGACAAAATTGAATTTAAGTTCCATAATTTAAACATCAGAGAGCCCTGAGCTGCTCATGACCGTGAGCTCGGCTAGTATACCAGTTTTACACTCTGCAGAGGTTGTACCCTTTACCCACAAGTCATGTTACCCATCTACCAAGGGATCGCGACTTCCCATACACCTCTACCTAGGAAGCGCGGCAGGGCAACACTACGAGGCCTTTACAAAGTTCCACTAGCTTCCGAAAACCCGCTACAGTTTATAGGAAGCTCCAATGCAGGGTTCTTGTCTGACCGCCATCGCAGCAAAATCAACCAAGGACCTCCCTACACTGACCACTCCCCTACTGCCCTTGCCCCTTTCGGGTAAGGTAGTCTTCCACTAGCTTTCCTAATTAGTCAGCCAAGGGCGTCCCATTAAACCCTTGTGGTGGCACGTGGTTCTCAAGTTAAGCTCTATGTTCCAATTAACATTAATGAACTTGACATGAACATAAATAGAATAACAAGAATAATTGGAACATAGATATAATAAATGATTATCCCAAAACCATGTAAAGCAATAGCAAACTACCCAAGTGATTCAGGGGTAAACAAGGTAATGAGATAAACAATCTAGGGTGACCTATTAGGTCCCATCAAAATTAACCTATGCATAGATAAATGATATTAAAGAACATTATTGGGTAAAAAGTGGTCAAGGGCACAACTTGCCTTCAATGAGCTCCTGCTCAGCTACTTCAACCTGCTGCTCACCAGGCTCCTCGGTCACGGGCTCTTCTACTAGCCACAATACAAACAAGCACAGTGCATATAGAGAAATTAACATTACACCAAACATATAAACAAAATACACAGTAATAATCTACACATTAAAATAAAATTCTAGGAACAGGAATCATAATTTTTGGTGTTATAGATTTTAAGTTATGCATTTCAAAGGTTTTATGTGTTTTAAATAGGATTAAGTGTGAGATTAATTTTCTTACTGTTGTCATGATAAAACAGAGGCTCTAAGTGATAGATAATAAAATTACAAAATTTTAGGAACTGGAATGGACTCATTTGGACTTAAAATGGATTTTCTATGAATTTATCAAGTTCTAGCACTTATTTATATAATAAAAACATATTTTCTAATTCCTTTATTCAGTTTGTCATGGCACTGGACTGGGCGCCAAATTAATAAAAGTCCAGGGGGCTCGGGACAAGAAACCCGAGACACAGCGCATAGTGACTAAAGGATGACGGGTTGATTTTAATGAAACCGAGGGGCTCTTTAGCAATTTGCACGCGTGAAGGGGTATCGCGAGATCCAAGCCGTCCGATTACAAACCGGCGGTCCAGATTAGATCGCAGCATATAACGTATATCTCATTTTGATCGTTAGATCTAATATCCACGGATGACGGCAATCCCGTCCCGACACAGCCCTCACCGCCCGATATCGCGCCAACGCTCCAGATTATATCCGACCGAAAGAGTCACTTGCTTCTAATCGTGGTCGTCCATCTAGACATCAATGGCCAGGCGTTTGTCTTCTTCCCTGACTTTGACGCGCGTGCGCAATACCACGGCAGCCCCCCCCAGGTGACCATAACTACACGCGATCAATGATCGTCGAGGCACACAGGAGGAAGCTCACCGAGATGGAAGCGAGCCGACGTCGGTGTCGTAGGGCGGTCGTAGGCTTCGATGACGCGCGGTGTTTCATCCGAAACGCTCCCGTCAAGAGCACAACGAGCACTGGCACGCGCGGTCCCCGCCGGTGAGGGGGTTGTGCATGCGAGGACGCCGCCACCGCGCGCAGACACGACCGGATTACCGCACCAAGCACCGGAAGCTGGGCAGCGCGTGATGAACAGCAAGCCTGAGGTTTTCTCTAGACGGAAGGGAAGGGTCTTTCTCTTACGCCGGCGGAGCGCTGCGATTCTGGGTTTCGGAGGCAAGCCAGGGTCGGTCGCGAGGTGGGGAATTGTTTTATGCCACAGAGGGGTTGCAACCACTGCAGTACCATGCCCCATGGACGGAGTCTTCCCCCCCAGATCTCCGGCAGCCGATGCGCGAGTGGGTTGTGGGAGGTAGCGAGCGCGGGTGATGTGGGTCCCACGCGTCCACGGTGCTGAGGGATAAGGAGAAAGGGTCTGACCACCTGGCCCTAGTTGATGGCGCAACGGAGAGCCAAACCCGAGCGCCCGTTACCCGTCGCCAGGTGGGCCCCGTCTGTCATGCCAGCGGCGGTACAGCCGCGGTTGGGCTGCGCGGGTGAGGGGTTAGACGGGCTGCGCGTAGGAATTGTGTATTGGGCCGACATGGTAGGGTCCAGTGGTATTCTTTTTTTTCTTTTAATTTTTATTTTCTGTTTTTCTTATTCATAAATATTTTTGTCGGGGACCATAATTAGGGGTACCCTCAAGACGCCTAATTCTCAGCTGGTAACCCCCATCAGCATAAAGCTGCAGAGGCCTGATGGGTTTGATTAAGTCAGGGATCAGTCCATACGAGCGACTTGATCACGCCACGCCCGAGCCTAGCCTCGGGCGAGGGCAGCCGACCCTAAGATGACTCCGTCTCGCCTGAGGTCTCCTCTTTCACGGCAGACGCATCACCGGCTCGCCCGAGGCCCCGCCTTCGATAAGAAGTAACCCTGACTAAATCACCGCGCCAACCGACCAAATCCCTGGGGCCTTCAACGCAAAAGGTAAGACTGACGGGTAGCCAGGCTTGGCCAAAAGCGCCAGAGGAAGCTCCGCCCGACCCAGGGCTCGGACTCGGGCTAAGGCCCCGGAAAACGGCGAACTCCGCCTCGCCCGACCCAGGGCTCGGACTCGGGCTAAGGCCCCGGAAGACGGCGAACTCCGCTCCGCCCGACCCAGGGCTCGGACTCGGGCTAAGGCCCCGGAAGACGGCGAACTCCGCTCCGCCCGACCCAGGGCTCGGACTCGGGCTAAGGCCCCGGAAGACGGCGAACTCCGCCTCGCCCGACCCAGGGCTCGGACTCGGGCTAAGGCCCCGGAAGACGACGAACTCCGCCTCGCCCGACCCAGGGCTCGGACTCCGCCTCGGCCTCTGCCGAACGACCTCCGCCTCGCCCGACCCAGGAGTTCGGGCTCAGCCTCTGTCATGCAGGACGGACTCGACCTCGACTTCGGAGGAGCCTCCACGTCGCCCGACCCAGGAGTTCGGGCTCGGCCTCTGTCATGCAGGACGGACTCGACCTCGACTTCGGAGGAGCCTCCACGTCGCCCGACCTAGGACACAAGACCGCCACGTCAACAGGAAGCGTCATCATCACCCTGCCCTGAGCCGACTCGGGTCGCAGAGAATAAGACCGGCGTCCCATCTGGCCAGCTCCGCCAGATAGGCAATGATGGCGCCTCACTAGACCATGACGACGGCGACTCTCAGCTCCCTTACGAAAGCAGGGAGACGTCAGCAAGAGCACAGCTATTCCAACAGCTGTCCCTCCGTCAAGCTCCGCTGCTTCTCCAACAGCCACGACGCCACACCAACAGGGTGCCAAGATCTCTCCGGCTGCCACCTTGGCATGTACTTAGGGCGCTAGCTCTCCCTCGCTAGACACGTAGCACCTTGCTACACCCCCATTTTGTACACCTGGATCCTCTCCTTACGACTATAAAAGGAAGGACCAGGGCCTTCTTAGAGAAGGTTGGCCTCGCGGGAACGAGGGGCAGGGGCAGGCGCTCTCTCGGGGCCGCTCGCTCCCCTCACCCGCGCGGACGCTTGTAACCCCCTACTGCAAGCGCACCCGACCTGGGCGCGGGACGAACACGAAGGCCGCGGGAATTCTCCGACTCCCTCACGACCCGGCTCCAGCCACCTCGCTCTCGCTCTCTCTCTCTCTCTCCCCCCTTCGCGCTCGCACCACGCGCTAGACCCATCTGGGCTGGGGCACGCGGCACACTCACTCCTCGGCTCGGGGACCCCCCGGTCTCGGAACGCCGACAGTTGGCGCGCCAGGTTGGGGCACGCTGCGTGTTGACGAGTAGATTCCCGTCAAGCTCCAGATGGGCAGTCTCCAACGACCTCTTCAACCCAGGACGGTGCTCCGTTTCGGGAGCCTCGAGTTCATGTCTCTCGACAGCAGCTACGACATGATACTCCTTCCACCGCCGCGCGACAGCGACAATGGTGGCGGACAGCCCGCCCGCCGGCGGCGGAATCGACGACGCCTTTCCCGCGTGGGGGAAGGACAACTTTCGAGCTCGCTCCGTCCTCTCCCTCGCCATCGGAGGAGGAGGCGGGGCAACCAAGGCCGAGCGGGAGGCTGCGCTCCGACGGCTGTTGAGCAAATCGACACCCCCAGCGCCCCAACGGAGGACACGCCAAGCGTCGCCCTCGCGTTCGAGGCAAAGGCGGGCGCCATCCCCCCGCAACACGTCGACCCCGAGCAAGTGGACGACGCCAGCACGCTCACGGAGGGCTGCAGGACGTCGCCCTCGTACCCAAGACGACGGCGCGATCAGCCCCCGACGTGACTTCATCGCTCCTCGTCGACAAAAAGGTACCGACTGCTACCCATCTTTCGTCATTTCGACTCGGCCTCAACCCGCCTGGCGACCTCGCTTTGGCGGGCGCTCACGTTGAGGCGAGTGCA
The DNA here is from genome assembly GCA_029449295.1 of Zea luxurians. NCBI lineage: Eukaryota > Viridiplantae > Streptophyta > Magnoliopsida > Poales > Poaceae > Zea > Zea luxurians. The sequence goes on from JAOPSE010000366.1 coordinate 156,090, forward strand.
ACCTCTCTGGGGTTTTGTGTGCGGTCGCCTTGGGACCGATTGACGGGTGTCTCGACCTACGGACCCTCTGGGTCCGAGGAAGATGACGACCCCAGCATCTGCTGGGATTTCTCCGGATTTGGCAACCCCAGTGCCATGCGGGACTTCATGACCGCATGTGACTACTGCCTCTCCGACTGTTCCGACGGCAGCCGCAGCCTTGACGACAAGGACTGCGGCCCGAGCCGCGAATGTTTCCACGTTGAGCTAGGGGATCCCTCCGGAGGCAGCCAACTCGGCATGCCGGAGGATGGCGATCTCCCTAGGCCAGCGCCTCGCGCCGACATCCCGCGGGAGCTAGCTGTGGTCCCCGTTCCGGCGGGGGGTCACGACCCACAGCTCGAGCAAGTCCGCGGGGCGCAGGCCGGGCTCGATGAGGGAGCAGGAGCGCTCGAGGCAATCCGCCAGAACATCGGGCAGGTATGGGCGAGCCAGCCCCCAGCCGGAGGAATACGTCACCTGCCCCAAGGTCTCCAGCACCACATCGCCAACGATGCCAGGGACAGACCGCCACCAGCATCCGGCGGAACCGGTCAGGACCTGGCCGCTGCAGCGATGCTCCTCCGCGCGATGCCGGAGTCATCAACCACCGAGGGTCGGCGAATCCAGGGAGAACTCAAGCATCTCCTGGAAGGCGCTGCGGCCCGGCGGGCCGAGAGCTCTGCCTCCCGAAGGCAGGGGTACCCCTCGGAACCTCGTGCCGCGACTTCCCGACTCACGCGGGAAGCCTCGGTCTACACCGGGCGCACGCGCAACACCGCGCCTGCGGCCCCGGGCCTCCTCGGCGACGAGCACCCTCATCGCGACCGTCGGGCCCGCCTCGACGAAAGGGTGCGCCGAGGTTATCACCCCAGGCGTGGGGGACGCTACGACAGCGGGGAGGATCGGAGTCCCTCGCCCGAACCACCCGGTCCGCAGGTCTTCAGCCGAGCCATTCGGCAGGCGCCGTTCCCGACCCGATTCCGACCCCCGACTACTATCACGAAGTACTCGGGGGAAACGAGACCGGAATTATGGCTTGCGGACTACCGCCTGGCCTGTCAACTGGGTGGGACGGACGATGACAACCTCATCATCCGCAACCTCACCCTGTTCCTCTCCGACACTGCTCGTGCCTGGTTGGAGCACCTGCCTCCGGGGCAGATTTCCAACTGGGAGGATCTGGTCCAAGCTTTCGCCGGCAACTTCCAGGGCACGTACGTGCGCCCCGGGAACTCCTGGGATCTCCGAAGCTGTCGGCAACTGCCAGGAGAGTCTCTCCGGGACTACATCCGGCGGTTCTCGAAGCAGCGCACCGAGCTGCCCAACATCACCGACTCCGATGTCATTGGCGCGTTCCTCGCCGGCACCACCTGCCGTGACCTGGTGAGCAAGTTGGGTCGCAAGACCCCCACCAGGGCGAGCGAGCTGATGGACATCGCCACCAAGTTCGCCTCCGGCCAGGAGGCGGTTGAAGCCATCTTCCGAAAGGACAAGCAGCCCCAGGGCCGCCCGTCGGAAGATGCTCCCGAGGCGTCTGCTCCGCGCGGCGCCAAGAAGAAAGGCAGGAGGAAGTCGCAAGCGAAACGCGACGTTCCCGATGCAGACCTTGTCGCCGCCGCCGAGCACAAGAACCCTCGGAAGCCCCCCGGAGGTGCTAACCTCTTCGACAAGGCACTCAAGGAGACGTGCCCCTACCATCAGGGGCCCGTCAAGCACACCCTCGAGGAGTGCGTCATGCTTCGGCGCCACTTCCACAGGGCCGGGCCACCCGCAGAGGGTGGCAGGGCTCGCGACGACGGCAAAAGGGAGGATCGCCAAGCAGGAGAATTCCCAGAGGTCCGCGACTGCTTTATGATCTACGGAGGGCATGCGGCGAATGCCTCGGCTCGGCATCGTAAGCAAGAGCGTCGGGAGGTCTGCTCGGTGAAGGTGGCGGCGCCAGTCTACCTAGACTGGTCCGACAAGCCCATCACCTTCGATCGGGACGACCACCCCGACCACGTGCCGAGCCCGGGGAAGTACCCGCTCGTCGTCGACCCCGTCATCGGCGACGTCAGGCTCACCAAGGTCCTGATGGATGGGGGCAGCTGCCTCAACATCATCTACGTCGAGACCCTCAGGCTCCTGCGCGTCGATCTGTCATCCGTCCGAGCAGGCGCTGCGCCCTTCCACGGGGTCATCCCTGGGAAGCGCGTCCAGCCCCTCGGACAGCTCGACCTCCCTGTCTGCTTCGGAACACCCTCCAACTTCCGAAGGGAGACTTTGACGTTCGAGGTGGTCGGGTTCCGAGGAACCTACCACGCAGTGTTGGGAAGGCCATGCTACGCGAAGTTCATGGCCATCCCCAACTACACCTACCTGAAGCTCAAGATGCCGGGCCCCAACGGGGTCATCACCGTCGGCCCCACGTATAAACACGCATTCGAATGCGATGTGGAGTGCGTGGAATACGCCGAGGCCCTCGCCGAGTCCGAGGCCCTCATTGCCGACCTGGAAAGCCTCTCCCGAGAGGTGCCGGACGTGAAGCGACATGCCGACAACTTCGAGCCAGCGGAGACGGTCAAGGCCGTCCCTCTCGACCCCAGTGGCGACACCTCCAAGCAGATTCGGATCGGATCCGGGCTCGACCCCAAATAGGAAGCAGTGCTCGTCGACTTTCTCCGCGCAAACGCCGACGTCTTTGCGTGGAGTCCCTCGGGCATGCCCGGCATACCGAGGGATGTCGCCGAGCACTCGCTGGATATTCGGGCCAGAGCCCGACCGGTCAGACAGCCTCTGCGCCGATTCGACGAGGAAAGGCGCAGGGTGATAGGCGAGGAGGTCCACAAGCTGATGGCAGCAGGGTTCATCAAAGAGGTATTCCATCCCGAATGGCTTGCCAACCCTGTGCTTGTGAGGAAAAAAGGGGGGAAATGGCGGATGTGTGTAGACTACACTGGTCTCAACAAAGCATGTCCGAAGGTCCCCTACCCTCTACCTCGCATCGATCAAATCGTGGACTCCACTGCAGGGTGCGAAACCCTGTCTTTCCTCGATGCCTACTCAGGGTATCATCAAATCAAGATGAAAGAGTCCGATCAGCTCGCGACTTCTTTCATCACGCCCTTCGGCATGTACTGTTATGTCACAATGCCGTTCGGTTTGAGGAACGTGGGTGCAACGTACCAGCGGTGCATGAACCATGTGTTCGGCGAACACATCGGTCGCACGGTCGAGGCCTACGTCGATGACATCGTAGTCAAGACGAGGAAAGCCTCCGACCTTCTCTCCGACCTCGAACTGACATTCCGGTGTCTCAAGGCGAAGGGCGTCAAGCTCAATCCCGAGAAGTGCGTCTTCGGGGTGCCCCGGGGCATGCTTTTGGGATTCATCGTCTCCGAGCGGGGCATCGAAGCCAACCCGGAGAAGATCGCGGCCATCACAAACATGGGGCCCATCAAGGACTTAAAAGGCGTACAGAGGGTCATGGGATGCCTTGCGGCCTTGAGCCGTTTCATCTCGCGCCTCGGCGAAAGAGGCCTGCCCCTGTACCGTCTCTTAAGGAAGGCCGAGTGCTTCACTTGGACCCCCGAGGCCAAGGAGGCCCTCGGGAACCTGAAGACGCTCCTCACCCAGGCGCCCGTCTTGGTACCCCCAGCTGATGGAGAAACCCTCTTGGTCTACGTCGCCGCAACCACTCAGGTGGTCAGCGCCGCGATCGTGGTCGAAAGGCAGGAAGAGGGGCATGCTTTGCCCATTCAGAGGCCAGTTTACTTCGTCAGCGAAGTGCTGTCCGAGACCAAGATCCGCTACCCACAAGTCCAGAAGCTGCTATATGCAGTGATCCTGACGAGGCGAAAGCTGCGACATTACTTCGAGTCTCGTCCGGTGACTGTGGTGTCGTCCTTCCCCCTGGGGGAGATCATCCAGTGCCGAGAAGCCTCGGGACGGATCACGAAGTGGGCGGTGGAAATCATGGGCGAGGCAATCTCGTTCGCCCCTCGGAAGGCCATCAAGTCCCAGGTACTGGCGGATTTCGTAGCCGAATGGGTCGACACCCAGTTGCCGACGGCTCCGATCCAGCCGGAGCTCTGGACCATGTTTTTCGACGGGTCGCTGATGAAGATGGGGGCCGGCGCGGGCCTGCTCTTCGTCTCGCCCCTCGGGAAGCACCTGCGCTACGTGCTCCGCCTCCATTTCCTGGTGTCCAACAATGTGGCTGAGTACGAGGCTCTGATCAACGGATTGCGAATCGCCATCGAGCTAGGGGTCCGACGCCTCGATGCACGCGGCGACTCGCAGCTCGTCATCGACCAAGTCATGAAGAACTCCCTCTGCCGTGACCCGAAGATGGAGGCCTACTGTGAGGAGATTCGGTGCCTGGAAGACAAGTTCTACGGGCTCGAGCTTAACCACATCGCCCGGCGCTACAACGAGACTGCGGACGAGCTGGCGAAGATAGCCTCGGGGCGAACAACGGTTCCCCCGGACGTCTTCTCCCGGGATCTGCACCAACCCTCCGTCAAGATAGGCGACGCGCCCGAGGCACCCTCGGCCTCGTCCGAGGTGACCTCGGCCCAGCCCGAGCCATCCTCGGCTCAACCCGAGGAACCCTCGGAGCCCGAGGGCGAAGCGCTGCGCATCGAGGAGGAGCAGAACGGGGTCGTGCCAGATCAAGATTGGCAAACCCCGTACCTGCAATATCTCCACCAAGGAGAACTGCCCCTCGACCGAGCCGAGGCTCGGCGGGTAGCGCGACGCGCCAAATCGTTCGTCTTGCTAGGCGATGAGAAGGAGCTCTACCACCGTAGCCCCTCGGGCATCCTCCAGCGATGCATCTCCATCGCCGAAGGTCAGGAACTCGTGCGGGAAATACACTCGGGGGCTTGCGGCCATCATGCAGCACCCCGAACCCTCGTCGGGAACGCTTTCCGCCAAGGTTTCTACTGGCCGACGGCGGTGGCCGACGCCACTAGAATTGTCCGCGCCTGCGGAGGGTGCCAATTCTATGCGAAGCAGACCCACCTGCCCGCTCAGGCTCTGCAGACGATACCCATCACCTGGCCCTTCGCTGTGTGGGGTCTGGACCTCGTCGGCCCTCTGCAGAAGGCGCCCGGGGGCTACACGCACCTGCTGGTCGCCGTCGACAAATTCTCCAAGTGGATCGAGGTCCGACCCCTGAACAGCATCAGGTCCGAGCAGGCGGTGGCGTTCTTCACCAACATCATCCATCGCTTCGGGGTCCCGAACTCCATCATCACCGACAATGGCACCCAGTTCACCGGCAAAAAATTCTTGGATTTTTGCGAGGATCACAACATCCGGGTGGACTGGGCCGCCGTAGCTCATCCCATGTCGAATGGGCAAGTAGAGCGCGCCAATGGCATGATCCTACAAGGGCTCAAGCCTCGGATCTACAACAACCTCAACAAGTTCGGCAAGCGGTGGATGAAGGAACTCCCCTCGGTGGTCTGGAGCCTGAGAACGACACCGAGCCGAGCCACGGGTTTCACGCCTTTCTTCCTGGTCTACGGGGCCAAGGCCGTCCTGCCCACTGACCTGGAATACGGCTCCCCGAGGACGAGGGCCTACAACGAAGAAAGCAACCAAGCTAGCCGAGAAGACTCGCTGAACCAGCTGGATGAGGCTCGGGACAGGGCCTTACTACACTCGGCGCGGTACCAGCAGTCCTTGCGACGCTACCACGCCCGAGGGGTCCGACCCCGAGATCTCCAGGTGGGCGATCTGGTGCTTCGGCTGCGGCAGGACGCCCGAGGGAGGCACAAGCTCACGCCCCCCTGGGAAGGGCCGTTCATCATCGCCAAAGTTCTGAAGCCCGGAACGTACAAGCTGGCCAACAGTCAAGGCGAGGTCTACGGCAACGCTTGGAACATCCAACAGCTACGTCGCTTCTACCCTTGAGATGTTTCCAAATTGTTCATACACCTCGCACCCACGCAAAGTTTAGTCAACAAGGAAGGGTCAGCCTCGCCTCGGCAAAGCCCGACCCTCCCTCGGGGGCTAAAAGGGGGGAAACCCCCTCTGCGTCAAAATTTTCCTCGAACAAAAAATCTCTTTTACCAGAACATCTTTCGTGCTTTTTGACTACTTCGAAAAGTGGGTCCTGGAAACGACGGGGTACACGTAAGCAGTCAAGGCTGACCGAGCCGAGGGACTCCTACGCCTCCGGGATACGGATACCTCACTCATCACCTTCTGCGATAAGTAACTCGCGCTCGGATAAGGTGAATCCGCGGATCGAACGAGTCTTTACGTACGGAAGCTCTTCTGTCGAAGCGATTCTTCGAGCCTTCTCGACCGAGTCGGTGACAGGGCCTCATGGACGGGTAAAAGTACGCGTAAGCGGCAAGGCCGACCGAGCCGAGGGACTCCCACGCCTCCGGGATACGGATACCTCACTCATCACCTTCCGCGAGAAGCAACTCTTGCTCGCACTAACATCCCTGCTACCGACGGAAAGTCCAGATACTCGAAACATGAGGAAAAGAGACGCAGCTTTATAACGCAGCAAGGGTGTGTGTTCTGGCCTCGACGGCCGCACAAGGCCCACGCTACAAGATGATTTGACCCTGCAGGCTCGGATCTTGACGCTGGAAGAGGGCGATGACACCCTCGGCATCGACAGCGCCTTCGGCAAGGCCCGACCTAGCCTCGGACGGCGACGCGGTCCGAGGGCCTCCGCTCCGAAGGACGACGTCATCACCACGCTCGAGCAATCGCTGTCAGGGACTTCTCCGGATCCGGCCCGAGCGGACGGCTCGGCCGGCCACCCCCGGGGCCTCGGCCGACCACCTTCCGAGGGCGCCAGCCCGGTCCGAGGCCTCGGCTGACCAGCTCCGGCGTCGATCCTGCCAACGGACAACCCGGCTAGGCTCCGGCCAACCAGGTTTCATTTCCGAGCCAACTCTGCCTCTGCTCATGCTGATATCGCTACCCCTGGCCTCGGCTCGTCGAAGAGCGGCCGAGGGGTCTCTTTAACTAAGCAAGAGGAGCCTCGGACAACAGGTCCGACCGAGCCGAGGGACTCCTACGCCTCCGGGATACGGATACCTCACTCGTCACCTTGACACGGGGCGACTCATGCTTGGTGAAGCGGTTCAGACAATCAGCAGACGAGTCTTAGTGCTCGGAAATGAGGAAAAAACACGGCTCCGCGCCGTAGTTACATACATGTTCAGGCCCCGACAGCCACAATGAACAAAAAACCCGGCACTCGAAGTGCCATTACAAACGGAACTCCGGTTCCGTCCCCGCGGGTACGGACAACCTCCCCGCCAGGGAAGCCCGTGGAGCAACAAGCTCTGGGCGAATCACCAGCAAACGCGGGACGCCCCTAAGCACCCCGGCAGATCCTCGCAGCCGTCCTCGCCGCGAACGCGAGGAGGAAGACGGAATGTTGCATCCTAGCTGGGCAGCAACAGTTCTCCTTCCCCGGCATGACTGGAGGATGTCTCCGCCGTGGGGCTAAAAGGCGATTGCCACCACCAGGAGCTGGAAAATGAGGTGGCCCGCCGACCCGCGTAGGAGGTGGGGCCCCGGCTCGCCTCGCTCCCCGCCCCGGCGAGGATGACGAACACCCTCAACACTGAGGGCGGGGCCGGGACCGCAGCCCGGTTTGCCCCTCCCCATTCGGGAGCTGGAGGCCACCGTCTTGGGTGATCACCAGCGGAGGGGAGCCGCTGGGCTGTGTGATGAAAATCCTTGAAGCCGAACGATGGCTGAAAGGTACCAACTCCCACGGAGTTGCGTTCCTCCAACGATGGAGCGAAAAGACGGCGGTTCCCCCCATCCGGGGGCTTGGAAGATGGAGGGACACAATGCATAAGGCAGGGAGAGGGCATGGTCGCCTTACGAAAGGGTCGCCTTCCTTTTAAAGGCAACTCCCCCTGCTTGCGCCCTCAACCGTCACGGGTTGAGTCTTCTCCAACACGCCTCCAAAGTCCTCCCTTGCGGCGCGGGGGCTGGGGCCCGCCTGTCATGCAGACCGGCTCCAAGCAGAAGAAGCCGAACCACCGCGCACGACGCACGCAACCGTCCAGCGGTTACAAGTAACCCTCCACTTTTGCCCGGACCAGCGGGCGAAAGGGGCAGGCGGCCATGCAGGCGGCATGCAACCGCGCCAAGTGGACGCGCCTCTCCGACTCCTGACAGGCCAATGCGACGGCTCAAGCCCACGCGTCGTGCAACTGGCGCGCCGGGTGCTGCATGCGAACCGCTGTGCCACTCGCTCCACCACCGCACCTCCTCGATTGCGGAACCGATACCGCGATTCGAGGCGACCCAGCCCGCGACCCAGCAGCGCCAGCCTGGCGCGGCGGTCAAACGCGGTCAAAAATGGGCCGGCAGTAATGACGGTGGCAGGCGCGCGAGAGCAGCGGTCACGCCATCTGCCAGGCTCACGTCCCATCCGGAGGCAGCAAGAGAACCCCCTCTCTCTCACGGTGTGAAGACGACACGCCCGTGACCCGTTCCTCGAACGGCTCGCGCACGCACAACGGCAACCTCGCCAACTGCTCGCCCCGGCGCATTAACTCCGCGGCTCGACGGACAGCGCTACTGGCAGGAGCGGCTGGCGACGTTTCGCCTTCGCCAAAACGGCCACACCGAAAAAGGTACGCCACGACGTTCAATTTCGTATCCTTTTTCCCTTTTCCTTCTTTCTCTATCTCTTGCAACAGGGACCGGGAAAGAGGGTATCCTCAAAGGGATCCTTCCCCGTGAAGGAACTAGGCTCCGAGCCTCCCTACTGATCAGGGGTTCGAAGGCTGGCCCCCCGAGGGGTTCAACAGCCGCCTCAGATCGCGTGGGCCCGACACCCACTACTGGTCAGGGGTTCGAAGGTCGGCCTCCCGAAAGGTTCCACGACCGCCTCAGGCTACTAGGGCTCCGCGCCCATTACTGATCAGGGGTTCGAAGGCTGGCCTGTCGAAGGGTTCACAGTCGCCTCAGACGCCGAGCGAGGGATGACCAGGGGTACGTTCGATACATAACCAAGGCTCAGGCTGCGCTCCCGAGGTACCCTAGGACATTTCCGAGACCAGCGGGAACGACTCTGTAACGGAATCCCATCGGAGGGAGGCAACGAGCCCTCGGACCCCGTCGCTAGGGGACCGGGTCCGGCAGATCACCCGCAGGTACTTTTGGGCGTGCCTCCGGGCCCCTAGCCGACCCCCAACGAACGGGGCACGGACGTCCACTCGGATTACCCGATTGCAGCTCACCGGAGACACCATGTTCGGTGCCCATCGAGGGTAACATGGCGCTCTCCCCCCCTCCTCCTTGCGGAAAGGCGACGTAGGGGCGTATGTAAAAAGTCGAGTCTGTCCCTGATCGTCCTCTCGCTCCGTGCGGAGGCTCGGGGGCTGCTCTCGCAAACCCGGCTCCGGCCGAACCGTTGACAGCGTCAACATACCAGCCCGAGAACTTGGGCCCCGACAGTGCACCTGGGCTACGCCCTGCTCGCATGAGGGATCCGCCAGACCAGCCGAGGCATTACGCAAGGCATTAAGACCTCGAAGGAGTGAAACCACTCCTCCGAGGCCTCGGGGGCTACACCCGGCGGGTGCGCTCGCGCGCACCCACCGGAACAAAGTACCACCGAGAAAGGCTGGTCCCCTTGCAAAAAAGTGCGACGCAAGCCTCCAAGCGAGTGTTAACACTCTCTTCGAGGCTCGGGGGCTACTGTCGGGGACCATAATTAGGGGTACCCTCAAGACGCCTAATTCTCAGCTGGTAACCCCCATCAGCATAAAGCTGCAGAGGCCTGATGGGTTTGATTAAGTCAGGGATCAGTCCATACGAGCGACTTGATCACGCCACGCCCGAGCCTAGCCTCGGGCGAGGGCAGCCGACCCTAAGATGACTCCGTCTCGCCTGAGGTCTCCTCTTTCACGGCAGACGCATCACCGGCTCGCCCGAGGCCCCGCCTTCGATAAGAAGTAACCCTGACTAAATCACCGCGCCAACCGACCAAATCCCTGGGGCCTTCAACGCAAAAGGTAAGACTGACGGGTAGCCAGGCTTGGCCAAAAGCGCCAGAGGAAGCTCCGCCCGACCCAGGGCTCGGACTCGGGCTAAGGCCCCGGAAGACGGCGAACTCCGCCTCGCCCGACCCAGGGCTCGGACTCGGGCTAAGGCCCCGGAAGACGGAGAACTCCGCTCCGCCCGACCCAGGGCTCGGACTCGGGCTAAGGCCCCGGAAGACGGCGAACTCCGCTCCGCCCGACCCAGGGCTCGGACTCGGGCTAAGGCCCCGGAAGACGGTGAACTCCGCCTCGCCCGACCCAGGGCTCGGACTCGGGCTAAGGCCCCGGAAGACGACGAACTCCGCCTCGCCCGACCCAGGGCTCGGACTCCGCCTCGGCCTCTGCCGAACGACCTCCGCCTCGCCCGACCCAGGAGTTCGGGCTCAGCCTCTGTCATGCAGGACGGACTCGACCTCGACTTCGGAGGAGCCTCCACGTCGCCCGACCCAGGAGTTTGGGCTCGGCCTCTGTCATGCAGGACGGACTCGACCTCGACTTCGGAGGAGCCTCCACGTCGCCCGACCTAGGACACAAGACCGCCACGTCAACAGGAAGCGTCATCATCACCCTGCCCTGAGCCGACTCGGGTCGCAGAGAATAAGACCGGCGTCCCATCTGGCCAGCTCCGCCAGATAGGCAATGATGGCGCCTCACTAGACCATGACGACGGCGACTCTCAGCTCCCTTACGAAAGCAGGGAGACGTCAGCAAGAGCACAGCTGTTCCAACAGCTGTCCCTCCGTCAAGCTCCGCTGCTTCTCCAACAGCCACGACGCCACACCAACAGGGTGCCAAGATCTCTCCGGCTGCCACCTTGGCATGTACTTAGGGCGCTAGCTCTCCCTCGCTAGACACGTAGCACCTTGCTACACCCCCATTTTGTACACCTGGATCCTCTCCTTACGACTATAAAAGGAAGGACCAGGGCCTTCTTAGAGAAGGTTGGCCTCGCAGGAACGAGGGGCAGGGGCAGGCGCTCTCTCGGGGCCGCTCGCTCCCCTCACCCGCGCGGACGCTTGTAACCCCCTACTGCAAGCGCACCCGACCTGGGCGCGGGACGAACACGAAGGCCGCGGGAATTCTCCGACTCCCTCACGACCCGGCTCCGGCCACCTCGCTCTCGCTCTCTCTCTCTCCCCCCCCTTCGCGCTCGCACCACGCGCTCGACCCATCTGGGCTGGGGCACGCGGCACACTCACTCGTCGGCTCGGGGACCCCCCGGTCTCGGAACGCCGACAATTTTGAATTCAAATTTGAATGTCAGTTATGGGTTTGTACTTATATCAAATGTGCCAAATTACATATGAGGATGAAGAGAATATATTTATGTATGTATTTTCCCTATGTTTCATATGGTATTTCTTTTCTCTTCTAAATTTCTAGAATTTCTTTTAGATTCTAAACTCCCTTTTGGACTTTAATATATTTACTGTCATATTATTTTTATATTGTCACAAAATTCATACATACAAAAAAAATATCCAGCATGATGCAAGTTTTTATTTTGGGTATTTTTTGTTAATTATTTATTTGTTTAAATATGATTTTCACATGAAATGATGAATATAGGTAACACACATATATGTAAGGGAAAATTCTTTCTCCTTTTGCACTTTCTTACAATTTGAGTATCACAAATCCTACCCCCCTTAAAAATAATCTCGTCCTCGAGATTTAAGAAGATTTAGGAAAAAGGTGGGGAAAATCTATGCGAAGTTCTTCTTCTCTCTCCCACGTTGCTTCATCTTCGCCATGGTGACTCCATTGCACTTTACACATCTTTATCACCTTATTTCTTGTAACTCGAGTCAAAGTGTCAAGAATCTTGATCGGGTACTCCATGTAAGTCAAATCACCTTGAACACTGAGCTCTTCCATTGGTAACTGTTCCTCAGGGACACAGAGACACTTCTTCAGTTGGGATACGTGGAACACTGTAATACCCAATTTGTAATTTGTAATATCAAAGGGAGAAACAAGTTCACTTTATCTATGTGAGAGTTTGAACTTTTGTGCCATCACATGTGAACACCATATTTTAAAACAGATAATTATAAAATATATGCCACTAAATCATTGCATCATGCTGAGATTTTTATTTTGTGTGCATTTTGTGACAACGTAAAAATAATAATAATGTGACAAGAAATATATTAAGTAAAAAAAAGAAATTTAGGATCTAAAAGAAATTCTATAATTTTAAGAAAAGAAAAGGAGGAAAGATTATGTGAGTGAAAATAGGTATAAAATATATATGTATAATGAAACATATAAATAAGAATGTATTTCTTTACTCCAAAAAAAATTGGAAATTGGTACACTTTAGTCATTGATGGATCTCAGGACTAAATTCTAATTCAAATTTAAATTCTAAAAACAAAAAGGGAAAAGAAATCATAAAAGAATAAAAGAAAAAAAGGAAAATAAAAATAGGAAAAAACCCGATATTGGGCCCAATGTGGACGACGCCGGCCCACTGCCACCGGTCTCCCCTCCGCGCGAGACCGTCGCGCCCCTGCGCTGACCGGCGGGGCCCATCGGGCGGCCTCACCACTGCGCGAGCTCATGAGCTCGCAGTTGCGCCACCCTCGCTGGTCTTTGCGGATGGGGCCACCAGGTGTGTGTCGCGGTCGTCTTCCCCTCCGCGGTCAGCTCGCGCGCGCTGCTAACAACTCCGCCGGGATCTTCGCGCAGATGGATCGGGAGGGGGAGACTGCTTACGGGGCCATGTCCGTGGGTATTTGAGCCGCCCCTCCTTGCCCCTCTCATCCACCCGTAAACTCCCCACCATACTCGCCACACTCGCGATCCGATGGTCGGGCACGCCATTGCCGTAAAGGGTGGGAGGAAAGGAGTTCTGCTGCAGCCGTTCTTCACCGAAGTGGCAAATTGGGGGCGTGTGACTGCCCTACCACTTTCGTGGCATCCTCGCGGACAAAATAGGCATCGCCGCGGCATAAAGCAAAACTCGAATCAACTGAGGATTCCTCACCGGGTTGGGCGGCCACCGTGGCCACACCTCACAGTGGCCGAAGCTTGGCGCAGCGAAAACCGTGGTAAATATCCCATCCCTCGCTTGTACTTCATACCCCCATCGTGTTGCACCAACTCGAATTGAAGTTAGCTTACAAGAACCCCTGGAATTACTCACCGGAAGCTATGCTCCGCCGCGGTGCCGCGTTGGGTCGGGGGCAGGGCATGCCGGTGTATTATCCGCGATGCGACTGCCTTCATCATGTCAGTTGTGGCTTGGGGTTGCCCGTGCGATGAAAATCCTTAGTTCTAGGGTGCCCATGCGTGGTTCCGGTAGATTCCGGTGAACTCGCCACCATAGGCGGTGGCGGCGCCGCCGCGCTCTGCGGATTGGGCTGGAGATTTCGCGTGGGCCGTTAGATCCTAGTTCAACGTGCGAGATTAGAAAGTGCGCGTCCCCTTTCCTTTGATTTGATCGTAGCCGTCCATCTGGATCGAACGACGGGAAGTACAACGCTAGTTTGGGGAATCTTCAACCGTGGGATTTTGACCAGACGGCTGAGATTCAGTTCCAGTATGGAAAACCTAGATCTAATCGGAGCCATTCGTTCCTCATCCAACGGCCAGATCCATCCCATACCCCTTCGTGGGTACATTTTTCTAAAGAGACCCTGACAAACACTGGAATCAACCCGCAGTCCTGGCGCCGGTCGTTCTGAGTCTTAGGATTGTTTATGAAATAGACCCTGCGTTCCTTTGTTATTATGCACCCAGTCCAGGAATTAAATAAAACCAGAAAAATAGATTTAGAAATTGATTTTGAGTATAAAAATACTTGTAAAACTTGGGTAATTCATAGAAATTTCATATTAAGCCCAAATTAATCCGTTCCAGTTCCTATAATTTTGTAATATTATTGTCTATCATCTAGTACCATTGTTTTGACATGAAAGTCACATTAAAATTTATATCACATTTAATCTTGTACAAGACACATAGAATCTTCAGAAAATCATAACTCCTCCGTTTTAACTCCGATTTGATCCGTTCAAGTTCCGTTAGTCTCGTAGCAACATGTAGATTATTTTTATGCAGTGTATTCTTATGTTTGGTGTGATGTTAATTTTTGTCTATACCATGTTTGTTTGTATTGCTACGACTAGCGCGAGGATATGAAGAATCACCCTGGTAACTGGAATCTCAAGTGCCAGGCAAGTTGTGCCCTTGATTCACTTTTGTTACCCAATAATGTTCTTTATAATCATTTACCATGCATAGGTTTAATTTTGATGGGACCCAATAGGTCACCCTAGATTGTTTATCTCATTACCTTGTTTACCCCTGAATCACATGGGTAGTTTTTTTGCTATTGCTTTATACGGTTTTGGGATAATCATTTATTATATCCATCTTCCAGTTATTATGTTATTTATTTATGTTCATGACAAGATCATTATGTAATTGTTAATTGGAACATGGAGCTTAACTTGAGAAACACGTGCCACCACAAGGGAGGAATGGGACCCCTTGGCTGACTAATTAGGAAAGCTAGTGGAAGACTACCTTACCCGAAAGGGGCAAGGGCAGTAGGGGAGTGGTCAGTGTAGGGAGGTCCTTGGTTGATTTTGCTGCGATGGCGGTCAGACAAGAACCCTGCATTGGAACTTCCTATAAACTGTAGCGAGTTTTCGGAAGCTAGTGGAACTTTGTAAAGGCCTCGTAGTGGATCCCTAGCCATTTACCTTGGTAGTGTCTAAGGGCCTAGCTAACCCTGGCAACATGGGAAACACGACTTGTGGTTAAAGGGTACAACCTCTACAGAGTGTAAAACTGGTATACTAGCCGAGCTCACGGTCATGAGCGGCTCAGGACTCTCCGATGATTAAATTATGGAACCTAAACTCAATTTGTCATTTGCATTTGCATGGGATTTGTTATTAATTTTGTTCTATTATTTTATTATGGTTTGGTATTCACTTACACTTAGTAACTGCTAATAAAATTTTGACCAACTTGTAAAAGCAATGCTCAGCTTTAACCTCTATTGTTGATCAGCCTTACACTTCATGAACTTCCACCTTTGGTGAGTTCATGCCACATTATTCCCCACAACTTGTTGAGCGATGATCATGTGTGAGCTCACCCTTGCTGTCTCACACCCCCCACACAGGTCAAGATCAGGTACCACTAGAGGAGGTGCATGGTGGTTGTGCGCTGTGTTCGTGAGAGTTCTAGGTCGTCGTCTCCCAGTTAACTTCTACGCCAAGGACGATCCTTAATTCGTGTTATATTTATCTTTTATTTTGTAAGTCTTCCGCTATGTAATAAGTACTCTGATGTTATTGACATTTATCTCTATACACTCTGTTATTATATATGTTGTCTTCTTGGCGCATGTATGAGATGCACCTGGCTTTGTCCCTTAAAGCCGGGTGTGACAGAAGTGGTATCAGAGGAAATGTTGACCGTAGGACGAAACCTAGATAGAAATGGACAACCCTTACCTACTTACCTTACTCTGATTCATTCTATACTTACCTTATCTTGATCCTCTCTCACCTTTTGCTGTCATACTCTGATTTCTCTTATCTTTTCTACTCTAAGACAAAATGGATTTCACACCTTGGAATCCTACAATTATGAACTCTTTCGGAGATAGGAGACCTAAGACAAAATTAAAACTATTTTCTCTAATTAAAAAAATGTTGGTTGATTGTTCTGATGATAAATGCTTGATTTGCTTTTTTGATTGATTGAAACATTATAGTTGGGCATCTTAGCATGTACCACTATAAGGTAATGAATTAGCTTTAGTGGATAACACACTAATCTACTTAGCTAAATAAATCCCCCGCAGTAACATTTCTTGTAATTACTCGCCTTGTCTACAATTCCTCCTTTCTTACCCTGTGTTTCTAACCCAGATAGGCTACCCCTATACTGTTAGAAGAGAGCAGTATAGACTTGATCCTTGGTATGTCATGGTTAAGAAAGGCAAAGACAGTTTATACACTGGGGTAAGGGAACCATAGAACTCACCAGTTCCAAAGGAGAAAGGTTTGAAGTTGGAATTGTAGTAACTACCGCCACCAGACTAACGGCATTCTTAGTCGATGGGATGTTTGTTGGTGACAACATCCGTGTGGTTAAGAATTTTCCGGATGTCTTTCCAGAGGAGTTACCAGGGATGCCATGAGATACGGAAGTTGAGTTTGTCATAGATCTCTTACCTGGAACTGCTCCTATTTCTAAACGTCCATACAAGATGTCCATAGAAGAACTAAAGGAACTTAAGAAGCAATTAATGGAATTACAAGAGGCTGGATACATTCGTCCGAATTCTTCACCTTGTGGAGCGCCGGTTCTATTTGTACAAAAGAAAGAAGGATTGCAAGGGATGTGCGTGGATTATAGATCCCTTAATGATGCTACTGTGAAGAACAAGAATCCGTTACCCTGCATTGAGGATTTATTTGATCAGATGAGAGATGCAAGGGTATTCTCGAAGATTGAACTCCGACCGGGTTATCACCAAAGGAAGATTAGGCCATCGGATATTCCCAAGACGATTTTATCGACCCGATATGGTTTATATGAGTTCACCGTTATGTCATTTGGACTAACTAATGCACCAGCCTATTTTATGGATCTAAAGAATAAGGTGTTCACTATCTGGACAGATTCATCGAGGTTTTCATCGACAATATTCTTGTTTATTCCAAGAGTAATAGTGATCATGAGGAACATCTAAGATTGGTGCTACAGAAGCTACGAGATAATCAACTCTACGCCAAGTACAGTAAATACGAGTTCTGGATTGACGAGGTGCCATTCCTTGGATATATCATTTCTAATGGAGGGAATATCAGTGGATCCTGCTAAAGTCAAGGAGATAGTGGCGTGGAGCATACCCACTACAGTTACGGAGATTCAGAGTTTCTTGGGACTGGCAGGATACTATTGGAGATTTATTGTAGGATTTTCTAAGATTGCTAAGCTTATGACCTCACTTCTGGAGAAGGGAAGAGAGAGTTTAAGTGGGACGAGAAGTACCAAGATAGTTTTAACCAACTGAAGTTGACATTGATGTCGCTCCAGTGTTGGTTATGCCAGATCTACAGAAAGGATTTGACGTTTATTGTGATTCCTGCGGCCAAGGCTTGGGATGTGTACTTATGTGAGAAGGACACGTGATTGCCTACGCGTCTCGTCAGTTGCGGAAACAAGATATGAAGTATGGAGGCATTATATCATGGGAACCAAGTGTCAAGTATACACGGATCATAAGAGTTCGAAGTATATATTCACTTAGAAGGATCTCAACCTTAGGAAACACCGTTGATTGGAGCTTATTAAGAATTATGATTTGGAAATTCACTATCACCCGGGCAAGGCGAATTTGGTTGCAGATGCCTTGAGTCGAAAGGAGCATGTTCATTCAGCTGTTGTTGCCCAGCTACCCGATGAGATTGTTGAGGATTTCAGAAGACTTAACTTGGGGATAGTCGCTCACACTGAAGGAGTTATTATTGATGTGGAACCTACCTTGGAGCAAGAAATCCACAGAAGGACAGATTGGTAATGCTAAGATACAAGAGATTAGGGATCTGATTACTGAAGGTCGAGGTCCAGAATTCATGGAAGATGCGCAAGGCACCGTATGGTTCAAGGATCGGATATGAGTCCATAAGATTGAAAGCCTTCGTGAGACTATTTTAAAGGAAGCCTATGACTCGGATTATTCTATTCATCCTGGGAGTACCAAGATGTATCAGGATTTGAAGCAAAAATACTTGTGGTGTGGACTGAAGAGAGTAGACAGATGTGGCTGCACATGTGGTTATGTGCGATGTGTGTCAAAGAATTAAGGTTGAACACCAGAGGCCAGCTGGATTATTGCACCCACTTAAGATACCCGAGTGGAAGTGGGAAGAGATTGGTATGGACTTCATGACTGGATTGCCTCGCACCCCGAGAGGATATGATTCGATATGGGTTATTGTGGATAGACTGACCAAAGTGGCTCATTTCATTCCAGTCAAGACTACTTATAAGGGCTCTCAACTAGAAGAGTTATATATGGCTCGGATTGTGTGTTTACATGGAGTACAAAAGAAGATCATTTTGGATAGAGGATCACAGTTTACCCCCAAAATTTGGAAAAGTTTTCATGAGAATATGGATACAAAGTTGAATTTTAGTTTGACCTACCATCCTCAGACTGATGGACAGATTGAAAGGACTAATCAAGTATTGGAAGACATGTTGAGAGCTTGTGCCCTTCAGCATGGTAGCAGCTGGGACAAGAGTCTACCTTATGCTGAGTTCTCATAAAATAATAGTTACCAGTCCAGTCTGAAGATGTCACCGTTCGAGACTCTGTATGGCAGGAAATGCAGAACTCCTCTATTTTTGGACCAGACTAGAGGAAGACAATTCTTTGGACTTGAACTTATTCAAGAGGCAGAAGAACAAGTTTGTATAATTCGAGAGAATTTGAGGGTAGCTCAGACCAGGCAAAAGAGCTATGCTGATAATAGAAGAAGGCCACTAGAGTTTGAGGAAGGTGATCATGTGTACCTCAAGGTGTCACCACTTCGTGGAATGAGGAGATTTAAAGTTAAGGGCAAATTGTCCCCTCACTTTATTGGACCATTTAGAGTTTTTAGGCGAGTTGGAGAGATGGCCTATCAACTCGAGCTACCTGATAATCCATCTGATGTGCATAATGTATTCCATGTGTCTCAATTTAAGAAGTGTCTCCGTGTCCCTGAGGAACAGTGTCACACCCGGTTTTAGAAGGTAAACCGAATGCGAACCATGTACGTGCCAGGATCAGTTATTCACGTACACAACAGTTACATAACATGGACATCATCACACAGTGCTCAAAATAGTATTAAAAGGGAAATAATAGTCGATTACATCATGCGTCTGAGACGTCCATATAGTCCTTACAATAAATCAAAGTGCGAAAACAAAACGTAGATAACCGCGGCCTTCACAGGCAGCCGACTGGGGGTTGCCGCTAACCCACACCTAGAACTCGTCGTAGTCTTGGAACTCCTGGAAGTCTCCTTCCACAGCTTCATCTTCGCCTGAGCAGTGGTTGCAATGCTGACAACCTGGGGGGGGAGGGTTTGGTGTGTAGAGCAAGAGTGAGTACACATCAACATACTCAGCAAGCATCCTGTTTGGCTGTAGTGGACTAGCTTTATATGGGGGTAAGTCAAGCAGTTGCTTTTAAATGGTCAGATTATTATTTACTGATAGGAAGCCAGGATTTAGCATTAACCCAAGTTATTAGCCCGATGTACCCTTTCCAAACGGAAAGAATACCACTTACCAGCACCATAGACATAACCAAAACCATCGATCTCATAGCCACCTGTAAACCAAAATGTCTCTGATCAAGTACCACTAATCATTGGAGCTCCCTTGGCCGCTCATAACCGCGAGCACGGCTGATATATCAGTTTTCAAACACTCTGCAGAGGTTGTGCACTTTACCCACAAGCCGTGATCCCCTTTCTGCCCGGAGAGAGCTACTCCCCATTGACCACTACCTAGGTGGTCCAGTAGGGCATCACTACGTAGCCTTTACAAAGATTCCCCGAGGCTGTAGCCGCCCGTTAGGTTTCCTAAATGTATCGCACTCCTCCCCAAGGGACAAATCAACCTTGGCAGAGCGAGCCGCATACACCGAGCCCCATTGACGGCACAACGGCTAAGCGAACTATACCCCGGTTCCTCTAATTATTCAGCTAAGGGCGTCCCACTCCACCCTCATGGTTGCACTGTTTTCCCGGGCGGTCATCCATAGAACAGGTCCTTACGGAGAGGCACTCAAGAAACCGCTCGAGTTCCCTTAAAGACCACAAGTACAACATCATAATAAGAGAAGGGAAAACAGCGTAACATATATAATCTCATCATGTTCATTGATTAGAGTTGAGCAATAGCATAAAGCTAAACAATAATAATCCGACCCAAATAGGTAAACAAGGACATGGATAACAAAAGCTAGTCAGTCCTTAAGTATAAATGTGTAATGCGGGAGGTGAATTAAAGAATGGATAGGACAGAGATAGGTCAAAGGACACTTGCCTCCACCAACCGACTGCTGCTCAGGGGCTTCTCCTGCGAGTTCTTCGGGCTCTCCAACCGGATCGTTCTCTAAGCGATTGCAAGCATACATACATCCATCCATTGAAATTAGGAAACCAACAATACACCATACAAGAGAACAAGTAGATTAAACATGCATAGAATACCACATACAATAATGAGTTTACCATGGTTAGAAAGAAATGAGAAAAGGTCTCGCGAGAGTTAAAGCTTATGCCCAAGACGCACTACGGGTTGGTGAATAACTAGACGTCACGTGTTCTAGTTCCAATTGGTTCTAACAAAAGAATTAGCTACATGCACTAATGTAAACGTGACCACTTTTAGTAGATTAACATTGAATAAGATAGACGATTAGCTATACAAATTAACTAACGTAACCAATTTCTAAATTGAGACTCCTATCTTATTAATAATAACAACGTGATTAGCGCATATAGGATAGGGGGTAGACGGGGCTAGGGGGTAGACGATCGTGTCGCGAGCGCAATAGGGCGCTATGCGTCGCGTCGCGAGCACGACGAACTACGCCAGAACGCTGTGCGAGCACGCGCACGCGCAAAACCACACTTAACGTGCCGCGAACGAGTCGCGCACGAGTCGGGGCCGTGCGCTGGCCGAGCTCGAGGTCGCGCGCCGAAGGCACGCTGGGCCGAGCTCGAGGCCACGCCGAGGGCCGACACGACGCGAGCAAGGCACAGCGGGGCGAGCGGGCAAACATGCCAGGGCAAGCGAGCATGGGCGAGCGAGGGCACGGTCGGGCGAGGCCGGGCGCGGGGGCGGGGCGACCGGGCCGGGGCGCGACGGGAGCAACCGAGCCGGGGCGCGACGGGAGCAACCGAGCCGGGGCACGGGGCGGCCGAGCCGGGGTCTGGGCGGTTGAACCGGGGGGGCCGAGCTCGCCGGGAGGCGGGCGGCCGAGCCGAGCGGGGGCGGTTGGGCCGAGGCCGGGGCGTGGGCGGCCGAGCCGGGGCCGGGGGCGGCCGAGGCCGGGCGCGAGCGGCCGAGCCGGGGAACGGCCGAGCCGGGCGCAGGAGAGGGGCGGCGCGGGGCGGGGCGAGGCTCGCGCGGGCGGCCGGGGGGCGGCGCGGGTGGCCGGGCGGGCGGCCGGGCGCGGCCGAGCCGAAGGCGAGGTCGGGGGCGCGAGCGGCCGGGGTGGCCGGGCGCGGGAGCCGGCCGGGCGCGGGCGAGGCCGGGGCGGCCGGGGCCGGGCCGAGCTCGCCGGAGCGGCCGAGCCGGGGGCCGAGCCGGGCGGCGCGGGTGAGGGGAGGGCGCCGGAGGGAGGAGAGGGAGGAGGGAGAGGGAGGAGAGGAGGGAGGAGGAGGGGGGGAGCCTCACCGGAGGGGGGCGGCGCGGCGGAGGCGCCGGGGAGGGGTGGCGGCAGCGCTAGGGCAGGGGAGAGGCGGCGGCGGCGCTAGGGTTAGGGTGAGGGTGAGGGAGAGGGAGAGAGAGAGGGAGGGGATTTTTGGAAAAAGAAAAAAAAGAGAGGGGGGGACGGTTGGGCCGACTGGGCCCAAAGGGGGGGGAGAGGGGGCACGCGGCTAGGCCGGCGTGGGGCCCACGCGGGAAGGGGGGGAGGGGGGCGGCTGGGCCGCCAGCTGGGCCGGCCGAAGGGGGGGGCGGTTGGGCTGAAAGGGGAGAAGGGGGGGGGAAGAGAAAAGAAAAAAAAGAAAAGGCTTTTCCTTTTTCTGATTTCTAATTTCCTTTAGATGAAAGCATTCACATTTTTAATCAGTCAAAAAGTATGCATGTTCGGCATGGTGCATCACCCAAAATAAAGTATTTTAAGGTTTTTCTTTACACGAGGTCTAAAGCCAAAACCCGCTGCGACTTTGGAAAAGATCAAGGCTTAGCGAGGAGAAAAGGGAAAAAGGAAAGAGTAACGCCTGAATTTGGTGAGAGAAAAGAAGAAAAAATTTTACCCCCAAATTCAGGGCGTTACAAACCTATCCCCCTTAAAAGAATCTCGCCCTCGAGATTCAGGGTTGGCTAGCAAAGAGCTCAGGGTATTTAGCCATCAGATCATCTTCACGCTCCCAGGTTGCTTCTTCCTCTGAATGGTGATTCCACCTGACTTTGCACATTCTGATGGTCTTCCTTCGGGTGACTCTGTCTGCAACCTCAGGGATTTGCACTGGCTTCTCAACGTAGGTCAAGTCCTCCTGGACTTCAAGACCTTCCACTGGCAACTGCTCTTCTGGCACACGCAAGCACTTCTTCAACTAAGACACATGAAAGACATCATGCACTGCGGACAAATTCTCTGGCAGACTGAGCTGATAGGCCACTTCTCCACACTTTGCGAGAATCTGGTACGGACCAATGTAGCGGGGTGCTAGCTTGCCTTTGACTCCGAATCTTCTGACTCCTCTGATCGGTGACACTTTCAGATAGACAAAGTCTCCGACTTCGAAACTCAGCTCTCTTCTTCTTGTGTCTGCATAGCTTCGCTGCCTCGATTGCGCTATCTTCAGGTTCTTTCGAACCATCTTGATGTTCTCTTCAGCTTCAAGCAAAATGTCTGGCCCGAACACTTGCTTTTCCCCAGGCTGATCCCATTGCAACGGAGTTCTACAACTCCTTCCATAGAGCGCTTGAAATGGTGACATCTTCAAACTGGCCTGGTAACTGTTGTTATAGGAGAACTCTGCATAAGGCAATCACTTATCCCATCCGGACTGATCTTGCAGCGCACAGGCTCTCAACATATCTTCGAGAATTTGATTGGTCCTTTCGGTCTGGCCATCTGTCTGCGGATGATAAGCTAAACTGAAATTCAGATGTGTGCCCAAGGCTTCATGCAACTGCTGCCAGAAATGAGAGGTGAACTACGTTCCTCTGTCTGACACTATCTTCTTTGGCACACCATGAAGACAAACGATCCGAGACATATACAACTCTGCCAGTACTGCACTGCTATAGTTGGTCTTGACAGGTATGAAGTGGGCTGACTTGGTCAAACGGTCCACTACTACCCAAATAGAATCGTAGCCGGCTCGAGTGCGAGGCAATCCGACTATGAAATCCATACCGATTTCATCCCCTTTCCACTGAGGAATTTGCAACGTTTGCAACAATCCAGCTGGTCTCTGGTGCTCTGCCTTAATTCTTCGACAACTATCGCACATAGCCACATGCTCTGCGATTTCCCTCTTCATTCCGTACCACCAGAATTTCTTCTTCAGATCCTGATACATCTTCTCACTACCAGGGTGAATCGAATAGGCTGTCTCATGAGCTTCCTTAAGAATCAACTCCCGAATGGACTGGACATTGGGAACGCACAAGCGGTCTTTAAACCATATCACACCTTCTGCATCTTTACGAAAATCTTTGCCTCTGCCATCTAGAATCAGTCGCCGAATCTCACTGATCTTTTCATCATTCTTCTGCGCTTCTTTGATTTCTCGCTCCAAGGTAGGTTCCAACTCAACTGTGACTCCTCGCGAATTGTTCAGAAACCCGAGACTCAACCTGTCAAACTCCTTGGCCAACTCATAAGGCATCGGACGAGCGACCATCAGATTGACTTGACTCTTCCTGCTCAAAGCATCTGCCACTACGTTCGCTTTGCCTGGGTGGTAATGAATCTCCAACTCATAGTCTTTGATCAGCTCTAACCATCTTCGCTGCCTCATATTCAGCTCCGACTGAGTGAATATGTACTTCAGACTCTTGTGGTCTGTGTAAACATCGCATTTCTATCCATACAGATAGTGCCTCCATGTCTTCAGTGCGTGAACCACTGCTGCCAACTCTAGGTCATGGATTGGGTAATTCTTCTCATGAACCTTCAGCTGTCGGGACGAGTAAGCCACAACTCTTCCCTCTTGCATCAACACGCATCCCAAACCTGTGTAACAAGCATCACAGTACACAGAGAAGGGCTTGTGCACATCAGGCAAGACTAGGACAGGCGTTGTTGTCAACTTCTCTTTCAGCGCTTCGAAGGCCTCTTGACATTTCTGGGTCCACTTGAACTCAACCTTGTTGCCTAGCAACGCTGTCATTGGTTTCGCAATCTTCGAAAACCCTTCAATGAATCGCCGATAATATCTAGCCATTCCAATGAAGCTCTTGATTCCTCGAGCATCCGTTGGCGCTTTCCAGTTCAGAATGTCTGCCACTTTCTTCGGATCCACAGCCAATCCTTCTTTGTTGATTATGTGACCCAAGAACAGGACCTCATTGATCCAGAACTCACACTTGCTCAACTTTGCATACAACTGGTGCTCTTGCAATCTCTGCAATACCATCCTCAAATGATCTGCATGCTCCTCTTCGCTTTGAGAATAAATCAGAATGTCATCAATGAATACCACCACAAACTTATCAAGGTAATCCATGAATACACTGTTCATCAGATTCATGAAGAACGCTGATGCATTGGTCAAACCAAAAGACATCACTGTGAACTCATATAACCCATACTTGGTAGTGAATGCCGTCTTCAGAATGTCCGAAGGTTGGATCCTGAGCTGATGATAACCTGACCTCAGATCAATCTTGGAGAACACACTAGCTCCTCTCAACTGGTCGAACAGATCTTCTATTCTGGGCAAAGGGTACTTATTCTTGATCGTGACTTCATTCAAAGCTCGATAATCGATACACATCCTTTTGGTGCCATCTTTCTTTTCCACAAACAAGACAGGGGCGGCCCAAGGCGAGGTGCTTGGCTGGATGTAACCTTTCTCTGACAGCTCATCAATCTGCTTCTTAAGCTCAACCAACTCTGGTCTGGATATTCTGTAAGCTCTCTTAAAGATGGGGGCGGTTCCAGGAAGAAGCTTTATGGCAAACTCAACTTTCCGCTCTGGTGGCATACCCGGTAAGTCCTTTGGAAACACGTCTGGAAATTCAGACACAACCTTGATACTCTCAATTGGGTCTGCTTCACTGCTATCGACAGCCATCTGATAACAACTTCCTCTCTTCGGCTCAGGCGGGACTAACTCGGTCACCACTTCCTCTCCTAGTGGGGACACCAACTTGATTGTCCTCTTATCACAACTGATAACTGCCTGATACTTATCTAGCCAATTCATCCCTAGGATGACATCTATTCCCTGAGTACTCATTACTATGAGGTTAGCGGGAAACGCTATCCCCCTTATTTTCACGCTTACATTCAAACAGATGCTATCAGCTCGAATTCTACCACCAGCTGAGTCAATTTGAATGGGGGTTGACATGGTAGTAATTGGAAGATTATGTGCTTCTACCCATGATGCAGTAATGAAAGAATATGTTGCTCCAGTATCAAATAACACTTCTGCAATATGGGAGTCGACTGGGAACATACCTACTATCATGCCGGGGGTCTCCTGAACTGCTTCAGCCTCCAAGTGGTTCAGTCTTCCATGATTATAGCGCGGCTGAGGGCGATTGCCTGCTCCAGGCTGAGACACATTCTGCTTTGCTGGGGCATTGGGGCCTGACTGCTGCTGGGCTGCCTTCTTCGGGCATTGCATCACCCAATAATGGCCTTGCTCTCACAGTGGAAACATGCCCTATTTCCAACCTGAGCTGGTGCTGCCTGACTGTTCTGCTGGTTTGCTAGGGCAGGAAGACGAGGTGTCTGATGATTCTGCCTCTGAAACTGACCTCCTGACTGATTGCTCTGATGGTTCTGATACTGGGGCTGAGGGTACTGCCTTTGGAACTGCTGATGCTGCTGAGGTGGACGCTGGTTCTGCCTGAACTGCTGAGGTTGATTGCCTGAGAAACGAGGGCGGTTGCTGCTTCCAGGCTGGGGTCCACTGATCTTGCGCTTACGATCTTCCATCTCCCTACGCTTTCTTTCTGTCATAATTGCTCTGTCAATCAGGTGCTAGAATGTCGGGAAGGTGTGATTCATCAGCTGATACTGAAGAGGATCAACCAAGCCTCTCAAGAAACGGTACTGTCGCTTGGCGTCGGTGTTGACATCTTCAGGAGCATAACGAGACAACTGCAGAAACCTGTCTCGGTACTCACTGACAGATGATGACCCTTGCTTGAGGGCCAGAAACTCCTCCTTCTTCACTGTCATCAGACCTGCAGGCACATGGTACTGACGAAAGCTACCTCTGAACTCTTCCCAAGTGATGGCGTCGGGGTTGGCATGGGTGGCGAGATAAGACTCCCACCATGACTAGGCTGCTCCTCTCAACAGACGGGGACCATACAAGACTTTCTCCTTGTCATCACACTGAGCGGTATGCAACTCCCGCTCCACAGTGCGCAGCCAATCTTCAGCATCCATGGGGTCAGAAGAATGAGCAAACGTTGGAGGATGACCTCTCATGAATTCAGCACGCTTGTCTCTGGGCATCTGAGGCATCTGAGGTTGAGGTGGGGCCTGCTGCTGCTGCTGCTGAATGGCGGCCAGAGTCTGATCGATGGCTTGAACTGCCTGAATCTGCATCAGAAACATCTGCTCGATCGACATCGGGGGCGGGGGCGGCAGGTGCTGCTGCTGAGGCACCTCATCTTGCGGAGCGGCTCGCTCCTGCTGAGCACGCCTTCCTCCTCTGCGCCTGTTCTCTGACATCTGCAGAATGCAACCACACATCAGAACTGATCTGGCAAATCTTGCAGCATAAGAAAAGAGTATAGAATTCTCCAACAGCACTGAACAGATGAGCATCTTCACTGATCTCCAACACAGACCACACAGCTTCTCAGATAAAGAGGAAAGTGGAATAAAAGGTTTCCCAACTATATAACTAACTCCATTAACATAATATGTAAACCAAAATGCAGGGGGTACCCACACTCTGGTGACAGTCATTACAAAGATCCAAACCAAACATAGTTCATCATGACAAACATAGATGCACAGGATATAGCAAACTATCCTGTCTAACTAAGACTAACTAAGACCGAGACTAACGTTAAGACTGTAGCTTCTACGTATATATTTTGTATTAATTACAAGATCCAACTCTAACGATTTATGGTTCTAGATTTATCTTGGTCTTGCAGTCGGGATTGCCATAAGACTGGCGTCCACGCCGAGGTGAGCGGTACGGGTGCTGAGTCCCAACGGGGGCGGGGGAACCATCATCCAAGTGACGACGTTCCGCGCGCTCAGCCCGCAGCAGGGCTGTAACACCCAAAATTCTGAATTTGGGATTGATAGAAGAAATCTGAGCAAAATACCATTGATAAATAATTAAACTTTATAATTCATCCTTTTTAAAGGTAAATAATCATAATAAAATAAATGAAGAAACACTATGTAGTAATTGTGCAACATGTGAAAGTTTAACTTGTGCATAAATTTGAAATCTAGAATTTAAAACTTGGTTTGATTTGAATTGGAAATAGGAAAGAAAGAAAGAAATATTATACAAAACAAAATAAAGTTATAAATTCATCACACTTTTAGGTATGTCCAAATTTTACTATTAATCTGAAAGTGAATTTGCTACAAGTTGAAATTTAATTTGAATTGGAATTTGGGTTTTGAAAATGAGAAGAAGAGGAAGTATATATAAAAAACAAAATATAAATAATATAATTATATGTTAAAACTGGTATTTTTAATTTCACAGAAGTAAAAGGTATTAATGTAGCACAAGCTTGAATTTAAATTTGAATTCAAAATTTAAATTTGGAAATAAGAAAGAAAGGGGAAATCAGAAAAAGAAAAGGAATAAAAAGCCTTCATGGGCCGGCCAGATCCTATTCGGCCCATCTCCCCATTTCTCTTCACGCACGCGCAGCCCAACTTCACCCCCCCGCCGCGCCGCACTCACTCGCTGACGTGTGGGGCCCCCAGCCCAGTCTCTCTCACGCGCTTACGCCCTGGCTGTGTTGGGCGCCGACAACCGGGCCCGCGTCGTCAGCGACGTTCTCGCCTCCACCCCATGCCGCACGCTAGCTTATCACCGACGAGTGGGCCCGTCTCGTCAGGCCCGTCTTCTTCGATCTGTTGGCGATTCCGGCGCGTGCGCGAAGTCCTCCTGCTGCCGAGCGCGGATCTAGCGGGTACCCAACTAATCCCACTACCCGGCTATAAATGGATGCCGCGACCCCCCCTCCTTTACATCTCTCTCCCCAGGATCGAGCTCCCTCCCCGCGTCTCCGTCCGCCGCCAGCCTATCCTCGGGTCTTCGGCGAATCAGCTCCTTTGAAGCGCTGTTGGCCGTCACCGGGGGTTGTTGGGGTCGATTCGAGTACTGCGGGAGCTTGTGCTCGCCTCGTTCACGACTAATTGCGCACCGGAGTTCATCTCTGCCGCAAAACCGCCTCGCGCCGTGGACTGCTCGCCTCCTCGTGGAAATCCCGGTATTGAACTCTTTCGATCTGTCCGCTCTCGTCTCCTCTTCGTATTGCACCGATCGGGGGTCGAAATTTTGTAGCAGGGGGGGGGGGGGAATTAACGCTGCTCCGGCGGGTTTCCGCCGTGATGGTGGGCGGCGCCGCCGTCTCGGTCGGGAGGAAGGCATGGTGTTGTGCGGACCGTTGATCTTGAGTGGACGGATAAGATTAGAAGTCAGGTAACGATTCACCCGTGAGAACGTCGACCGTTTGATTCAGATCTGAAGGTGCTAGGACTATTGGGCGTGGCTACCGTTGATCTCGGGATCAACGGCTAAATGTGCATACCGGTTTGGTGTGGCGCCAGATATGATCTGGGCCCTTGGTCTTGATCCAACGGCTGGGAATCACCGATACCCCTTCGCGAGCCATCTTTACAAAAGAGACCCTATGAAATTTTGAAATCAACCCGCCGTCCCGTTCTGCTGTGCAATGAGTCTTGGGACTTCTTGCACCGAGCCCCCTTCGTTTCTGCTTAATATGCGCCCAGTCCAGAGAATTAGAAAATCCAGTAAAAATAAATAGAAAATGATTTTTAAAGTAGAAATAAATGCCAAAACTTGTGAAATTCATATTAAATTCATTTTAACTCCAAATTGAGTCATTCCAGTTGCAATAATTTTGTTATAATGTTGTTTATCACCTAGTGCCTCTATTTAGCCATGAATCTTGAACTAAAAATGTTCATTTGAGAATAACCTATTCTAAGTACCTAATAACTTCAGAAATCCATAACTTAAAATCTATAACTCCAAAATTAATGATTCCTGTTCCTATGATCTTATTTTAATATGTATATTAATAATGTGAATTTTGTTCTTATGTTTGGTGTAATGTTAATTTTGCCTATACCATGTTTGTTTGAATTGCTACGACTAGCAGTGAGGACACGTGTCACCGGAAGATCATCCTGGTACCTGGATTCTCAAGGCCCAGGCAAGTTGTGCCCTTGATCACTTCTTTTTACCCACTCATGTTCTAATTAATCATAATGATCTGCATAGGTTAATTTGATGGGACCCAACAGGTTACCTAGTTTGATTATCTTTATACCTTGTTTACCACTGAACTTTCTGGGTAGTACTTGCTAGTGCTATATGTGGTTTTGGGTATGGAGATACACTATTCATGATTACACTTTTGTTATCAGTTGTTATTTACTGTTCATGATAAGATCATTATGTTAATTGGAACATGGAGAACCACCCGGGAAAACAGTGCTACCACAAGGGAGGAATGGGACCCCTTGGCTGATTAATTAGGAAAGCTAGTGGAAGACTACCTTACCCGAAAGGGGCAAGGGCAGTAGGGGAGTGGTCAGTGTAGGGAGGCCCTCGGGAGGATTTTGCTGCGATGGCGGTCCTGCAAGGGATTCCTGCATTGGAACTTCCTATAAACTGTAGCGGGTTTTCGGAAGCTAGTGGAACTTTGTAAAGGCCTCGTAGTGGATCCCTAGCCATTCACCTCGGTAGTGTCTAAGGGCCTTGCAAACCCTGGCGACATGGGATACACGACTTGTGGGTAAAGATGCGCAACCTCTGCAGAGTGTAAAACTGGTATACTAGCCGTGCTCACGGTCAAGAGCGGCTCGGACCCTCACATGATTAATTATGGAACTTAAACTCAATTTGTCATATGCATTGCATCGCAGGTGAAGTTGTTACTTTTGTTCTATTATTTAATTGGGCTGGTATTTACTTATACTTAGTAACTGCTAATAAAATTTTGACCAACTTTAAAAGCAATGCTCAGCTCTAACCATCTTCGTTGGTAAGCCTTACACTTCACGTGAGCTCCCACCTTTGGCGAGTTCATGCACATTATTCCCCACAACTTGTTGAGCGATGAACGTATGTGAGCTCACTCTTGCTGTCTCACACCCCCCCCCCCACAGGTCAAGAACAGGTACCGCAGGATGAGGCGCATGGAGGATGCCGTGATGTGTTCGTGAGAGGTCTAGGTCGTCGTCTCCCAGTCAACTTTGGGTTGCTGGACCGTTGTCTCCTTATATTGTAATTATTTATTTTGTATAGAACTCCTGTTAAATATAAAGATGTGACATTCGATCCTGTGCCACTATACATCATATGTGTGAGACTTGGTCCTAGCATACCTGGTGTTTATGTTCGCGCCCGGTCTTGGTGCCCCCGAAATCCGGGTGTGACAAGGGCAATCTCAGCACGAGCCCTACTCAGCTCGTCTAGTGCATGGTCCAGCTCCGTGTTTAGCACGGCGGCTAGGTTGACTGTGCTGCTCAACCTAGGATTGTCCTCACCAGCAGGTGAAACAATCACGCCTCCTATGCTGCCAGATGGACGGCGGGGGTAATACTTCAGGTCGAGACCGTCAGCTACCCCACCGAGAACCGAGCAGTAGTGCGAAAGAGCACGCCGTGCAGCATCCTGCATGGCTGCCTCAGCTGAGTCCCGCTCAGATATGGAATAGTGCTCTGAGCAGGCCTCCGCGCCCTGGAGACTGTTCTCCGGACGGCGCACCAAACAGGTCGCCTCCCAGCGGTCCGGGTAGACCCCGCGACTATGCTGGTAGACCACACAGCGATACTCGATGGACCAAGTACGCCGGTTAAGTGCCTGACGTAGCAGGGTGTCGAGCGCGTCGTGGAAGTGACACCCGCGAGCAGCGTCACGAGTGATGGGTCGAGCAACCCATCCTTCCGGCTCATGGTCAGCAGGGAAGTCGGTGTCGTGGCTCGGGCTGTCGTCGCCACCTCCGTCATCTAGGTCTCCTCCAGCAGCTACTCCAGAGGCGGGGGCGCCCAGTGGTGGTGCAAGGGGCGCCTCCAGGGGAAGCACAGGAGAGCAGCTCCTCACAGACTCTATCTCCTGCTGGAGCGAGAAGGAAGAGCCCTGCTGCTCCTGTCGTCGACGTTCCTGCTCCTCATGCAGGCGGTGGTGCAGTCTCTCCAAGTGGCTGGACTGTCCGGCCATGGGACGGCGAAGCGGACGCTCAGCAAGGCGGGAGGGTAAGAAGGGGATGATGGACTTTCGTGCAGTGTGTCTAAGTCGAGCCATCTACAAAAGACACCGCAAGCAAAAGAGTGAGAACAGAATTAATATGACCAGCAAATAATGAACCATAAATAAACGAAGGATTAGAATAAAACAAAATTTTCAGCAAGGTATAATATATAGTAGAACATAGGTTTGGTCGGTATGACCAACTTTTGAAGGGGTACCAAAGTCAAGGCAGGGACAGAGGTCTATAGCCCTTAGAACGACTATTCTACTCTAGGTTAGCGGTCCTATAGTCAGCACGGCTTTGATACCACTTATGTCACACCCGGTTTTAGAAGGTAAACCGAATGCGAACCATGTACGTGCCAGGATCAGTTATTCACGTACACAGCAGTTACATAACATGGACATCATCACACAGTGCTCAAAATAGTATTAAAAGGGAAATAATAGTCGATTACATCATGCGTCTGAGACGTCCATATAGTCCTTACAATAAATCAAAGTGCGAAAACGAAACGTAGATAACCGCGGCCTTCACAGGCAGCCGACTGGGGGTTGCCGCTAACCCACACCTAGAACTCGTCGTAGTCTTGGAACTCCTGGAAGTCTCCTTCCACAGCTTCATCTTCGCCTGAGCAGTGGTTGCAATGCTGACAACCTGGGGGGGGTTTGGTGTGTAGAGCAAGAGTGAGTACACATCAACATACTCAGCAAGCATCCTGTTTGGCTGTAGTGGACTAGCTTTATGTGGGGGTAAGTCAAGCAGTTGCTTTTAATTGGCCAGATTATTATTTACTGATAGGAAGCCAGGTTTTAGCATTAACCCAAGTTATTAGCTCGATGTACCCTTTCCAAACGGAAAGAATACCACTTACCAGCACCATAGACATAACCAAAACCATCGATCTCATAGCCACCTGTAAACCAAAATGTCTCTGATCAAGTACCACTAATCATTGGAGCTCCCTTGGCCGCTCATAACCGCGAGCACGGCTGATATATCAGTTTTCAAACACTCTGCAGAGGTTGTGCACTTTACCCACAAGCCGTGATCCCTTTCTGCCCGGAGAGAGCTACTCCCCATTGACCACTACCTAGGTGGTCCAGTAGGGCATCACTACGTAGCCTTTACAAAGATTCCCCGAGGCTGTAGCCGCCCGTTAGGTTTCCTAAATGTACCGCACTCCTCCCCAAGGGACAAATCAACCTTGGCAGAGCGAGCCGCATACACCGAGCCCCATTGACGGCACAACGGCTAAGCGAACTACACCCCGGTTCCTCTAATTATTCAACTAAGGGCGTCCCACTCCACCCTCATGGTTGCACTGTTTTCCCGGGCGGTCATCCATAGAACAGGTCCTTACGGAGAGGCACTCGAGAAACCGCTCGAGTCCCCT
Organism: Zea luxurians; assembly: GCA_029449295.1. Lineage (NCBI taxonomy): Eukaryota > Viridiplantae > Streptophyta > Magnoliopsida > Poales > Poaceae > Zea > Zea luxurians. The sequence goes on from JAOPSE010000366.1 coordinate 188,922, forward strand.
TAAAGACCACAAGTACAACATCATAATAAGAGAAGGGAAAACAGCGTATCATATATAATCTCATCATGTTCATTGATTAGAGTTGAGCAATAGCATAAAGCTAAACAATAATAATCCGACCCAAATAGGTAAACAAGGACATGGATAACAAAAGCTAGTCAATCCTTAAGTATAAATGTGTAATGCAGGAGGTGAATTAAAGAATGAATAGGACAGAGATAGGTCAAAGGACACTTGCCTACACCAACCGACTGCTGCTCAGGGGCTTCTCCTGCGAGTTCTTCGGGCTCTCCAACCGGATCGTTCTCTAAGCGATTGCAAGCATACATCCATCCATCCATTGAAATTAGGAAACCAACAATACATCATACAAGAGAACAAGTAGATTAAACATGCATAGAATACCACATACAATAATGAGTTTACCATGGTTAGAAAGAAATGAGAAAAGGTCTCGCGAGAGTTAAAGCTTATGCCCGAGACGCACTACGGGTTGGTGAATAACTAGACGTCACGTGTTCTAGTTCCAATTGGTTCTAACAAAAGAATTAGCTACATGCACTAATGTAAACGTGACCACTTTTAGTAGATTAACATTGAATAAGATAGACGATTAGCTATACAAATTAACTAACGTAACCAATTTCCAAATTGAGACTCCTATCTTATTAATAATAACAACGTGATTAGCGCATATAGGATACGGGGGGGGGGGGTAGACGGGGCTAGGGGGGTAGACGATCGTGTCGCGAGCGCAACAGGGCGCTATGAGTCGCGTCGCGAGCACGACGAACTACGCCAGAACGCTGCGCGAGCACACGCACGCGCAAAACCACACTTAACGTGCCGCGAACGAGTCGCGCACGCGTCGGGGCCGTGCGTTGGCCGAGCTCGAGGCCGCGCGCCGAAGGCACGCTGGGCCGAGCTCGAGGCCACGCCGAGGGCCGACACGACGCGAGCAAGGCACGGTGGGGCGAGCGGGCAAACATGCCAGGGCAAGCGAGCACGGGCGAGCGAGGACACGGTCGAGCGAGGCCGGGCGCGGGGGCGGGGCGACCGGGCCGGGGCGCGACGGGAGCAACTGAGTCGGGGCACGGGGCGGCCGAGCCGGGGTCGGGGCGGTTGAACCATGGGGGGCGGTTGAACCGGGGGGCCGAGCTCGCCGGGAGGCGGGCGGCCGAGCCGAGCGGGGGCGGTTGGGCCGGGGCCGGGGCGCGGGCGGCCGAGGCCGGGCACGAGCGGCCGAGCCGGGGAACGGCCGAGCCGGGCGCGGGAGAGGGGCGGCGCGGGGTGGCCGGGCGCGGCCGAGCCGAAGGCGGGGTCGGGGGCGCGAGCGGTCGGGGTGGCCGGGCGCGGGAGCCGGCCGGGGCCAGGCCGAGCTCGCCGGAACGGCCGAGCCGGGGGCCGAGCCGGGCGGCGCGGGTGAGGGGAGGGCGCCGGAGGGAGGAGAGGGAGGAGGGAGAGGGAGGAGAGGAGGGAGGAGGGGGGGAGCCTCACCGGAGGGGGGGGGCGGCGCGGCGGCGGCGCCGGGGAGGGGTGGCGGCGGCGCTAGGGCAGGGGAGAGGCGGCGGCGGCGCTTGGGTTAGGGTTAGGGTGAGGGTTAGAGAGAGAGAGGGAGGGGATTTTTGGAAAAAGAAAAAAAAGAGAGGGGGGGACGGTTGGGCCGACTGGGCCCAAAGGGGGGGAGAGGGGGCGCGCGACTGGGCCGGCGCGGGGCCCACACGGGAAGGGGGGAAGGGGGGCGGCTGGGCTGCCAGCTGGGCCGGCCGAAGGAGGGGGCGGTTGGGCCGAAAGGGGAGAAGGGGGGGAAAGGGAAAAGAAAAAAAAGAAAAGGCTTTTCCTTTTTCTGATTTCTAATTTCCTTTAGATGAAAGCATTCACATTTTTAATCAATCAAAAAGTATGCATGGTTCGGCATGGTGCATCACACAAAATAAAGTATTTTAAGGTTTTGCTTTACACGAGGTCTAAAGCCAAAACCCGCTGCGACTTTGGAAAAGATCAAGGCTTAGCGAGGAGAAAAGGGAAAAAGGAAAGAGTAACGCCTGAATTTGGTGAGAGAAAAGAAGAAAAAATTTTACCCCCAAATTCAGGGCGTTACAAACAGTTACCAATGGAAGAGCTCAGTGTTCAAGGTGATTTGACTTACGCGGAGTACCCTATCAAGATTCTTGACACTTTGGACTGAGTTACAAGAAATAAGGGGATAAAGATGTGTAAAGTGCAATGGAGTCACCATGGCGAAGATGAAGCAACTTGGGAAAGATAAGAAGAGCTTCGCATAGATTTTCCCCATCTTTTCTCTAGTCCTTCCTAAATCTCGAGGACGAGATTATTTCTAAGGGGGGTAGGATTTGTAATACCCAATTTGTAATTTGCAAGAGCTAATATCAAAGGGAGAAACAAGTTCACTTTATCTATGTGAGAGTTTGAACTTTTGTGCCATCACATGTGAACACCATATTTTAAAACAGATAATTATAAAATATATGCCACTAAATCATTGCATCATGCTAAGATTTTTATTTTGTGTGCATTTTGTGACAACGTAAAAATAATAATAATGTGACAAGAAATATATTAAGTAAAAAAAGAAATTTAGGATCTAAAAGAAATTCTATAATTTTAAGAAAAGAAAAGGAGGAAAGATTATGTGAGTGAAAATAGGTATAAAATATATATGTATAATGAAACATATAAATAAGAATGTATTTCTTTACTCCAAAAAAGAATTGGAAATTGGTACACTTTAGTCATTGATGGATCTCAGGACTAAATTCTAATTCAAATTTGAATTCTAAAAACAAAAAGGGAAAAGGAATCATAAAAGAAAAAAAGAAAAAAAAAGGAAAATAAAAATAGGAAAAAACCCGATATTGGGCCCAATGTGGACGACGCCGGCCCACTACCACCGGTCTCCCCTCCGCGCGAGACCGTCTCGCCCCTGCGCTGACCGGCGGGGCCCACCGGGCGGCCTCACCACTGCGCGAGCTCATGAGCTCGCAGTCGCGCCACCCTCGCTGGTCTCTGCGGATGGGGCCACCAGGTGTGTGTCGCGGTCGTCTTCCCCTCTGCGGTCAGCTCGCGCGCGCTGCTAACAACTCCACCGGGATCTTCGCGTAGATGGATCGGGAGGGGGAGACTGCTTACGGGGCCATGTCCGTGGGTATTTGAGCCGCCCCTCCTTGCCCCTCTCATCCACCCGCAAACTCCCCACCATACTCGCCACACTCGCGATCCGATGGTCGGGCACGCCATTGCCGTAAAGGGTGAGAGGAAAGGAGTTCTGCTGCAGCCGTTCTTCACCGACGTGGCAAATTAGGGGCGTGTGACTGCCCTACCACTTTCGTGGCATCCTCGCGGACAAAATAGGCATTGCCGCGGCATAAAGCGAAACTCGAATCAACCGAGGATTCCTCACCGGGTTGGGCGGCCACCGTGGCCACACCTCACCGTGGCCGAAGCTTGGCGCAGCGAAAACCATGGTAAATATCCCATCCCTCGCTTGTACTTCATACCCCCATCGTGTTGCACCAACTCGAATTGAAGTTAGCTTACAAGAACCCCTGGAATTACTCACCGGAAGCTATGCTCCGCCGCGGTGCCGCGTTGGGTCGGGGCAGGGCATGCCGGTGTATTATCCGCGATGTGACTGCCTTCATCATGTCCGTTGTGGCTTGGGGTTGCCCGTGCGATGAAAATCCTTAGTTCTAGGGCGCCCATGCGTGGTTCCGGTAGATTCCGGTGAACTCGCCACCATAGGCGGTGGCGGCGCCGCCGCGCTCTACGGATTGGGCTGGAGATTTCACGTGGGCCGTTAGATCCTAGTTCAACGTACGAGATTAGAAAGTGCGCGTCCCCTTTCCTTTGATTTGATCGTAGCCGTCCATCTGGATCGAACGACGGGAAGTACAGCGCTAGTTTGGGGAATCTTCAACCGTGGGATTTTGACCAGACGGCTGAGATTCAGTTCCAGTATGGAAAACCTAGATCTAATCGGAGCCATTCCTTCCTCATCCAACGGCCAGATCCATCCCATACCCCTTCGTGGGTACATTTTTCTAAAGAGACCCTGACAAACACTGGAATCAACCCGCAGTCATAGCGCCGGTCGTTCTGAGTCTTAGGATTGTTTATGAAATAGACCCTGCGTTATTTTGTTATTATGCCCCCAGTCCAGGAATTAAATAAAACCAGAAAAATAGATTTAGAAATTGATTTTGAGTATAAAAATACTTGTAAAACTTGGGTAATTCATAGAAAATTCATATTAAGCCCAAATTAATCCGTTCCAGTTCCTATAATTTTGTAATATTATTGTCTATCATCTAGTACCATTGTTTTGACATGAAAGTCACATTAAAATTTATATCACATTTAATCTTGTACAAAACACATAGAATCTTCAGAAAATCATAACTCCTCCGTTTTAACTCCGATTTGATCCGTTCAAGTTCCATTAGTCTCGTAGCAACGCGTAGATTATTTTTACGCAGTGTATTCTTATGTTTGGTGTGATGTTAATTTTTGTCTATACCATGTTTGTTTGTATTGCTACGACTAGCGCGAGGATCTGAAGAATCACCCTGGTAACTGGAATCTCAAGTGCCAGGCAAGTTGTGCCCTTGATTCACTTTTGTTACCCAATAATGTTCTTTATAATCATTTACCATGCATAGGTTTAATTTTGATGGGACCCAATAGGTCACCCTAGATTGTTTATCTCATTACCTTGTTTACCCCTGAATCACATGGGTAGTTTTTTTGCTATTGCTTTATATGGTTTTGGGATAATCATTTATTATATCCATGTTCCAGTTATTATGTTATTTATTTATGTTCATGACAAGATCATTATGTTATTGTTAATTGGAACATGGAGCTTAACTTGAGAAACACGTGCCACCACAAGGGAGGAATGGGACCCCTTGGCTGACTAATTAGGAAAGCTAGTGGAAGACTACCTTAACCGAAAGGGGCAAGGGCAGTAGGGGAGTGGTCAGTGTAGGGAGGTCCTTGGTTGATTTTGCTGCGATGGCGGTCAGACAAGAACCCTGCATTGGAACTTCCTATAAACTGTAGCGGGTTTTCGGAAGCTAGTGGAACTTTGTAAAGGCCTCGTAGTGGATCCCTAGCCATTCACCTTGGTAGTGTCTAAGGGCCTAGCTAACCCTGGCGACATGGGAAACACGACTTGTGGGTAAAGGGTACAACCTCTGCAGAGTGTAAAACTGGTATACTAGCCGAGCTCACGGTCATGAGTGGCTCAGGACTCTCCGATGATTAAATTATGGAACCTAAACTCAATTTGTCATTTGCATTTGCATGGGATTTGTTATTAATTTTGTTCTATTATTTTATTATGGTTTGGTATTCACTTACACTTAGTAACTGCTAATAAAATTTTGACCAACTTATAAAAGCAATGCTCAGCTTTAACCTCTATTGTTGATCAGCCTTACACTTCATGAACTTCCACCTTTGGTGAGTTCATGCCACATTATTCCCCACAACTTGTTGAGCGATGATCATGTGTGAGCTCACCCTTGCTATCTCACACCCCCCCACACAGGTCAAGATCAGGTACCACTGGAGGAGGTGCATGGTGGTTGTGCGCTGTGTTCGTGAGAGTTCTAGGTCGTCGTCTCCCAGTTAACTTCTGCGCCAAGGATGATCCTTAATTCGTGTTATATTTATCTTTTATTTTGTAAGTCTTCCGCTATGTAATAAGTACTCTAATGTTATTGACATTTATCTCTATACACTCTGTTATTATATATGTTGTCTTCTTGGCGCATGTATGAGATGCACCTGGCTTTGTCCCTTAAAGCCGTGTGTGACAAACACATTATGCACATCCGATAGAGTAGCAGGTAACTCAAGTTGGTATGCCATCTCCCCAACTCGCCTAAAGATCAAGAATGGTCCAATATAGCGAGGGGACAATTTGCCCTTGACTTTAAATCTCCTCATTCCACGCAGTGGTGACACCTTGAGGTACACATAATCTCCTTCTTCAAATTCCAGTGGCCTCCTTCTATTATCAGCATAGCTCTTTTGCCTGGTTTGAGCCACCCTCAAATTCTCTCGAATTATATGGACTTGTTCTTCTGCTTCTTGAATTAGTTCAGGCCCAAAGAACTGTCTCTCTCTAGTCTGATCCCAATATAGAGGAGTCCTGCACTTTCTCCCATATAAAGCTTCAAAAGGTGACATCTTCAGACTGGCCTGATAGCTATTATTGTATGAGAATTCAGCATAAGGTAGACTTTTATCCCAACTTCCTCCATGCTGAAGGGCACATGCTCTCAACATATCTTCCAATACTTGATTAGTCCTTTCAGTCTGTCCATCAGTCTGAGGGTGATAAGCCGTACTGAAATTCAACTTTGTACTCATATTCTCATGAAAGCTTCTCCAAAATCTTGAGGTAAACTGTGAACCTCGATCAGACACGAGCTTCTTCGGTACTCCATGCAAACACACAATCCGAGCCATATATAACTCTGCTAGCTGAGAACCTTTATATGTAGTCTTAACAGGAATAAAGTGAGCCACTTTAGTCAATCTATCCACAATCACCCATATAGCATCATATCCTTTCTGGGTGCGAGGCAATCCTGTAATGAAATCCATACCAATCTCTTCCCACTTCCACTCGGGTATCTTTAGTGGGTGTAGTAGTCCAGCGGGTCTTTGATGTTCGGTCTTAACTCTTTGACACACATCACACTTAGCCACATGGGCAACTACATCTCTCTTCAATCCATACCACCAATATTTCCGTTTCAAATCCTGATACATCTTAGTACTACCAGGATGAATAGAATAATCTGGATCATGGGCCTCCTTTAAAATAGTCTCTCGAAGGCTTTCAATATCAGGAACACACATCCTGTCCTTGAACCATACAGTGCCCTGCTCATCTTCCGTAAATTCCGGAACTCGACCTTCAGTAATCAGATCCTTAATCTCTTTTATTTTAGCATCATCAAGTTGACCTTTGCAGATTTCTTGCTCCAAGGTAGGTTCCACATCAATAGTGACTCCTTCAGTATGAGCAACTATCCCCAGGTTAAGTCTCCTGAAGTCCTCAACAATCTCATCAGGTAGCTGGGCAACAATAGCTGAATGAACATGCTCCTTTCGACTCAAGGCATCTGCAACCAAATTTGCCTTGCCCGGGTGATAGTGAATCTCCAAATCATAATCCTTAATAAGCTCCAGCCAACGGCGTTGCCTAAGGTTGAGATCCTTCTGAGTGAATATATACTTCAAACTCTTATGATCCGTGTATACTTGACACTTGGTTCCCATGATATAATGTCTCCAAATCTTAAGCGCATGCACAACGGCTGCCAATTCCATGTCATGCGTGGGGTAGTTTAACTCATGTCTCCGTAACTAACGAGACGCATAGGCAATCACATGTCCTTCTTGCATAAGCACACATCCTAAGCCTTGGCCACATGCATCACAATAGATATCAAATCCTTTCTGTAGGTCTGGCATAACCAATACTGGTGGCGACATCAATCTTTTCTTCAATTGATCAAAGCTGTCTTGGCACTTCTCGTCCCGCTTAAATTCTCTTCCTTTCTCCAAAAGTGAAGTCATAGGTTTAGCAATCTTAGAAAATCCTTCAATAAATCTCCGATAATACCCTGCTAGTCCCAAGAAACTCCGAATCTCAGTAACTGTAGTGGGTACTCTCCACTCCATTATCTCCTTAACTTTAGCAGGATCCACTGAAATTCCTCCATTAGAAATAATATGACCAAGAAATGGCACCTCGCCAATCCAAAACTCGCACTTGCTGAACTTGGCATATAGCTGGTTATCTCGTAGCTTCTGTAGCACCAATCTCAGATGTTCCTCGTGATCACTATCACTCTTGGAATAGATAAGAATATCGTCGATGAACACCACGACGAATCTGTCCAAGTACTCCATAAACACCTTGTTCATCAAGTTCATAAAATAAGCTGGTGCATTGGTTAATCCAAACGACATCACAGTGAACTCATATAATCCATATTGAGTCGAGAATGCGGTCTTGGGAATATCCGATGGTCTAATCCTCATCTGATGGTAACCGGATTGGAGATCAATCTTCGAGAATACTCTAGCACCTCTCATCTGATCAAATAAATCCTCAATACGGGGCAACGGATACTTGTTCTTCACCGTAACATCATTAAGAGATCTATAATCCACACACATCCGCTGCGACCCATCCTTCTTCTGTACAAACAAGACCGGTGCTCCCCAAGGTGAGGAACTCGGACGAATGTACCCAGCCTCTTGTAACTCAGTTAACTGCTTCTTAAGTTCCTTCAACTCCTCTACGGACATCCTATATGGCCATTTAGAAATAGGGGCGGTTCCAGGTAAGAGATAAATAACAAACTCAACTTCTCTATCAGGTGGCATCCCTGGTAACTCCTCAGGAAAGACATCCGGAAAATCACTAACCACCCGGATGTTGTCACCAACAAACTCCTCAGGTATAAAGAACATTGCACGCATGGATGAGGAGGTTACTGCAATATTAACTTGAAATCTTTCTCCTTTAGTGGTAGTGAGTTCTATGGTTCCTCTACTACATGCTATAACGGCCTTTGCCTTTCTTAGCCATGACATACCAAGGATCAGATCTATACTGCTTGACTCTAATATTATAGCAGTAGCTCCAAATTCTCTACCCATAATGGTCAATGTCAATCTACGTGTCATTTGATTCGCCTCAATAGGCCCTTTAGGTGTAATTACTATCATGGATTTTCTCATATTTAGCAGCGATATTTCATTTGTGTTGGCATATCTAGCAGACATGAATGAATGTGTAGCACCAGAATCAAATAATATGGTTGCAGGAATTGCATTAACATAAAACATACCAAGTACGATGTCCCTACCATCCGGAGTAGCATCAACGCTGACTTGATTAACCTTGGCAATAGAATATCCCTTGCCAGATCCTGGAGTTTGCTGCCTGTTCTGAACTGGAGTAGTAGCAATCCTCTGTGGGCAGACATTTGCATAGTGACCAGTCTTCCCACACTTGAAACAAGTAGTGCCTGGACTCTGTCCTGAGAACTTCGTCGGGGTGCCAGTGGGGGTAACCTGTCGAGGAGGTGGAGTCCTCAGTGGTGATTGCTGAATTGGGCGCTAGCCTCCGCCAGTGCAAACTGGTGTACCCTAAGGTGAACTGTAGCGAGGACGAACACTGCTACTTCCTTGTCCTTGAGATATAGCCTTTCTCTTCAAATCTCCTAGCTGAACACGCTAGTGTTCAATAGCCAGGGCCTTATCAAGCAGCCTCTGAAATGATGGAAATGTGTGTGCCACTAGAGCATACTGCAGTGGTCCATTAAGTCCTTCAATAAAATGCTCCTGTTTCCTCTCATCTTCAGCAACTTCATCAGGGGCATATCTGGATAACTGGATAAACTTGTCGCGGTACTCGCTGACTGACATACTTCCTTGCTTCAGCGACAGAAATTCCTTCTTCTTAATCTTCATTAATCCAGCTGGTATATGATAATTCCTGAAATGTGTACTGAACTCCGCCCAAGTGATAGTATCAGCAGCATCATGGGCAGCAGTATATGAATCCCACCAGTCAGCAGCAGGACCTGTCAGTCATCCAGAAGCATATAAAACCTTCTCCCGATTAGTGCACTGTGCAATATTCAACATCTTCTCAACAGACTTCAGCCAATCATCCGCGTCCAGTGGATCAGGTGAGTTAGCGAATGTAGGTGGCTTATGACTCATGAATTCCCGGTGCTTATCTCGGGGTAGAACTGGTGGTGGAGGTGGAGGCAGTGGTACTTGTTGTTGTTGCTGCTGTTGTTGCATTTGCTGTTGCAGCTGCTGTTGTTGTGCCCTCCTTTCCTGGCGTATCTCTTCTCGTTCCTGGCGCAACTCCTGTCGTATATCTTCTCTTTCCTGACGCATCTCCTGGCGTTCTTGCTGCATCTGGGCACGCATATCAGCCATAGTGTCCGCCATTTGCTGCATCACCGCCATCTGAGCAGCAACCAGTGGGTCAACTCCGCCTGGTGGAGGATTAGGAGGATTCACCTCTGCAGGTTGTGGCTGGGGTTGTCTATATATCCACCGAGTGTGTCGATTAGGAGGCAAATCAATTCCACCACCCCGCCTGGTATTGACAATCTGAGTTAGATACATATGGTAAGACAAGGAAGGTATTTACAAATCAGGTTACTTTGGGGGAATTTATTAGCTAAGCAGATTAATATTTCTCCTACTAAAGCTAATTCAATGCCTTATGTTGGTACATGCTAAGATGTCCATCTATAATAATTCAATCAATCAAAGAAGCAAATCAGGCATTTAGCATCAGAACAATCAAACAACATTTTTAAAGAAAGTAGTTTTAAATTTTGTCTTAGGTTCCCTATATCTTAAAAAGATCATAGTGGTAGGATTCCAAGGTGTGAAATCCATCTTGTCTTAGAGTAGAAAAGATAAGATTAACCAGAGTAGATTAGCAGAAGGTGAGACAAGATCAAGATGAGATAAGTATAGAATGAGTCAGAGTAAGGTAAGTAGGAGAGGGTTTGTCCATTTCTACCTAGGTTTCGTCCTACAGTCAACATTTCCTCTGATACCACTTCTGTCACACCTGGCTTTAAGGAACAAAGCCAGGTGCATCTCATACATGCGCCAAGAAGACAACATATATAATAACAGAGTGTGTAGAGATAAATGTCACAATAATCAGAGTATTTATTACATAGCGGAAGACTTATTACAAAATAAAAGAATAAATATAAAACGAACTAAGGATCATCGGCGCCAATGTCAACTGAGAAACGCCACCTAGATCAAATCATACTCCTCGCCTTGTGGCTCCACCTGAACCACCTGCTCTTCTCCTGTGGGGGGGGTGTGAGACAGCAAGGGTGAGCTCACACATGATCATAGCTCAACAAGTTGTGGGGAACCAGTGGACATAAACTCACAAAGGTGTGAGTTCATGTGATGTGTAAGGCTAATCAATGATAGGGGTTAAAGCTGAGCATTGCTTTTAAGTAGTTGGTCCAAATTTTATTAGCAATTACTAAGTGTAAGTAAATACCAACCATATGTAAAGTAATAGAACAAAATTAATAACATCCCATGCAATGCAAATGACAAAATTGAATTTAAGTTCCATAATTTAAACATCAGAGAGTCCTGAGCTGCTCATGACCATGAGCTCGGCTAGTATACCAGTTTTACACTCTGCAGAGGTTGTACCCTTTACCCACAAGTCATGTTACCCATCTGCCAAGGGATCGCGACTTCCCATACACCTCTACCTAGGAAGCGTGGCAGGGCAACACTACGAGGCCTTTACAAAGTTCCACTAGCTTCCGAAAACCCGCTACAGTTTATAGGAAGCTCCAATGCAGGGTTCTTGTCTGACCGCCATCGCAGCAAAATCAACCAAGGACCTCCCTACACTGACCACTCCCCTACTGCCCTTGCCCCTTTCGGGTAAGGTAGTCTTCCACTAGCTTTCCTAATTAGTCAGCCAAGGGCGTCCCATTAAACCCTTGTGGTGGCACGTGGTTGTCAAGTTAAGCTCTATGTTCCAATTAACATTAATGAACTTGACATGAACATAAATAGAATAACAAGAATAATTGGAACATAGATATAATAAATGATTATCCCAAAACCATGTAAAGCAATAGCAAACTACCCAAGTGATTCAGGGGTAAACAAGGTAATGAGATAAACAATCTAGGGTGACCTATTAGGTCCCATCAAAATTAACCTATGCATGGATAAATGATATTAAAGAACATTATTGGGTAAAAAGTGGTCAAGGGCACAACTTGCCTTCAATGAGCTCCTGCTCAGCTACTTCAACCTGCTGCTCACCAGGCTCCTCGGTCATGGGCTCTTCTACTCGCCACAATACAAACAAGCACAGTGCATATAGAGAAATTAACATTACACCAAACATATAAACAAAATACACAGTAATAATCTACACATTAAAATAAAATTCTAAGAACAGGAATCATAATTTTTGGAGTTATAGATTTTAAGTTATGCATTTTCAAAGGTTTTATGTGTTTTAAATAGGATTAAGTGTGAGATTAATTTTCTTACTGTTGTCATGATAAAACAGAGGCTCTAAGTGATAGATAATAAAATTACAAAATTTTAGGAACTGGAATGGACTCATTTGGACTTAAAATGGATTTTCTATGAATTTATCAAGTTCTAGTACTTATTTATATAATAAAAACATATTTTCTAATTCCTTTATTCAGTTTGTCATGGCACTGGACTGGGCGCCAAATTAATAAAAGTCCAGGGGGCTCGGGACAAGAAACCCGAGACACAGCGCATAGTGACTAAAGGACGGCGGGTTGATTTTAATGAAACCGAGGGGCTCTTTAGCAATTTGCACGCGCGAAGGGGTATCGCGAGATCCAAGCCGTCCGATTACAAACCGGCGGTCCATATTAGATCGCAGCATATAACGTATATCTCATTTTGATCGTTAGATCTAATATCCACGGATGACGGCAATCCCGTCCCGACACAACCCTCACCGCCCGATATCGCGCCAATGCTCCAGATTATATCCGACCGAAAGAGTCACTTGCTTCTAATCATGGTCGTCCATCTAGACATCAATGGCCAGGCGTTTGTCTTCTTCCCTGACTTCGACGCGCGTGCACAATACCACGGCAGCCCCCCCCAGGTGACCATAACTACACGCGATCAATGATCGTCGAGGCACACAGGAGGAAGCTCACCGAGATGGAAGCGAGCCGACGTCGGTGTCGTAGGGCGGTCGTAGGCTTCGATGGCACGCGGTGTTTCATCCGAAACGCTCCCATCAAGAGCACGACGAGCACTGGCACGCGCGGTCCCCGCTGGTGAGGGGGTTGTGCACGCGAGGACGCTGCCACCGCGCGCAGACACGACCGGATTACCGCACCAAGCACCAGAAGCTGGGCAGCGCGTGATGAACAGCAAGCCTGAGGTTTTCTCTGGACGGAAGGGAAGGGTCTTTCTCTTACGCCGGCGGCGCGCTGCGATTCTGGGTTTCGGAGGCAAGCCAGGGTCGGTCGCGAGGTGGGGAAGGGTTTTATGCCGCAGAGGGGTTGCAACCACTGCAGTACCATGGCCCATGGACGGAGTCTCCCCCCCAGATCTCTGGCGGCCGATGCGCGAGTGGGTTGTGGGAGGTAGCGAGCGCGGGTGATGTGGGTCCCACGCGTCCACGATGCTGAGGGATAAGGAGAAAGGGTCTGACCACCCGGCCCTAGTTGACGGCGCAACGGAGAGCCAAACCCGAGCGCCCATTACCCGCTGCCAGGTGGGCCCCGTCTGTCATGCCAGCGGCGGTACATCCGCGGTTGGGCTGCGCGGGTGAGGGGTTAGACGGGCTGCGCGTTGGAATTGTGTATTGGGCCGACATGGTAGGGTCCAGTGGTATTCTTTTTTTTCTTTTAATTTTTATTTTCTGTTTTTCTTATTCATAAATATTTTGAATTCAAATTTGAATGTCAGTTATGGGTTTGTACTTATATCAAATGTGCCAAATTACATATGAGGATGAAGAGAATATATTTATGTATGTATTTTCCCTATGTTTCATATGGTATTTCTTTTCTCTTCTAAATTTCTAGAATTTCTTTTAGATTCTAAACTCCCTTTTGGACTTTAATATATTTACTGTCATATTATTTTTATATTGTCACAAAATGCATACATACAAAAAAATATCCAGCATGATGCAAGTTTTTATTTTGGGTATCTTTTGTTAATTATTTATTTGTTTAAATATGATTTTCACATGAAATGATGAATATAGGTAACACATATATGTAAGGGAAAATTCTTTCTCCTTTTGCACTTTCTTACAATTTGAGTATTACAACAGGCTCCTCGCGATTGACTCCATCAAACTTGCCGAGGATCGAGGTTAGTATAAACCTCAAGCTTATGCTAATTTAAAATCCTGTATGTCTGGAGAAAGTTAGATTTAGGACTAAGCTATGTGTGTTGTATGATGCTACTTGCGTGTAAAGGAATTTGTGAATCAAAATATACTTTCTTTTGCTTTTAGTTGCTCTTCCTCATTTTGGCTTCTCGTATTCCTCTCTTGGCTTGTCAGTTGTCACTTGGCATTGCATCGGTGAGGAGAGCAAGTAACAAATCAAAATCAAAAGAATAAATCACTTAGTATAGGTGTGTTCTGTGCTGCTACTTTTGCCTTGTTTGTAGTAGGTGGTCCTGAATTACTAATCCTCTATGTAATTCCAATGTTGTACTCTCAAATTTTTTTGTAGTTAAGCATAAAACCTTTATAACTAACCAGGTCTAAGAAAGTCACTAAGGTCCCATTTGTTTCATTTCATTTTGAGGAATTGGAATCTTACTATGGAATAGACTATTTTTTTAGAATGTGACATTCCACCACTTTTCAAAGTTATCATATAAGCCTATCTCAAATTCATGTGGTGAGAGATGAAAATTGATTCTATAGATTTACATACTATTTTTCCGATGCACAACTTATAGCACACTCTTTTACTTGCTTCGTTATTACATAAATGTAGTATATAACTATCTTTCTCATATGATTTAGGATAATATACAAATATATTACATATATAAATATAAATATATGAACTTAATTAGTTTTGTCTAAATTATAGTTATTAAAATGAAATTCAATTCCAACGAAACAAATGAGGCCTTAATTCCCTGTTCACAAGACTGTTGCCTTGAATTTTGAGGAGAGCATAATTCTTTGTTAGTCAGGTCATCGAAGGCCGAGCTATTTTTCACATTCTTAGTTATATAATGGTTTCAGGTTAACATGGACTTATCATTTTCTAATTTCCAACAAAGCAGGTTGATGAATTTACCGCAAGGCTGCTAGAAAGTCATTATAAAATGATGTCGATAACTAAGGAAGAGGTGAGTAAAATGTTTCTTATCAGCCTCTGTTTCAATTCTGACCTATAGGAAATGCTTCTTTCAAACTTTATCTTGTTTTTTATCTAGCCACTGATGTGTCCGATACACTTTTAGGATATACACTTAGGATTGCACCGGTTGAACTATATGTTGGATGATAAAACCAATTCACTACTTTAAATTGAAAACTCCATGAGATATTATTTTGCACTAGACACTGAGTTCATTTTATGTCATGTTTGACGATGGGTACATTAGCTTTCAACACATGATTCAATATAATTAATTCCAATGATCTCATGTAACTGTCTCTATAGCTATTTGAATGGATAGCATACAGTTTTGTGTGCTTTGTTCTGCTTTGTTGGCTAATATTTTTTTATTCAAATATGCTCCAATTACAAGTGAATTTTTTTAACAATGGATAATACTTTTATCATATAAAGCTGATTTTTGAATCATCTTCATGGACGCAGACCTAACATTTGTTGGCATATAAATCATATAAAGCTAGATTTTCAGAAAATAACATATAGTTCATAACGTATTTCAACTGATGAGTCTTTTAGAGTTCTGTTATCATAATATACTACCATTGATTGCTGTCAGGGTGCATGCCTTTTATTTCTAGGTATGGCACATAAAAAAGTAGGAACCATAATTGGATTACAATACTGCTCAGTGTGCATATGTTCTGTATGCTTTGATCTACTTTGCTCTGAATGTTCATAGCCCTTGTGCTCCTCATTCACCCACCTTGTAGGCATTTGGATAAGCGGATCGAACGTGTCAGAATATGTACCCGTGGAAATTATCGTAGAGCGCACACAATTATATGTATGGTTGTTTAGAATTGGCCAAAATTAGGCTTGTTCAACCGGAGTAGTGATTTATTAAGCCTACTGAAATGTACTATAGGTAGCATTCAAGTTTGCTGGTTTTTAATTCAATCTTCTTTACAATATTTGTAAGTTGTTTTAAAATTGAGTGGTCAACAGAGATATATCAAAATATTTCTTATCCAGAGCTCGTATACTATATTTATTTCATGAACTTAATTTTGTTGTTTTATGACTATCACAAAGTTCTAGAGACTAATTTTGATAACAACACAACATCGCCATACATATGGCTATATATATATATATATATATATATATATATATATATATATATATATATATATATATATATATATATATATATATATATATATATATATATATATATATATATATATCGTTGTATTATTTTTTCTCGTTGCAACGCACGGGCACTCACCTAGTTTAATATATATACAAGTATATATATACGTATAGTAGTCCATGAGGGAATTTTACTTTTATTGATATGTTTGATTCTTTGTTTGCCCAAAGGAGGAATAATAAAGCCAATCAAAGATATATTTTGTCCAGAGAAGAAGGAAAAATAATATAACACACCTCCGTTTTTATTTATTTGTCGCCGCGTAATTCAACTTTAATTTGGGCTAACACAGGTTAAATAAAATGAACGGAGAGAGTATATTATATTCTCTAAGTTAAAAATGTGTTGCATATATATGATAATTCAAAAGAGTCAAACATATATATAGTATATAAAGAACTCTGACCATTTGATCAGTCAAAAATATACTGGTAACTGACTCTCACCTCGACTTACAAAAATGGAAGGGTCGACCAAGAACGAGAGGGACACACATGTGTATTATGTATACACAGACATACAGACGAACCAACTATGGAAGATGGACAAACAACCACTCGTCAGAGGACTATGGAGGCCGAAACCAAGGAGCACGCCGTCACGACACCCGAAGGCTTAGCTAGACTGAGAGTACTAGATTCGTAGTCCTTAAGCTACTCCACGTATAATAGACTTGTGCCTTCTCTCTGTCTCGTCTGCTTGTAACCTCTACTACGAGCATTGAGCAATAAGATGCTGGTAGTGCAAGCCGTCAAAGACTGGATATAAAAACGTTATGCTTGAATCAGTATAAATCTCGTGTCCACTGAGCACAACATCCAGACACGGAACATGCACAAAATAATTTAATTGTCGATACTGGTTCGAAAAACCGACACCTAGAGACCACTCAAAAAACTCCTTGAGTAATGAGGTTAGTATATACCCTTACAATCAACAATCTCTCCATGCAACTACTTCTATAGTTTTTAATCGTCAATAAAATAGCCCTTGTTCTAGAGACGACTGGGTTAGTGAAACCTTATGGGGCTTTTTTAGAGGCATCTGACTATGAATTTAGGGTATGTTTTGACCTCTAGAGATAATTGTTAGCAGATAAAAGTAGATATATGGGTTCTAAACAGCCTAACTAAAGCGTCAACTAATTATTAGCTACACCTCTAGCTAACAATTAGTTCATTAGATGGGTTCGCCCAGCTAAAACCAACTAAAACTTGGCAAGAGATAATACTATCCTTTATTCTTTCAACTCATTTTTAGTCTTCACTCGATGCAGGAGCACTATGGGAAATTTGTTAGCTGGCTTGTCGGGATTTTTTTGACAGAGAATATATACAGGGTGGACCACGAATCCACGAGATCGAGAAACAAAGATAAAAACACAAACGAACATGAGATTTTAGATAGATTCAAGCTCTCGAGGTGAGATAATCACTACCGGAATCAGCTTCTTTGCCGTGTGTAGGGATGGATTCGGATATTTATTCGGATGTCATTTTTTTGGTCTTCTTTCTTCGATTGTGAACAACTAACATATAGAATTTGTTATGTAAATTTATATTCTTGTTTTTAGCATTGAGACTATTAATCTTCACAAAAAAATAAACATTAAATTCATTCTATATCTTTTTAAATAATTCATATAAAATTCGGATGTCTATTCGAATACGGATTCGGATGTTTTTTCACCTTTTTTGTTGTAGGGAGAAAATAATGTACACAAAAAATTATACAAAAATTTATTTAAATACTTCATAATATTCTTAATAACATTGCCGAAAATTAACTTTAAATTCTATGTATATCTATGCTAAAATATTAGATTTGTGATACAATTCGGATGTTTTAGGAACATCCCTAGCCGTGTGTCTCAGACACACGGCAAAGGCTATTTTACACTCGGCAAATGCTTTGCCGAGTGTAACACTCGGCAAAGAACGCTCGGCGAACTGTACATCGGCAACAGCATCTTTGCCGAGTACTTTTTGTCGGGCACTCGGCAAAGACTTTGCCGAGTGCCATTTGGCACTCGGTAAAGAAAAGTCACCGTCACGACGCCAAGTGACGGTGACGGATCCTTCGCCGAGTGCCCACGGCGACACTCGGCAAAGGAGGTTTATTTGCCGAGTGTCTCGTGAACTGGCACTCGGCAAAGAACCCTCCAGTGGGCCCCTTTGCCAGTCCCTTTGCCGAGTGCCTTGGCAGTGGCACTCGGCAAAGATGTCTTTGCCGGTTCCCAGGTTGCCTTCTTTGCCGAGTGCCATTTTCAGCACTCGGCAAAGACGGCTTTACCGGTTCCCAGGTTGCCTTCTTTGCCGAGTGCCATTTTCAGCACTCGGCAAAGACGGCTTTACCGGTTCCCAGGTTGCCTTCTTTGCCGAGTGCCATGGTCAGCACTCGGCAAAGATGGCTTTACCGGTTCCCAGGTTGCCTTCTTTGCCGAGTGCCATGGTCATAGCACTCGGCAAAGAACCCTTTGCCGAGTGTTACACTCGGCAAAGTGACCAGGATGTCCCTTTTTTATTTGTTTTTGCTGTTCCATCCAAACAAACAAAAGATATATATCATTCACATCACATTATATATCAATCACATCACAGAATGAACACATTTATCATCAACACCATATATATCACAAAGTGTCACTAATATAAGTCTCACAAATATAAGTATGTGTATTTACCAAGTCTGGATCACTAGCCAAACATCACCAACCGTCACATATATATCACAAAGTGTCACTAGCCAAACATCACCAACACTCACAAGACCAAGTCTGGATCATCAACGAGGTGGGCATCTGGACTGGTTCGGCGAAGGGCTGGACGAAGCATGAGGGTTGTTCGACGCCGCCGATTGACCCTGCATAGAGAATAGATTGTATGTGTGAGAACATATGAATATATATCATGCAGTACTAAAATTTTGATACTCACAGGAGTAGTGAACTCAGCAGGGTCATTTGCAGGGAACAACGGAGGTGGTGGAGCATGACCCTGTGCGGCGCCAAGGCTCTGCACGTACGCGAACATCTCCGCCATCCTCTTCTCCAGCTCCTCACGTTGCCTCCTCTCATCATCTAGCTGAGTCTGTAATATTTCGCCCTAATGTTACGATAATGCAAAGAGAAGATATATAAAAATTAATGAACGATGAATAGATAAGGAATAACCTGGAGTTGCTGGATACGATGCTGTGAGGTGTCCTGCCGAGGTCGTATGGCTGGGCTCGCGCTCGTGCTCCTTGCTCGCACCTGAGAGAGAGTGGGAGTGGAGGACGAGTCGATTGCCCCGTCGGCAATCCAGTACCGCCCATGCCTCTTGCCTCCTCCGACCCTCATGAGGACATCTCCGTCGATGTCCTCGGTCCTCGGATCGTAATCTGGCCCATGGACCTCCTTGGCCATTGCGGTGTACTCACTGAGTCGGCTGTGGATGGCGGGGTTGGTGTACGCCTCGGGCCCGTCATCCGGGTTGTAGGTGACGTCGGACATCGCCTTCCCCTTGTGGGCCATGGCATATGCCGAGAACGTGGAGCAAGGCGCGCCACCATGTGCCGCCGACTGCGAGAAAACTAACGATATGGTTAGAAATCATGTCTAATCGAAAGTTATATACCTAAATAAAAAAGAGCGCGTACCCATGCTTCCGCGTATTTGCCCAGGCTGCGGCTGCCTTGATGGTGGGAGGGACCTTGCATCAGCAAACGCCGTTCCCGGCTAGCGTTGTGCGCCTCGTCCCACTCAGCCGAGCACCACCTCTGCACCATCTTCTCCCAGCACTCAGGATGCGCGGCGCACCAATGAGGAATCATCTAAAAAAATATAAGTACACCGCATATCAGAAGATAAGAATAAGCATATTTAGTACCAATAATAAAGTTTTGTATTTACCTGCAAGTACTGGTCCGCAGTCAATGACATGGTTCGGGCGTCCTTCTTGTTCACCTTCTCCCCAAGGACGGAGCCGTGGTAAGTGACGATGGCCTGGATGCGCGCCTCGTAGTGCATGTCCACGACGAGCTTCTTACAGCACGTCGTAGACACCACATCCGCCCTGGCCTCGTATCCAGCATCGCACCTGAAGAAATCCTACATACAAAGACGATGTATCCATACATTATTTAAAGAATATGCAACAAATGCGACTTATTAAACAATATAGTGCGAGGAAGACTTACCCACAGCTCTTGCTTGACCCGCTCCGCCTTGTTGTTGAATTGTCTGCCGTCCCGATCTACTGCATCGGGGGCGACGGCGTAGTGGTCGAAGGTGTACGCTGGGCTCGTCACTCCGGCGTACTCGACAAGCCCAAGGAAGTGTTCCCGGCATAGAAGGCCGAGGATGCCATTGGGGTTGCGGCCGTGACCCCCTGCAGTCTCCAAAACCATCCAAGACCTGTCGAAGTGATTAAGATGAAGTATTAGTTTCTATTATTAATTTGAACATATAATATGAAAAAGCAGCAACAACATCTAAAGTTACCTACCTCTCTCCATCGGGTCGTATGAGCGGACGTCTGTCACGAAGTATGGGTCGCTTAGGTAGGCTCGCGGGACCTCGCAGGTAGATACTCCTCGAACCTGAGGAGCCAGAACCTGAGACGTCCTGCTGAGCGGCGACGTCGTCGTCGTCGTCCTGCTGCGCCGCATCGTCGTCGTCCTGCTGTGCCGCATCGACAGCGGCTTGCTGCTCCACCTGCTGCTGTACGGCGTCGTCCTGCTGCGCCTCCTCCTCCGTCCTACGGGTGCTCCTCCTCCCCCTCCCCCTCCCCCTCCTCGTCCTCGTCCCACCGCCCACCATCTTTGTCCAACAACCTGCAATTAAGAGTAAACAATTAAGCACAGATAAAAAAATATGTATTTAGAAACATATGCAAAATAAATGAAATATAGCATTACATCGATTAAAAATAATCTTCATATGTGTCCGGGTTAGCCGGATCATAAGTGTCATCATCACTATCAACCATTTCATAGTCAACATCATCTGAAGGCGCAACTTCATCATTGGCATTGCCTTCAAGTATTTCTAAGTCATTCTCATTTTGCACCTCATCATCCTCGTCATCAACAACCATTTCAATATCTACTTCCATTCCGATCGCTTCGGTTAAGTCTATCTCAAATTGCCCTTCGAGCCCATCTTCTTGGAAGAACTCTCCGTCATATGTGTCCGGGTCTAAGTTATAATCTTCATCGTTTGGAACAGGTAATTTAGCGTGCGGTGATACCTTATACACAACATCCCAACCCTTAAGATGTTGTTTCGTTTGGCACGCATATGGAAGATAATACACTTGTGTGGCCTGTTGGGCCACAATGTAGACATCGTCTCCTGTTAAGGTGGAATCCTGTCGAATTTCGACTATCCCAAGATTAGAATGTGTCCGTCTCGTAACTTCAGGGTCAAACCAATGACATTTGAATATCACTGGAGTAAGAGGTTTGGAACCATAAAAATTGAGTTCATATATTTCTTCAATTCTTCCATAATACTCGACCTCGTCAAGCCCGGGCGTAAAGACTCCAGAACACGTGGTTTTTCGATTGGGCCGACTTTGGTCGTAGCTTGTTGTGCGAAAACGGTATCCATTGATGTCATACCCAGAAAATTTCCTGACCCTATAGGCAAAGCCATTGGCTACTTGTCTCAACTCGGCACTCATAGACGGCTCTCTTTGGCCCTGCAAGTTCAAACACGCTAGATTGTTATATTATTCGCACGTAAGAGCAACTTGGAATAACAAACTAAGCACGTACCTTATGTTTAAACCAGGAAATGAAATCGGGCAATCCATTTCCCGCACCCTTTCTAAGAAGGGTATCATATTCCTGTGGAGTTGGGTCCCTTGATCGACGCCAGAATTCATGAAGAAATTGCTCCATGTATGGCGTCACCTCTTCAAGGTTGGTCAATACATATAGCATGATATGGCGCCACTCTTCATGTCTCAGGGTCTTGGTGGTCGAACCACTCGCGCTTCCGAGTTGCCCTCGAAAAATGCTGAGGTTCGATTCATTGCCGCCATCATTGTAACGAGGGGGTGGATTATGCACGCTCGGCAGTTTGTCACCATAGTAAGTTGTTGTGAAGTTTGACACCTCCTCCAGTATGTATGCCTCTGCAATGGAAGCCTCGATTTTGCATTTATTTCTACATTTCTTTCGGATACTCTTTAGACATCTCTCGATTGGATAGCACCAACGTCCCTGCACGGGCCCCCCCATTCGTGCCTCATATGGGAGATGAATAATCAAATGCTGCATCGGATTGAAGAAGCCGGGTGGAAAGATCTTCTCCAGCTTACACAGTAACACGGGTGCCATCCTTTCCAAGTCTGCAATCATGGTCCGAGCTAACTCTTTTGCACAAAGCTGGCGGAAGAAATAGCTCAACTCTGCAAGCGCTAGCCAGACATGCTCAGGGACATAGCCTCGAACCATCGCCGGAAGAATTCGTTCAATCCATATGTGGAAGTCATGACTCTTCATCCCTAAGACTCGCAGAGTAGATAAGTTCACCCCCCTACTAAGGTTAGCTGCATACCCATCAGGGAACATTAACATCTTGATCCACTGTAGTACTTCCTTCCTCTGGGCCCTGCTCAGGACGAAATCGGCCTTAGGCCTTCTCCATGTCTTACCACCACTAGGCGGCTTCATCTCTTGGTTTGGTCTATCACATAACTCTGCCAGATCCACTCTTGCCTTTACGATATCCTTTGACTTATCAGGAATCTCCATAATTGTCGCCCAAAGTGCCTCGGCGACATTCTTTTCAGTGTGCATCACGTCAATGTTGTGTGGAAGGAGCAGGTCATCATAATAGGGGAGCCGAGTCAAGCCCGACTTATGTGTCCACATATGTTGCTCACCATATCCCACAAAACCACCTTCTGGGTTGGCCACGAGACCATCTATCTGTTCGCGAACTTCGGCACCAATCATCATTGCAGGTGGGCGGTCTGTCACCACGACACCTTTCGTAAAGTTCTTGATGTCTTGTCGGAATGCATGGTCAGGAGGGAGAAATTGTCGATGTTTATCGAATGACGAATATTTGCCACCCTTCTTCAACCAAATGAACCTAAGAGCTTCCTTGCAAACTGGGCATGGGAACTTACCGTGAACACACCAGGCGCAAAATAGCCCATACGCCGGAAAGTCATGCATGGAGTACTGGTACCAAACATGCATTTTGAAGTTTGTCTTCGTAGCTCGGTCGTACGTCCATACCCCTTCCTCCCAAGCACGGACCAATTCATCAATCAAAGGCTCCATGTACACGCCCATTTTATTCCCCGGGTGTCCAGGAATTATCAACGACACGAATATGTTCTGTCTTTGAAAGCATACGCCAGGGGGGAGATTGATGGGGATAACGAACACGGGCCAACATGTGTATGGGGCAGCGGTCATTCCATAGGGATTGAACCCATCTGTGGCCAGCGCAACATGAACATGTCGAGCCTCTTTGGCTTTCTCATGGTGAATGGCATCAAAGTGGGTCCATGCTTCACCATCGGATGCGTGAACCATCTTGTCAGGATTGTATCGTTTGCCTTTTTTGTGCCATGTCATCTGTTTCGCGGATTCCTCTGTCATGTATAGACGCTGGATCCTCGGTATGAACGGAAGGTGGCATAGGATTGTCACGGGGATGTCGAGCTGCTTCTTCTGTCCATCAGCAGAGTCTACCTCCATGAACCTAGACGATTTACACTTCGGACAGTACTTTGCCTCAGTGTGTTCTTTCCTAAATAGGACGCAGCCCTTCGGACAAGCATGTATCTGCTCATACGTCATCTTGAGTGCACGAAGGAGTTTCTGTGCCTCGTACATGCTCTTTGGCAGAACGTGATCCTCCGGAAGCAGGCTGCCAATAACTGTCAACAAACCATCGAAGGCGTCTCGACTCATGCTATACTGCGACTTCAACGCCATTATACGCCCAATGGCATCCAGTTGAGAAACCTTTGTCTTGCCGTGAAGGGGTTTCTGTGCCGCGTCAAACATGTCGTAGAATGCCTTTGCGGTCGCCTCTGGCTCGTCCTCCGTACGTCCTTCGGCGAACTGTGCCTCGTGATAGTCGTTCAACATGTCTGCTACCCCGGCATCAGCATCGTAATCCTCGACGCGTTGTCTCACCACCTCCTCTCTCGTGCGATGCGCTTCACCATGGAAGATCCACCGAGTATAGTCCGGCGTAAATCCATTCTTCCAAATATGTTCTACCATGGCCTTCTTTGGTTTTCTTTTCCGGTTGTCACATTTGCTGCACGGACAAGGGACTAGGCTAGCTCCTTTAGCAGCTTCGCCATATGCCCGTTCCACGAAAGCATCGGTCTTCCTAATCCATTCTGGGGTGACATCATTACGTCGAACGCGGCCCGTGTACATCCACTCACGGTCCTCCATCCTCTAACATATATAACCGAGTATAGTTTAATATAGACATGTAATGCATGTACACTACGTTCCTACCTTCTAATAGGTGAGGATAGGTCCTAATCCCACCCGCGGTTGCGTAGATGGAGTTAGTTTCCATGCTCTACTCCGATCCGAGATAGAATTTCGGCAGCACCTCCCCGCTGTTCTCCGGATACACGTCCTGGCAGGGAGAGTGTACTGTCCGGAGAACAACAGGGAGGTGACGCCGAAACTCTTTCTCGGACCGGAGTAGAGCATGGAAACTAACACCATCTACGCAACCGCGGGCTGTCCAAAAAACGTGGACAATTCGAAACTGATACATTTGTAGATATGCAAAGATCTGCATATCTACACCGTATCACTTTCGAACGGGAGACGCCTAACTGGGTTACGTGATCTACGACCATGATGCGGAAATAGAGGTTATACCTAGGGTGGCGGTGGAGTCAGGCTAGTGGGGCTGTGGCGGGTCGGTGCAGTGGCGACGCGACGCGGTGCAGGCAGACCCGCAGCGGCTAGGAAGACAAGTATCTTCTCTGTAAAAAAGAAACACAAGTCTATTAATACAAAAAAAAATCGACAGCACCTCCCCTGTACGTTGAGGTTTTTAAAACCTGCAAATAACACTAACAGCACGATGGCTGACATGCACACAGTAACAAAAAAATCACCTAAAGTATACACTGCAAAGGTAATAGAGCAATCTAATTAGTGCTGAGAACAAGTGAGCACAAGAATTAAATCCTAATTTAAGGGTGTGTATTAGGATTATCTAATACACATGATTCTAACCTCGGTCTGCGCAGGGTTTTGAGAGCATTTAGGATTATCTAAAGCACATTCAGAGTCATCGTTGCCGAGCTCAACACAAGGTAAAAGCAGCTCCGACTTTGCCAGACGGGCCGCACACGGCCAAAAGAGCTATCGTTCCCGGGCCTCAACACACCCAGACTCGAGGCAGCTCCAATTTTTCGCCAGCGATCTTGATCCAACACCCACCTCTGGTTTTTACCCGACCTCCAAAACAAAGTAAAGTCTCAACGCGGAGGCGGTAGCGGCAGCAGCGTCGATCGATCGGCCGGCGTCTACGGCCTACGTTCGACTTGCTGCCTCGACGGACGGCCGGCTCGATCTCGACCGATCGCCGGTCGTCGATCGGAGATCGATGGAGTTCACCACTCCCCCGCCCGCGACCCGGTTGGGCGGCGGAGAGGAGAGGGCGGCTGCTGAGCACAACCAGCACCACCAGCAGCAGCATGCGACGGTGGAGAAGGAGCACATGTTCGACAAGGTGGTGACGCCGAGCGACGTCGGGAAGCTGAACCGGCTGGTGATCCCGAAGCAGCACGCGGAGAAGTACTTCCCGCTGGACGCGGCGGCGAACGAGAAGGGCCTCCTGCTCAGCTTCGAGGACCGCACGGGGAAGCCCTGGCGCTTCCGCTACTCCTACTGGAACAGTAGCCAGAGCTACGTGATGACCAAGGGCTGGAGCCGCTTCATCAAGGAGAAGCGCCTCGACGCCGGGGACACAGTCTCCTTCGGACGCGGCATCAGCGAGGCGGCGCGCGACAGGCTTTTCATCGACTGGCGGTGCCGACCCGACCCGCCCGTCGTGCACCACCAGTACCACCACCGCCTCCCTCTCCCCTCCGCCGTCGTCCCCTACGCGCCGTGGGCGGCGCACGCGCACCACCACCACTACCCAGCAGATGGGCACACGGAACCAGTAACACCTTGCCTGTGCGCCACACTCGTTGCCACTAAAATGAGAGCATCATCTTCGCAACTGTCACTCACACGCTCCAACCTCTCTAGGCCGCCACAACCTAGAATAGCCAGAGTCGATGGCGCCCAGCCACGGCCGTCGTCGTCACCACGCCAGCCACAGTCGTTGTGGTGCCGGTCGTGCCAACCGCAGCCACGGCGAACGGCCGGCGTTCCTTGAGAAAGATGTCGCACTGGACGCTGCCCGGGTGGCTGCAGAAGGGGCAGGATCGGACCTGGAGGTGGACGACGACCTGGACCGCCGTTGGGAAGGCCGGATCAGCGAGCTGGCTAGCCTAATCTAGGAGGCTGGTCGTTGTCTACTGCTCCTCCCTGCTAGCATGGGCGGGTGGCGTGGTGGCTCGCACGACTGACTCGTGGCGGCGATGCCCGCGCTCGCGTGGCTGTGGCTGGCCAGCGGGGCTGGCTCGCTACGGCGGCGGCGTGGTTTGCCTGGGTCAGGGGCGTTGGTCGTCGACGGATCTACGACTGTCAACGGCGCCTTCTGCAGGTGGTGGGTCGTGGGGCTAGGGCCGAACCATGAGCCTCTCCAGCTAGATTCATCTCCCCGCCTCTCGTTTCGGCCTATGGTGTGGGGAGGGCTGGCTGGCTCCGTGCATTGGCACGTGTGGTGGGAGGTCCTCCGGCGAAAGCCATGCTCGCTTTCGGGCGGACAGTAGTGACGCCCGCGGGCGCCAGCCCTACCCTATTGAGGGTGCCGTCTTTAGACCTCTCACCCCCATGCGGGAACCCTCGCCTCGGCCTTCTTGGGGTCTTTCGCTAGTGCTCGACCGGCGTTGGGGCTCTAAGGTTTGGGGCTTCTGGATTGGTGCGTTGTTGGACGGCAGAAGGTGACAACGCACGGCGGCTTGGTGGGTGACTTCGGCATGGCTGACCCTTCAACTTTCTCCTTGGTGCTAGCGATCTACGCTACTCTGCAAGGTCTTTGGAGGGATGTCACCTTCTGCCTCGTATGGGATGTGCCGAGGCTTGGCAACGATGGCGTGCCTCGGTCTTATTCCTTGCCGAGTGCCTCGTATGGTGGTGCAGAAGAACTGACGAGCTAGTGGATGGTCCCAACGCGTCCTACATCACGCCGACCGCTCTCGACCGCTGGGAGAAACGGCTGGAGGATCTCTTTGAGGGCCGCCCGTACGACATGTACGACGCCGCGCTCTCGGACACCGTGTCCAAGTTCCCCGTCGATATCCAGGTAAACCCGTCCGTCCATCCATCCATCCAATCAGCAGGAGGAACAAATTTACCACAAGACGTCTGGAAACCACCGGCCACAAAGACGTCTGGAGATCTGCATCTGCTAACAACGTTTTCTCTCCTTTTTTTTTCCAGCCGTTCAAAGACATGGTCCAAGGAATGAGGCTGGACCTGTGGAAGTCGAGGTACATGACCTTCGACGAGCTCTACCTCTACTGCTACTACGTCGCCGGCACCGTCGGCCTCATGACGGTGCCTGTCATGGGCATCGCTCCCGACTCCAAGGCCTCGACCGAGAGCGTGTACAATGCTGCTCTGGCTCTCGGCATCGCTAACCAGCTGACGAATATTCTCAGAGACGTGGGCGAAGAGTAAGTGCTGGCTTTATTCACAGCTAACTAAGCATATATATTCACAGCTGTCGCGGACGGAATTTCAGTGCGAGGAGGGGGAGAATATACCTTCCTTGGCGGCGTAGGGGCGGCGGGGCGCGGCCCGGCGATGTGGGGGCGGGGCGCGGCGCCCGGCGGCGTGGTGGCGGCGTGGGGGCGGCGGGGCGCGGCCCGGCGGCGTGGGGGCGGGGCGCGGCGCCCGGCGGCGTGGTGGCGGCGTGGGCGCGGGCCCGACGGCGTGGTGGCGGCGTGGGTGGCGGCGCGGGCCCGACGGCGTGGTGGCGGCGTGGGTGGCGGCGTGGTAGAAAAGAAAAACGGAGTGAGCGCAGAGAAGAAGAGAGGAAGACGACGGTTGTATTATTCAACGGCTTTGCCGAGTGCCAGATCGCGGGCACTCGGCAAAGAATTTTTTAAAAATTTTAAAGTACATTTTGCCGAGTGCCCGCGATCTGGCACTCGGCAAAGACGGCTTTGCCGAGTGCCAGGTCTGAGGCACTCGGCAAAGCATTTATTAAAAATTTTAAAATACATTTTGCCGAGTGCCGACTGACAGGCACTCGGCAAAACCTTAACTTATTGTTTTTGCCGAGTGCTGCCAGGCTGGCACTCGGCAAAGAGAGTCTTTGCCGAGTGTCTTTTTTGGACACTCGGCAAAGTACATTTTTATTTTTTTATTTTACCAACCAAAAATTTTTGTGGTATGTTCCTACACTATATAGACCTACATATACCATTTTGGGTCAATTATAACAGTGTTTTCTATAGCTGGTACATTTAGTTTGTTTATTTGAATTTCTTCGGAAAATTCAGATTTGAACTGCAGGTCACTTGAAACTTGGAAAACCGTGCATGCAAAAATGATATCCATGCTACATAGCACAAGTTACGACCGATTTCAGGAGCGGACCGGAAACTTCGAGCACTATGCTCACTCAACATGGTCGTGAACTTGCCATACAACTGTTTAAAAAAATTTATAAAACACAAACAAACTTAGAAAATCATGAAACGTGTCCACATGTCATGATATCATATGTAGAGTCTGTGATAAAAAATTTAGAATGTTTGGAGAAAGTTGTGAGACATTATGTGTAGAAACCTAAGAGAACCACACATGAAATCATAGAGTTTCAATGTAGATCTCTTAGGTTTGTACACATAGTGCGTTACAGCTTTCTCGAAACTTTTTCAAATTTTTATCACAGCCTCTACATATGATATCATGACACGTGGACAGGTTTCATGATTTTCTGACTTTGTTTCTGTTTTATACAATTTTTAAACACCTGGATGGCAAGTTTACAGTAATGTTGAGTGAGCATGGTGCTCGAAGTTTCCGGTCCGCTCCTGAAATCGGTCGTAATTTGTGCTAAGTAGCATGGATATCATTTTTGCATGCACGATTTTCCAAGTTTCGAGTGATCTGCAGTTCAAATCTAAATTTTCCGAAGAAATTCAAATAAACAAACTAAATCTACTAACGATTGAAAACTCTGTTAAAATTGTCCACAAATGATACATGTAGGTCTTCATAGTGTAGGAACATACCACAAAAATTTTGAGAGACAAAAATAAAAAAATAAAAATATACTTTGCCGAGTGTCTAGGGTTGACACTCGGCAAAGTATGCTTTGCCGAGTGCCTACTATGTGGCGCTCGGCACAGAACCTCTTTGCCGAGTGCCAGCCGTTGACTCTCGGCAAAGACTGACGGCCGTCAGCTTTGGGACGGCCGCTGACGGCCGTTTGCCGAGAGCCCCCTTTGCCGAGAGTTTGACACTCGGCAAAGTTATCTTTGCCGAGTGTCGCCCTGTGCCGAGTGTTCAGCACTCGGTATAGGTTGCTTTGCCGAGTGCCTAACTTTACCGAGTGCGGCACTCGGCAAAGCCTTGTTTGCCGAGTGCCCGACAAAAGACACTCGGCAAAGAATACAACACTCGGCAAAGCCTGCGATTCCGGTAGTGAATACACTACATCATGCATGTGTTTGTTTGTGGCTATTGATTATGATTTGATAGTCCCTCGTTTATCGTCCAAGGAGGGGGCAATTATAGGAAACCTATCTAGAACCATACCTGGTGTTTGGTTATCCCAAACTAAAATTTAGCCCCTATCATATCGAATGTTTGAACCTCCGTTCCGGGTATTAAATGTAGTTGGATTATAAAACTAATTTGTCAGCCGAAAATTAAAAGACGAGACGAATCTAGTCCAGTTGGTTGGGTCTATATTTCATACTCCTATTTAAAAGTCAAACGCTTGATGTGACCCGGGCTAAACTTTAGCAGGGGCAACCGGGGGTGTTTGGTTGCTCCTGCTAAAGTTTAGTCCGAGTCACATCAAACGTTTGACTTTTAAATAGGAGTATAAAATATAGACCCAACCAACTGGACTAGATTCGTCTCGTCTTTTAATCTTCGGCTGACAAATTAGTTTTATAATCCGACTACATTTAATACCCGGAACGGAGGTTCAAACATTCGATGGGACAGGGGCTAAATTTTAGCGGGGTGTAAAACTGTTTTCTCTGTTGTGGGGGACAGATATCTCCGGGTCCACTAAAAGGCAAGAAGGCCTCGCGAAAGGCTTTAGGCCCATTATTTCGCAAGGCCATCCCTTCATGGGCCAGGGGAGGAGTGTCTGGCAGAATGGACCAGCGCAAGATCGGATCAACTCGAGCCCGTGCGGCTCAACGAATTCAAACGTCATCCACAGCAGTGATCCGATTCTCCCGCGTAGCGTCCTCAGACATCGGAACTAAATGATGATAAGTCGACAGAGTTATAGGGAGATAAGCTCAGTCGGTTCACTATTACTTAGGCGCACATTGTTATCATATCCGCATGTAACGCTCCACGGTCGAGTATATAATGCCTAGAGGGCACCCCATCAAACAACAACTCATTCATTAGCCGTCTACTTAGCTCTCTAGCATCCCCCGAACTAGAGAACTCCCCTGTAACCCACCACATAAAAGATCCACACCAGGAAGTAGGGTATTACGCCCCTCTAAGCGGCCCGAACCTGTATAAAATTGTCCATTGTTTCTCGTGCGCCTAGCACGAACCATCGAGCTACAGTCGGTAACACCGTCCTACTCCAAAAAGCACCTCGAGGGGCAACCCCAGATGCGCGGTCGGACTCAAAACACCGACAGCTGGCGCGCCAGGTAGGGAGTGTGTCACCGATCCAAGTTAGCTCAATAGCCATCACCCTTCAGCACAAGATTGCTCTCCGCCCCGGATCCATGTTCTGCTTCGGAACCATCTCGTTCGTGGCAGACAAAGAAGGGACTCTGCATCGTCTAGCGGATCCGTCGGAGAAAAAGATTTCCTTGAAAATCTCCGAGAAAGCTGAAACGAAGCGGGAGATAGCGCAACCTCCAGCACTCTGGACGGAAATTACTTCCTGCAAGACAGAAGCGGAGAGTTCATTCACCCGGAGAACCCCGTTGTCCACCTCATCCACAGAAGGATGGAAACAGATCATAAGGAAAAAAGAAACAAAGACCCGTCAAGCTAACCTTCTGGTACCTCCGCCCTCAAAGGAGAACAGAAAGAAGCTTGTCGTCACGACAACTCTATTCTACCCCGATGTCCTCTTCATCAGGGGGAGAGTAGAATCATCCCCCGTCTCCGATGATGAACCGACCGCACCAGGGGAAGAACCTTCTCAGCGGGAAGCTCGCCGACGAAGGAACCGACGCCGTAATGTCCGACGACATCATAAAGCCGGAGAGCGGGACCCAGTGCAACCTGTGTCACGAGATGAGATCTCGGAGGCAGGAGAAACTCCAGATGAACGAGTCTTTAGGGAAAGGAGGAATTCCCACCGACGAGATCGTCGACAAGCTCAAGAGCAGGCCGAGCAGGAGGCGAGACATTGTCGAGAGAACCCTCTCTTCGGACGAAACCTAAACTCCGACTTCGCCCGAGCCATGAACACGCTAAGCGAGGTCGGTGGAGTGTTGGCTCGGATAGCTGATGGCCTCTCCCGGACTCCAGACGTCGAGGGCTATCGGCAGCTGCTCACTCGGGCAGCTAACCATTTTCTGCCTCTCTCTCATCCTCCAAGCGATCTACGACACGCCATCAATAGTCGACGGGACGGGTGGAGCTCCATCAATGCTTCGCGCGCATGACGACATGAGAACGAGATTCGGCACCGAGAAGAGTACGATCGGGATCACGGCATCCCTGCACGAAGTCAGGCCACCAGGGTTGAATCAGCAACAGCTTCAACTGGCGGCACAACCAGGGGACGGTCGAGGTGGCACATCAACAATTCCCCTCCCAGGATCGACACCACAATCGTCGATAGGAGGACATGTGTGGAGTATCAGCACTCACAATGCGTCTCAGGGCCATTCAGTGGCCCCCTAACTTCAAGGTCTCCAACGTCGACAAATACGAGCCTAAGCAGGACCCGGGAGGCTGGTTGGCCGTCTATACCACCGCTGCCCGGGCCGCTGGAGCAACTGAAGATGTGATGACCGCGTATTTGCCCATTGACCTTGGGCAAGATGCGCTACAATGGCTACAACATCTGCCACGACACTGCATCGACGATTGGAGTGACTTCAGTTGGTGTTTTATCGCCAACTTCCAATCCCTCTCCGATAAGCCGGCGCAGCCATGGGACCTCAAATCCATCAGGCGCCGAGGGGATGAGACTCTCCGGTCATACCTTAAAAGGTTTTAGCCCATGAGAAATCGTATCCTCGAGATTGCAGAAGCAACGGTGATCGAGGACTTCTACCGGGGATCTAATGACTCGGCCTTCGTCTGAGCCATACTACAAAAGGCGCCGACTACCTCCGAGCAGCTATTCAGGGAAGCGAACCTCTACATCACCGCCGACGAACGGGCTCAGGACCTCATCGGAGAAACGAAGCCTACACCGCCGGCACCACGACGCGACACAAACCAACAACCCGACAAGCGTTGGGAGAAGAGGCCTCGCGAAGAGGTCCACGCCGCTGGACCACCCGTCTCTCGTGCCTAAGGAGAACTCCGTGGAGGCGAACGAACATTGGACGACATCCTCGACACCCAATGTTCGTACCACAAGGATATGTGCCACACCCTCCGGAACTATAGAGACTTCAAGCACTCCATTGGGAACGGCCGACCCTTCCAACCTCTGCCACCTCCCCCACCACGAGGAGGACCCGGAGAACCTCGACAACCCCAGCAGCAGGAAGGGGGAGGAGGCGGAGCATTCCTGCGCGTCGACAGAGAAGTCAACATCATCTTCAGCGGACACGGGTCACAAGAGAGCAAGAGGCAGCAGAAGCTCAACGACCGTCAGATACTGGTGGCGGCCACCAGTCCTCCCGCCCCGTACCGATGGTCCAAACACTCGATCACCTTCACTCGGGCGGATCAGTGGTTCAACTTCGATCATCTGGGCAAATACCCGCTCCTTGTCGATCCGGTGATCTGAGAGAGCAGGGTGAAGAAGGTGTTGGTGGACGAGGGAAGCAGCATCAACGTCACCTTCCCCTGGACACTCCTAGGCTTGGGAGTTGCACTCAAAGAGCTCCATGAGTCAGACACTCCTTTCTTCGGCATTGTGCCGACTGAAGGAGAATATCCACTCGGACATATCTACATGCCAGTTACCTTCGGAACTCCGAAAAACTACAGAACCGAGTTCTTAAGGTTTGAGGTAGCAAGCTTTGACTGTGGATACAACGCCATCATTGGCAGGCCGAGATTAGTGAAATTCATGGCCATTCCGCACTATTCATACATGATATTGAAGATGCCGGGACCACAAGGAATCATCACCGTACGCGCTGACTTCCAAGGCGCCGCAGAATGCTTCTGAGTGGCCATTCAGGCGGCTCTCACCACCAAACCACCAACAACTTCCTCCACGCAGGCGAACTCAAAGCCTGAGGAAGACCTCGCAATACCCGCAAATGAAGCTCAAGCCGTGACCTCTATGCGGTCGACTGAGGAAACAAAGAGAATCAACCTCGGGTTCGCAGATGAACGCAAGACTGCCATCATCAGCTCTAGCTTGGATGACAAATAGGAAGGCACGCTCATCCAGTTTCTGCAAGATAACCGAGACGTATTCGCATGGCAACCTGCAGATATGCCGGGAGTCCCGAGAGAGCTAGCCGATCCGACAAAAGTTGTGTTGTTTCACGCCCGATAAGAGAGAAGCTATCCATGCCGAGCTAGCTCACTTAGTCGCAGCAGGGTTCATTAGAGAAGTACTGCATCCTGAGTGGTTAGCAAATCCTGTTCTTGTACTCAAAAAGAATAAAGTGGATTGGCGCATGTGCGTCGACTATACAGATCTCAACAAACACTGTCCGAAGGATCCCTTCAAACTTCCCAGAATAGATCAGTTGGTAGATTCAACCGCCGGATGCTCTATGCTGTCATTCTTGGATTGCTACTCAGGATACCATCAAATTAGCTTGGCAAAAGAAGACGAGGAAAAAACAGCATTCATTACCCCGTTTGGAGCTTTCTGCTATACCTCCATGTCGTTCGGCCTCAAAAACGCTGGAGCGACCTACCATAGAGCCATTCAAACATGCTTAGCCGATCACTGGGGCAAGCGGGTAGAAGCTTATGATGACGATGTAGTGATTAAGATAGAGGACTTAGAAAACTTCATTGAAGATTTGCAGCTGGTCTTCAATAGTCTGAGGCGATATCGATGGAAGCTCAATCCAGAAAAATGTGTCTTTGGAGTGCCAGCAGGAAAATTGCTCGGGCTCATTGTCAGCCACCGAGGAATTGAAGCTAACCTGGAAAAGATTGAGGCTATCATGAGGATGGAAGCACCACGATCGCAGAAGAAAGTGCAAAGGATTACTGGATGCATGGCAGCTTTAAGCAGGTTCATATCAAGGTTAGGAGAAAAAGGCCTACCATTCTACAAATTGCTCAAGAAAGTGGACAAGTTCTAGTGGACCTCAGAAGCTCAGGAAGCCCTTGATGCACTGAAGAAGTTCCTGACCACACCGCTAATGCTAAAGCCGCTACGTCGAGCCATGTCAAACCAGCCGGCAGAAGATCTGTTGTTGTACATCTCTTGCACAACTCACATGGTAAGCACCGTGTTGGTAGTCGAGCGGGCAGAGGAAGGACACGCATATCCGGTACAACATCCCGTCTACTTCATCATGGAAGTTCTGGGACCCTCTAAAAAGAAGTATCCTCAAGTTCAAAAGCTATTGTATGCAATACTTCTAACTACACGCAAGCTCCGTCACTAATTTGACGACCACAAAGTCATAGTAGTCACCGGGTTTCCAATAGGGGATATTCTCCACAACAAAGAAGCCATTAGAAGAATAGCCAAGTGGGCCTGTGAGCTGGGAGCTCACGACATTGAGTTTCGACCTCGCACCGCAATAAAGACCCAAGTGCTAGTCGACTTCATATCAGAATGGACCGAGCAACAAGTACTAGATAACTGATAGTCGCCTAGAGGGGGGTGAATAGGGCGAAACTGAAATTCTTAAAATAAACACAACTACAAGCCGGGTTAGCGTTAGAAATATAAACGAGTCCGCGAGAGAGGGCGCAAAAACAAATCGCAAGCAAATAAAAGTGTGATACGCGGATTTGTTTTACCGAGGTTCGGTTCTCGCAAACCTACTCCCCGTTGAGGAGGCCACAAAGGCCGGGTCTCTTTCAACCCTTCCCTCTCTCAAACGATCCCACGGATCGAGTGAGCTTTCTCTTCTTCTCAATCAACCGGGAACAAAACTTCCCCGCAAGGGCCACCACACAATTGGTGCCTCTTGCCTTGGTTACAATTGAGTGATGATCTCAAGAACAAGTGAGAAAGAAAAGAATGCGATCCAAGCGCAAGAGCTCGAAAGAACACAAGCAAATCACTCTCTCTAGTCACTATGGTGTTGTGTGGAATTTGGAGAGGACTTGATCTATTTGGTGTGTCTAGAATTGAATGCTAGAGCTCTTGTAGTTGTTGAGAAGTGGAAAACTTGGATGGCAATGAATGTGGGGTGGTTGGGGTATTTATAGCCCCAACCACCAAAAGTGACCGTTGCTGGAAGCTGTCTGTTCGATGGCGCACCGGACAGTCCGGTGCACACCGGACAGTCCGGTGCCCCTGCCACGTCACCATTGCCGTTGGATTCAGACCGTTGGAGCTTCTGACTTCTGGGCCCTCCTGGGTGTCCGGTGCACACCGGACATGCACTGTTTGATGTCCGGTGCACCGGTATGGGCGATCCTGACGTCTGCGCGCGCTGCGCGCGCATTAAATGCACCGCAGGGAGCCGTTGGCGCCGCAGAGAGCCGTTGCTCCGCTGGCACACCGGACAGTCCGGTGCACACCGGACAGTCCGGTGAATTTTAGCGGAGCGGCTGCCGCGCAAACCCGAGGCTGGCGAGTTCCGGAGACCGCGCTTCCTTGGAGCACCGGACATGTCCGGTGCACACCGGACAGTCCGGTGAATTATAGCGCACCGGCTTCCGAGAATTCCCGAAGGCGAAGAGTTTGAAGTCGGAGTCCTCTGGTGCACTGGTGGCGCACCGGACACTGTCCGGTGCACACCGGACAGTCCGGTGCCCCCAAACCAGAGGTGCCTTCGGTTGCCTTGATGCTCCTTTGTTGAATCCAACACTTGGTCTTTTTATTGGCTAAATGTGAACCTTTTGCACCTGTATAACTTATGCACTAGAGTAAACTAGTTAGTCCAATATTTGTGTTGGGCAATTCAACCACCAAAATTATTTAGGAACTAGGTGTAAGCCTAATTCCCTTTCAATCTCCCCCTTTTTGGTGATTGATGCCAACACAAACCAAAGCAAATATAGAAGTGCATAATTGAACTAGTTTACATAATGTAAGTGCAAAGGTTGCTTGGAATTGAGCCAATATAAATACTTATGTGATGCGCATGGATGGTTTCTTTGTTTTTTTGACATATTGGACCACATTTGCACCATAAGTTTTGTTTTTGCAA
Organism: Zea luxurians; assembly: GCA_029449295.1. Lineage (NCBI taxonomy): Eukaryota > Viridiplantae > Streptophyta > Magnoliopsida > Poales > Poaceae > Zea > Zea luxurians. The sequence continues at coordinate 225,863 of JAOPSE010000366.1, forward strand.
ACTCTTTTGTAAATCCTTTTCAAAGTCATTTTGCAAGATAGTCAAAGGTAAATGAATAAGATTTTGCAAAGCATTTTCAAGATTTGAAATTTTCTTCCTTTGTTCAAATGCTTTTCCTTTGACTAAACAAAACTCCCCCTCAAATAAGGTCTCCTCTTAGTGTTCAAGAGGGTTTTAAGACATCAATTTTGAAAATACTAGTTGCTCCCCCTTTAGAACACAAAGAGATACCAATTTTGAATTTTACCAATTTAAAATCATCAAATTTATAAAATTAGGTGGTGGTGCGGTCCTTTTGCTTTGGGCTCATATTTTCTCCCCCTTTGGCATGAATCGCCAAAAACGGAATCATTAGAGCCCAATGAAGTAGTTTCTCCCCCTTTGGTCATGAAATGAATGAGTGAAGGTTATACCAAAGTTGGAGAGATGATGCGGAGCGACGGCGAAGGATGAGTAGTAGAGCGGAGTGGAAGCCTTTGTCTTCGCCGAAGACTCCTATTCCCTTTCAATATACCTATGACTTGGTTTGAAATACACTTGAAAACACATTAGTCATAGCATATATAAAAGAGACATGATCAAAGGTATATTTATGAGCTATGTGTGCAAGACTAGCAAAAGAAATTCCTAGAATCAAGAATATTGAGCTCATGCCTAAGTCGGGTAAAAGATTGTTCATCAAGTGGCTTGGTAAAGATATCGGCTAATTGATCTTTAGTGTTAATGTAAGAAATCTCGATATCCCCCTTTTGTTGGTGATCCCGAAGAAAATGATACCGAATGGCTATGTGCTTAGTGCGGCTATGCTCGACGGGATTGTCGGCCATTTTGATTGCACTCTCATTATCACATAGCAAAGGGACTTTGGTTAATTTGTAACCGTAGTCCCGCAGGGTTTGCCTCATCCAAAGCAATTGCGCGCAACAATGGCCTGCGGCAATATACTCGGCTTCGGCGGTGGAAAGAGCGACCGAGTTTTGCTTCTTTGAATCCCAAGACACCAAGGATCTTCCCAAGAACTGGCAAGTCCCCGATGTGCTCTTCCTATTAATCCTACACCCCGCCCAATCGGCATCCGAATAACCAATCAAATCAAAAGTGGATCCCCGAGGGTACCAAAGCCCAAACTTAGGAGTAAAAGCCAAATATCTCAAGATTCGTTTTACGGCCGTAAGGTGTGATTCCTTAGGGTCGGCTTGGAATCTTGCACACATGCAAACGGAAAGCATAATGTCCGGTCGAGATGCACATAAATAAAGCAATGAACCAATCATCGACCGGTATACCTTTTGATCCACGGACTTACCTCCCGTGTCGAGGTCGAGATGCCCATTGGTTCCCATGGGTGTCTTGATGGGCTTGGCATCCTTCATTCCAAACTTGCTTAAAATGTCTTGAGTATACTTCGTTTGGCTAATGAAGGTGCCCTCTTGGAGTTGCTTGACTTGGAATCCTAGAAAATACTTCAACTCCCCCATCATCGACATCTCGAATTTTTGTGTCATGATCCTACTAAATTCTTCACATGTAGATTTGTTAGTAGACCCAAATATGATATCATCAACATAAATTTGGCATACAAACAAATCATTATCAAGAGTCTTAGTGAATAAAGTAGGATCGGCCTTGCCGACTTTGAAGCCATTTGCAATAAGGAAATCTCTAAGGCATTCATACCATGCTCTTGGGGCTTGCTTAAGCCCATAAAGCGCCTTAGAGAGCCTATAAACATGGTTAGGGTACTCACTGTCTTCAAAGCCAGGAGGTTGCTCAACATAGACCTCCTCCTTAATTGGTCCATTGAGGAAGGCACTCTTCACGTCCATTTGATAAAGCTTGAAGCCATGGTAAGTAGCATAGGCTAATAATATGCGAATTGACTCAAGCCTAGCTACGGGTGCATAGGTTTCACCAAAATCCAAACCTTCGACTTGTGAATACCCTTTGGCCACGAGTCGAGCTTTGTTCCTCGTTCCTCGTGAAATTGTTGAGCTCCTCTTGCATCGCCATCACCCAATCCGAATCTTGAAGTGCTTCCTCTACCCTGTGTGGCTCAATAGAGGAAACAAACGAGTAATGTTCACAAAAATGTGCAACACGAGATCGAGTAGTTACCCCCTTATGAATGTCGCCGAGGATGGTGTCGACGGGGTGATCTCGTTGTATTGCTTGGTGGACTCTTGGGTGTGGCGGTCTTGGTTGTTCATCCTCCTTGTCTTCATTATTTGCATCTCCCCCTTGATCGTTGCCGTCATTTTGAGGTGGCTCATCTTCTTGATCTTCTTGTTCAACATCTTGAGCCTCATCCTCAACTTGAGTTGGTGGAGATACTTGCGTGGAGGAGGATGGTTGATCTTGTGCATTTGAAGGCTCTTCGGATTCCTTAGGACACACATCCCCAATGGACATGTTCCTTAGTGCTATGCATGGAGCCTGTTCTTCACCTATTTCATCAAGATCAACTTGCTCTACTTGAGAGCCGTTAGTCTCATCAAACACAACGTCACAAGAAACTTCAACAAGTCCTGAGGACTTGTTAAAGACTCTATATGCCCTTGTGTTTGAGTCATATCCTAGTAAAAAGCCTTCTACAGTTTTAGGAGCAAATTTAGATTTTCTACCTCTCTTAACAAGAATAAAGCATTTGCTACCAAAAACTCTAAAATATGAAATATTTGGCTTTTTACCGGTTAGGAGTTCATAAGATGTCTTCTTGAGGATTCGGTGAAGATATAATCGGTTGATGGCGTAGCAGGCGGTGTTGACCGCCTCGGCCCAAAACCGATCCGGTGTCTTGTACTCATCAAGCATGGTTCTTGCCATGTCCAATAGAGTTCGATTCTTCCTCTCCACTACACCATTTTGTTGTGGAGTGTAGGGAGAGGAGAACTCATGCTTGATGCCCTCCTCCTCAAGAAAGCCTTCAATTTGAGAGTTCTTGAACTCCGTCCCGTTGTCGCTTCTAATTTTCTTGATCCTTAAGCCGAACTCATTTTGAGCTCGTCTCAAGAATCCTTTTAATGTCTCTTGGGTTTGTGATTTTTCCTGTAAAAAGAACACCCAAGTGAAGCGAGAATAATCATCCACAATTACAAGACAATACTTACTACCGCCGATGCTTATGTAAGCGATCGGGCCGAACAAATCCATGTGAAGGAGCTCCAGTGGCCTGTCGGTAGTCATGATGTTTTTGTGTGGATGATGGATGCCAACTTGCTTCCCGGCTTGGCATGCGCTACAAATCCTGTCTTTCTCAAAATGAACATCGGTTAGTCCCAAAATGTGTTCTCCCTTTAGAAGCTTGTGAAGATTCTTCATTCCAACATGGGCTAGTCGGCGGTGCCAGAGCCAACCCAAGTTAGTCTTAGCAATCAAGCAAGTGTCGAGTTCAGCTCTATTAAAATCTACTAAGTATAGCTGACCCTCTAACACTCCCTTAAAAGCTATTGAATCATCACTTCTTCTAAAGACAGTAACACCTATATCAGTGAAAAGACAGTTGTAGCCCATTTGACATAATTGGGATACGGAAAGCAAATTGTAATCTAGAGAATCTACAAGAAAAACATTGGAAATAGTATGGTCAGGAGAAATAGCAATTTTACCCAAACCTTTGACCAAACCTTGATTTCCATCCCGAATGTGATAGCTCGTTGGGGATCTTGGTTTTTCTCATATGAGGAGAACATCCTTTTCTCCCCGGTCATGTGGTTTGTACACCCGCTGTCGAGTATCCAACTTGTGCCCCCGGATGCATAAACCTACAAAACAAGTTTAGTTCTTGATTTTAGGTACCCAAACGGTTTTGGGTCCTTTAGCATTAGATACAAAAACTTTGGGTACCCAAACACAAGTCTTGGAGCCCTTGTGTTTGCCCCCAACAATCTTGGCAACTACCTTGCCGGATTTGTTAGTTAAAACATAAGATGCATCAAAAGTTTTAAATGAAATGGCATGATCGTTTGATGCATTAGGAATTTTCTTTCTAGGCATCTTGGCATGGGTTGGTTGCCTAGATCTAGATGTCTCACCCTTATACATAAAAGCATGATTGGGGCCAGAGTGAGACTTCCTAGAATGAATTTTCTTAATCTTGCTCTCAGGATAGCCGGCAGGGTACAAAATGTAACCCTCGTTATCCTGAGGCATGGGAGCCTTGCCCTTAACAAAGTTAGATAAGTTCTTTGGAGGGGCATTAATTTTGACATTGTCTCCCCTTTGGAAGCCAATGCCATCCTTAATGCCAGGGCGTCTCCCATTATAGAGCATGCTTCTAGCCAATTTAAATTTTTCATTTTCTAAGTCATGCTCTCTAATTTTAGCATTAAGTTGTGCTATGTGATCATTTTGTTTTTTAATTAAGGCTAGGTGATCATGGATAGCATCAACATTAAGATCTCTACATCTAGTACAAATGGAAACATGCTCAACATTAGATGTAGAGGGTTTGCAAGATTTAAGTTCAACAACCTTAGCATGCAACATATCATTTTTAGTTCTAAGGTCGGAAATAGTAGCATTGCAAACATCAAAATCCTTAGCCTTAGCAATTAATTTCTCATTTTCATTTCTAAGGCTAGCAATGGAAACATTCAACTCATCAATCCTAGCAAGCAAATCAACATTATCATTTCTAGGATCAATGCAAACATGAGAATCAACCTTAGTAATTAATTTAACATTTTCATTTCTAAGGTTGGCAATAGTGTCATGGCATGTGCTTAGCTCACTAGATAATTTGTTACATTTTTCAACTTCTAGAGCATAAGCATTTTTAACCTTAACATGTTTCTTGTTTTCCTTGATTAGGAAGTCCTCTTGGGAGTCCAAGAGATCATCCTTTTCATGGATGGTACTAATTAGCTCATTTAATTTTTCCTTTTGTTCCATGTTAAGGTTGGCAAAAAGAATACGCAAATTATCCTCTTCATTTTTATCATCATCCTCATCACTAGATGTTTCATATTTAGTGGAGGACTTTGATTTTACCTTCTTTTTGCCGTCCTTGGCCATGAGACACTTGTGGCCGACGTTGGGGAAGAGGAGGCCCTTGGTGACGGCGATGTTGGCGGCGTCCTCGTCGTCGGAGGAGTCGCTTGAGCTTTCGTCGGAGTCCCACTCCCGACAAACATGGGCATCGCCTCCTTTTTTCTTGTAGTATCTCTTCTTTTCCTTCCTCTTGCCCTTCTTGTCATCGCCCCTGTCACTATCACTTGATAATGGACATTTAGCAATAAAGTGACCGGGCTTACCACACTTGTAGCAAACCTTCTTGGAACGGGATTTGTAGTCCTTCCCCTTCCGTTGCTTGAGGATTTGCCGAAAGCTTTTGATGATTAGGGCCATCTCCTCATTGTCGAGCTTGGAGGCGTCAATCGGTTGTCTACTTGGTGTAGACTCCTCCTTCTTCTCCTCCGTTGCCTTGAAGGCCACGGGTTGCGCCTCGGATGTGGAGGGTTCATCAAGCTCGTTGATCTTCTTTGAGCCCTTAATCATGCATTCAAAACTAACAAAATTCCCGATGACTTCTTCGGGGGTCATTTGTGTATATCTAGGATTGCCACGAATTAATTGAACTTGTGTGGGGTTAAGGAAAATAAGGGCTCTTAGAATAACCTTAACCACTTCGTGGTCATCCCATTTTGCGCTTCCGAGGTTGCGCACTTGGTTCACCAAGGTCTTGAGCCGGTTGTACATGTCTTGTGGCTCCTCCCCTTGGCGAAGACGGAAGCGACCGAGCTCCCCCTCGATCGTCTCCCGCTTGGTGATCTTGGTGAGTTCATCACCCTCGTGCGCCGTCTTGAGTAGGTCCCAAATCTCCTTGGCGTTCTTCAACCCTTGTACTTTGTTGTATTCCTCCTTGCTTAGAGAGGCAAGGAGGATGGTTGTGGCTTGGGAGTTGAAGTGCTCGATTTGGGCTACTTCGTCCGTGTCGTAGTCCTCATCCCCTACGGATGGTACCTGTACACCATACTCAACAACATCCCATATACTTTTGTGGAGAGAGGTTAGATGAAATCGCATTAAATTACTCCACATAGCATAATCTTCACCATTAAAAGTTGGTGGTTTGCCTAATGGGACGGAAAGTAAAGGTGTATGTTTAGGAGTGCGAGGGTAGCGTAGGGGGATCTTACTATACTTCTTACGCTCTTGGCGTTTAGAAGTGACGGACGCCGCGTCGGAGCCGGAGGTGGATGTCGATGAAGTGTCGGTCTCGTAGTAGACCACCTTCCTCATCCTCTTGTGCTTGTCCCCACTCCGATGCGGCTTGTGAGAAGAAGATTTTTCCTTCTTCTCCTTGTGGTGAGAAGAGGAAGACCTTTTCTCCTTCCGCTTGGAGGAGTTCTTCTTCTTCTCCCTTCTCTTGGTGCGGGACTCTTCCGATGAAGTACTCCCTTGGCTTGTAGTGGGCTTGTCGCCGGTTTCCATCTCCCTCTTGGTGTGATCTCCCGACATCACTTCTAGCGGTTAGGCTCTAATGAAGCACCGGGCTTTGATACCAATTGATAGTCGCCTAGAGGGGGGGTGAATAGGGCGAAACTGAAATTCTTAAAATAAACACAACTACAAGCCGGGTTAGCGTTAGAAATATAAACGAGTCCGCGAGAGAGGGCGCAAAAACAAATCGCAAGCAAATAAAAGTGTGACACGCGGATTTGTTTTACCGAGGTTCGGTTCTCGCAAACCTACTCCCCGTTGAGGAGGCCACAAAGGCCGGGTCTCTTTCAACCCTTCCCTCTCTCAAACGATCCCACGGATCGAGTGAGCTTTCTCTTCTTCTCAATCAACCGGGAACAAAACTTCCCCGCAAGGGCCACCACACAATTGGTGCCTCTTGCCTTGGTTACAATTGAGTGATGATCTCAAGAACAAGTGAGAAAGAAAAGAATGCGATCCAAGCGCAAGAGCTCGAAAGAACACAAGCAAATCACTCTCTCTAGTCACTATGGTGTTGTGTGGAATTTGGAGAGGACTTGATCTATTTGGTGTGTCTAGAATTGAATGCTAGAGCTCTTGTAGTTGTTGAGAAGTGGAAAACTTGGATGGCAATGAATGTGGGGTGGTTGGGGTATTTATAGCCCCAACCACCAAAAGTGACCGTTGCTGGAAGTTGTCTGTTCGATGGCGCACCGGACAGTCCGGTGCACACCGGACAGTCCGGTGCCCCTGCCACGTCACCATTGCCGTTGGATTCAGACCGTTGGAGCTTCTGACTTCTGGGCCCTCCTGGGTGTCCGGTGCACACCGGACATGCACTGTTTGATGTCCGGTGCACCGGTATGGGCGATCCTGACGTCTGCGCGCGCTGCGCGCGCATTAAATGCACCGCAGGGAGCCGTTGGCGCCGCAGAGAGCCGTTGCTCCGCTGGCACACCGGACAGTCCGGTGCACACCGGACAGTCCGGTGAATTTTAGCGGAGCGGCTGCCGCGCAAACCCGAGGCTGGCGAGTTCCGGAGACCGCGCTTCCTTGGAGCACCGGACATGTCCGGTGCACACCGGACAGTCCGGTGAATTATAGCGCGCCGGCTTCCGAGAATTCCCGAAGGCGAAGAGTTTGAAGTCGGAGTCCTCTGGTGCACTGGTGGCGCACCGGACACTGTCCGGTGCACACCGGACAGTCCGGTGCCCCCAAACCAGAGGTGCCTTCGGTTGCCTTGATGCTCCTTTGTTGAATCCAACACTTGGTCTTTTTATTGGCTAAATGTGAACCTTTTGCACCTGTATAACTTATGCACTAGAGTAAACTAGTTAGTCCAATATTTGTGTTGGGCAATTCAACCACCAAAATTATTTAGGAACTAGGTGTAAGCCTAATTCCCTTTCAATAACCCGGAGACTGCAGAAGTATGGTGGATGTATTTCGATGGCTCGCTGAAACTGCAGGGAGCAGACGCAGGGATCCTCTTCATTGCTCCTAGAGGTGAACCACTCAAATATGCTCTTCGGTTGTTATTCTCAGCATCCAATAATGCTGCAGAATATGAAGCTCTAATCCACGGATTGAACATTGCCATATCATTGGGCATTAAGAGATTAATGGTTTATGGAGATTCACTGGTGGTTATAAGTCAGATAAATAAAGAATGAGATTGCTCGAATGACTCTATGGGCAAGTACTGCGCAGCCGTCCAAAAACTGGAAGACAAATTTGAAGGGCTGGAATTTCATCATGTGGAAAGAGATCGCAATGCTGTAGCAGACGTATTATCGAAACTAGGATCTAGTCGAACTTAGGTCCCACCTGGAGTTTTCGTCCAAGAGGTGCCACGCCCAAGCATTTCCTCATATCAGGCAGAAGAATGCAATGTTTTGAGCTATCCAGGGTCAGGCTCTAATGACTGGAGGGAGCCTATCATCAAGTATATAAAGAACGAAGAGGAGCTGGATGATAAAGCCGCAGCAAAACACATTGCAAGGCAGTCAGCCCATTACACCCTCATTGGGGATGCACTATACAGAAGGGGCGCAACAGGAATCCTCATGAAGTGCATTCTTTCGGTTACTGGGAAGCAATTGCTAGATGAGATCCATGCCGGACAGTGTGGGATACACGCAGCATCCAGGACTCTGGTTGGGAAGGTCTTCAGGTCTGGTTTCTACTGGCCGACAGCAAAGAGTGATGCAGCCGAGTTAGTCCAGAGGTGTGAAGCTTGCCAATTCTTATCAAAGCAGCAGCACTTACCAGCACAGCAACTGCAGACCATACCTGTAACATGACCTTTTGCATGCTAGGGACTGGACATGATTGGACCCTTCAAGAAATCTCAGGGAGGATACACTCACGTGTTGGTCGCCATTGACAAATTCACCAAATGGATAGAATACAAACCCATTGCTTCTCTAACTTCAGCCAAGGCGGTGGAATTCATACAAGACATAATATTCAGGTTTGGGATACCAAATAGCATCATAACCGACCTGGGATCCAATTTCACTAGCTCTGAATTCTTTGATTTCTGCGAACAACAGAACATCCAGATCAAATATGCATTAGTAGCACATCCAAGAGCCAACGGTCAGGTAGAAAGGGCTAATGGAATGATACTGGAAGCACTCAGGAAGAAAGTCTTTGACAAGAATGAAAAGTTCGCGGGAAAGTGGGTCAGAGAGTTGTCATATGTAGTTTGGAGCCTAAGAACTCAACCAAGTCGAGCTCTGCATGGAAATACCCCTTTCTTCATGGTCTATGGTTCGGAGGCAGTGCTACCTGCCGACCATAGGTTTGGGGCACCAAGGCTGGTCTTTGAAAACATAGCTGAAGCAGAGGCTACCAGGCTAGAGGATATTAACGTATTGGAGGAAGAGCGATTGAATACAGTAATTCAGTCAGCTAGATACCAGCAAACCCTGAGGCGCTACCATGATAAGGCTATATGACATCGATCTTTTGTAGTGGGAGACTTGGTCCTTCGCCGAATTCTAACTGGGGAAGGATGGCACAAATTGTCACCACTATGGGAGGGGCCATTTGTAGTAGCGGAGGTTACTCGGCTAGGATCATATCGGCTTACTCAAATGGATGGCACGGAAATAGGAAATTCATGGAATATAGAGCATCTCAGGAAGTTTTACCCTTAGCAAGATTTCAAAAGCCATCAGGGCAGCATTGTATTCTGTAATTGGATAATACATCATCAATAAAAAGATTTCAAGAGCACTCGAACTGTTTATTATCAATCAGCACGCCTACTCAACTTAGGGTGACCACTATACCCTACTAACGGAGCAATCGGCTTAAGTCGGCAGTGACTTAATACGGTGCAACATGCTCACGCTTACTCAACTTAGGGTGACCACTAAACCCTACTAACGGAGCAGTCGGCTTAAATTGGCAATGACTTAAGATGGTGCAACATGCTCACGCTTACTAAACTTAGGGTAACCACTATACCCTACTAACGGAGCAATCGGCTTAAGTCGGCAGTGACTTAAGACGGTGCAACATGCTCACGCTTACTCAACTTAGGGTGACCACTATACCCTACTAACGGAGTAGTCGGCTTAAGTCGGTAGTGACTTAAGACGGTGCAACATGCTCACGCTTACTCAACTTAGGGTGACCACTATACCCTACTAATGGAGCAATCGGCTTAAGTCGGCAGTGACTTAAGACGGTGCAACATGCTCACGCTTACTCAACTTAGGGTGACCACTATACCCTATTAACGAAGCAATCGTCTTAAGTCGGTAATGACTTAAGACGGTGCAACATGCTCACGCTTACTCGACTTAGTGTAACATGCTCACGTTTACTCATCTTAAGGCGATCTCTATGCCTTACCAGCTGATCAATTAGCATAAATTAGGAAAAGATTCTGAAACCAGCACACCGCACTTACTTCTGCAATCATTCATGACAACTATTGAATTCTAACAACAGAGACAAAACGTTATAGTTTTTCAGCGCCAAGAACACATTTTAATATCCTACCGAATATTCAAGCGCGCTGATCACGCACGCATATAGTTCACAAATGTATTCAGTATCTTCTAAATACAGCGAAACATCTCTATTTGGCAATGTCTTCTGCAGGAGCAATCGAGGAGTAAGGGCGACTCGAAACATCAGGTGTAGCCTTGACGTCCGCAACAATGTCATCAAGAACAACTACACCAAGCCTTCTCATCAAGATTCGCCCCGCGCGAATGGCTTTGTCCATAGCCTTGTCACGCTGGGCTTTCAGAACGGCACAGTTGTCCTCTGCAACCTTGGCAGCCAGTTGAGCGACCTCTAGCTCCTGGGCGACTGATCTCTTGGAGGCACGCAAATCTTTAATGACAGAGTCCTTGCTTGACACCAGCTGTCTGAGCCACAGGATCTCATCCTAGGATACTTGTAGTTCGTGGCGATGATGATCCAGATCTATCATAGTAAAGCGGTGGCTCCCCTCCAAGATGGTTAGGGAGTTGCTGGCATCACGATACAATCTGTCCAGATTATCACGGGAAGTCGCAAGTGTTCGTTTCTCCTCCTACAAGACAAGAATCAGCCCTCAAATATCCGGAAATCAGCAAAAGTATGGCAGATCCAATTAAGTAAGCTTACCTCGTTAGCCACCCTTTCAGAGTCAAGTTGAGCATTAAGAGAGGAATTCAAAGAATTGGCATCGTCTAAAGAAGCAAAAACTCGGGCCAGGTTGATCTGACCTTGGGAATGTTTCTCCTCAAGATCAGAATACCGTCGGGCCCTATCTGACAAAAAGCAGTCGAAGAGGGATACACGGTTAAAAACAAATTAATCAATCAGCCAAGGGAGAAACAAAGATACTAACCAGCATTTGACACTTTCAAATCAGCTATCTGTTTCTGAAGCAGCAATGGATTCCACTGCGTCAAGGACAGAGCTTCTAGGATAGTAGCACCATGTGATTTCAATTGAGCAGACATCCCATCAACCAAAGCCTGTTATTAAAAACAAATGAGTACAGAGAAAGTGATTCACCAGGAGGAATGACAGAGCGAGAAGAACTAAGTTAGCTTAAGATTAGAAAAGAATGAAGGCAACCCCAAGTCATGAGAAGTTGTGTTATAACTTGACGAAGGAAGGTCAACTCGAACAATCTAAAGAGCATCATTGGGGGTTGATTCAGCTCCACTAGCAGATATCAGAATTCAGGCATCCAGTGCGTCGACCTCTAAGGCGACTCCCTCGGTTGAAGCTAAAGAAGCGTGCATCGCTATTGCCCCATCATAACGTGGTGGAGACAACCCGACATGGACATCCATGGAGGTATGGGAAGGGGAGCTCGCTCGAACACCCTCAGGGGCTGGGTTACAGTTTGCGCTACCCACCCAAGCCGGATCATTACCGGCAACACCCTTGAGGGCTGGGTAATTGCCGGCAACACCCTCGGGGGCTGGGTTTTCTGCAACAGCCACCTCTACGGCTAAAGGACCCTCAGCCACCTCCATGGGAGTCGGGCAACCGTGACCAACCTCTTAACATTGAAGACTGCCCTCCAAAGTCGACGATGCGCGAGATGCTGCTCGGGAGACCTCTAATCCCACGTTTGGAATTTCAGAGCAAACATCCATCATATCACCATCAGTCGGCTCTGACAGCATATCTTCAGGGACAACATCCTCAAGAGCCCGATCAAAATCTGTTATGGACAATTCTTGAAGATTGATGAGAGCAGACAGAGCTAGAAAAGGAATATCACTGTCCTCCCCACTACCTCTGTAACGCCGGCTATTCTTGTGAACTAGGAGAATTTCTTCTTCTTCTTCGTCCTAATCAAAAATGCGGACAAAAGATGGTGCAGGATCACACCCATTGGGGTTAGCTTCAACAGGAATATAGGATCACACCCATTGGGGTCAGCTGATGCACGGATACATTCATTGGGATCAGTTGGTGCACGATTACACCCATTGGGGTCAACTTCAGTAGGTACACCACCAGTGGGATCAACTCCAGTAAAGACCTCTGCCGGTACTTTTTCAACAACAGGAGCAGAAGGGCCAGCATCCTGGTCCAAGCACGACAATCGCCGAAGCTGTCTCTTTTTCTTCTTTTCTTCAGCAGGCGCAGCCGAACGACTGACCTAGCGAAGACGCTTTGGACGAGTACCCTCAGGCTTTTGGGTGTCCACTGTTCTATCAATCTCTGGTATAACAGCAACAGCCGTTGTTTCAGCAGGGGTCGAGTCAGAAGAATCTCCAGCCAACATGTCAAGCACAACATTCATTTCTGCATCATCTGGACTCGCTGGCATCTCAAAATGAACTTGCCTCTCATCATTGGGAAGATCACAAAGAGAAGCAACCAATACCTCAATATCTTCGGGAGAGGGTCGCACTCTAAGACCCAGACCACTATCACCAGCAGGAGGATTGGACACGAAACTGAAAAAGGACTTAGGAGGTGGCAAATTCCAAGCAGAGTAGGCAACAGGAGCACCAACATTTGACACTTTGCCTCACAAGATCATGTCTAGTCGGCTCACCAAATCCTCAGCAAGAATTTTTCTATTGGTAACTCGGGTTGGGTCGTTGACACCGCTATACAAGTAAGCTGGGTATGCTCTATCCTTCAAGGGTTGAATATTCTTAAAAACAAAGTCAGCAACCACAACCTCGGTGGTCAGACCTCTTTCCTTCAGAATACAGTTTTCAGCAAGCAGAACCTTGGCTTCTGTTACTTCCAAGGCAGTAGGAGACTCAATCCAACTTGGAGTGTGCACATCTGGCTGTCTCCCCGACCGAGGGGGGAGGGACTGGTCGTGGTTTTCCACAATAAACCACTCCAGGCGCAATCCTTTAATATTGTCCTTAAGCGGGATGTCAAGATATTCTGTTTTCCTCCCGCGGCGCATCTGCAGACTCGCACCACCCACAAGTTGGTGCTGACCCCCAGCCATCCTAGGACGACAGTGATACAGATACTTCCATAAATCAAAGTGGGGAAGATTCCAAGGTAGGCCTAAAAGTCGCCTAAAGGGGGGGTGAATAGGCGAAACCTGAAAATTAAAACTTTATCCCCCAACTAGATCCCTTGATTAGTGGTTAGAACAAGATGCACAATTATCGGAGTATAAAAACTAAGTCCTTTGCTTGTAAAGAGAGTTGCTTTCAAATAATGCGGAATTGATAAATCAATACAACTAATAGGTTTATGGAGAATAAAGCAAGAGGGCTTAGATAAGAAGAGCAATAACACAAGTTCTTTCTTGCAAGGTGTTGCTTTATTAAATGAGAATTTAACTTGAAGCAACACCAAATGGTATTAGCAAAGAATAGTGCAAGAAAAACTTAGAAAGGGAAAGAACAAACAAATCACAAGTAATAAGTACACGAGACACGGGTGATTTGTTTTACCGAGGTTCGGCCCTCGAAGGCCTAGTCCCCGTTGAGGAGTCTACTAAGGACGGGTCTCTTTCAACCCTTTCCCTCTCTCCACCGATAACACAAGACCGGCGAGCTCTTCTTCTTCTCAAGGATCACTTAAGACCCCACAAGGATCACCACACTCTTTGGTGTCTCTTGCTAGCTTTACAAGCCTCCAGAACTTTGGAGGAAGTTCAATGGGAGTCAAAACTCCACGCGCAAATGAGCACAAAGATGTAGCACACACTATCTCATAATGAATCTCACAAGGCACTAGTGCTAAACTCAAATGAGTAGCTCTCTCTTGCTTGCTCTCTCTTTTGTGACACTTGTGTTGGTTGTAGTGGTCTAAATCTTGTGTATAGGATGGAACAATGAATAGAGGTGGTTGGGAGGGCTTGAGTATGTCAACTAGATGACTTGGAATGTTGCTTGGGCTCCCACACTTTGAAGTGGCTGGTTGGGGTGGTACTTATAGCCACCATCCAAATTGTAGTCGTTGGAGAAGGCTGCTGGCGATGGGCGCACCGGACAGTCCGGTGCGCCATCGGACAGTGTCCGGTGCACCGCCACGTCATCCTCCCGTTAGGGCTTGGAGCTGGTCGACCGTTGGAGGCTTTGTCCTCATGTGGCACCGGACAGTCCGGTGCGCCACCGGACAGTTTGGTACCCCTCTGACCGTCTGCTCTGACTTCTGCCGAGTTCACTGTGCTGCACTGTTCACTGTCAGAGTCGACCGTTGCGCGCAGATAGCCGTTGCTCTGCTGGCCCACCGGACAGTCCGGTGAATTATAGCGGAGCTGCGCCTGAGAAACCCGAAGCTGAAGAGTTTGAGTTCGATCCTCCCTGGTGCACCGAACACTGTCCGGTGGCACACCGGACAGTCCGGTGCGCCAGACCAGGGAGCACTTCGGTTTCCTTTGCTCCTTTCTTCTTGAACCCTTTTTAATCTTTGTATTGGTTTTGAGTTGAACCTTGGGCACCTGTAGAACATATACTCTAGAGCAAACTAGTTAGTCCAATTATTTGTGTTGGGCAATAACCACCAAAATCATTTAGGAAAAGGTTTGACCATATTTCCCTTTCAATCTCCCTCTTTTTGCTGATTGATGCCAACACAAACCAAAGCAAATGTATAAGTGCAGAATTGAACTAGTTTGCATAAGGTAAGTGCAAAGATTGCTTGAAATTAAACCAATATATTATTTCTTATAGATATGCATGGATGGTTTTCTTCTTATTTAAAATTTTGGACCTCATTTGCACCACAGGTTTTGTTTTTGCAAATCCTTTGTAAAATTCTTTTCAAAACTTTCTCCCCCTTTTGAACACAATGAGATACTAAAAAAATTTTCATTTTTAAAATTCGTGGTGCGGTGATTTTGCTTTGGGCTCATACTTTCTCCCCCTTTGGCATGAATCGCTAAAAACGGATACTTGTGAGTGAGATATAAGCCCTTAACTTTCTCCCAATGGCAAATAAATTATGAGTGAAGATTATACCAATGTGGAGAGATGGCGGAATATCGGCAAAGAGTGGATGATACCGATGGAGTTGAGTGGAAGCGTCGTCTTTGCCAAATACTCCATTTCCCTTTCAATTCTATGACTAAGCATGAGAATACACTTGAAAACACATTAGTCATAGACATAAAAGGGACATGATCAAAGGATATATCAAATTAAGCATGATCATAGTTCTATACAATATAGATTGTTCCCCCTAAATATGTGCATGGAGAGGAATACATATTTTGGCCTTAAATGCCAATTGCACATAATTAGGTTAATGAGAACATAGCTATATCATACAGAATGTGAAGTGCATTGTGTCATAGTATAAGTGTGACGCTCATGACAATTTATGCAATTATGAAAGCATGTTATAAACATCTTAAGCATTTTCTCTTAAGGATTTCAAAGAGACTTAAGGACCATCCACCTTTGGAACAAAGGTAGCTTATCCTCGTTACAAGGTTAAGCTTTAAGCTCTTTGACAATAAAATTACTTCATCTAGTTACAACAAGGATGCATTAATGCGAAATGAAATTTTAAGAAGTTAAACTAGGTATGAAGCAGGGATAATGCATGGACATGCTTTCTCTTCCTTTTATACAAGATATGCAAAGAAAGTATAGAAAAGGAAGATTTAGGTACAAGTTTAAATGAAAGGAAGTAGTTTTACTCTTTTGTACCTTTACATAGAGACGCTCTCTTCATTGTGCTTTGTCCTTAGTCTTAGCTGCTTAAGACTTATACTCAAGACAATATATGGAAATATTTTGCACAAGAGAGAGTTCTACAACTAGTGATCCTTCTCCAAGTCATTGTTAGCGTATATCAAATGGATCACAAATTGCATAAATGTATCATGAATTCTCCTTTTAACTTAGTGCATATCAAGAGAGATATCGATTGATAGTATATACGGCACTAAGAAACATAAGTGTTAATTGAAGTTATTCAATGATCAAACAAATAACAGATGTGACCAAAGGAACAACATATGTATTAGGTAAATATAGGAGAATTCAATAAATATGCTACTTTAGTAATGAAAGCAACAACCCTTGATAAAAGTTACATTATTTTAACATGTTAGATTGATATGTAGTAGCATACTTCATGAGAAATTTATTCTCATACATGAGACTATATGAGATTACTGATAAAGTGTTAGTCTCAACATGATCAAGATATAGAATTAGACTCCCCCTAAAGGTATGCATCAAGAATTTGAATGAGTTGTATAGATGCATTCACAAATAGGTAGAAGCATCTTGATTAAGGCTTATAAAATTTGCAATAAACAACTTAAGCCTGGTATTCTCACAATGAAAAGGATTTGGAATACTCACAACCACAACATTGATTGTTTTGTAGAAGTAGGTGGTGTTGTTCTTGATGTCCTTCTCTTTCATGTGAGTGTCCTCCCTTTGTAGTTGTTTCTTTTTCCTTCCAAACTTATTGAAAATACTCAAGAAAGATGTTAATAGCACAAGGGAGTATATGATGAAGGATGATTTCTTTAGATAGGAGATAAAAACAATTCATCATCCATAAGTCACATAGACTTGAAGTAAACTCCTTAACACTAGTGCACATCATTAGGAAAGAGGAATATGCACCCTATAAATATTTTGATCAATCATAGAAATTTACTTCTTCATATTGAATTTATTAATCATTACTTAAAAGCAAATCAATATGAGAACATGTATAGCAAAGGCATGAAGTAGATTCTAATGGACTAATGCATTTATGAGAACGAGATTGAATGTACACCTAGCAAAAATTAAGTCCAA
The DNA here is from genome assembly GCA_029449295.1 of Zea luxurians. Lineage (NCBI taxonomy): Eukaryota > Viridiplantae > Streptophyta > Magnoliopsida > Poales > Poaceae > Zea > Zea luxurians. Next base: position 243,004 of record JAOPSE010000366.1, read on the forward strand.
TAAAGAATCTATTCTTCACATGGGTAGAATAAGATAATTTGGAGTAAATAACCATTGATGGGAAAAAGAGTTCCCATACCTTTGCTTATACCTTTCTTCCTTAGGGTGAAGAGTAACCCTTGAGGCTTGTGCACTTTATCTTTTGTAGATATTCATAAGTAAGCTCAAGAGATACGTTGTTAGTAACACAAGCACTAGTTTCCATTTTTATAATCATTTTTATAAGGAATTAAAAGCTAGATTACTAAAACATGGAAACTTCATAGCATGAACTAGATTATCCTATAGATGATGTTATGCTTAATTTTAACTCATAAAACAAGCATAAATAATTTCTTAAGATTATGGAATAACTCTAGTTCATAACATGGAGAGCGATAAATGTAGAAGAATCATATCCAACTTAAGCAAGTAGAAATACATCATAAATTATTGGATTGATTTTTCTTTTTATGTTAGATTACGCACTTCCAGAGAGAAACTTATTCTCTACAAGTGAGACTACTTAGGTTACTTAGATAAAAGCATTAGTCTCACTATTCTAGTTATAGAGAGAATTTCCCTTTTATAAGTGCTCTAAGGATTTGAATTCCTTACATGGCACCTTATTTCTTTAAGAACTTGTAATATCTTTCTACATCTAGAATTATGGCAATAATGGAATGACTAGCTAAAAACATGCCATGAGGTTTTTGTAATAATTAAAGCATGTAGATTGCCATAGAATAGAAATAATGAATAAGCAATCTACCATATGAGAGGAATTTCTTCAAAGAATGATAATATAATTTTAAGACATTTGAAATGCTTCTTTTTCTATGTGACTACACAAGACACATGAGAAATGGTAATCTAAGATACATGCACTTACAAAACATAGATGTTACCATCCTTTAGCTTTCCTCCATGTTGTAGGCCTTAATGTTTCCGCACAGGATAATTGTTTATTTCCTACAACATCAATATCTTTCCTGAGATGATATGAGTTTTAGACATAATAAATTGAAATAACTTTGGGTCAATCTTGGATATATAGATTATTGAAGATTGATAGCTTGAGTATTGAATGGACTCTCTCAAGCACCCCAAAGCTTCATATCATCTCCTTCTCCTGCAAAGTTTGTCAAGCATATTTTGGTACCCATCTCTTGATGGGTCCATCAAGGTTAGTCAACAAAGATCTAGGAACCCAAACGTCCTTTGTGTTAGCACTAGGTAAACTCATAACCTTTCTAGCACAAGTTGTCATTTTGGGTTGCCTAGTTACATGAGAATTAATTGACAAGCTAGGAGTGGGATTGTTACCAATGGGACAATCTTTGCATTGATGTCCCTTCTTTCGGCATATGTAGCATAGGCGATCTTCAAGCCTTGAAGATTTCTTCCTTCCTTGTTTCTTGCTTGCTACATGGTTAGTGAATATTTTCTTTTCTAACTCTATGCCTTTTTGTTTCAAATAGAGACAAGACTTAATTAAGTGTCCCTTCCTTGAGCTTTTAAAACAAAGTTTATCATCCTTGTTAATAATCAAGTCATTTTTAATATAGGGACATGACCTAATTCAGTGTCCCTTTTCAAAGCATTCACTACACTTCTTACTTCTGAAAGGGAAATGTGCCCTTAGGCCATTTCTAAGTATTTTGGTGATTGAGTGCCAACACAAGTGCTTAAGTGTTAATCTATGCCAATTGATGGACAAAGTGCAAATCAAGAGGAAAGGTATGTTTCTAAGACTTATTACATTGTTTTGGAGACTAATGTATTGTGTCTAAGTGCTAGAAACAGGAAAAGATCAATTTGGAAAAGACTTGGCTATGCAGCCAAGACTCTGCGCAGTCTGAGTGCACCGGACAGTGTCCGGTGCGCCAGGCTAGCGACTGTCAACTGGCTGCTCTCGGGAGGCGATCAACGGCATACGGCTATAAATCACTCGACTGTCTGGTGGTGCACCGGACTGTCCGGTGAGCCATTCACAGGCGAAGTCGTCGCTCTCGGGAAGTGATTAACGGTGTTGGCTATAAATCACCGGACTGTCCGGTGGTGCACCGGACTGTCCGGTGAGTCAACGGTCGGCCGGGCCAACGGTCGGCCGCATAATCCGCGCGCGACGCGTGGCCGAGCCAACAGTCAAAAGGGGGCACCGGACTGTCCGGTGTGCATCGGACAGTGTCCGGTGTGCCAACGGCTCTGGATCTTCAACGGTCGGATGTGCCACAGAAGGAAAGAAATCCACACCGGACTTCCGGTGCGCCAGACAACAGAAGGCAAGAATTGCCTTCTTGGAATGCTCTCAACGGCTCCTAGCTGCCTTGGGGCTATAAAAGAGACCCCTAGGCACATGGAGGACTACACCAAGCATTCTCTAAGCATTCCTAAGCACCAAGACTTCAAATCTGCGCATTCGATTCCTTGTGATAGCAACTAGAGCTCCATTTGAGTAGTGTACTCTTCGGGTTGTGTTGAGAGCTCGTGTTGCGACCTGTGTGCGTGTTGTTGCTCTGATTTTGTGTCTTGTGCGCGTTGCTCATCCCAACCTTACTTCCGTGATTCTTTGTGAACATCTTTGTAAGGGCGAGAGGCTCCAAGTTGTGGAGATTCCTCGCAACCGGGATATAGTAAAGCAAAGCAAAACACCGTGGTATTCAAGTGGGTCTTTGGACCGCTTGAGAGGGGTTGATTGCAACCCTCGTCCGTTGGGACGCCACAACGTGGAGTAGGCAAGTGTTGGACTTGGCCGAACCACGAGATAAGCCATTGTGTCTATCTGTGTTGATCATCTTGTGGTTATTGTGTTTTGCTAGAACTCCTCTCTAGCCACTTGGCATTATTGTGCTAACTCTTAATCATGTTTTGTGGCATTAAGTTTCAAGTTTTACAGGATCACCTATTCACCCCCCTCTAGGTGCTCTCAATTGGTATCGGAGCCGTTCTCTTCAAGAAAGGGACTAATCGCCCGAAGAGATGGATCCTAAGGGCAAGGGGATGGTGGTCAATGATAAGGAGAAGGAGTCCTTCGTCAATGATCCAAAGGATGACAAGCCTACTGACTCGGGGTCGGGCCACAAAAGAAAAGACGGGAAGAAGAAGAAAATGAGGCGCATCAAGGAGATCATCTACTACGACGACAGTGACGAGTCCTCTTCTTCCCAAAAGGACAACAACGACAACGACTACGAGAAAAGAAAACGGTCAATTCAAACTTTTCTTTTGATTACTCTCGTATTCCGCAAAGTACCAATGCTCATTTACTCTCCATTCCACTTGGTAAACCTCCTCACTTTGATGGAGAGGACTACGGATTTTGGAGTCACAAAATGTGTAGTCACTTGTTCTCTCTCCATCCAAGCATATGGGAGTTAGTAGAGAGTGGAATGAAATTTGATAGTACTGATAATCTCATGTTCATTAATGAGCAAATTCACAAAAATTCACAAGCTACTACTGTTCTTCTAGCTTCATTGTGCAGGGATGAATACCATAAGGTGAGCGGCTTGGATAACGCCAAGCAGATTTAGGACACCCTCAAGGTCTCACATGAGGGGAACGATGTCACCATGCTCACCAAAATGGAGTTGGTGGAGGGCGAACTTGGGAGATTCGCAATGATCAGGGGCAAGGAGCCAACCCAAACGTACAACCGGCTCAAGACCCTCTTCAACAAAATAAGGAGCTATGGAAGCACGCGATGGACGGACCACGACATCGTCTGCCTAATGCTAAGGTATTTTACTGTCCTCGATCCACATCTTGTGAAAAATATTCGTGAGAATCCTAGGTACACCAAGATGTTGCCCGAGGAGATAATTGGCAAGTTCATAAGCGGGCGGATGATGATCAAGGAGGCTAGATATGTTGATGATGCGTTGAATGGCCCAATCCAAGAGCCTCAAACCATTGCTCTCAAAGCAACGAGGAGCAAGGAGGCGCTACCTAGCAAGGTGGCGCAAGTTGAGGCGGCCGGGCTTAATAATGAAGAAATGGCCCTCATCATCAAGCGGTTCAAGACGGCGCTAAAGGGTCGCAAGGAGCATCCCAACAAGAACAAGACAAAGGAGAAGCGCTCATGCTTCAAATGTGGTAAGATTGGTCATTTTATCGCTAATTGTCTCGATAATGATAGTGACCAGGAACATGGGAACAAGAGGGAAAAGAAAAAAGCGTACAAGAAGTCTAAGGGCGAGGCACACCTTGGCAAGGAGTGGGACTCGGATTGTTCGTCGTCCGACTCCGACAACGAAGGACTCGCTGCCACCGCCTTCAACAAGTCATCCCTCTTCCCCAACGAGCATCACACTTGCCTCATGGCAAGGGAAAAGAAGGTAAGCACTCGTAATACTAGTACTTACGCTTCCTCAAGTGATGAAGAATCTAGCGATGATGAAATAGACTATTCATGTTTATTCAAGGGCTTAGATAGAACTAAGGTTGATAAGATTAATGAATTGATTGATGCTTTGAATGATAAGAATAGATTATTGGAAAAGCAAGAGGATCTTTTGTATGAAGAACATGATAAGTTTGTAGAGGCTCAAAAATCCCTTGCTTTAGAAATTAAAAGGAATGAAATGCTTTCTTGTGAATTGTCTACATGCCATGACTCTATTTCTAGCTTAAAGAGCATAAATGATGATTTATATGCTAAGTTAGAAATAGCTAATAAATCAACATCTTGTGTAGAACATGTTACAATTTGCAATAGGTGTAAAGATTTCAATATTGATGCTTGTAGCGAACACCTAGCTTCAATTTCTAAATTGAATGATGAAGTGGCTAGTCTTAATGCCCAACTTAAGACTAGCAAAAGTGAATTTGATAAGCTAAAATTTGCAAGGGATGCCTACACGATTGGTAGACACCCCTCAATTAAGGATGGTCTTGGCTTCAAGAGGGAAGTCAAGAACTTAACAAGCCATAAGGTTTCCATCTCCGCCAAGGAGAAATGGAAGGCCCCTATGGCTAGTAGTACTCAAAAGAACCATGCTTTCATGTATCATGATAGGAGACATTCTAGGAATGCTTATAGAAGTTATGATGCTTTTAATTCTCATGCCATGTTTGCTTCTAGTTCTTCTATTATGCATGATAGAAATTTGGCTAGGAAAAATGCTATGCCTAGAAGAAATGTTGTTCATGTTCCTAGAAAAGTAAACAATGAACCTTCTACAATTTTTCATACTTGCAATGCTTCCTTTGCTATTTGTAGAAAGGATAAGAAGGTGATTGCTAGAAAGTTAGGGGCAAGATGCAAGGGAGATAAAACTTGCATTTGGGTCCCTAAGACCATTGTGACTAACCTTGTAGGACCCAACAAGAGTTGGGTACCTAAGACCCAGGCCTAAATTTGCCTTGCAGGTTTATGCATCCGGGGGATCAAGCTGGATTATCGACAGCGGATGTACAAACCACATGACGGGGGAGAAGAAGATGTTCTCTTCCTACGTCAAGAACAAAGATTCCCAAGACTCAATCATATTCGGTGACGGGAATCAAGGCAAGGTGAAAGGGTTAGGAAAGATTGCTATTTCATCCGAGCACTCCATTTCTAATGTATTTTTAGTTGAGTCGCTTGGATATAATTTGTTATCCGTTAGTCAATTATGCAATATGGGATATAATTGTTTATTCACAAATGTAGATGTGTCTGTCTTTAGAAGAAGTGATGGTTCATTAGCTTTTAAGGGTGTATTAGACGGCAAACTCTATTTAGTTGATTTTGCAAAAGAGGAGGCCGGTCTAGATGCATGCTTAATTGCTAAGACTAGCATGGGCTGGCTGTGGCATCGCCGTTTAGCTCATGTGGGGATGAAGAACCTTCACAAACTTCTAAAGGGAGAACACGTGATAGGTCTAACTAATGTAACTTTCGAAAAAGATAGACCTTGTGCAGCTTGTCAAGCAGGTAAACAGGTGGGAGGCTCTCATCATACCAAAAATGTGATGACCACATCAAGACCTTTGGAGTTGCTTCATATGGACCTCTTCAGACCCGTCACCTATCTAAGCATAGGAGGAAGTAAGTATGGTCTTGTTATAGTTGATGATTTTTCCTGCTTCACTTGGGTATTCTTTTTGCAGGATAAATCTAAAACCCAAGGGACCCTCAAGCGCTTCCTAAGAAGAGCTCAAAATGAGTTTGAGCTCAAGGTGAAAAAGATAAGGAGCGACAACGGGTCTGAGTTCAAGAACCTTCAAGTGGAGGAGTACCTTGAGGAGGAAGGGATCAAGCACGAGTTCTCCGCTCCCTACACACCACAGCAAAATGGTGTGGTAGAGAGGAAGAACAGGACGCTCATAGACATGGCGAGGACGATGCTTGGAAAGTTCAAGACCCCTGAGCTGTTTTGTTCAGAAGCCGTGAATACGGCTTGCCACGCCATCAACCGGGTCTACCTTCACCGCCTCCTCAAGAAGACTTCGTATGAGCTTCTAACCGGTAACAAACCCAATGTGTCTTACTTTCGTGTATTTGGGAGCAAATGCTATATTCTAGTGAAGAAAGGTAGGAATTCTAAGTTTGCTCCCAAAGCTGTAGAAGGGTTTTTGTTAGGTTATGACTCAAATACAAAGGCGTATAGAGTTTTCAACAAATCATCGGGTTTGGTTGAAGTCTCTAGCGACGTTGTATTTGATGAGACTAATGGCTCTCCAAGAGAGCAAGTTGTTGATCTTGACGATGTAGATGAAGAAGACGTTCCAACGGCCGCAATACGCACCATGGTGATTGGAGATGTGCGGCCATAGGAACAAAAGGAGCAAGATCAACCTTCTTCCTCAACAATGGTGCATCCCCCAACTCAAGACGATGAACAGGTTCATCAAGAAGAGGCGTGTGATCAAGGGGGAGAACAAGATGATCATGTGATGGAGGAAGAAGCACAACCGGCACCTCCAACCCAAGTTCGAGCGACGATTCAAAGGAATCATCCCGTCGACCAAATCTTGGGTGACATTAGCAAGGGAGTAACTACTCGTTCTAGATTAGTTAATTTTTGTGAGCATTACTCCTTTGTCTTTTCTATTGAGCCTTTCAGGGTAGAAGAGGCCTTGCTAGATCCGGACTGGGTGTTGGCCATGCAAGAGGAGCTCAATAATTTCAAGAGAAATGAAGTTTGGACACTGGTGCCTCGTCCCAAGCAAAATGTTGTGGGAACCAAGTGGGTGTTCCACAACAAACAGGACGAGCACGGGGTGGTGACGAGGAACAAGGCTCGACTTATGGCAAAAGGTTATGCCCAAGTCGTAGGTTTGGACTTTGAGGAGACTTTTGCTCCTGTGGCTAGGCTAGAGTCCATTCGTATTTTGCTAGCATATGCCGCTCACCATTCTTTCAGGTTGTTCCAAATGGATGTGAAGAGCGCTTTCCTCAATGGGCCAATCAAGGAGGAGGTGTACGTGGAGCAACCCCCTGGCTTCGAGGATGAACGGTACCCCAACCACGTATGTAAGCTCTCTAAGGCGCTCTATGGACTTAAGCAAGCCCCAAGAGCATGGTATGAATGCCTTAGAGACTTTTTAATTGCTAATGCTTTCAAAATTGGGAAAGCCGATCCAACTTTATTCACTAAGACTTGTGATGGTGACTTATTTGTGTGCCAAATTTATGTCGATGACATAATATTTGGTTCTACTAACCAAAAGTCTTGTGAAGAGTTTAGCAGGGTGATGACTCAAAAGTTTGAGATGTCGATGATGGGCGAGTTGAACTACTTCCTTGGGTTCCTTGGGCGAGTTGAACTACTTCCTTGGGTTCCAAACGAAGTACACACAAGACTTGCTAAAGCGGTTTGGGATGAAGGACGCCAAGCCCGCAAAGACTCCGATGGGAACTGACGGACACGTCGACCTCAACAAAGGAGGTAAGTCCGTTGATCAAAAAGCTTACCGGTCCATGATAGGTTCTTTGCTTTATTTATGCGCTAGTAGACCGGATATTATGCTTAGTGTATGCATGTGTGCTAGATTTCAATCCGATCCAAGGGAGTGTCACTTAGTGGCTGTGAAGCGAATTCTTAGATATTTAGTCGCTACGCCTTGCTTCAGGATATGGTATCCAAAGGCGTCTACCTTTGACTTAATTGGATATTCAGACTCCGATTATGCTGGATGTAAGGTCGATAGGAAGAGTACATCAGGGACGTGCCAATTCTTAGGAAGGTCCCTGGTGTCATGGAGTTCTAAGAAACAAACCTCCGTTGCCCTATCCACCGCTGAGGCCGAGTACGTTGCCGCAGGACAGTGTTGCGCGCAACTACTTTGGATGAGGCAAACCCTCCGGGACTTTGGCTACAATCTGAGCAAAGTCCCACTCCTATGTGATAATGAGAGTGCTATCCGCATAGCGGACAATCCTGTTGAGCACAGTCGTACAAAGCACATTGACATCCGGCATCACTTTTTGAGAGACCACCAGCAAAAGGGAGATATCGAAGTGTTTTATATTAGCACTGAGAACCAGCTAGCCGATATCTTTACCAAGCCTTTAGATGAGAAGACCTTTTGCAGGCTGCGTAGTGAGCTAAATGTCTTAGATTCGCGGAACTTGGATTGATTTATAGCATACATGTGTATTATGCTTTGATCATATTCCCTTATGCATTTTGTTTAATTATGGTGCTCAAGTTGTACAAACATTCCCCGGACCTTAAAAGTCCATGTGTGAGTGATGCACATATTTAGGGGGAGATGTGCTACAACTTGACTCTTTGAGACTAACCGTGTGCTTGAGTTTGCTTGATTTAGTCTCAAAGGTGGATTGAAAGGGAAAGGTGGACTTGGACCATGCAAGACTTCCACTGCACTCCGATGAGAGGGTAACTTACTCCAAGTTCATCTCAATATCCTTATTGCCTTTGTACTCTTATTTGAAGATTTTGGTGAGGCAATGAGGTTTAAGGGCCAAGATTGATCCCGTTTTGATGCTTGATGCCAAAGGGGGAGAAAATAAGGCCAAAGCAATAAATGGATCAGCTACCACTTGAGAATTTTGAAAATAGTAGAATAGAGTTTTTGGTTTGTCAAAACTCTCTTGTTGTCTCTTTTGTCAAAAGTTGGCCTCTTGTGGGGAGAATAGTTGATTATGGGAAAAAGGGGGAGTTTTTGAAATATTTGATCAATTTCTCTTGGAACAACTCTCTTTATATCTCAACAAGTGTGTTTGACTTAGAGATAGGAAATTGAGGTTGATTTGCAAAAACAAAACCAAGTGGTGGCAAAGAATGATCCAAATATGCCAAATTTGAATCAAAACAAATTTGTGTTTTCATTTGCATTGATGTTGCACTTCTTTAGTTGCTTTTTGTTGTGTTGGCATAAATCACCAAAAAGGGGGAGATTGAAAGGGAAATGTGCCCTTGGGCCATTTCTAAGTATTTTGGTGATTGAGTGCCAACACAAGTGCTTAAGTGTTAATCTATGCCAATTGATGGACAAAGTGCAAATCAAGAGGAAAGGTATGTCTCTAAGACTTAGTACATTGTTTTGGAGACTAATGTATTGTGTCTAAGTGCTAGAAACAGGAAAAGATCAATATGGAAAAGACTTGGCTATGCAGCCAAGACTCTGCGCAGTCTGAGTGCACCGGACAGTGTCCGGTGCGCCAGGCTGGCGACTATCAACTGGCTGCTCTCGGGAGGCGATCAACGGCGTATGGCTATAAATCACCGGACTGTCCGGTGGTGCACCGGACTGTCTGGTGAGCCATTCACAGGCGAAGTCGTCGCTCTCGGGAAGTGATTAACGGCGTACGGCTATAAATCATCGGACTGTCCGGTGGTGCACCGGACTGTCCGGTGAGTCAACGGTCGGCCGGGCCAACGGTCGGCCGCGTAATCCGCGCGCGACGCGTGGCCGAGCCAACGGTCAGAAGGGGGCACCGGACTGTCCGGTGTGCACCGGACAGTGTCCGGTGCGCCAACGGCTCTAGATCTTCAATGGTCGGCTGCGCCACAGAAGGAAAGAAATCCACACCGGACAGTGTCCGGTGGTGCACCGGACTGTCCGGTGCGCCAGGCGACAGAAGGCAAGAATTGCCTTCCTGGAATGCTCTCAACGGCTCCTAGCTGCCTTGGGGCTATAAAAGAGACCCCTAGGCGCATGGAGGACTACACCAAGCATTCTCTAAGCATTCCTAAGCACCAAGACTTCAAATCCGTGCATTCGATTCCTTGTGATAGCAACTAGAGCTCCATTTGAGTAGTGTACTCTTCGAGTTGTGTTGAGAGCTCGTGTTGCGACCTGTGTGCGTGTTGTTGCTCTGATTTTGTGTCTTGTGTGCGTTGCTCATCCCAACCTTACTTCCGTGATTCTTTGTGAACATCTTTGTAAGGGCGAGAGGCTCCAAGTTGTGGAGATTCCTCGCAAGCGGGATATAGTAAAGCAAAGCAAAACACCGTGGTATTCAAGTGGGTCTTTTGACCGCTTGAGAGGGGTTGATTGCAACCCTCGTCCGTTGGGACGCCACAACGTGGAGTAGGCAAGTGTTGGACTTGGCCGAACCACGGGATAAGCCATTGTGTCTATCTGTGTTGATCATCTTGTGGTTATTGTGTTTTGCTAGAACTCCTCTCTAGCCACTTGGCATTATTGTGCTAACTCTTAATCAAGTTTTGTGGCATTATGTTTCAAGTTTTACAGGATCACCTATTCACCCCCCCCTCTAGGTGCTCTCAACTTCTCTTAGTGTGAAGTGTGGCTTGATTATTACCTTGGACGTTACCTTTTATGGAGGCGTGGTTGAGGCTTTTGGAGGAGGCATTGATTTGCATCTTTTGTTCCTTCCTCTTGTCAATCCTCAAGTCCTTGACATTTTCTTCAAGGGATTTAGTGCATGCCACGGTTGTTCCCGTCTCAAGCTTCTTCACCATGTGATCACGGTTATCTTGAGAAGGTTGAGCAATGCACTTCCCTTTTAGTGGTGTCAAGCTCATTTTTAGCCTCTCATTTTCTTCTTTGAGCTTTTGATATGTATCATCTTTCGTTCCTGCAAATTCTAGCTCAAAGGAAGATTTGCTTGTCGACGGACAACAAGCATTAGCACATGGTAATATAGTTTCAATTTGAATACATGTGCATGAGTGAGGTTGTTGGAATTTTAAGTTTTCTATCACAACCTCATGAGCAATATTTAATATGGTATGATCATCCATAAGATTTTTATGAGAACATAGAAGCATATCATATTTTTCTTGAAAAGCTAGATTTTCCAATTTTAGCTTTTCTACTTGGTCCTTAAGTAAGGCATTCCTATTTACTAATTGAGCGATACAATGTAAAGAGTTATCTTGCTCAATTGAAATAGTTTCATACCTTTGGACCAAATAAACATGAGAGCACTTTAGCTCCTCATGTTCTTTAGTCAACTCCTCAAAGCTAGCATTTTTATGGAGAGAATATCTTCTAGCCTTTGACGAGCTTCGCTTTGCTCTCTCACTCTTTTTAGAAGTTTGAGCATGACCGCCTTATCTTCTTGGCTTAAGCGAGCGTAGAGTTGCAAGAAGCTTCTTTCTTCCTCCTCATCCTCATTTGTGCTTCCGCTATCATTGTCATTAGCCACACAACATATGTGGGAATCAAAATGGGAAGACAAACCTTTTGGAGAGGTGGATTCATCGTTTGGTCTCCATCGTTCATTTTCTTCTTCTTCTTCCTTCAAAGGGTTAGTTTCACAAATACCAAAGGAAGTAGAGGCACAAAATGAACTATCATGTTTGGACTCATCAAATTTGCTTTTAATTCTAGTCCAAATATCATGCACATCACAAATAGGTTTATCATATTTTATTATGAAGGCATGATAATCTTCTTCGCTAAGGGATTTAATTAAGATGTCATAAGCTAGATAGTTTAAGCGTATACATCTTAGATCTTCCTCGGAAGCATTTTCCCTAGTATAACTAGGGGGAATAATACTCTTGTCTAAAATTTGTTCTAATTGAGGATCTATGGTTCTAAAAGCATTTATCACTCTAGTAGACCATGAATCATAATTAGAACAATCGGAAAGTAATATCTCAAGAGTTACCTTCTTGTTCTCCTGGGTCTTCTTGTTCTTTTGGGATCTTCTACGAGCCATCACTTCGAGTTGTTAGACTCAAGATGAAGTGCCTAGCTCTGATACCAATTGAAAGTCGCCTAGAGGGGGGTGAATAGGCGAAACCTGAAAATTAAAACTTTATCCCCCAACTAGATCCCTTGATTAGTGGTTAGAACAAGATGCACAATTATCGGAGTATAAAAACTAAGTCCTTTGCTTGTAAAGAGAGTTGCTTTCAAATAATACGGAATTGATAAATCAATACAACTAATAGGTTTATGAAGAATAAAGCAAGAGGGCTTAGATAAGAAGAGCAATAACACAAGTTCTTTCTTGCAAGGTGTCGCTTTACTAAATGAGAATTTGAAAGGGAATTAGGCTTACACCTAGTTCCTAAATAATTTTGGTGGTTGAATTGCCCAACACAAATAATTGGACTAACTAGTTTGCTCTAGTGTATAAGTTATACAGGTGCAAAAGGTTCACACTCAGCCAATAAAAAGATCAAGTTTTGGATTCAACAAAGGAGCAAAGAGGCAACCGAAGGCACCTCTGGTCTGGAGGCACCGGACTGTCCGGTGTACACCGGACAGTGTCCGGTGCGCCACCGGACAGTGTCCGGTGCACCAGAGGACTCCAACTCAAACTCGCCACCTTCGGGAATTTCTCAGGCAGGCGCGCTATAATTCACCGGACTGTCCGGTGTACACCGGACAGTGTCCGGTGCTCCAAGGAAGCGCGGCCTCCGCAACTCGACAGCCTCGGGTTCGCGTGGCAGCCGCTCCGCTATAATTCATCGGACATGTCCGGTGTGCACCGGACTGTCCGGTGGACCAGCGGAGCAACGGCTATTTCGGCGCCAACGGCTACCTGCTCTGCATTTAATGCGCGCGCAGCGCGCGCAGAGGTCAGGCGCGCCCATACTGGCGCACCGGACAATGAACAGTGGTTGTCCGGTGTGCACCGGACACCCAGGCGGGCCCAGAAGTCAGAAGCTCCAACGGTCAGAATCCAACGGCATTGATGTCGTGGCTGTGGCACCGGACATGTCCGGTGTGCACCGGACTGTCCGGTGCACCATACGACAGCCAGCCTTCACCAACGGCTAGTTTTTGGTTGGTGGCTATAAATACCACCCCAACCGGCCACTTCAAGGGTGGGAGCCCAAGCAACATTCCAAGTCATCTAGTTGACATACTCAAGCCCTCCCAACCACATATATTCATTGATCCATCCTATACACAAGATTTAGACCACTACAACCAACACAAGTGCCACAAAAGAGAGAGCAAGCAAAAGAGAGCTACTCATTTGAGTTTAGCACTAGTGCCTTGTGAGATTCATTGAGAGATAGTGTGTGCTTCATCTTTGTGTTCATTTGCGCGTGGAGTTTTGACTCCCATTCGAACTTCCTCCAAAGTTTTGGAGGCTTGTAAAAGCTAGCAAGAGACACCAAAGATTGTGGTGGTCCTTGTGGGATCGAGAGTGATCCTTGAGAAGAAGAAGAGCTCACCGATCCTTGTGTGATCGGGGGAGAGAGGGAAAGGGTTGAAAAAGACCCATCCTTAAGTGGACTCCTCAACGGGGACTAGGCCTTCGAGGGCCGAACCTCGGTAAAACAAATCACTCGTGTCCATTGTGTTTATTGCTTATGATTTGTTTGCTTTCCCTTGCTCTAAGTTTTCTTGCACCTTTATTTGCTAATATCATTTGGTGTTGCTTCAAGATAAATTCCCATTTAGTGAAGCAATACGTTGCAAGGAAGAACTTGTCCTAGTGCTCTTCTCATCTAAGACTTCTTGCTTTGTTATTCTATAACTTACTAGTTGTATTGATTTATCACTTCCACATTATTTAGCAATACTCTTTTCAAGCAAGAAATTAGTTTCTATTCTCCGATATTTGTATATCTTGTTCTAACCACTAATCAAGGGATCTAGTTGGGGGATAAAGTTTTAATTTTTCAGGTTTCGCCTATTCACCCCCCTCTAGGCGACTTTCAATTGGTATCGGAGCTAGGCACTTCATCTTGAGTCTAACAACTCGAAGTGATGGCTCGTAAAAGATCCCAAAAGAACAAGAAGACTCCTCCATCGAACGTAACTCAAAAAGAGGTAACTCTTGAAATATTATTTGATGATTGTTCCAATTATGACTCATGGTCTACTAGTGTGATAAATGCTTTTAGAACCATAGATCCACGATTAGAACAAATTATAGACAAGAGTATTTTTCCCTCTAATTTCAATGGAAAAATTAATTCCGAGGAGGATCAAAGATGTTATCGCTTAAACTATCTAGCTTTTGACATCTTAACCAATTCTCTTAGCAAAGAAGATTATCATGCCTTCATATCAAACTATGACGAATCCGTCCATGATGCGCATGATATTTGGACTAGAATTAGAAGCAAATTTGATGAGTCCAAACATGATAGTTCATTTTGTGTCTCTACTTCCTTTGGTATTTGTGATACTAACTCTTGCAAGGAAGAAGAAGAGAATGAACGATGGAGACCAAACGATGAATCCACCTCTCCAAAAGGTTTGTCTTCCCATTTCGATTCCCACATGTGTTGTGTGGCTAATGCAAATGATAGCGGAAGGACAAATGAGGATGAGGAGGAAGAAAGAAGCTTCTTGCATCTCTACGCTCGCCTAAGCCAAGAAGATAAGGCGGTCATACTCAAACTTCTAGAAAGAGCGAGAGAACAAAGCGAAGCTCGTCAAAGGCTAGAAGATGTTCTCTCCATGAAAATGCTACACTTTGACGAGTTGACTAAAGAACATGAGGAGCTAAAGTGCTCTCATGTTGATTTGGTCCAAAGGTATGAAACTGTTTCAATTGAGCATGATAACGCTTTACATTGTATCGCTCAATTAGTAAATAGGAATACCTTGCTTAAGGACCAAGTAGAAAAGCTAAAAGTTGAAAATCTAGCTTTTCAAGAAAAATATGATATGCTTCTATGTTCTCATGAAAACCTTATGGATGATCATATCATATTAAACATTGCTCATGAGGTTGTGATAGAAAACTTAAAATCCCAACAACCTCACTCGTGCACATGTATTCAAATTGATACTATATTACCATGTGCTAATGCTTGTTGTTTGTCGACAAGCAAATCTTCCTTTAAGCTAGAATTTGCAGGAACAAATGATGATTCATATCAAAAGCTCAAGGAAGAAAATGAGAAGCTAAAGAAGAGCTTGACACAACTAAAAGGGAAATGCATTGCCCAACCTTCTCAAGATAACCGTGATCACATGGTGAAGAAGCTTGAGACGGGAACAACCGAGGCATGCACTACATCCCTTGAAGAAAATGTCAAGGATTTGAGGATTGCCAAGAGGAAGAAACAAAAGATGAAATTCAACATCTCCTCCAAAAGCCTCAACCACGCCTCCACAAAAGGTAACATCCAAGGTAATGATCAAGCCACACTTCACATTAAGAGGTGTAGTGAATGCTTTAAAGAAGGGCACTTGATTAGGTCATGTCCCTACATTAAAAATGGCTTGATTATTAACAAGGATGATAGACTTTGTTTTAAATGCTCCAAGAAGGGACACTTGCTTAGATCTTGTCCCCATTTAAAACAAAAAGGCATAGGGTTAGAAAAGAAAGTTTTTACTAACCATGTAGCAAGCAACAAACAAGGAAAGAAGAAAACTTCAAAACTTGAAAAACGCCTATGCTACACATGCCGAAAGAAGGGACATCAATGCAAGGATTGTCCCATTGGTAACAATTCCACTCCTAGCTTGTCAATTAATTCTCATGTAACTAGGCAACCCAAAATTGCAACTTGTGCTAGAAAGGTAATGAGTTTACCTAGTGCTAACACAAAGGACTTTTGGGTTCCTAGATCTTTGTTGACTAACCATGATGGACCCATCAAGCGATGGGTACCAAAATATGCTTGACAAGCTTTGTAGGAAAAGGAGATGGTATGAAGCCTTGGGGTGCTTGAGAAAGTTAATTCAATTTAACTCAAGCTATCAAATCTTCAATGATCTTTATCCGTGATTGACCCAAGGTTATTCTTCAAACTACTACATCTTAAACTCATATCATCTCGAGGAAGTTATTGATGTTGTAGGAAATAAAGAATTATCTTATGCGGAAAAATCAAGGCCTACAACATGGAGGAAAGTCAAAGGATGGTAACCTCTATGCTTTTAAAGTGCAAGTATTTTATTATGTGTCTTGTGTAGTCACATAAGAAATGTGTAGCGCTTCAAATGTCTTTAAAATTCATATCATCATTCTTTGAAGAATTTCCTCTCATATGGTAGATTGCATACCCATCATTTCCATCCTATGGTAATCTACATGCTTTAATTTATTGCTAGTATGTCATGGCATATCCTTCCTCTAATTATCTTGTTATTGCCATGATTCTAGATATAGAGAGATATTTCATATTCTCAAAAGAATAAGGTGTCATGTAAGGAATTCAAATCCTTAGAACACTTGTAAAAGGAAAACTCTCTCTATAACTAGATTAGTGAGATTAATGATTTTATCTAAGTAACCCAAGTAATCTCACTTATAGAGAATAGGTTTCTCTTTGGAAAAGCATGTAATCTAACATAAAAAGAAAAATCAATCCAATGACTTATGATGTGCTTCTACTTACTTAAATTGGATTTGATTCTTTCACATTTATCGCTTTCCATATCATGAATTAGATTTATTCCCATAATCTTAAAGGATTATTTATGCTTGTTTATGAGTTAAAATTGAGCATAACATCATCTATGGATAATCTAGTTCATGCTATGAAGTTTCCATGTTTTAGTAATCTAGCTTCCCATTCCTTATCAAAATGATTACAAAAATGGAAACTAGTGCTTGTGTTGCTACTAACATTTCTCTTGAGTTCAATTATGAAAATCTACAAGAAAGAAAGTGCACAAGCCTCATGGGTTGATCTTCACCCAAAGGAAGAAAGGTAAAAGCAAAGGTATGGGAACTCATCTTCTTAAGTTTGGTTCCCATCTCAATGGGTATTTAATCTAAATTATCATACTGTACCCTTGTGAGGAATTGTTGGGGACTTGTTCTCAAATGCTTCGGATTAAGAACAAGGCAACATAAAAAGTGTTAAACGTTAAGGCCCTTCGTCCTATTAGACATTATTCCCCATCGGAAATAATGAGTTCCGGACGAAGGTCACAAGAGACATACCTTCGTAAATTCAACAAGTAATAACGAAGGACTCATATAAAACATGAAATGTAGATCACAGAATCATTTCTATTTTATTAACACAAAGAAATAGAAATGATTACAAATTACAAATGTACCTTCGGTCTTGAGAGAAGGTAAAAAGTACAAGCGTGACGCAAATGCCGATGCACAGTCAGCGTGAACAGTACGGGAGTACTGTTCATCTATTTATAGACGCGGGACGCAGCCCATGTAAAATTACATCCATGTCCATTACATTTGTTAACGGTTTATGGAAATCTGTCGAGGCCCCCGAAGTCTTTTCATCTTTAAGTCGGTTCCCCCTTATGCCATCGCACCGAAGCTTCCCTGCGCACAGCTTCGGCTGCCCTCGACCTTCGTCTGGTCCAGGCTTCGTCCTGGTCGTGCTCTATATCCATAATTCTGAATCCGAAAATACCTGTTCATATAATCCACTTGGAAAACATTGTCAAATCATGTTTTTGAGGACCTTCGGAGGACGAAGGCCCCCAACAGTAGCCCCTCGCAATATTAATTTGTAAATAATAAATTCAGATTGCGATATGGACGAAGGCCTTGAGCCGAAGGTCCGAAAAAACACCTTCCCTTTGCTAGAATAGCAACATTCACTGACAAGCGGGGCCTTTCAATTTTCAACGCCCTAGGCGTATAAATAAGATCACATCGCGAACTCATTTGGTACGCACACTTTCCTTTTGCTTCGGCCCACTAAAATTTTTAGCTCTTGTTCATTAAGATTTGCTGGTCTTTTTGATTTCGAAGCTTCGGCCTCGGGAACAATTTTTTAGCGTTTCCGAAGATGTCTGAAGGCAAGAAGATCCCTGCTGAGACGAAGCTGAAGATTCCTGCTGAGACGAAGCTGAGTCTCGAGGAGGAGAAGAATCTGGGGTTCCTGATAGCGATGGCAGAGACCAATACAGAGAAAATTACGAAGGAGATTCTCGAAGGTTTGTCCGAAGATACTGATGACAGCGACAGCTATGATGTGGAAAGTGGTGGGGAAGAGGCCGAAGATCGACCGTGGCGACCAAGCCACACAGTTTTTGGGAAAACGGCCATCAAGCAGAGTCACATTGATAATATGAGGGGGCGATATTTCCGAGACATATCTATTGTGAGAGCTGATGCCGGGGAAAAAACTTCTCCCACCCCCGAAGAAGATGAAGTTGTGATTTTCCGAAGCTTCCTCAAGGCTGGGCTTCGATTCCCCCTGAGCAACTTTGTTGTTGAGGTATTAAAGACATTTCAAGTCTACCTTCATCAACTCACTCCCGAAGCTATTATAAGAATGGGGATTTTTGTCTGGGCTACAAGAAGCCAAGGTTTGGAACCAAACGCTAAAAGCTTCTGCAACATACACGAGTTATTGTACGAGACGAAGCCCTGGGGAAAAGAGCAATATCACAACAATTTTGGGTGCTACAGCTTCGGCGCCCGCTCCGGGTCAAGCTATCCTGTGCCGACCTTTCGGAAGAGGTGGGCCGGAGCCTGGATGACTGAATGGTTTTATGTAAAGAATGATCTGACAGCTCAAGAGAATGTGAAGAGTATTATTATGCATCCAATCTGGCAACGCTTCGGTCTTCGAAGGCCGAAGGTCGAAATGGACGAAGCCGCCGAAGAATGCCAAAGAGCCTTCGGGGTAGTCTGCTCGTTTATTGGGACAAGGGACTTGGTCCAAGAACACATTGCCTTCAGGGTATGGCCACTTGCAGAAAAGTGGGACATGCCGAAGGAAACCATCAAAGAGTCCGACGAAGGCGGACTAGTCAGATTAAAGTACACATTCAAATATGCAGATAAATTTATTGAACCTGATGACGACTGGTTGAAAAGCATTGAAACATTAAGTGATGAATTACTTGGGGCATATTCGAAGGCTGAAAATACGGCACTATCAGCAGCCTTCGGAGGCCAAAAAAAGAAGAGACTCAACCGAGTTTTTGATGCAGTCGGGTTCTTCTACCCTGATTATCGTTATCCCATCCGAAGGCAAAAAAGAAAAAACATAACCCCTGAAAAAGAAGAAGCAGGAACTGCTCCTAGCGAGCCAGAACCGAAAGGAAAAAGGTTGAAGGTCCTCACACATCGACCACGCCATATTGAACCAGCTTCGGTGCCTGAGTTCACTGGAGAAACTTCTTCGGCCGCCGAAGCTGAACAGCCAACCTTGCTGCCAGAAATTGCAGAGATGGCCGAAGCACCATCGACAGAAAAAATGGAAGAAGCAAAAAATTCGACGAAGGAAAAAGCATCAGAAATTTTGAGTCCTGTAGTAAATGTCGAAGCAGCAAAAATCCAAAAGGGTCCAATGGTGACCCCAAAAAGGAAGAGAATGGTAAATGTACTAGATGTCTTGGAGACAATTAAGTCTTCAAGCACAACTCCAAAAAAGAGTGTTGAAATTGCTGAAGCTTCCTCTGAAGCTCCGACGCAACAAGCTGAAGCTGAAGCTGGGCCTTCAGAGCCCTTCAGGGAGCAAACTTTGGAAGCCGAAGCAATAAAAATACCAGAACCAATTTTAATTGAAGAGACTGACACTGCCATCCCCGAAGCGCCTGCCAGCATGTGTGATTACATCATACGACATGCTTCGGGGAAAAAATTATCTGAAGAAGAAACTCACGAAGCTAACCATTATGCAAAGGAACTAAAATATCCAAAGGGGGCAGTAATATTCAATGGGACAAATGAAGATGATTTTTTATACTGCCTGCCTGACAACAAAGAGCTCTCTGTCTGCCGAGAAATGGCTAGGAGTATTGGTTTCCCGAAGCTTGAATCTGGATTAAGCGCCATGACGAAAGAAGATCTCGCAGACAGTCTTGCGTACAACAGCCTGAAGGTACGGGAATTTAACGCTTGAAAAGAAAACCCCCTTATATATATATATATATATTTTTTTTTTTTTTACGCGACTCATTCATTTTTTCTTATATGAATTCTTTTTCGTATAGGGCCTGATCCTAAGCAACGCGCTAAGAGCGCAAAAGAGCGCCGAAGATGAAAGTTATGAGATTGCGTTCAACAATTTGCGCTCCGAAGTTATCAAATTGAGAAACGAAGCTCTAGAAAAGGATAAAATTCTTCTTACGCTGATAGACAAAGTAAAAAAGGATGAAGCTGCTTCAAAAACCCAGGCCGAAGCCCACAAGCGTGAAATTAAAGATCTTCAGAAACAGCTGACTAGAGCTAGAGAGGAGCGCGTCCTTGAGGAAACAAAACGAGAGCTCAGCGATCATATGGTCAACAAATTGGAGTTAAGAGTTAAAGAGCTTCGTACATCTCAGGGAAAATGTTATGTCAAATCTATAGAATGTGTGAATAAAATTAAAACCAGCTTTGCCAGCGTGGGCGCCTTCTCCAGCGAAGAGAATTTCTCTCGAGGCAATCCCGAAGGTCCACTGGAATGGATTAGTCACGAAGCAGAGGCCTTCGAGGAGATCCTGAGCAGTCGTGGCGATATCTGCGCTTTTTCGGGCGCCAGAGGAATTGCTTCTGTCTTAGAGAAGAAAGGTTGCGATCATGTAAAATTTCTAGCTCAGTCCGAAGCTGCCTTATCTTCCGAAGACATTAAGGATCCCTCGGCCGAAGCAAGCGTGGTTGGCGGCAAATTTTTTACGGATATCTGGAACGACGGCGGCCGAGGAATGGCGCAAGAGATCATCCAAAGGAGCGAAAAAGGTATCCACGATGCTAGAAAAGTGGCGGAAACTGCTGAAAAAAGTACGGAACCCGAAAGGCAATTAGGTATTAATTAGTTGTTCTTATTGTGTTGTAATTTTTGTTTCAAACTCTGCACATAGTTTGTAATAGTGATGAAGAAATGTTCTCTTCCCTCAGAAGCTGCTGGGTCGACTGCCGACCCCCACACAAAAGGAGATGAAGAAATCAAACAAATGGCCGAAGGTATCATGGACAAAGTTGTTGATCAACTTTTAAATGAAGTCGCCGAAGCAGTATTAAGAGAGGACTAAATGCTATTAGAAAAACATTTAAATTGTGATCTATGTAATATTTTGTACATTTGGATGTAATATACAAGTTTGTTTTCGTTACTCAATTCTTCACGATGCATGAAACTCTATATACATACCTTTTTGAGCCTTCGGCGAAAAAACACCTTCCCTTCTTTTCATGCTTCGTGAAGAAGACATTCTTCGTTAAAATTATTCTGATGAGTCACATCCATGCTTCGTGAAATCATCATCCGAAGCTATACTCCGAAGCTATACAATCTCAATATTGATCTGATAAAGCTCACCCATGTTTCATAAAAATATTCTCCGAAGCTGTATTGCGAAGCTATACAATTTCGATATCACTTTCTCAGAGCATCCTTTCGAAGGTTGAGAGTGTCACTTTCTTTTGCCAAATGCAATATGATGTATGATGCTTATGCTATGCAAAATGATGTAATGATGTTATGCTATGCATGTGACATTTGTTCCGAAGATACTCATAAAATATATTCGTAAGCTCTGCATTCCCTTAGGAACGTCTTTGGAGCTTCTTCGTCTTTTACTTAGACGATCTCAGCGTTGACTTTTCGCTGTAAGCCTCCCTTAGGAGCTTCTTCGCCCTTTACTTAGGCGGTATCAGCGTTGACTTTTCGCTGTAAGCCTCCCTTAGGAGCTTCTTCGCCTTTTACTTAGGCGGTATCAGCGTTGACTTTTCGCTGTAGGCTCTGCATTCCTTTAGGAACGACTTCTGAGCAGAAAACTTACACTGCGCTCCCTTTGGAACGGCTTTTTGTGACTTCGCAAACTTACTCTGCGCTCCTTAGAACGACTTTCTGTTACTCCGAAGGATTTTTAATTCGAAGGTCCTCCTTGGTAACGGAAAAAGAATTTTAAGCTTCGGCAACTTAAGCTTGTGGAGCAAATAGATCTTCCTCGTGGAAAACAACGAAATTATTACATGAAAACTATCAATGTTTTTTGCTTCACAGAAAATAAAACTGAAAAGAAAAGACTGCTATCAAAGGTAGGATATGTATCAATAAATGTGCTTCGACTCTGGCACAGTGCTGTTGACTGTGCGAGCTTCGGACTGTTCTCTGAAGTCCCTCTGATGTGGAGCGTGTTGACTCCCTTCTGGCTGTTGCCCTTGCTGCAATAGAGGTGGAGGCGGAAGCTGCTGCCAAGAAGCTTGAGGTTGACTTGCCGAAGCTACAGAAGCTGCAGGGTGATTGTCTATGTATTGTGGGATATAAGGCGGATGATACGAAGCAGTATGCATGACCTGCTTCGGCTGAGCTTGTTGAGATGCAGCTTCGGCAATTTCCTTTTGCTTCTGGATTGTAATATGGCACGACCTAGTGGTATGGCCCTTGCCTTCTCCACAGAACAAGCAAAACAGTCTCCTTGGCTGATCTCCGAATCTTCCGCCGAAGCCCCTGGCGCCTCTGCCTCTTGGAGCTGGTGGCCGGAAGGAAGTTTGTTGTTGCCCCGAAGCCTGTGAGGAGCATTGTGGTCTGTTCTGACTCCCCTTATCATCATTCTGAGTGTTATGGATGGAACGGACATGTCTCGGGTAGTATCTTCCTCCGAAGCCCCTGGTCATTTCAGAAAATCTGAAGGCCTCCTCCCTTCTTTGACGAAAGTCATTGTCAGCACGAATGTACTCATCCATCTTTTGGAGCAATTTCTCCAAGGTCTGAGGAGGCTTTCTAGCAAAGTATTGAGCTGCAGGCCCAGGACGAAGCCCCTTGATCATGGCTTCAATAACAATTTCATTGGGCACCGTTGGTGCCTGCGCCCTCAATCGTAAAAACCTTCGGACATACGCCTGAAGGTACTCTTCGTGATCCTGAATACACTGGAACAGGGCTTGAGCTGTGACTGGCTTCGTCTGAAATCCTTGAAAGCTGGTCAGTAACATATCCTTCAGCTTCTGCCATGAAGTTATTGTTCCTGGCCGAAGGGAGGAATACCAGGTCTGAGCAACATTCCTGACGGCCATGACGAAAGACTTCGCCATGACTGCAGCATTGCCCCCGTACGAAGACACCGTTGCTTCGTAGCTCATCAAGAATTGCTTCGGGTCGGAGTGACCATCAAACATGGGGAGCTGGGGTGGCTTATAGGATGGAGGCCAAGGTGTAGCCTGCAGCTCAGCAGACAGAGGAGAAGCATCATCAAAAACAAAATTTCCCTGATGGAAATTATCATACCAGTCATCTTCGTTGACGAAGCCCTCTTGATGAAGGTCTTTCTGATGAGGCCTTCTGTTCTGCTCATCGTGAGTAAGATGGCGGACTTCCTCAGAGGCTTCGTCTATCTGCCTTTGCAACTCAGCTAGGCGGGCCATCTTCTCCTTCTTCCTTTGTACTTGTTGGTGTAGCATCTCCATATCCCTGATTTCTTGGTCTAACTCTTCTTCCTGAAGTGTGGGGCTGACAGCCTTTCTCTTCTGGCTTCGGGCCTCCCGAAGAGAGACGGTCTCCTGGTTGTGGTCCAGCGGTTGCAGTGCTGAAGCCCCAGTCGCTGAAGCTTTCTTCGGCGCCATAGCTTCCGAAGGTGTTCAAAAAAGCTCGAAGTGGAAGTGAGTTCACCGGAGGTGGGCGCCAATGTTGGGGACTTGTTCTCAAATGCTTCGGATTAAGAACAAGGCAACATAAAAAGTGTTAAACGTTAAGGCCCTTCGTCCTATTAGACATTATTCCCCATCGGAAATAATGAGTTCCGGACGAAGGTCACAAGAGACATACCTTCGTAAATTCAACAAGTAATAACGAAGGACTCATATAAAACATGAAATGTAGATCACAGAATCATTTCTATTTTATTAACACAAAGAAATAGAAATGATTACAAATTACAAATGTACCTTCGGTCTTGAGAGAAGGTAAAAAGTACAAGCGTGACGCAAATGCCGATGCACAGTCAGCGTGAACAGTACGGGAGTACTGTTCATCTATTTATAGACGCGGGACGCAGCCCATGTAAAATTACATCCATGTCCATTACATTTGTTAACGGTTTATGGAAATCTGTCGAGGCCCCCGAAGTCTTTTCATCTTTAAGTCGGTTCCCCCTTATGCCATCGCACCGAAGCTTCCCTGCGCACAGCTTCGGCTGCCCTCGACCTTCGTCTGGTCCAGGCTTCGTCCTGGTCGTGCTCTATATCCATAATTCTGAATCCGAAAATACCTGTTCATATAATCCACTTGGAAAACATTGTCAAATCATGTTTTTGAGGACCTTCGGAGGACGAAGGCCCCCAACAGGAATAGATTCTTTATTGGACCGAAATTAACTAAGTATGCATTCAATATCATTTTCATAAATGCGCTTGTCCATTAGAATCTAATTCATGCCTTTGCTATATCCATTCTCATATTGATGCGCTTCTAAGTCATGATAATAAATTCAATATGAAAAAGTAAAATTCCTTTGATTGATCAAAAATGATTAAAAAGGTGCTCATTCCTCTTTTCTGTTAATATGCACTAACGTTAAGGAATTTACTTCATATCTATGTGACTCATGGATGATGAATTATGCTTATTTCCTATCTAAAAGAAATCATCCATCACTATATACTCCCCTGTATTACTAACATTCTTCTTGAGTATTTTCAATAAGTTTGAAAGGAAAAAGAAGCCACTACAAAGGGAGGACTCTCAAATGAAAGAGGAAAACATCAAGAACAACACCACCTACTTCTACGAAACAATCAATGGTGTGGTTGTGAGTATTCTAAACCCTTTCATATTGAGAATACTAGGCTCAAGTTGTTTATTACAAATTTAATGAGCCTTGATCAAGATGTATAATGCTTCTCTCTATTTGTCTTTAAAGTAAATGCATCCATTCAATTCATTCAAATACTTGATGCATATCTTTAGGGGGAGCCTTTTATCTTGATTATGTTGAGACTATTGCTTTATCTCAGTAATTTCATATAGTCTCTTGCATGAGAATAAGTTTCTCATGAAGTATGCTACTATCTTTAAATTCTTGTCTTTCACTCTAAAGTAGCATATTTGCTGGATTCTCCTACTCTAAGCTTAATTGATAATCTAATGTGTATGTTGTTCTTTTGATCACATCTGTTATTTGTTTGATCATTGAATAACTTCAATCAACAATCATATTTCTTAGTGCCGTATATTCTATCAATCGATATCTCTCTTGATATGCACTAAGTTAAAAGGAGAATTCATGATACATTTATGCAACTTGTGATTCATTTGATATATGCTAACAATAACTTGAAAAGATCACTAGTTGTAGAACTCTCTCTTGTGCAAAATATTTCCATATATTGTCATTAAGAATTGGTCTTAAGCATCTAAGACTAAGGACAAGCACAATGAAGAGAGCGTCTCTATGTAAAGGTACAAAAAGGTAAAACTATCTCCTTTCATTTAAACTTGTACCTAAATCTTCCTTTTCTATACATTCTTTGCATATCTTGTATGAAAGGAAGAGAAAGCATGTCCATGTATTATCCCTGCTTCATACCTAGTTTAATTTCCCAAAATTCATTCCTGCTTAGTGCATCTCTGGTAAAACTAGATGAAGTACTTTTATTGTCAAAGAGCTTAAAGCTTAACCTTGTAACGAGGATAAGCTGCCTTTATTTCAAAGGTGGATGGTCCTTAAGTCTCTTTGAAATCCTTAAGGGAAAATGCTTAAATGGTTTACAACATGCTTTCATAAGTGCATAAACTGTCATGAGCATCACACTTATACTATGACACAATGCACTTCACATTCTGTATGATATAGATATGTTCTCATTAACCTAATTATGTGCAATTGGCATTTGAGGCCAAAAATATGTTTTCCTCTCGCACATATTTAGGGGGAGCAATCTATGTTATATATAACTATGATCATGCTTAATTTAATATATCCTCTTGATCATATCTCTTTTATATGCTATGACTAATGTGTTTTCAAGTGAATTCCAAACCAAGTCATAGGTACATTGAAAGGGAATTGGAGTCTTTGGCGAAGACAAAGCTTCCACTCTACTCTATCGATATTATCTACCCTTCGCCATCACTCCACAATGTCTCTCCATCTTTGGTATAATCTTCACTCATATGTTTATTTGCCAAAGGGGAGAAGATAGTTAGGAAAAGGGCCTATATTTCATTCTAATTATCCGTTTTTGGCGATTCATGCCAAAGGGGGAGAAAGTATTGGCCCAAAGCAAAAGGACCGCACCACCACCCTAATTTTAAAAATTAATGGTTTTCAATTGGAAAATTTCAAATTGGTATCTCTTTGTGTACTAAAGGGGGAGCAAGTAGTATTTTTAAAACTTGATATCTTAAAACCCTCTTGAACACTAAGAGGAGAATTTATTTGAGGGGGAGTTTTATTTAGTCAAAGGAAAAGCATTTGAAACAAGGGGAGAAAATTTCAAACTTGAAAATGCTTTGAAAAATCTTATTCATTTACCTTTGACTATCCTGCAAAAGGACTTTGAAAAGAATTTACAAAAGAGTTTGCAAAAACAAAACTTGTGGTGCAAGCATGGTCCAAAATGTTAAAAATAAAGAAACAATCCATGCATATCTAGTAAGTAATATTTATTGGCTCAATTCCAAGCAACCTTTGCACTTACATTATGCAAACTAGTTCAATTATGCACTTCTATATTTGCTTTGATTTGTGTTGGCATCAATCACCAAAAAGGGGGAGATTGAAAGGGAATTAGGCTTACACCTAGTTCCTAAATAATTTTGGTGGTTGAATTGCCCAACACAAATAATTGGACTAACTAGTTTGCTCTAGTGTATAAGTTATACAGGTGCAAAAGGTTCACACTCAGCCAATAAAAAGATCAAGTTTTGGATTCAACAAAGGAGCAAAGAGGCAACCGAAGGCACCTCTGGTCTGGAGGCACCGGACTGTCCGGTGTACACCGGACAGTGTCCGGTGCGCCACCGGACAGTGTCCGGTGCACCAGAGGACTCCAACTCAAACTCGCCACCTTCGGGAATTTCTCAGGCAGGCGCGCTATAATTCACCGGACTGTCCGGTGTACACCGGACAGCGTCCGGTGCTCCAAGGAAGCGCGGCCTCCGCAACTCGCCAGCCTCGGGTTCGCGCGGCAGCCGCTCCGCTATAATTCATCGGACATGTCCGGTGTGCACCGGACTGTCCGGTGGACCAGCGGAGCAACGGCTATTTCGGCGCCAACGGCTACCTGCTCTGCATTTAATGCGCGCGCAGCGCGCGCAGAGGTCAGGCGCGCCCATACTGGTGCACCGGACAATGAACAGTGGTTGTCCGGTGTGCACCGGACACCCAGGCGGGCCCAGAAGTCAGAAGCTCCAACGGTCAGAATCCAACGGCATTGATGTCGTGGCTGTGGCACCGGACATGTCCGGTGTGCACCGGACTGTCCGGTGCACCATACGACAGCCAGCCTTCACCAACGGCTAGTTTTTGGTTGGTGGCTATAAATACCACCCCAACCGGCCACTTCAAGGGTGGGAGCCCAAGCAACATTCCAAGTCATCTAGTTGACATACTCAAGCCCTCCCAACCACATATATTCATTGATCCATCCTATACACAAGATTTAGACCACTACAACCAACACAAGTGCCACAAAAGAGAGAGCAAGCAAAAGAGAGCTACTCATTTGAGTTTAGCACTAGTGCCTTGTGAGATTCATTGAGAGATAGTGTGTGCTTCATCTTTGTGTTCATTTGCGCGTGGAGTTTTGACTCCCATTCGAACTTCCTCCAAAGTTTTGGAGGCTTGTAAAAGCTAGCAAGAGACACCAAAGATTGTGGTGGTCCTTGTGGGATCGAGAGTGATCCTTGAGAAGAAGAAGAGCTCACCGATCCTTGTGTGATCGGGGGAGAGAGGGAAAGGGTTGAAAAAGACCCGTCCTTAAGTGGACTCCTCAACGGGGACTAGGCCTTCGAGGGCCGAACCTCGGTAAAACAAATCACTCGTGTCCATTGTGTTTATTGCTTATGATTTGTTTGCTTTCCCTTGCTCTAAGTTTTCTTGCACCTTTATTTGCTAATATCATTTGGTGTTGCTTCAAGATAAATTCCCAATTAGTGAAGCAATACGTTGCAAGGAAGAACTTGTCCTAGTGCTCTTCTCATCTAAGACTTCTTGCTTTGTTATTCTATAACTTACTAGTTGTATTGATTTATCACTTCCGCATTATTTAGCAATACTCTTTTCAAGCAAGAAATTAGTTTCTATTCTCCGATATTTGTATATCTTGTTCTAACCACTAATCAAGGGATCTAGTTGGGGGATAAAGTTTTAATTTTTCAGGTTTCGCCTATTCACCCCCCTCTAGGCGACTTTCAGAATTTAACTTGAAGCAACACCAAATGGTATTAGCAAAGAATAGTGCAAGAAAAACTTAGAAAGGGAAAGAACAAACAAATCATAAGCAATAAGTACATGAGACACGGGTGATTTGTTTTATCGAGGTTCGGCCCTCGAAGGCCTAGTCCCCGTTGAGGAGTCCACTAAGGACGGGTCTCTTTCAACCCTTTCCCTCTCTCCACCGATCACACAAGACCGGCGAGCTCTTCTTCTTCTCAAGGATCACTTAAGACCCCGCAAGGATCACCACACTCTTTGGTGTCTCTTGCTAGCTTTACAAGCCTCCAGAACTTTGGAGGAAGTTCAATGGGAGTCAAAACTCCACGCGCAAATGAGCACAAAGATGTAGCACACACTATCTCATAATGAATCTCACAAGGCACTAGTGCTAAACTCAAATGAGTAGCTCTCTCTTGCTTGCTCTCTCTTTTGTGGCACTTGTGTTGGTTGTAGTGGTCTAAAGCTTGTGTATAGGATGGATCAATGAATAGAGGTGGTTGGGAGGGCTTGAGTATATCAACTAGATGACTTGGAATGTTGCTTGGGCTCCCACACTTTGAAGTGGCCGGTTGGGGTGGTATTTATAGCCACCATCCAAATTGTAGCCGTTGGAGAAGGCTGCTGGCGATGGGCGCACCGAACAGTGTCCGGTGCGCCGCCACATCATCCTCTAGTTAGAGCTTGGAGCTGGTCGACCGTTGGAGGCTTTATCCTCATGCGGCACCGGACAGTCCGGTGCGCCACCAGATAGTCCGATGCCCCTCTGACCGTCTGCTCTGACTTCTGCCGAGTTCACTGTGCTGCACTATTCACTGTCAGAGTCGACCGTTGTGCGCAGATAGTCATTGCTCCGCTGGCACACCGGACAGTCCGGTGAATTATAGCGGAGCTGCGCCTGAGAAATCCGAAGCTGAAGAGTTTGAATTTGATCCTCCCTGGTGCACCGGACACTGTCCGGTGCGCCAGACCAGGGAGCACTTCGGTTTCCTTTGCTCCTTTCTTCTTGAACCCTTTTTAATCTTTGTATTGGTTTTGAGTTGAACCTTTGGCACCTGTAGAACATATACTCTAGAGCAAACTAGTTAGTCCAATTATTTGTGTTGGGCAATAACCACCAAAATCATTTAGGAAAAGGTTTTACCCTATTTCCCTTTCAAGGCCTTACACAGATGAACAAAGATAGAAATTTGCAAAATGGAATTGGGATTTAGATGAGTCAGGTTCAGATTATAAAAGTCAAGGAGACCACGGAAGAAGGGAGAAATGGGAAGAGCAAGGCCGCGGATAAGAAAAGGAACATAAACAACGGACTCGTGGGTATCCTCTGTTAGGACAGTAACCCCACGGCAAATCCGCCAAGAACAAAGCTCTTTCGGAGGAAGAATTCCAACATCAACAAGGTGGAGGAGATCCGACTCCGAAACAATAGACATATGGTTACCTGCGAAAGGCAACTGGCTATTGGGGTCGATGGGAGGAATGACCACCCCGGCAGAATTTTGGTTCTTCTGCTTGGGCGCCATCACAATCTCGTCGGCGGATTGAAAGAAAGCAAAATCAGAGGGAAGCAGAGTAATGTTCGGAGGCAGAAAGGTAAAGTTAGGGCTCGAAACACAGAGGCGTGCAACGACCTGATATAAATGGGGTTTTCCCGGGTCAGACACCGTTTCTAAAAGTGTTGAGTCATCACTCGGAAAAAGCAAGACGTCCTGCAGCTAACTCTAAAGCGTCGACGTGGTCCAACATAACTCAGCAGCTACCTCTAAAGTGCCGACGAGGCCCATCACAACTCGGCAGTTACCTCTAAAGCGCCGATATGGCCTAACATAACTCGGTTGTTACCTCTAAAACGCCGATATGGTCCAGAGCAACTTGGCAGTTATTTCTAAAAAACGCCGGTGATGCATAACTCAACCGTTTTCTCCATGTAAACGCCGGCAGAACCAAATATGACTCAGCAATTACCAGTCGTTACTCGGGTATTATTTCTAAGAACAACGGCAACGCTGGGCATGGATACAAGCTATCGATTGCGTATAAAAGAACGATGGAAAAGCAAAAAGGAGATACTCAGAACGAGATGAAATTTTCTTCAATATATTGAGAAGGGAAGTTCTTCCACAAACTCAAAGACCAACTCATTATGAGCTGGCCTTCCTCCCCTTTTTCGCTACATTACATTACTACATCACTACACTACTTACACTACACTATACTACTAACTACTACTACATTATTTCACTACTACTAATACTACTTCTACTACTACTTATCTATACTAATATTTAAGCCAGTGGCACTTTGCCACTGGCCCTGCCGCTGCTGCTGTCGCCCTTGCCGCTGCCGCCATCGTCGTCGCCCTTGCCGTCACCGTCGCCTCCATCGCCGTCGTCGCCCTCGTCATCGCCGTCACCACCGCTCCCCTCCTCGGACGAGTCCTCCTCGTCCGAGGAGATCTCCAACTCATTCGAGCCCTCAAGCCCAGAGCGCTCGACGGCCCGGATGTACGTCCACACCTCGGCAGCGATCCCCTAGGAATCGTCCGAGTCATCGGACGACACCGGGGGAGAGGCGTAGACTAGCGACCCCTCGGACTCGGAGGAGAACTCCTCCTCCAAGTACTCGGCGTCACCAAAGTCTTCCGAGGGGGGACTTGGCTCACGTTTCCTCTTGTCACCAGAGTGGTGCGACGAACTTCCGCCTTTCTTGCTCTTGCCCATGGTTGAGTAGAAGAGAAGAGAAAAGAGGAGAATAAGCAACGAATGGTCGGAAGATGTGTGAAGACACCAGTGAAGCAGGCAGTCTAATTATAGAGTGGGAGGCAACCGCTCGTCTCCTACCACGGTCACTGAACAGTCGCAAATATTCAATAAGCAATTCAAATCGTCTGGAAACAAGTCAGGCGGCAGACGCCGTTTCACGTAACACGACACCCATTGGGACTGAAGTCAACCACTTGGACGATATGATTACACCCCGCGGTCACGTCAAGTTACTACTCAGGGGCAGTTCGCTAAACGCTCAGCGCACCAAGCTGTCCCTTGGCTACACCCATTGGGGGGACGTCCAAGAATTTTCAATAGATTTTCCCAAACAGTCACATCCATACAGTATACACAATGAATAAGACAGAAGGAAGATATTGATAGAGATTGGAGGAAAGCCAAAAATAGCTGCCGAAGTACAAGTCTAATCGACAGAAGCATTGAAGCACCAAGCGAAATGAAGACCAGCCAAGAGCCATCTACCGAACGTCCAATCTGTCACCGATTAAATAAATTTCGAACCTAACAGGACATGGGTAGACCGCGTTGCTGATCTCAAAGGCAAAACCATATGCTGATATCTAAAGCATAAAGCTGATGATATAATGCTGGATTCTAAGGCATTCGATGAAGATAAAATGATGATTTCTAAAAGCGTGAGATGAAGACCTTTGAGTGGATTATTTTCAGTAATCCACTCAAAGCTCGGGGGCTACACCCAATGAATCATTAACCCCAAAAGACAGAATGCTGATTTCTAAAGCATGAGATGAAAACAAAACAATAATTTCTAAAAAAGCATGAGATGAAGACCTTTGAGTGGATTATTTTCAGTAATCCACCCAAAGCTCGAGGGCTACACCCATTGCGGTGCACCCAATGAATCCTAAACCCTAGAGAGCAAAATGCTGATCTCCAAAGCATAAACCAGAGACAGATCACTGGTTCCTGAAGAATAAAGCGAAGACCAATGAATAATGGCAGGAGAGGATAATAGAAGATCGTTTTTACCAAGTTACTCAGAGTTTAGAAGAAACAACTCGATAGGCATATTTTCAAAGCATTCCTTACCAAAATAAAAAACTGCAAGCTGGACCTAGAATCTTTGGGCCGATTATTTCAAAATTAACTCAAAGATTAGGGGCTTGTGGGGGACAGATATCCCCCGGGTCCACTAGAAGGCAAGAAGGCCTCGCGAAAGGCCTTAGGCCATTATTTCGCAAGGCCATCCCTTCGTGGGTTAGGGGAGGAGTGTCTGGCAGAATGGACTAGCGCAAGATCGGATCAACTCGAGCCCGTGCGGCTCAACGAATTCAAACATCATCCACAGCAGTGATCCGATTCTCCCGCGCAACGCCCTCAGACGTCGGAACTAAATGATGATAAGTCGGCAGAGTTATAGGGAGATAAGCTCAGTCGGTTCACTATTATTTAGGCGCATATTGTTATCATATCCGCATGTAACGCTCCATGGTCGAGTATATAAGGCCTAGGGGGCACCCCATCAAACAACAACTCATTCATTAGTCGTCTACTTAGCTCTCTAGCATCCCCCTAACTAGAGAACTCCCCTGTAACCCACCACATAAAAGATCCACACCAGGAAGTACGGTATTACGCCTTTCTAAGCGGCCTGAACCTGTATAAAATTGTCCACTGTTTCTCGTGCGCCTAGCACGAACCATCGAGCTACAATCGGTAACACCGTCCTACTCCAAAAAGCACCTCAAGGGGCAACTCTAGGTGCGCGGTCGGACCCAAAACACCGACACCTATAATTTAGGAGATCTATATCTATCTTTACATGTGGGTTCCCTTATAAATCGAGATGTACAAGGACCATAAAGAGATTGCTTTCAACTAAAAATGTCGTCATCCCTTAACTTTTCATGCACGCTGATCCGCTCCTAACATGTGGGTCTAGTCCTTCGGGATAGAAATTAATAGAAGTCAAAGACGCGGAATGGTAATGAATAGAGAATAAGATTCTTCTGATTTTCTTGTTCCTAAAAATATTCGATCTATCTCCTAGACGCCGTAGAGAATTGAGAACTTTCATGTCTTTCAATTCTCGTACTCGTAATTGGAAAGTTACGGAAGGGGATCCATTATTTTGCAATGAAAACAACATAAAAACTATGCACAATTTCGAAATCAGACCAAGCGTCTTAATACATATGCAAAATAATTCATTATTGGCCCACCATTGATTACAAGATTATCCGAGTTCGAGTCTCTCAGCCGAATTCGAGTCACACAGCGTTAGTCCAAGTTACCCAACAGGGCCTAAGGTCTTATTTGGAAGAACAACGTTTTTTTAAAAAAACTAGTTTCTATCATCAGTTTCTAGAAACTGATTTATAAAAAAAATTACATGAGATGCTTGGAACCTAGTTTCTAAGAAAACAGTTTCTAGTTTTTTAATACACAATTATTAGCATACTCATGCTTTTATTTTTAATAGTGGTGGCAATAGATGTAAATTCTATGAAACCAACAAGGTATGATGTAATTAAACAAATAAAAGTTGGTTTTAGATAGGGGAGAGTAGTTTCTTAGTTTTTAAGAAACTGGAAATCCAGTTTAATCCGGTTTCTTAAAAACTGGATGGTTCCAAAGTCCAAACATGCCTTTAAGTTAATTGGTCCCACAAATCAGCGTCTTAGTTATTGACATGTCTTGGGTATTCACGAAATATATTATTTAGGTGACTAATCATTAGCTCTAGTAATTCTAGACAAGACCTTAGCCATAGCCGCGCTTTACTCTAAAAGAGCTTTGCTCTGCAGTAGTGAATGCTCCCTCCATTCTAAATTAAAATTTATTTTAATATATATGTTTTATATATATCTAGATTCATCATTATTAATTTAAATTTAGACATAAAATACAAGTGCTAAAATGACTACTAAATTGGAACAGAGAGAGTATTAGTTAAAATTATCTTAGCTGTGTCTGTCCTATGACACACTACTATAGTATTCACTTTCAGCGTCAGTCCATCACTACCGGTTGCATTTCCCGATATTGGTAATCCTTCGATATCAATTTATAATTTAAAAAAGCTGAAAAGGTTGGGAGTCTAAAAAACAGATATAGCGGTTAAATAAAGCTAGTACCAATCAGTAAGACTATCTTCAGTATACATGTTTTACACGTTTATATACACACTCCTCCCGATGTAGCCTAATAATATATCACTACTGATTTAAACTATTAATCAACAGTGATATATACAACCGCTTTATAACGGAAATCGACATTAATATATCGTTGTGCATGACTTGACTCTTGAGCGCAGGGTGAGCATGCATGCAGTCGCTCTCATCAGATCAACGCTGAATCTGAGAAAAACGAGCACAGGCCGCCGTGTCAGCACGATTGCAATTGTGGAAGTGGAACGCAACCAACATGAGTGTAGCATGCATATTTTACTTGCCGAAAGAAGCTGGCACATGACGCACGAGCTAGACTTTCTAACAGATTACGCGTGTAAACGGTATAAATAACTTTTTGACCATATTCAACTCTAAATATTTAACATTTAATACTCCTTTTATTTTAATTTATAATTCGTTTGATTTTTTTAGCAAATTTAACAGGCTCGTCTTATTCACAATATAACGAAAAAACGAAAAATTTAAAAACAAGCTTAAAATATATTATATGCTAAACGATAATACAGCAAAAAAAAATAATGAAAATGAAAATTTTTAAGTAAGACAAGTCAATTAAATTTGGAGTAATAAAATCAAACGAATTATAAATTGCAACAAGAGAGTACTATCGATATATAAATTGGAACAAGAGAGTAGTACCGTATTCTGTATATAAGTAACCAACTTAAATATCATTTAGGCCTTGTTCGTTTGTCCAGAAATGGACCAAGAATCAATCCAGCTGATCAAAACTTATATAAATTAGAGAAACAAACCGGTTAGGAATTGTTCTAGACCTCCGTTCCAGAAGAAACGAACGGCCCCTTATCCATATATAAAACCATTGACATCTCACTATGAAAATTATAAAGATTTACACCACCGCATTAATAATATAGTTTTGATTAGTAGAAAAAACATATATTCTTACAAAAATCTGGATCATTCGATGGTCTGATAAATTCAATATAAATAAATATATATATCTGCGAATCCCCGACAAGAAGGGCTACCGCATGAAAAATCGAAGAGATCATCTCGTTACGTAATCATATATTGACGGACAAACCAATCATTGACACGTCTGTAACAAATTTCTTGTCAACTTTAATGGTATGTTGAAATTGTACGTTTTTTTCATTGATCCGTAATAAAGTTTTGGAGCTTGATATTTAAAAATATGCTTTACAAACTAAAGTTCTTATTTTAACAAAGTGCAGAAAGGAGAGTTAATAACAGAAACATACAGTAAACACGAGTTTTAACTTAACTATAGGACAAAAAAATTGATAGCAGTCAATAAAAAATGAAAAAACAATTAGATCTATGACTTCATAAAAATATGTGTTGCAATAAGAGCTAGGGCAACCATAGTTAATGGCTATAGTTCCAAATTCATTGGGTACATGATAAAACATATAAATGTGTTGTTTAAGGAAAAATATGAATATGGAGAGAAAAAATATATAGAGCAATGCCTAGCAAACAAACGCAAACCAGCCTGATTGGATGGTTGCGCGTCCACGTGTAGGCTGGCACCGCCTGGCCAGCCAGATACGACAATTTTGAGTATATGAGTAGATGCAGGTTAATAGCATCAAAATGGCTTGTCCTGCATCTACTCATACATGTTATACTTTCCACATACATACAACCAAGCATAATTTTAAATAAACTCAATATATGCGGTGATCCGAGATGAGATGATTCAGGTAACCCATCAGGTTTAACTAGATAGATACTAGGCATCATCTATATATTATGCATGTTGTTTCAAGAAATAAGCAAAGAGAAAAAAAACAAAGAAGTAATATAAATTTTTATTCGTTAGATGTATTAAACAATGACTAATACTTATACCTTTTAAATGTTACCCTTTGCTTATTATTTTATTTACAAATTCGTATATGAGTTCCTTTCATTGTAATATATTAATTAGCTTTTACTATACTACTTGTATTCATGCACGTGCGGTGCATATATATATAATTGTGATAGACGTGAATCTAATTTAGGCATGTTTTGTTTCTTTAGTCTAGAGACTAAAGTTTAGTCACTATCCTGTATAATTACATGAACTAAAATATTCAAAACGCATTAAATTACTCATAAGAAGACTAAAATATCTCTTAACATTCTCGCGTCATTCGTGGAACGGAAATAAATGAGAGCCAAAATATGGAATTAATATGGTTTAGTCCCTTTTAATAACCCCTTGAGGGGTTAGGGACTAAAACTCTTTAGTCCATGTTTTAGCCTCACCGTTTAGCTATTTAGATACTAAATGGGACTAAAATGGTTTGTTCCTCAAACCAAACGAGACCAATAAGATGAAGATTTTATATTATTTTTATTAACAACATAATAATGATCGTTTTTTCGTAATAACGCTCGATGACTCAACCTCAACCACTCAATCGCTCAAAGTCACTCGCTCGATAGCTCTGGCCAATAACTTGGTTAAGCGAGCGAGTCGACCACGGCCTTACATGTAACTCGGGCCCTCAAGGCCTCAACACATAAATAGCACATTTATACTTGTGACATGTACATGTTTATATTTGTATGTCTATATTATATTGGTATTAATGGAAAAATGACACAAGAAATTTTTTAAACCATAATCAACTAGAACACAATCCAAAAAAAACTTCAAAGGAAAAATACAACAATCACATAGAAGTTGTTAACGCCGATAGAAATCGAACAGTAATGTGGACGAGCCGACGGTTGGTGTCCACTGGCCCAACTCGAACATCAGTCGATTCAACCGATTGGCCGATGGGCTTGACGACTAGTCGGTCCGATCAGTATTGACCACGTTTGAGCCAAACCGATCGGTACAAACTAACGTATTGAAGAATTAGTCGGTACCAAAAAAAACTGGCCGGTACCGACTGCCAGCTACCACGTGTAATCTTCCAAATGGTTTATGCCATTTTGGTTGTTTGAAGTTTAATTTTTTTTAAGAATTCAAAAAATAGAGTTTACCCTATAAATAGAGGAGGGTGTTTGGGTTCATTCACACTCGTGTTCTCCATTTCACTAGTCTTCCTTCATTTATTGTAGCCAGACACTCTTTATTCCAAAGATCACACGTAGAGTCCAAAGTTTGGAACATTCACTAACTTGACTAACGATCAATCGCCACAACGTTCTGGCGCCGTACTTGTGTGGGACAGACCTTCTTCAATGGCTTTTCTCTCATGCACTGTCCTCATGAGGATGTTTCAGGCCATCCATGTTCCCTAAGTCCATAACATCTATTTCTATACACATATTCTCCTCCTCCACATCCCTACCAACCTTCCATAGATGCTTCTCCTTCTTCCAATGAAAATCCTACCACTGAAACTCCTTCACCTACCTCTTAAGCTCCTACCACCAATGGTCATGTGCCCCTCCTATGTTCCCTCCACCGTTTGGTTCTCCTCCCATATATGTGCTCATCCTCCATTTTGTTCTCATGCAGGCACGATATTGCCGTCAATTAGCGATAATGGTGTTGTTTCAAACCAGTTCGCTTACTTCGATGCTTCTTAATTTCAACGATAAAGGGTCTAAATAAAGATGGAGAACGAAATTCAAATAAGTACACATATATTTTATGGTTTCCACGCATTTTTTAGGTCAACAATAATTTTTTGAGTTCATCAATTTATGGTACACACGTCTAATGCACTCTAGATGATAATTACAAAGATTAAATAATATAAAATGATAATCATAAAATACTTGATAAATTACTTAAAAATATGCTAATTTTGTGTAGCATGAGCTATATCAATCTTTTGAGTTTTTATGCTCCAAAAGTGTCATGTTATGGTAGTATTATCAATTGCCTTAACTAATTTTCGCTCAGTGTACCACACCATGAATTGATTGGGCCATTCATCTAAAATCATGTTGCGTAGTTCCCTCTTAATTATTTGTATTGCAAAGAAGGTTCTTTAAACTGATGCTATTGAAACTAGTTGTAATAATGCTAACTCAATAAGTTTGTAAACTAAAGGAAAAGTCATGTGTTTTTTGGTTTCAATCACCTTTGTTGCTAAACATCCAACATTTGTACAACTAGAAAAGACAGGATGCCTTCTCACAAGAATAATATATATCTTTTGTTGACTTCTTATTATTGCATGATCATCATCTGAGAAACTATCATCATAAGTTTTAGTAAGTTGACCAAGCTTTGATGTTAAATTTAGAGAACATTTTTCGGATCAAAACATGAGAACCAAACTAATAGATTATGCTTCACAAAACTAATTATTCATCTCTATACAAAATTTTATCAACCATAATATAGAAAAACTTATTCTGGTAATGATGAAGGTTAGTAACAATGAACCCTTTACGCATCAAATAGATTTAACATTATAAAATGTTGAATCTCACAAAATAAGTCTTCCCATCCACTCTCCCTTATGGTAACTAACTCAACTTTAACATAAAAAATTAACTCCATATATAGCATGGACAATATTAATATTTTTCCATTGCAAGACATGCGAAATCTCATATGTGATACTAAGAAATTGTAGTATGAGCTTTAAAATAAAAGCAATTTAAATGACTCTATTTTTCAAGTAGACCTCCTGCCTCAGATGGTGCATGTTCATATATCTCCACCATCCAAGCACCTTTATCAATGTGTTCCACATTTGATCTAAACGAATCAAAGTTTTATGATGTGGGCCCCACCTAGTATCACCCAACCTAGTAAGATTGGTTTCTTGATGTTGTTCTCTTCCATAAAACATCTCACCATTGTTAAGCTTTTCCAAAATATTTTTGTGATTGGCTTCTGTCAATGTATCTCTCCTCTTATAGGAGAAACCTTTTGTGCTCACAATCATAGAAATATGCTAAAAAAGTCATGAACAAATGAGCACCAACTAGCAACTAAAATGATCACTAACTATAACCAATAAGCGAAGCAACATACATAAAAAGTATAGAGGTTGTCATCAATTATTTTTTAACCTATTAAATTAAACTCTCATATTTGAAGCTTCATCATATTATTGTCTCCTTAGCATAGTAATGAGTAGATTATACTTACCAAGAACACTAAGAAAGGCATGTTTTAGTGCATCTGAAGTAGTATATCTAACATGTTTTAGAGCAAGAAACTGTTCATTGACTTTTCCTTTATTTTCTATACATCTCAACATAACATGATATATCATGCGTGACACATCTATAAGAACTGAAAACTTTCTTTCATTGGTTTCTCCATAATTACCTTAATTATTTTTTTTGCACATCTTGCAAGTTCTTTTTGAATTTCTAGAGAAAGCATTTGACAATTTAGACTACCACGATCATAAAAGTGTTTCTCTCATAGTTTTATTCTTATCTTTGTACTGATGATCTACCTTCTCCTTAAAATTTCTCCTATTTAAGGATGCACTACCGGAACAGGGCACTTTACCGAGTGCCTGAAGCACTCGGCAAACCCTGAAAAACACTCGGCAAAGTCTTTGCCGAGTGTAGCACTCAGTAAAGAGGGCTCGGCGAACAGTAAATCGGCAAAGGCTTCTTTCCCGAGTACTTTTTATCGGGCACTCGGTAAAGTCTTTACCGAGTGCCAGACAGTACTCGGCAAAGAAAAGCAGCTGTCACGGAGGCGGGTGATGGAGACGGCGACTTTGTCGAGTGTTCTAGGTGACACTCGGCAAAGACGGCGCCTTTGCCGAGTGTCTCCTAATACACTCGGCAAAGAAGTTACCTCTTTGCCGAGTGTCTGCCGACCTGCACTCGGTAAAGGATCCACCAGCGGATCCCTTTGTCAGGATCTTTGTCGAGTGCTCTAGAAGGCACTCAGCAAGGCTTGCCTCTTTGCCGAGTGCCAGGGCCACAGCACTCGGCAAAGAAGCTATACCGGTGCCCAGGTATTGCTTCTCTGCCGAGTGCTATGGCGCTGACACTCGACAAAGAACCTCTTTGCCGAGTGTAACACTCGGCAAAGTGACCAGTATACACCTTTTTTATTTATTTTTTCTATTCTATCTAGACAAACAAAAGATACATCACATATATCATCACATATATCACATATATACATCACTGGTTTCATCACAGACATAAATATCCAACACAAACATAAATATCCAAGTTCTCAACACAAACATAAGTCTCATAAGTCGAAATGATGAGATGGATGACGAAAGTTTCTAACAAAAACATAAGTATTCAACACAAGTTCTGAAGTCTCAACACTTAGAATATAACTCTCATCGAGGTGGGCGGCCGGACTGGTGCGGCGATGGACCGGGCGAT
Source organism: Zea luxurians (assembly GCA_029449295.1). Lineage (NCBI taxonomy): Eukaryota > Viridiplantae > Streptophyta > Magnoliopsida > Poales > Poaceae > Zea > Zea luxurians. The sequence goes on from JAOPSE010000366.1 coordinate 283,787, forward strand.
CCATGAGGGTTGTTGGATGCCGCCCCAGATTGGTCCTGCACAGAGACGAGATTGCATGTGTTATACCAGATGCATTACCAACGTCTAACTAAAATTTTGATACTCATAGGAGTATGGAACAGTGCAGGGTCAATTGTAGGGAACAATGGAGGTGACGAAGCGAAACCCTGTGCGGCGCTAAGGCTCTACATGTATTGAAACATCTCTGTCATCCTCCGCTGATCTGCCAGGCGGGCCTCCCGCTCCACCTCCATCCTCGCCTTCATCTCTCGGCGCTTGGCAAAAGCTAACGGCCGTCAGTTGTAGATGGCTGCTGACGGCACATTGCCGAGCGTTACCTTCGCGAGTGTTTGACACTCGGCAAAAATACTTTTGCCGAGTGTAATTCTTTGCCGAGAGTCCCACTCTCGGTAAACGCGTTCGTTACCGAGAGTAAGACTTTGCCGAGTGCGGCACTCGGCAAAGGTTTCTTTGCCAAGTGCCCGACAAAAAACACTCGACAAAGCCACGGATTCCGGTAGTGATGTAGAAGATTCAATATGTCTATAGGAAAAAGTTATTTAGAAACATACGAGCGGACAGCTATTATTATGGAGTTCTTGCAAACCGCATGCATCCAGCACGAGCTGTCTGTGGGGTGACGAAGAGACGGACGCCCGCAAATTAACGAAGAAGGGTTCTTTTAGTTTCAAATACAAAGGAGAGGGTGCTTATTTCCGAATTTGGGTGAGAACTGAAAGATAAACATAAAATCCATATCTAAACCCATATCTACTCCGGCCCGTGGGCTGATGAAGAGAGGGAGTCTGCATACGAAGAAGGATCGATGCTTATATTCAAATACTAAGGGTGTTTATTCTTAAATTGGAGCAAATTCGGTTTGTCATCGTAATTTTACTCAGTTTCTTATTTATCATCCCAAATATTATAATCCCTTCTATATTACTCATGATACAATTTCTTGCAGTACCCTTTCATGCCATCGCTAGTGGTGTAGAAGAGATTTGAACATGCAATTTTCTTACCTTTCTGTGCCACTAATGGCTAATAATGGACTTCGGTCAAGAGCTTTGGATCGTGAACCCTAACCCTAACTCTAACATTGCCGGAGTTAAGAAAGAATAGCACATGGAATCCTTGGATTATATTTGACGGAGAAGTTCGAGTGAGAGAGAGACTTGAAACCACTAGAGTCAAGTTTATTAGCTTTACTCTTACGCACATGTCATAGTCACATCCAAGAAGGGGAAAAAAACAAGAACAGTCTTTCTCCCAAAATAAAATGAACAATTGAACATGTTCTCACCCTGCGTTCTTCAAGATAGTGGCCACTAGTTCATGGTATTCATCATAGACGCAGGACAAAGACATTAGAAGCTAGCCAAGTTCATATATTATAGCCCATATATATAAATAATACATGGCAGTCATGTATATATACTCCAAGTCCAACATACATAAATTTCTTGCATGAATATATATGCATCACGAAAGGCTTTATTGGACGTCACCTTTCGATTGGCATGCATAACCATATTTATTAGTCAAGCTGCATCAATCAATAAATAAGAATGACGATAATCTATAGTAATATACTCTCTACATCGTCTCTTCCTCGAAGATCTCGGTGGTCGTCTTCTTGATGAGCTCCCACGCGCTTCGCACGTGCCTCTCTTCCTGCAGCGACGACCCCACCGCGAACCGCAGCACGAACTTGCCGCCGATCGCCGTGTGCGCCAGGTACGCCTTGCCCGTCCTGTTCAGGCGCTCCATTAGCTCACGGTTGACCACGTCGGCGTCCTCCTCCGTCATGGCGGTGCCCTGTGGCCTTATCCTGAAGCACACGAGAGCGAAGTTCCTCGGCACCACGACCTCGAAGCGGTTGTCGGAGCGCACGGCGTCCTCGAACATCTTGGCCATGGCGACGTCGCTCCGGATGTGCTCCTGGAGCTTGGCGGAGCCGTAGGTGCGCATGACCATCCAGAGCTTGAGCCCGCGGAAGCGGCGGCCGACGCCGACCTGCATGTCCTTGAGGTCGGTGACGGTGCCGGACTCGCTGGCGTCGTTCTTGAGGTACTCCGGGTTGGTCTCCAGCGAGTCGGTGAGCCGGTGCGTGTCGCGCACCCACAGGCACGTGCAGTCCAGGCACGTCATGAGCCACTTGTGCGGGCTCATGCTGATGGAGTCCACGCGCTCCACGCCGTCCAGGTGGTGCCGGAACTCCGGGCAGATGCACGCGCTGCCGGCGTAGGCGGCGTCGATGTGGACCCAGGCGTTGAACACGGCGGCGACATCGGCAATGGCTCCGACCGGGTCGACGGCGTTGGATGACGTGGTGCCGACCGTGGCGCACACGTAGGTGGGCACGAGGCCGGCGTCCACGTCGGCCTGCATGATCTCGAGCAGCCTCGCCGGGTCGAGGGCGTAGTCCGTCTCCGGGCCGGTGGGGATGGAGCGGATGTTGGCCGGGTCGAAGCCGGCGAGGCGGCACGCCTTGAAGAAGGTGGAGTGCGTCTGGTCGGCGGCGTAGACGGCGAGCCTGGTGATCCCAGCGACCCCGACGGATCCTGCCCTCCGCAGGGCGGCGTCGCGCGCGGAGACGAGCGTGACGAGCATGGCCTCGCTGGTGGTGCCGAGGATGACGCCGCCGCCGGACCCGCGCCCTGCAGCGGCGGTGCGGTTCATGAAGGTGGGCGGCAGGCGCAGGAGCTGCGCGAGCCAGTCGAGCGCGAGCACCTCCATCTCGGTGGAGGCGGGGCTGGCCTGCCAGGTGAAGCCGACGGTGTTCATGGCGGAGGCGATGAGCTCGCCCGCGATGGCGGCGGCGCTGTTGGTGGACGGGAAGAAGGCGAAGAAGTTGGGGCTGGCCCAGTGGGTCATCCCGGGCACGACGGCGTCGCGGACCTCCTTTAGGGCAATGTCGAAGGGCGCGGAGGAGGTGGGCGGCACGGACTGCAGCAGGCGGCGTAGGTAGCCAGGCTCCACGCCCGGCAGCACGGGCAGGGACTCCACGTTCTTGTAGTAGTCGTAGATGAAGTCGACGGACTTGTGTAGGTAGGAGCGCACGTCGTCGGCGTTGAGCGGCTCGAAGCCACCGCCGGCGACGTCGGCGAAGGCGGCGGTAGGGGTGGTGTCGAGGCTGCCCATGTCAGTCGATGGATTGAGTAGTGTGTGATCGTTGGTGGGTTGGTGTTCGTTCTTCAAAGATTATGTGCGAGAGCTAAGGACGAAGAAGCAGAGCTAGCTAGTTGCAACGATGGCGAGGAGTACTAGCTCGCTTGGAACGGAAGCTCTGGAAGGTGTGTTGTGTGGCGTGGTGTCATGGGTTGGGTGTGGTTTATATAGGCAGCAGGGTTGGAGGAGGAACGAGAGGAGACGGACGACCGGGCATGGGAAGCGGCGTGGCGAAATGGGCGTTTAACGGGTAAAGGTTGCTAGCTAGCTAGCCGGGGGAAGGAGACGGGGGTAGGTAGGGCTGCCCATGGTAGTAGACTGGCAGTAGTACAACTACACACATTGCACGCGGCGGTGTCGTCTTCGTCTTGGCCGTCCCATGTTTCGCGTCGCATCCTGTCGCCGTGGCCGGTCTCCTAGCTACCATAGCAAAATCAGCAGGCATTTTAGAAATTAAGACCTACTAATAAGTGCCGTTTAATTACACCAGAACAGGAGATGGAGACACGAATGCGTGGTAGGTGTATATATATATATATATATATATATATATATATATATATATATATATATATATATATATATATATATATATATATATATATATATATATATATATATATTAGTTGTATGTCTGTATGTTGTTACGGTGGCAACATATTATAATAAAATTCATTAATATGCAGAAACATTAATCATCATTCTACATATTACATCATTTCACTTCAATTAGCCTAGTTTAGGGCTAAATCCAATCTGCATCACTGCCAAGAGTAACATGTCATCAAATGCTAGTGCAGGAGTGCAGCAAAACCCTCCAATTCGGTGCTTTCTACTCAGATTTAACGCACCATGGAGAATGTGTTGTGATGTATTGTAGCTGGAAACAACTTAAGCTTATTGTGCAATTATTAGCTGGAAACAACCAGAAGAGCCCATAGATTGCTAGTTGCAGAGCAGTGCAATTGTGCAGAAGGCTAACAGTGATATTGGCCAATTAAGCACCCTTATAAGCGATCATGTTTCCCATAACTGAAGTTACTTCCACAGTATATCACCCAAAAAATTGTGAGCCAGAACACCTCTAATCTCCATGTCCACAAGAGGTGCTTGGATAATATTCAAACCTTTTAACTCTGGGTCAGTCCGTATCATATCCAATGCACACGTTTGATCCTGCGTGAAGAAAATAAGATACATAACTTTTCCTGCAGGCTAGTGGTTTTTACAAGAACCAGGTATTAACTGAAAATTTAAATTGTCGGTGCCATATCATTTGTACCTTTCTTTTTATAGCACAGAATTTACAGTCCGATGTTGAAGGTGGCAGAACTTGGTTCACAATGAGTCTCCTTATAGGAACACTTTCCTTTTGCAACGAAGAATGCAATCTTGATGACTCACTGATTGCCATCACCTGAAAAATACCAGTGCAAAAGATAGCGGTAAAATATTACCTTCAAGGGAGTACATATTCTAGGGGGGTGGGGAGCTAAGAACACAATAATTACCGTTGGGATTGTCATGATTATAAACTCTGTTGATTCTGTGTCGCGGAAAACACATTGATATGTAAAAAATATCGTGTTTTATGATATTGACTCCGTAGCAACGCACGGACATATACCTAGTAATTTAATAAGGAAAATAAATGCTGCAGCGGGCGATTGGTTATTTCTCGGCCTCATCGTCGTCTTCTCCGATCCCACCCTCCTTCCCTCCCTCCCAATTCCCAACCCCGTCACCCCGTGCTCCAAACCCTAGCAAGCAGCAATAGAGCGGAACCCATGCAATCCTAATCGTTTCGCTGCCTAATCCTCTCCCTTTCTCATCTCATGACCTGTGCCTCATCGCCGCCGCCGTCGCCACAGGCTATGAAGCGCGAGCTCGCCTTCGCGCTCCAGTCCCTGTCCGAGATCTCGGCCTCCCCCGGCCACACGCACTCCGGCCGCCCCATCTCTTCCCTTCCGAACCCATTGGCATCAGCATCTCCCAAGAGGCGCAAGAGATCCGCCCCCCTCGGCCTCGCCTCCGCAGCCGATCTCATCTCCCCGCCCACGCCGCCTATCGACGCCGAGCCACCTAACCAGCCCCTCCGTGACATCATCCAACCGCTCCATGGATCTAATCCTCCCACCGCCTCTGACCACCGATCCGATTCCAATGCCGATCAAGAGCTCATCCCACAAACGATGCTGGAAGCCCCCCAACCATCGCACCCTGAGACTGCAATAGGGTGTGCAACAGCAACAGAGGTCTCGGCAGTGAAAGTGATCGCCAACCCGAATCTGCCCGCATCAGAAAATAGTGCAGCAGATGACTCCGCAATGGAAGTGATTGCAAAGCCGAATGTGGCCACAGAGGATGGTGCATCAAAGTTCAATGTGGGCATGGAGGATACAGCATCGAAGCTGACTGTGGCTGATACTGCAGCAGTAGAACCAACTTTGCTGGAAACCACCATTGCAGCTGGATCAACCGTTGTAGCTGGAAATGAACAGTGTGATAACTCAAATTCAAGTGGAGCAAGTCTACAGTAGCAAGCCATTGACAATGTATTGATGTCCACTACTATGCTAGCTGAGGACACTGCCACACCTGTGGCTGCTGCCGAGCTCAAGCCTGCAAGACGCTTCACTCGATTGCTGCTCAAGAATCATGAGCCAGACAAAGAAGAGTCTGCAGCTTGTGAAAGTCAGGCAACACCAGATGGCAGCAAGGATACCTCATTTGATTTTGCTTTGCTCCTGGAGAAGCCTCAGAGAAGGTTCACAAGGTCGTTGCTCAAGACAAAGGTTGAGAGCAGTTTGGTTGGATCTGACGATGCGCTGGACAGTGCATCTGATGCCCGTCCATCAGTGAAGAAGATGGAGATGAAAATGTCAACACACTTGATGAAAGCAGAAGCTCTTAGCATATCCTGTTGTTTGCCTTCCCAAAGAGAACCTATCCATCTCCAGAATGTATGAAATGGATAATATGCATTTTAAGCATGTGATGGTTAGTGATAAAACTTTGCTATCTGCCAATAGTACCTTCGTTTGAAAAGAATAATACATCTAAAACTCAATTATCACGCAACCACCTGAATCCGCCCCTGCTAAAACTCAATTATCACGTAAAATAGCACAAAGAGGACAAAAGACCAAGTGTGCTCACCTCATACATCTAAGTAATAATGTTTATTGTGAAGTAATACATCATCAAACAAATTGAAGGGGGGCTAAGCTTGAAGCCATGAACTAACAGCTGGTACTCCCTTACACCATCTGATGTATCTACCTCGATACCTCGTTACAACACACACTACTACAGCCTTGATTGTGGTTCCCATTCTGTTGACGCCTTTTTGGAGGCGCCAATCACTCAACAAGAACCGGCGGCGGTGCTCTCTGGTCAGACGCGGACGGTCCGCGGCGCAGGGCCGGACGGTCCGCGACCTGGCGCGAGGCGGCGGTGCTCTCTGGTCAGGCGCGGACGGTCCGCGGCCTTGGGCCGGACGGTCCGCGGCCTGGGCGCAGGAGCTCGGGTTCCCTGCCTGACGGCCGGACGGTCCGCGCCCTAGGGCCGGATGGTCCGTGACCTGGCGACAGGGTGTTGCCTTCCTCCTCCTTGCTGGAATCTAGATCTCGTCCCCTGGGGGGAAGGGATCTTAATGGTGCTCCGGGTCGACAGGTCACCCGGGGCGTCCCCAGACGACGTGGAGTCGCCTAGGAATTAAGAGATCAATTCGAAGAAGAGGTCTTGGATGGACAACTAGATCTTGCCCCCCGGGAGGGGTGAGATCCTAGGGTCGTGTTGGGATCGGCAGGCCACCCAAGACGGATCTAGACGACGTAGAGTCGAATAGGGGTGGAGGTGGATATGTGGAAGACTACAACTAGAACTATGCTACATCTACTCCTAGGGCAGGAAAAGTAAATAAGGTGATTGGTTCGATTGGAATGTGTTCGGGGGTTCTCAATCGGCCGTACCCCTTTATATTTATAGGGGAGGAGGTCTGGACCTTTTCCTAAGAGATAGCAACAAACTCCCACGTGATTAGATGGATAACGACGCACGAGATAAGGATAAATATCCGAGTTAATCTTATCTCGGGACACGCGGACCGTCCGGGCCTAAGGGCCGGACCGTCCGCTCATTTTGGTGTCCAACATATGCCCCCCTGCCTTTTGGTGGAGCTTGGCGAACCAAAAGCATCAGTGAAAACTTCGGAAACAATTGACCTCATGAGCTTTTGTTCCCGAAGTAAGGACTCAGCTCGATGCAAGTCATCGGCTCTTGCGATCAGATAATATAAATATTTGATGGAACTTTAATGCACAGAGGCCGTTTCGGATCGCATCCTCTTCGGCCATGTCTACCTGATCAACCTGTCAATAGGCAAAAACTTGTGGTGCCCCCCAGCCCAAATAAGCAAACGGATTGGGCCAGTAATATGAATTCATCGCCGTACCACCCCACACATGAGCAGGACAACACATCGGCGATGGATAGAACGGGACGCACCATGCTATCCCCGGAGGAGGATGACAAGGCGATCTTGGTTGTGCTACCTTTTGGGTCCGTTTAGTTGGCTTTTGCTTTTGCACAGATCGCCCTTTTGACTTAGTCTGCTTTATTGGCCGGTTGTGTGGAACGACCTTCTTTGTATATTTGGCAAGCAACTGACCAAAAGTAGGGCCGACTCTACTGAGTCGTCCAGACGTCTTAGTAGTATTTTGTTTCCTAACACTTGTTTTGGAACCTTGTGGTCCGGTGGTCTGAGGTTGCTGCTTCTGACTGTCTGCGGACCGTCCGACCATTATAGCCGGACCATCCGCTCCTGTCTCGGACTGTTCAGCCTTAGTACCCGGATCGTCCGGCGTACGTAGGACAGGTGACCGTGATCGGGTGTCCGATCGTGCTTGCCCCCCGGTGCCTCCGGTCTTTCTTTTGTCCGGAGTCTTCCGAGTAACCATTCTGCATGACATATTTGGTGTGCGGGGATCACTAATGATGATATTTTTATCTTTGCTTTTATCGGCCGCACAGGGCCGAACTATGACTTTTTTGCTTGTCGGCTCTAATGTGGTGGTAGGGACAGGTGGCCTGTCAATCCTTACTTCCTTTTGAAACCTCAACCGGCCTTCGTTTATAGCCGATTGTATTTGCCGACGAAAAACAGCACAATCATTGGTGTTATGAAGAAAGGAGTCATGCCATTTACAATATATACGTCCTTTTAATTCTTCAACCGGAGGAATTATATGTGATAATTTAATATTACCATGTTTAAGCAACTCATCAAATATTTTATCACACTTAGTAATATTAAATGTGAACTTAACCTTTTCCTTTTGTGTCGAGTGCGGGTGAGAGCGAACAGAAGGTTTGGCCTTAGTGGGCCAAACAAACTCATGTGACCTTTTTGGTTCTTGGGGCTTGGGTGGCCGGTTATATTTATGTCGGCCTTCCGCACTAGGCGGATCACAGGTGACTTCTGGTGCTCCGGACGGTCCGACCTGCACAGTCGGACGGTCTGCGGGTGGATCAGACGGTCCGGTAATATCCTCGGACTGTCCGGTCACGTCAGGCAACACCTGTGACCCTTGTGGTGGGCTCTGTGTAACTCCGGACTGTCCGGCGTAGGGTGCCGGACGGTCTGACGGAGGGCCGGACGGTCCGCAATTGTGTGCGGACGGTCCGGCCGTGCCCAGGGTTGACTCACCATTTAGCGAAGATGGTGATGATGGTCGTCCTAGATATGAGTCCATCGGCATACCAGAATATGGCTGGGGAAACCCATTTGCCGCCGATGTGTTTGGCGCAATTGTTTCATCGCCTAATTTATGTGATAAAAAATTAGGCATGTGAGTTTTTCCTAATGCATGTGCCATCCTCTCTATATCCTCCGTGATACTTTTAATCCGATTATCAAAAGAAATTTTAATAGATGGAATATCATCGGCTGACCTGGCATCACCTATTGTGGGGAGCTGTTGCAGCACGGCTAACATATACTCGGCGTTTATCTCCCTCTCTTGGATGGTCTTCTGGTGGCAGTCTACCTTGAAGTGCGAGAGGTACCACTTATCCGCCACCTTGAGCACCTGATCCTTTTGTCGGTGGGCCTCCTCGTCTATTTTCTTCATGTCATCTTCTAATCTTTTATGCTCAGCGGCCGATAAATTAGTCAGCCTTGTGTTGCTGTTTGAAGAAGCACCGTTGAGATCTTTAGAATCGGCCATGTAAGTCTGATTTTGTAGATCTGCAACTTCGTCCCCAGCGGAGTCGCCAAAATGTATGTTGACGCCTTTTTGGAGGCGCCAATCACTCAACAAGAACCGGCGGCGGTGCTCTCTGGTCAGACGCGGACGGTCCGCGGCGCAGGGCCGGACGGTCTGCGACCTGGCGCGAGGCGGCGGTGCTCTCTGGTCAGGCGCGGACGGTCCGCGGCCTTGGGCCGGACGGTCCGTGACCTGGGCGCAGGAGCTCGGGTTCCCTGCCTGACGGCCGGACGGTCCGCGCCCTAGGGCCGGACGGTCCGTGACCTGGCGACAGGGTGTTGCCTTCCTCCTCCTTGCTGGAATCTAGATCTCGTCCCCTGGGGGGAAGGGATCTTAATGGTGCTCCGGGTCGACAGGTCACCCGGGGCGTCCCCAGACGACGTGGAGTCGCCTAGGAATTAAGAGATCAATTCGAGGAAGAGGTCTTGGATGGACAACTAGATCTTGCCCCCCGGGAGGGGTGAGATCCTAGGGTCGTGTTGGGATCGGCAGGCCACCCAAGACGGATCTAGACGACGTAGAGTCGAATAGGGGTGGAGGTGGATATGTGGAAAACTACAACTAGAACTATGCTACATCTACTCCTAGGGCAGGAAAAGTAAATAAGGTGATTGGTTCGATTGGAATGTGTTCGGGGGTTCTCAATCGGCCGTTCCCCTTTATATTTATAGGGGAGGAGGTCTGGACCTTTTCCTAAGAGATAGCAACAAACTCCCACGTGATTAGATGGATAACCACGCACGAGATAAGGATAAATATCCGAGTTAATCTTATCTCGGGACACGCGGACCGTCCGGGCCTAAGGGCCGGACCGTCCGCTCATTTTGGTGTCCAACACATTCCATCCAACCTCCCGACCATGAAACGAACTAAACACGCCAGTAAGCTCATCCACAACAGCCTCCAGGGCAGTTGTTTCACCGGGCTTACTCGCCGTCAACAAATAAACCAAAGAACTTGTTGCAAAACCGACTCTGCAATGGACACTGGATCATCCGAAAGTGAAGCTATGTACAAAGGAAAACCGGCGTCGTCCAGTGGAAAGTTCAAAGGGCGCTTTCATGCTGCCGCGCTGTTGCCGTCCACCTCGCCGTCGCACTTCCACACAACATCCTTCAGCTGGGTCGACAGGCTTCTGTAGAACTGTTTTACAATTACAATACAGTTAATTTTGGGTATTAGTACAATGTTCCAATGTTAAATCATACAGAGAACCGTCATGTGGCAGGATTAGTAGAGACCGTACCTTTTGGAACTCCAGAGTGTCCCCCTTCGCCTTCTTTAGCTCGACTACATGCAGGGATGGGGCTATTTGGAAGACCTAAGAGTTGGCATGCACAAACAGAAAGGAATTGAGTTATTCTCTTTCGATGCTTCAGCAATCTTGATTTTTGTCAAGTTGATGTTTTCAGCTACCTCAGTTGCAACATTCAGATTGCCCTTTCTACCTGCTTTCGGGTTATCCATCCGCATCTGGAAAGAGTAATCACAGCCTTATTCAGATCTGAGGTGTGTGGAAGATGGCAGTAAGAGTTCTACTTACTATATAGATATTCTAGCCAAAATTTTACAACATAGATCGAAAGCAACAAGAGGAATATTGTACATAACAAACTTCAGTAGGAAATACCTTGTATTTTTTCTTTTGAACATCAAAGCCAAGCGGCTTTGCAGCTTCTTCGATCTTTGTGATTATCTCTTTTGTGATTATCTTCTTCGTGTGTCACGGACGAGCGCCTGCACGGAATCTTCTAGGAGACGGAGGCGGCAAAGACGGAGATGGCGGCCATCAGCGACCCACTCGATTGCCTTGGCGGTGTTGGCGGCCACAGACCGGCGGTGTGACACGTTGATGTGCGAGGAGGTGGAGGAGTTGGTTGTACTGGTGAGCGGAGAGGCAGGGAACGACGTCGGCGTCAGCGTCGACGGCGGTGTCGAAAGCGCACTATTCCTCTCCCTCGGTTCCAACGCCACCACAGCGGCCCACCTACACGTGCTCACCTTCCGCCCCCACGTTGCTGGCACCGAGGCCAACGCGGTCGCCGCCCGCTACGTGCTCCACGCCTTCTCCTCCCTCTCCTTCCCGGCACACATCACCCCTTACTCGGTTCTCCTCTCCTACCCCGTCCACACCGCTCCCTCTCCCTCGCCGCGGTGCCCGGCCTTGCCGCCAGGCCGTTCTCCTTGGTGCAAGAGACCTACAAAGGCGACCCGTATGCTGAGGCCTCCGCGGAGGTCCTCCCGATGTACTTCGCCTACTTGGGATCCGGCTCCGTCAACGCCGAGGTCGTCTACGCCAACTACGGCCACAACGAGGATTATGCTTACCGCGCCTCCCGCGTGGTCGACGTCGCGGGCCAGGTCGCGCTCGTGCGGTACGGTGACATCCACTGTGAGAACATGGCGGGCGGGCGGGGATTGCGCGTTCGCGGCGGCGATTGCGGCGCGCGGGCGGATCGCTGGCGCGGGCGTGCGCCGTTGCAAGCGCTGGCGCGGGCGTGCGGGAGCTAGATTCGCGGCGGATGCGGCACGTGGGCGTGAGGTACGGGAGGCGGTTGCGGGGAATTTTCGCTGGCGCGTGTGGAAGGGAGCGGGGGCAGTCTACACTGCCCCTTTAATATTTAGTAGAGATTAGAAGCCCTGGGCTTCCAATAACTAGAGGAAGCCTAGGTCGGACGGTGCAATCCGGTCGAGCCGGACCACATCCGGACGTCTATAAAATAGGACCCGGAGTGCTAGGGTTCAGTTTTTTATGCTCCACTCGATTCATTAGCGACGCCGCGTGCGACGACGGCGGTTGCCCCAGAGCGTGCGCGGCGGTGGACCCCCAGCCGGTGGCCGCAACTCCATGACCTCGACGCGCGGTGGCGGAGGTTCCTTGATCCGGAGTAGTGGCGGCGGTTCCCAGGTCGGTGGCGGCGGCTCCCTGATCCAGAGGGCGAGCGACAGCGGGGGCCCTTGTGCGGGCAAGCGGCGGCGGCCCTGAGGTCCCGAGGAGGCGGCACTTTAAAGGCCGGCGAGCAAGCGACGCATGAGGCGCGATGTTCGAGTGAACGGCGTCACGGAAGGCCCGAGATGCGCGCAACGATGATCGCGCGTGACATTCTCCGATCCAGTGCAGTTTTCATTTCGATTATTGTGTTTTATGCCTACCACATGTATTATTTACGCCAAAAACTGTACGATTTTATGCTTAAACCTTGAGGTCATATATTAGTTTACTGCATGCACATTGGAAAGGCAATTCCTTGATTTATGTTGTTCGTAATTTGCGCGCATGCAATAGAAACTCCCACGATTTTTGCCATAATTTTTGGATCTCTATAAAAATAGAAACCGCATGCATGCGGCTGCTATGTTTTCGGATCTGTCATAAAAATAGGATAGTAATAACAACCTACTAGAGCTATTAACCTCTCACATTGACTCGGTATTTACGCTTATAATTGAGGGATTTTATGCTCAAAACTTAAGGTTTTTACGCTCCACCCGGAGATGCGTCCACCAGTGAACAACATGCCAGATTTTTTACGCAGTGTAATGAATTGCATAAATACCTACACCGTGTAGTATAATTTGTATCAGTATATATCATAAACTAGTTCTAATGCGTTTAACTGCATGGCTGTTGGAGGGATTCTATATTTACGAAGACAATAAAACATTAAATGTGATTTTTTGTTTCTATGCATGCAATTCATTTCCTTTCATTACATATTCTTTCCATCATAAATTCGTGTACATGCAGTTGGTAACAGATTTTTACGCAGTATACTGAATTGCATAATTATCTACACAGTGTGGCATATTTAGTATCGGTATATATCATAAAATAGTCATTACGAATCTAGCTGCATGGTTGTTGCAGCGATCCTAAATTTATGGAGGAAATAAAGCATTTAAAATAGAAACCACCACACATACCTTTCCTAAATTTACGCGCATGCAAGGGAACGTGTTTGATTTTTGCATGCATTTTGCCATAATTTTTGGATCTGTATAACCGCATGCATGCGGCTGCCATGTTTTTCGGATCTGCCATAAAAATAGGATCGTAATAACAACCTACTAGAGTTATCAACCTCTCACATTGGTTCGGTATTTACGCTTATAATTGAAGGATTTTATGCTCAAAACTTAAGGTTATTACACTCCAACCCGGAGATGTGTCCACCAGTGAACAACATGCCAGATTTTTTACGCAGTGCAACGAATTGCATAAATAGCTACACTATGTAGTATAATTTGTATCAATATATATCATAAACTAGATCTAATATGTTTAGCTGCATGGTTGTTGGAGGGATCCTATATTTATGAAGGAAATAAAACATTAAATACAATTTTTTGTTTCTATGCGTGCAATTCATTTTCTTTCATTGCACATTATTTTCATCATAAATTCGTGTGCATGCAGCTGATAACAGATTCAAGGTAGCATATTTAGTAGCAGTATATATCATAAAATGGTTCTTACGAGTCTAGTTGCATGGCTGTTCCAGCGATACTAAATTTATGGAGGAAATAAAGCATTTAAAAATAGAAACCGTCACACATATCTTTCCTAAATTTATGCGCATGCAAGGAGACGTGTTTGACTCATGCATGCATTCCTTTTTTTGCGCGTACAGACGGGTGCGGGTGGTGCAACCGACAGCCTGGTCCAGTCGGTGCGCTGGATTGAACCAGGTTGCAGGGATGATCGACCTGGGTTTCCTTTAACTATTGAAAGCCGCTCCCGTTATACCTGCCCTCTCTCTCTCTCTATATATATATATATATATATATATATATATATATATATATATATATATATATATATATATATATCCTTTGTAAACATGCTAAAACGTCTTAACAATCTTTGGATCCAGAATCAAAGGCTAATCTTAATCCCACCTGATAATCTTGTGTTTTTCTAAAGAACCCCCTCCTGGTAATCTGGTGCGGCGGCGGCTAGGTGGGATTAAAATTAGCCTTTGATTCTGGATCTAAAGGTTGTTAAGGTGTTTTAGCATATTTACACAGGACAACCTTTTACACACAGGATACGTTGCCATATATATATATATATATATATATATATATATATATATATATATATATATATATATATATATATATATATATATATATATATATATATATATATATATGAAATGTGTCTAGATGCGTTGTAATAAAAAATATGCCTTAAAAAAATCAGAACAACTTACAGTTTAAAATAGAGAAATTATTAAAAAATTGCAACACAACGGATTGTGATTGCATGCTCCAGTCAAGATGCGTTTGATTAGAGAGTCAACTAGAATAGAACGACTTCATTCTAGTTTTTAAGAATGAGGCTATTTTATTCTGTGTTTGGCAACCAGAATAGAGTCACTCTATTTTTGTTTTGGTTGTAGAGCAGAATAGAATGAAGCCGCTCCGTTTTTTGTTTCGTTGGAGAGCCATATAAGTATAGAGAGGAAGAGAGCGCTCGGGTCAAGAAGAGCGCTCACATCCGTTGTTTTGGTGGAGCAGGAGCACTCCACTATTTATGGTAAATTTTCATATGCAGACTCTAAGAGCTGCTCTGCTTCTCTTTTTGTTGGGGACCATAATTAGGGGTACCCTCAAGGCTCCTAAATCTCAGCTGGTAACCCCCATCAGCACAAAGCTGCAAAGGCCTGATGGGTGCGATTAAGTCAAAGATCGGTCCATTCGAGGGACGTGATCACGCCTCGCCCGAGCCCAGCCTCGGGCAAGGACAGCCGACCCCGGAGGACCTACGTCTCGCCCGAGGCCCCCCTCCAGCAACGGACACACCTTCGGCTCGTCCGAGGCCCAGTCTTCACCAAGAAGCAACCTTGGCCAAATCGCCACACCGACCGATCAAATGCAGGGGCATTTAATGCAAAGGTGACATGACACCTTTATCCTGACGCACGCCCTCCAGTCGACAGAGCCGAAGTGACCGCAGTCACTTCGCCGCTCCAATGACCGGTCTGACAAGAGGACAGCGCCGCCTGCGCCGCTCCGACTGCTGAGCCACTCGACAGAGTGAGGCTGACATCAGCCAAGTCCGGTCTCAGGCGTCATAGGAAACTCCGCTTCGCCCGACCCCAGGGCTCGGACTCGGGCTCAGCCCCGGAAGACGGCGAGCTCCGCTCCGCCCGACCCCAGGGCTCGGACTCGGGCTCAGCCCCGGAAGACGGCGAACTCCGCTCCGCCCGACCCCAGGGCTCGGACTCGGGCTCAGCCTCGGAAGACGGCGAACTCCGCTCCGCTCGACCCCAGGGCTCGGACTCGGGCTCAGCCCCGGAAGACGACGAACTCCGCCTCGCTCGACCCCAGGGCTCGGACTCGGGCTCGGACCCGGAAGATGACGAACTCTGCCTCGCCCAACCCCAGGGCTCGGACTCAGGCTCAGCCCCGAAGGACGACGAACTCCGCCTCGTCCGACCCAGGAGCTCGGACTCGACCTCGGAAGACAGACTCGACCTCGACCTCGGAGGAGCCTCCACCTCGCCCAACCTAGGGCACGGACCGACCACGTCAACAGGAAGCGCCATCATTACCCTACCCCGAGCTGACTCAGGCTACGGGGAACAAGACCGGCGTCCCATCTGGCTCGCTCCACCATACGAGTAATGATGGCGCCCCGCATGCCCTGTGACGACGGCGGCTCTCAGCCCCCTTACGAAAGCAGGAGGACGTCAGCAAGGACTCGACAGCCCCGACAGCTGTCCTTCCACCAGGCTCCAGCGCTCCTCCGACGGCCACAACACCACGCGAACTGGGTGCCAAGACCTCTCCGGCGGCCACGACGGCATGTACTTAGGGCGCTAGCTCTCCACCGCTAGACACGTTAGCACATTGCTACACTCCCCATTGTACACCTGGATCCTCTCCTTACGCCTATAAAAGGGAGGATTAGGGCCCTCTTACAGAGGGTTGGCCGCGCGGGGAAGGACGGGACGGCGCTCGCGCAAGGCCGCTCGCTCCCTCCCGCGTGGACGCTTGTAACCCCCTACTGCAAGCGCACCCGACCTGGGCGCGGGGCTAACACGAAGGCCGCGGGTTCCACTCTCCCACGCCTGTCTCCCTCCGGCTGCTTCCTTCCCCCCTTCGCGTTCCGCCTCGCGTCGACCCATCTGGGCTGGGGCACGCGGCGACAATTCACTCGTCGGTCCAGGGACCCCCCGGGTTCCAAAACACCGACAGTTGGCGCGCCAGGTAGGGGCCTGCTGCGTGTTGACGAACAGCTTCCCGTCAAGCTCCAGATGGGCAGTCTCCAGCAACCTCTCCAACCCGGGACGGTGCTCCGTTTCGGGAGTCTTGAGTTCATGTCCCTCGACGGCAGCTACGACATGATACTCCTTCCCCCGCCGTGCGACAGCGACAATGGTGGTCGACAACCCGCTCGCCGGCGGGGAAATCGACGACGCCTTCCCCACGTGGTGGAAGGGCGACATTCGGGCTTATCCCGTCCCCTCCCCCGCCGACGGAGGAGGAGGCGGGGCAACCAAGGCCAAGCAGGAGGCGGCACCTCGTTGGCTGTCGAGCGAGTTGGCGGCACCGGCGCCCCAACGGGGAGCGCGTCGGGCATCGACCTCGCGTCTGAGACGAAGACGAGCGCCATCTCCCCGCAACACGCCAATCTCAAGCAAACGGACGACGCCAGCACGCTCGCGAACGACTTGCTGGGTGTCACCCTCATACCTAAGACGACGGTGCAGTCAGTCCCTGACGTGACTTCGTCACCGCCCGTCGACCAAAAGGTACCGACCGATTCCCATCTCGCATCTTTTGGATTCGGCCTCGACCCGCCAAGCGACTCCGCTTCGGTGGACACTCTCATAGAGGCGAGCCCAAACCCTCCAGGGTATCGTGTGCGGTCACCCTGGGACCGGCTGACGGTCGTCTCGTCCTACGGGCCCTCGGGGTCCGAGGAAGATGGCGAGCCCGACCTCTGTTGGGATTTCTCCAGACTTGGTAACCCCAGTGCCATGCGGGACTTCATGACCGCATGCGACTACTGCCTTTCCGACTGTTCCGACGGTAGCCGCAGCCTCGACGATGAGGACTGCGGCCCGAGTCGTGAATGTTTCCACGTCGATCTAGGGGGTCCCGGCGAAGGCAACCATCTTGGTATGTCGGAGAACGGTGATCCCCCTAGGCCCGCGCCTCGCGTTGACATCCTTCGGGAGCTAGGTGTGGTCCCCGTCTCGGCGGGGGGTCCTGACCCACAGCTCGAGCAAATCCGCGAGAGGCAGGCCAGGCTCGACGAGGGAGCAGGAACGCTTGTGCCGATCTGCCGGGACATCAGGCAGGAATGGGCGGGCCAACCTCCGGCCGGAGAAGCACGTCATCTCCCCCAGGGCATCCAGCACCGCATCGCCGACGACGTCAGGGTAAGGCCACCACTGGATTCCAGTGGAGTCGGCCAGAACCTGGCTGCAGCGGCAATACTTCTCCGCGCGATGCCGGAGCCATCAACCACCGAGGGGCGGCGTATCCAGGGAGAGCTCAAGAATCTCCTAGAGGACGCCGCGGTCCGACGGGCCGAAAGCTCCGCCTCCCGAAGGCAGGGGTACCCCTCGGAGCATCGCGCCGTGACTTCCCGATTCGTGCGGGAAGCCTCGGTCCACACCGGGCGCACGCGCAACACAGCGCCTGCGTCCCCGGGTCGCCTCGGCAACGAGCACCATCACCACAGCCATCGGGGCCACCTCGACGAGAGGGTGCGCCAAGGCTACCACCCCAGACGTGGGGGACGCTACGACAGCGGGGAGGATCGGAGTCCTTCGCCCGAACCACCCGGTCCGCAGGTTTCAGCCGCGCCATACGACGGGCGCCGTTCCCGACCCGGTTCCGAACCCCGACTACTATCACAAAGTACTCGGGGGAGACGAGACCGGAACTGTGGCTCGCGGACTATCGGCTGGCCTGCCAACTGGGTGGAACGGACGATGATAATCTCATCATCTGCAACCTCCCCCTGTTCCTCTCCGACACCGCTCGAGCCTGGCTGGAGCACCTGCCCCCGGGGCAGATCTCCAACTGGGACGACCTGGTCCAAGCCTTCGCCGGCAATTTCCAAGGCACGTACGTGTGCCCTGGAAACTCTTGGGATCTCCGAAGCTGCCGCCAGCAGCCGGGAGAGTCTCTCCGGGACTACATCCGGCAATTCTCAAAGCAGCGCACCGAGCTGCCCAACGTCACCGATTCGGATGTCATCGGCGCGTTCCTCGCCGGCACCACCTGCCGCGACCTGGTGAGCAAGCTGGGCCACAAGACCCCCACCAGGGCGAGCGAGCTGATGGACATCGCCACCAAGTTCACCTCTGGCCAGGAGGCGGTTGAGGCCATCTTCCAGAAGGACAAGCAGCCCCAGGGCCGCCCACCGGAAGATGCTCCCGAGGCGTCAACTCAGCGCGGCACCAAGAAGAAGGGCAAGAAGAAGTCGCAAGCGAAACGCGACGCCGCCGACGCGGACCTTGTCGCCGCCACCGAGTACAAGAACCCTCGGAAACCTCCCGGAGGTGCCAACCTCTTCGACAAGATGCTCAAGGAGCCGTGTCCCTATCATCAGGGGCCCGTCAAGCACACCCTTGAGGAGTGTGCCATGCTTCGACGACACTTCCACAAGGTCGGGCCACCCGCGGAGGGTGGCAAGGCTCTCGACGACGCTAAAAAGGAAGATCACAAGGCAGGAGAGTTCCCCGAGGTCCGTGACTGCTTCATAATCTACGGCGGGCAAGTGGCGAACGCCTCGGCTCAGCACCGCAAGCAAGAGCGTCGAGAGGTCTGCTCGGTAAAGGTGGCAGCGCCAGTGTACCTAGACTGGTCCAACAAGCCCATCACCTTCGACCAGGCCGACCATCCCGACAATGTGCCGAGCCCGGGGAAATACCCGCTCGTTGTCGACCCCATCATCGGCAACGTCAGGCTCACCAAGGTCCTCATGGATGGAGGCAGCAGCCTCAACATCATCTACGCTGAGACCCTCGGGCTCCTGCGGATAGATCTATCCTCGGTCCGGACGGGCGCTGCGCCTTTCCACGGGATCATCCCCGGGAAGCGCGTCCAGCCCCTCGGACAACTCGATCTACCCGTCTGCTTCGGGACGCCCTCCAACTTTCGAAGGGAGACCCTCACGTTCGAAGTGGTCGGGTTTCGAGGAACCTACCACGCAGTGTTGGGGAGGCCGTGCTACGCCAAGTTCATGGCCGTCCCCAACTACACCTACCTCAAGCTCAAGATGTCGGGCCCCAACGGGGTCATCACCGTCGGGCCCACATACCGACATGCGTACGAATGCGACGTGGAGTGCGTGGAGTACGCTGAGGCCCTCGCCGAGTCCGAGGCCCTCATCGCCGACCTGGAGAGCCTCTCTAGGGAGGCGCCCGACGTGAAGCGCCACGCCGGCAACTTCGAGCCAGCGGAGACGGTTAAGTCTGTTCCTCTCGACCCCTGCAACGACGCCTCCAAGCAGATCCGGATCGGCTCCAAGCTCGATCCCAAATAGGAAGCAGTGCTCGTCGACTTTCTCCGCACAAACGCCAACGTTTTCGCGTGGAGTCCCTCGGACATGCCCGGCATACCGAGGGAAGTCGCCGAGCACTCGCTGGATATCCGAGCTGGAGTCCGACCCATGAAGCAGCCTCTGCGTCGGTTCGACGAAGAAAAGCGCAGAGCCATAGGCGAGGAGATCCACAAGCTAATGGCAGTAGGGTTCATCAAAGAGGTATTCCATCCCGAATGGCTTGCCAACCCTGTGCTTGTGAGAAAGAAAGGGGGGAAATGGCGGATGTGTGTAGACTACACTGGTCTAAACAAAGCATGTCCGAAAGTTCCCTACCCTCTGCCTCGCATCGATCAAATCGTGGATTCCACTGCTGGGTGCGAAACCCTGTCTTTCCTCGATGCCTACTCAGGGTATCACCAGATCAGGATGAAAGAGTCCGACCAGCTCGCGACTTCTTTCATCACACCCTTCGGCATGTACTGCTATGTTACCATGCTGTTTGGTTTGAGGAATGCGGGTGCAACGTACCAGCGATGCATGAACCATGTGTTCGGCGAACACATCGGCCGAACGGTCGAGGCCTACGTCGATGACATCGTAGTCAAGACGAGGAAAGCCTCCGACCTCCTTTCCGACCTTGAAGTGACATTCTGATGTCTCAAGGCGAAAGGCGTGAAGCTCAATCCCGAAAAGTGTGTCTTCGGGGTCCCCCGAGGCATGCTCTTGGGGTTCATCGTCTCCGAGCGGGGCATCGAGGCCAACCCGGAGAAGATCGCTGCCATCACCGGCATGGGGCCCATCAAGGACTTGAAAGGCGTACAGAGGGTCATGGGATGCCTCGCGGCTATGAGCCGCTTCATCTCGCGCCTCGGCGAAAGAGGTCTGCCTCTGTACCGCCTCTTAAGGAAGGCCGAGTGCTTCGCTTGGACTCCTGAGGCCGAGGAAGGCCTCGAGAACCTGAAGGCGCTCCTCACGAACGCGCCCATCTTGGTGCCCCCCGCTGCCAGAGAAGCCCTCTTGATCTACGTCGCCGCGACCACTCAGGTGGTTAGCGCCACGATTGTGGTTGAGAGACGAGAAGAGGGGCATGCATTGCCCGTCCAGAGGCCAGTCTACTTCATCAGTGAGGTACTGTCCGAAACCAAGATCCGCTACCCACAAATTCAGAAGCTGCTGTACACAGTGATCCTGACACGGCGGAAGTTGCGACACTACTTCGAGTCTCATCTGGTGACTGTGGTGTCATCCTTCCCCCTGGGGGAGATCATCCAGTCCTGAGAGGCCTCGAGTAGAATTGCAAAGTGGGCGGTGGAGATCATGGGCAAGACGATCTCATTCGCCCCTCGGAAGGCCATCAAGTCCCAGGTCTTGGCGGACTTCGTGGCTGAATGGGTCGACACCCAGCTCCCGACAGCTCCGATCCAATCGGAGCTCTGGACCATGTTTTTCGACGGGTCGCTGATGAAGACGGGGGCCGGCGCGGGCCTGCTCTTCATCTCGCCCCTCGGAAAGCACCTACGCTACATGCTACGCCTCCACTTCCCGGCGTCCAACAACGTGGCTGAGTACGAGGCTCTGGTGAACGGGTTGCGAATCGCCATCGAGCTAGGGGTCCGACGCCTCGACGCTCGCGGTGACTCGCAGCTCGTCATCGACCAAGTCATGAAGAACTCCCACTGCCGCGACCCGAAGATGGAAGCCTACTGCGATGAGGTTCGGCGCCTGGAAGACAAGTTCTATGGGCTCGAGCTCAACCACATCGCCCGACGCTACAACGAGACTGCGGACGAGCTGGCTAAAATAGCCTCGGGGCGAACAACGGTTCCCCCGGACGTATTCTCCCGAGACCTGCATCAACCCTCCGTCAATACCGACGACACGCCCGAGCCCGAGGCACCCTCGGCTCAGTCCGAGGTACCCTCGGCTCAGTCCGAGGTACCCTCGGCACGGTCCGAGGTACCCTCGGCTCGGCCCAAGGTACCCTCGGCCCCCGAGGGTGAGGCACTGCGCGTCGAGGGGGAGCAGAGCGAGGTCGCGCCTAATCAAAACTGGCATACCCCGTACCTGCAATATCTCCACCAAGGAGAGTTGCCCCTCGACCAAGCCGAAGCTCAATGAGTGGCACGACGCGCCAAGTCTTTCGTCTTGCTGGGAGATGGGAAGGAGCTCTACCACCGCAGCCCCTCTGGCATCCTCCAGCGATGCATTTCCATCGCCGAAGGTCTGGAGCTCTTACAAGAGATACACTCGGGGGCTTGCGGCCATCACGCAGCACCCCGAACCCTTGTTACACCTGGATCCTCTCCTTACACCTATAAAAGGGAGGACCAGGGCCCTCTTACAGAGGGTTGGCCGCGCGGGGAAGGACGGGACGGCGCTCGCGCAAGGCCGCTCGCTCCCTCCCGCGTGGACGCTTGTAACCCCCTACTGCAAGCGCACCCGACCTAGGCGCGGGGCTAACATGAAGACCGCGGGTTCCACTCTCCCACGCCTGTCTCCCTCCGGCTGCTTCCTTCCCCCTTCGCGTTCCGCCTCGCGTCGACCCATCTGGGCTGGGGCACGCGGCGACAATTCACTCGTCGGTCCAGGGACCCCCCGGGTTCCGAAACACCGACACTTTTACTAAAACCAAACATCCAGAAAATAAGAATGAGATCACTCCATTATCCATTGCTCAACCAAACACACACTCTTAGATTATTATATTCATCCTCTCTAGTCCAAAAGTTTTAAGTAATTACCGGATTAATATAAGCCAGCCGCGAGCTTTATTAATATGTTCTTTAGTTTTATGTACTCCCTTTGTTCCGGGAATGATAATCTTATCTTAGAGAAAAGTCAAGTTATATAAATTTCGACCAATATTTATTCGAATTATGTAGAATTTAGACCGTGCCGCCACCATCTATTTAATTTTGTTTAACATTTATATGATTAAAGTACTCTCATCATTCATCATGTATTATAACAAATCAAGAGTAATTTGATTATTTGAGACACTAAATGAATTCAATTGAAAATGTTGTCAAATATAAAGTTACATAACTTTTCAAGTTCTACAACTTCTATTTTGATGGTTTCTACATTCGAGGCCGTTTACAAAATTTGAATTTCAAATTTGAAAACTGCACACGAATTTTTCTATGATAAGATGATTTCAAATAAAAAAATTATCAATTACAAAGTTTCATTACATTTCAAGACCTACAACTTTTATTTTGTTGGTTTTTCCATCCGAGGTAGTTCAAAAAATTCAAATTTTAAAATTCAAACATAGTTTTGCATGACAAGATGATTTCAGACCAAAATATTGTCAACTACAAAGTTTCATAACTTTTCAAGCCTACAACTTTCATGTTGATGGTTTTTCTATTCGAGGTCGTTTTCAAAATTCAAATTTTAATTTTTTTAAATTCAGATGTAGTTTTCATCGATAAGATGACTTCAAATAAAAAGTTGTCAACTACAAAATTTTATAACTTCTCAAGATCTACAAAGTTTATTTTGGTTGTTTAATCATTTGTTCATCCCACATAATGGTTCTAATATTACTAGGTGAGTGCTCGTGCGTTGCAATGGGAACATATAATACCACGATAACTTATATACAAAATGTGTGGTATACTACTATGAGAAAAGGTTTCATAATCCATTTGTGATCCTGGCCATACATAAATTTTGTTATTTTAATCTAGTTGGTTCAACACGACATTGCAACCATCAGTACCATGCAGACTTCAATATATGCCACGATTTGCATGGTCTCGTCGTTGGAGAGCACATCCCACACCTGCCGGAAGAAGTTCCCTCGTATATCGTCAGTCATCAGGCACGCACCACCATACACGCTTGCTTAAACAAAAAGGCAAACATGTGTTTTTGTGAATTGAATTAAAGGCAGGCCGACACAAAAGCTACCCCGATGGTGGCGAGGATGATAGACTGGTCATTGTTGTTGTTCCTCCTCCGCATCACCTCCAGCGCCAAGATAACGCCACAGTCCTTGATATATTTTTCTACGAACGCGCACGACATGGTGAGTCCTGACGACTCTTGGCTGGGCTGCCAGACGAAGTGAATCCCGGGCTCATCAGCGAGGTAGTACACCTGGTCGTTGCAACACCGGATGTACTACTCCTCTATATACATCAGGTTCGAGGACACTCACACAACGTCAGCAACGGTCGTCATCCCTGCGCACAAGAATTTATGGTCGGTCAGTAGCGACTTATGTGGCAGGGATCTTTTGTGGGGCCCAAGCGCAGGCTCTGTGCCAAGTGTGCGTCTAGCACTCGGTAAAGGTTTCTTCTTTGTCGAGTGCCACATCCAAAACACTCGACAAAGAAGCTTTACCGATTCCCAGGTGTGCCTTCTTTGCCAAGTGTTATGGTCATTGCGCTCGGCAAAGGCACTTAGCGGTACGCAAGATTGGGATACCCACTTCTGCTGGGTCAATGCAGGATCTATGTGGCTACCCATAGCACACGGTGACAGGCAGTCTACCTTGACTCAAAGTTTGGGTCCATCCGATGGGGCCAGTGTCACCATATGCCCCATCAGTGGGATTGCTCGGCAACTACAGTCTATGGCAGGACCCCCAAGGGCGGTCCCGAACCCCCACGTATGCCATCTAGACGTCCGGCCAGGGGAGGCCCGGCGCTACTGCGTGTTTGGGCCATCACGGATGAGATACGAACCTCCACAAGTGTCATACGGACGCCCAGCCAGGGAAGGTCTGGGACTGCCACATCTGCATGCATTATGAACTCCCGCTCTCCACTCAAGCGGGGAAACGATGCTTCCATGTGGCCTACAGCGCATCACGAAAGCCGCCAGGCAAAGCCTCATGCGAGCCTCTAGCATGGAGTCGCCCGCATTAAATACGGATAGGAGGCATGCCTGTTCACATCAGCCACAGGCGTGTGCGCCCTGCATTAAATGCGGGTGACGTGCGCAGCCTACAAGGCCTAGGTCACTCTATTAACCTGCATGTTGGCGAGGCAAGACCATTGACTCTCTCTGTCGCGCATGGGCGGCACCCATCATGACTTCCATTATTCCAACTACAGTGCGAGGCAAAGAGATAGGCAGAGGGGATAGGACAACACCATCCATCTACTCCCCTACGGAAGTGGACAAGCCAGTCTACACCACAGCCTACACCATAGCCTTCACCCACACGCCGACAAGACTGGGCAAAGGCGAGTCTGGCCAAAAGAGCTCACACGGTGACCAAGAGAATATACCTGTCCACCATAGGACAATACATTGGTCCGCCTAGCTCTATTCACTGCTCCATACTATTATACTCTTGAGCCCGCTTATCGAGGCCCAACTCCCTTGTACTTGCTCCCCTTAGGCTATAAAAGGGAGGGCACTTGCATTGCAAGGGCCCCCCCTATAGACTCAAGCTCCCTTCGGACTAAAACCCCTAAGGGGACATCCTCACTCAAACTCCCTTGGAGACGTCTCCATCTAGACCCAAGCTTTCTCAAGCTCTCAGTAATACGACAAATAGTGGAGTAGGGTATTATGCTCTAGTGGCCTAAACCATTCTAAATGCTTGTGTATTCTTGTGTTCATTCACCTCATCAAGCAAGCCCTAGGTTGCCCCTACTCTTTGGATTAGGCAGGTGCATTCCGTCACCTGGTTGGAGTTTGCTCTCTAACATCACTCTTTGCCGAGTGTCACACTCGACAAAGTGACCAAAGACCCCCTTTTTATTTGTTTTTATTACCCTAAACCCAAAACACCAAACAAACAAAAGATATATCATAGAATCATCACATAAACATCACATACATCATATACACCACATATCTCACAAAGACCAAAAATCTCACAATTTTCTTCACAAAGATCACAAAAGTCACATGTATCACAAAATAGTTCACAAAAATCACAAGTAATCACAGAAAGAAGACCATAAACATCCATTGTATGCCATAAACATGTCTCACAACTAATAAGTTTAGAAGAACATCATCGAGGGGGCTAGCCAGACTGGTTCGGTGAAGGGTTAGGAGAACCGTGAGGGTTGTTTGATGCCGCCGATTGATTCTACACGTGGAAGATATTGCATGTGTTGAGACCAGATGAATATATATCATACACGAGTAAAATTTTCATACTCATAAGAGTAGAAAACTGAGGAGGTTCAGCTATAGGGAACAACATAGGTGGTGGAACAAAACCCGATGCGGCATTAAGGCTCTGCATGTACTTAAACATCTTTGTCATCTTCTGTTGATTGACCAAGAGAGCCACCTACTCCACCCTCATCCTCGCCTCCATCTCCATATGTTCCCTCCTCTCTTCTTCTAGTTGTGCATGTAATATTTCACATGAATGTTATGATAATGCAAAGAGAAGGTATATAACTCAATGAATGATAAGGCATAGAAGCACTAACCTAGAGTTCTTGTATGCGATGTTGTGAGCTATCTTGACGAGGTTCTATGGTTGGGCTTGTGCTCATGCTCCTTGTTCGCACCTGAGACAGAGTGGGAGCGAAAGACGAGTCCATTGCCCCATCGGCAATCCAATGTAGCCCATTCATCTTGCCTCCTCTGACCTTCATGAGGACATCTCCATCGATGTCCTCGGACCTCGAATCGTATTCTGGCCCATGGAACTCCTTTGCCATGGCGGTGTACTCACCGAGGCGATTGTGGATAGTGGGGTTGGTGTACGCCTCGAGCTCATCCTTCGGGTTATAGGTAACGTCAGACGTCACCTTGCCCTTGTGGGCCATAGCATACGCCGAGAAGATAGAGCAAGGCTAGCCACCATGTGACGCCGACTGTGAGAAAACCAATGATATGGTTAGAAATTATGCATAATAGAAAGTTAGGCTAAATAAAAGAAATCGTGCACCCATGCTTCTGTGTATTTGGTGAGGTTGTGACTTCCTTGGTGGTGGGAGGCACCTTGAATCATCATGTTGAATAATTAGACATATTCCAGATTAAATTCTGAATATAAATCATGACCAACAATAAATAGTCTAGGTGTCTATTCCATAAAAAATAACCTGATAGGTTACCTAACAGGCTAATCATAAAAGACAGGACACCTCTACCATAACAAGTAAACTAGAGTATAAGGTCAAATCAGATAATGCGAACTGATCAGACATACCGGTAGACGATGCGGGTGGAAGCAGCAGGGTCGACAACATCGAAGCAACAGGGTCGAGGATGACGCCACTGACGAGATCGATGAGAAGGGATCACGTCGTTGACGAGATTGACAAGAAGGTCGCGAGTAATCACGTGAAGATTATTCCCAAAAAACCTTATTTGCTTCTCCTGGTGTAGGATCTCGAAGGCAATGGATTCCAAAAACTTGCTCTCCCGATCGTAGATGCATGTCGCACTCGGGATGAAGAGAACTATGATGGAGGCGCAGCTGTGAGCAGAGGCAAAAAACTAACTTAGGATGAACGGGATGGTCTCTAGCCAGGGCTGGCAGATGCCTTGTATAGGGCCACGTCCACGAGCCGATAAGCTCACGATTCAATCTGACCATGATTCAATAAGGTCGCGATCGGATAGATATCTCCCTTGCCATATATGGGATTTTGTGAATTTTCCTAGGATTTAATTGGGTCAAGCCCATAAATCCAACACATCAAACGTCGGTCCCGGCAAGCGTTGTGTGTCTCGTCCCACTCATTGGAGCACCACCTTTGCACCATTTTATCCTAGCACTCAGGATGTGTGTCGCACCAATAAAGAATCATCTACAGAAAATCAAGTACATGACATATCAAAAGATAAAATTAAACATATTTAATATTAATATTAATGTTCTGTATGTACTTGCAAGTACTGGTCCTAGGTCAACCACATGGTTCTAGCGTCCTTTTTGCTCACCTTCTCTCCAAGGATAGAGGCATGGAAATTTATAATGGTCTAGATGTGCCTCGTAGTGCATGTCCACGACGAGCTTCTTACATCACGTGGTAGCCACCACATCCGCCCTGTCATCATATCTAGCCTCGCATATGAAGAAATCTTGCATACAAACACGATGTATCCATACATTATTTCAACAATGTGCAACGAATCCGACGTATTAAGCAATATAGTGCGAGGAAGACTTACCCACGACTCTTTCTTCACCCGCTCTGCCTTGTTGTTGAATTATTACCTTAGCAAATACTCAGCAAATTAGTAGCTTCTCTATTTTTTTACTCAGTGTTGAGCACCGTTTGTGGCACTGGATGCGGTCGGACGGTCTGGCCCTTAGGCGCAGACAGTTCGCGATAGATCAGATCAGGCGAATTAACTCTTATCTCCACGCGAGTTTATCCCTCTAAACTCGTGGGAGTTGTTGGAGGACGCCTAGGAATGGATCCAGGGCTCTCCATATATATATTTGAAGGGGTACGACCAATTGAAAAACCAAAATCAATATATCTTCTGTTCCTTTTCCTTTTACCATAGGAGTAGACAGTAACGTAGCCTTCTTTACCTCAATCTTCATCTCTCTTCGACTTTACATCGTTTGCAGGCGTCTTGGGTGGCCTATCGACGCTAAGACAAAACCTAGGATCTCTCCTCCCTGACGGATCCCTCTCGGGGGTTAGATCCACATGCTGTTGACGAACGCTGCCACCTCTACGCACACGCGGACCGTTCGGTCACCAAGCGTGGATCGTCCGGCTCAACGCAAAGAAGACCAAGCTCCTGCCGCAGGTCGCGTACCGTCCGGCCCTAAATCGTGGATCGTCTGTGCTGCTGCAGAGAGCACCGCTGTCAGTACACCTCGCAGTGATTGACGTCAAGATCGGTACCAATACTCAGCAAATAAAGGGCCTCGGTGAAAAAAAGAGAGACAGAAGCTTACTCTCACCGTCGTGCATTATTTCTGAAGTAGTCCTAGCTACCTTGACCTGATATATCCCGCCTCAGGCCTCAGTAAAAAAAGAGAGAATGTAACCGAGACAACGTTGGAACACCTGCGGCGTTTGACTAATTTGACTCCTAGCGCAGAACTCATGTATTATATTATTATAATATACACACACTTCAATACATTCAAAAGTACGTCAGCCTCTGATTCAAAAGAGTTTCGTACGTAATGCACGGTCAGAGGTTTATCTAATACGGAGTACATCAGAAAATATTATTAAAAAAACCCATATGACCAGGACAAGAGAGACACATCGATCATACCCTAGCTAGGAGTCACTTTCGTGGTGGTTGTGATTCGGATTGGACACTTGTGTTGTGGTGCAGCCACACGGCGGTGGAAATGGAAAACCCTTTCTTGTACGCCGCCTCTAAATCAACGAACATTGCTAGCATCCATCCCTAATATATGCTACTTGACCATGCACATGCCGCAAATCGTTGGTCATCCATATTGTAGAGGGAGAGGCGCATGCTCCAACCTTTTTTTTCTTTTTCACGTCAACCTGCTAGCTGTGACAGTTTCGGGCTCCTGCTTCATCGATTTGTCGTCAGCTCCGCTAGATTCTTCTCAAGGAAAGAAAAAGAAGAAGAAGAAAAAACAGATCTCGATCTCGGTTGATGAATTGACCCATTGTCTGCGCTGCACTGCATGCCCGGTCAAAATGAAATGTCCACACATGTACGTCGTCGCGATGTTTCTCCTCCTCGGCAGTGTGTTTTAGCCCCTCTCACCGAAATCAACGTAGAAGACAAAATAGTATAATAATACCTGTAAAAAGGGTTGACGCACAGACGCGCGTATTGGGAAAACCAAAAAAAATTGTAATAATAGATGATGACAAAGGTATGTCATCGCGGCCATTCCTGGCTTTTTAGAGACGTGCGAAATACGATATGGAGGTCCCATCCCCATATATATATATATATATATATATATATATATATATATATATATATATATATATATATATATATATATATATATATATATATATATATATATATATATATATATATATAGGGTAGAGGTAATCGAAGCCCTGGGCTTCCGTTAGTGGGCGAAGCCCCAGCCAGGGAGACCGAACGGGTCGCGTTAGGTCCACTGGACGCCAGCCTGCGCCATTTATGCAAAGGATAACCACGTATCCCGCCTTACACGCGACATGCAATTACGCAAGCATAAATTTGTGTACAAATGTGCATAACTCATGCATAAATGGAATCTTTGCATGCCAGGAATCGCGCGCACGAATATCTGCATGTGCTAGACGTTTACGACTGCATAACGTTGTGATACATGATGGCGTAAACCATGCAAACGTTCACGGCAGGTTTTGGGATAAGGCAAGACGTGCGCGAAAATAAAGGCGCGGTTACGGCAGGAAGCTAATACAACTTTACAGCCGCGTCCACGTTCGCTCGTCCATCTGAGTTATTGGCGGCGGTTAGCGGCGGCGGAATTGAGAGGTCCGGCCGGCGAAGAATATGTCCACCACCGGCGCTGGCGAAGACATCCTGCATGTAACACCTGTGCATAAGCCAGCAGGTACGTCAGTTTCCATGGACATGCAACCTGTTTTGTCTGCAATCGCCCCATACACAGAGGGTGAATCTGTTACTCCTCCGGCGGCATTGAGGGCACCTGGACATATCGAAGAGCACGCAAAAACAGCAGACGTGGTTGGCGCAGAGAAGCACATCCCCATGAGACATATTGGGCCACATGAGCAGGACACACCTCATATTCTTCAAAGCCACGTAAGTTCTCCCGTATTACGTTAAATTTAGTCGCTATTGAATCGTAAATGTTAAATTTCTGTGCGCAGCCGGACAATATTGATATAAGATTGATACCTAAAGTCGGTATGACATTTAGTAACGTGGATGAGGCGTATAATTTTTATAGTCAATATGCATACGAGGTAGGATTTCCATTGAAGAAATATAGGGAGCGGAAGAATAGTAAATGGTTGAACTGTTCAATGGAAGGAAAGAATGCTGAAAGGGTAGCTGGAAATCCAAGGATACGTAACACATGTTCGAAACGAACACAGTGCAAGGCTGGGATGAAACTTAAAAAAATCTACGATGATGCTAAAGAGAATGTTATTTCTATTCGGATTGATCTGGTAAACTATGAGCATAATCATGAATTTTTGAAGAAAGATACAGAAAAAGGGCAATTGCAATGCAACAAAACACATGATCGTGAATATATGGAGTTCCTTAGAGAGATGCAAGAAAGCAGGATTCCACCACATTGCATTATGGATTTTGTTACAGAAATGCATGGTGGCCCAGAAAACGTTCCAATAACAGTGCAGGACATGAGTAATCTGTAAGTGTATTATGCATTGACAATAATTGTATTTTATATTACATAAACAATCGTAATGTGTTGAGTTAGATATAGTGCATAATCATTACATTTTTTGACAGGAAAAAAGCATGGCAAAGGGAGAGAAATGCAAATGATGTGTCAAAGCTGTTATCTTTTTTTTCATTATGCAAGAAAGATAATCCACAGTTTTTTTCAGACTTTCAACTGGACAAAGAAGGGAAAATTTTAAGCATATTTTGGTCCCATGCTAGCCAGCAAGCCGAGTACATTGATTTTGGTGATGCAGTTACATTTGATACTACACATAAGACTAATATGTATGATAAGCCATTAGGCATGTTTGTTGGCTCGAACCACCACCTACAATGCACAATATTTGGGTTTGCTTTACTAGGAGACAAGACAGTTGATACATTCGAGTGGGTCTTCAATACGTTCAAAACATGCATGGGATGTGACGGACCACGAGTGATGCTGACAGGTATGTTGCAATAAAATGGCTCGTAATTATTATGGCACGTACTATATGATATCATATTGGCTTGCATGATGTTATGTAAATTTATATATTTCAGATCAAGACCCTGCCATGCCAATTGCACTTGGCAGAGTATTCCCAAACACAATACATCGATTGTGTTTGTGGCATGTGCAAAACAGGTATATGCCCCACTTGAATGAATTATATGCAAGATTTGAGGACATGGATTTCAAAACAAGGTTCCAATCTATAATACATCATCCATTGAATGAAATGGAGTTCGAGGCTGCCTGGCAAATGATGCTTGATGATTTCCAACTACACGAGAACAACACCCTTGCCAGATTATATGAAATACGCAAAGATTGGGTACCTGCATTTTTCAAAGGAGACTATTGTGGTCTTATGGTCTCTACACAACGAAGCGAGAGCATGAACAAGTTGGTGAAGAGTGCCCACGTGGATGCAAACACACCGCTTCATCAATTTGCAAAGCAGATGATGAATCTCCTGCATAGTAGGAAGATGAAAGAGGCCAAAGAGGCACTAGGATGCATGGTAAGTGAAAAAAATTTATAAACATATGTTTTATGCTATTAAAAACATAACAGTATTAATACTATATTGTGTAATTTGCAGGGTCAAAAGGATACAACTACATTGTATATGTTTGAAATAAGAGTTGCAAGGGCATACACTAGAGCTGTGATGACAAGGTTTCAGGAGACAGTAAAATATGCAACTGCATACCGAATAGACCGTGATACAGAGGGTGATGAACATGATTGGGTGGTGAAACATACTACAAGATCAAATAAAATTGTTTGGGGTCAACACCAATTCAAGATAAGGGCTGATGTGGATGCCGGAAAGTATTCATGTGAGTGCAAGCATTGGGAGCATACAGGTATATTATACTAAACGATTTTTTGCTATATAAAACTATAAATTATTACGAATACATAGCAGTTTACGATTAATATATGACATAATGTATGTTTAATCAATTATAGGTCTATTTTGTGTTCATCTTGTACGCGCTTTCATGCATCTACAAATTGAAAGGATCCCGAGTGAGTATATTTTGCAACGATACACAAACTCCGCGCATCAAGATGTGGCTTTTTCAAGAGACGATAGGATTTTGAAAGGAAAAGATGGAGAAACTAGATCATATAGACAGAAGATGTTGCTTAAAAAAGCAATGAAAGTAGTACACCATGCGAGTGTGTCTAAAGCTGGGAATGATAAAGCCCTAGAGATGATGGACGAATTATTAGGGTTATTGACGCGTGTGGAGCCTGATATAGGTACTGGTGAGAGTTGTGGCACAAGTGTTTGCGATGACATCCAGGTACGCACCTCGTGATGTTATGAATTTTGCATAATTACTTGTTGATAATGATCCATGATTGTAATGATGATATAGGTCGAAGCGTATGAAACAGAAGAAATGGCTATAGACAACTTACGCAAATTACATGATGGGAACGAGGTATGGAACAAATCTTTATAATGTATTACATATACTGCTCTATAAGATTTGAGTCTTCACTGGACTTTGTTTTATTTCACAGGAAATTTTAATGGGCTCTAATACTACTGAATGCAATACTAAGGATGATCAGTGTAATATGCAGATATTAACATTGGAACATAACACTGACATTCGGCTGGTTGAGAGTAGTTCTATGGATGTGGAAGCTAGAAAGGTGAAAACATTGCTACAATATATGATGACATACGTGAATGTAAAATCTGACTTGATATCTTTGTTTTGTAGAAACTGGAATTTCATATTGAAGGTGTAAACTTAGCAAGACCAGATAAGGCCAAGCCAAAGGGAAGAACAATCAAAAGTAGTGAGCAACAAGTTTTAAAATTGGGTGCGAAAGGAGCTAAGAAGATGAACAGGAAATGCCAGAAATGTGGCATAGCTGATGGTCACAACAGCCGTACGTGTTTAACTGTCGAGGATAATAGGGTTCGATTGGCTAACCTATCTGGACGTAAGCGAGGACGGCCTCCTGGTTCAAGGAACAAAATCATAGCTGCAGCCCCGCAATGGAATGAGACATCAACGTCGAAAAAACGAACGGTGGATGTCGGAGATGATGATTCATCTGGTAGAGAGTAGAAGACCATAAGATACAAATATTTCCTTGTGTAAATGTGATTCCTGTGTTCATTTGACAACTTCCAGAAAGTATCATAAATATACTTGAAAACTGGCATAAACGTCTGTGTAATTGGTCAAAAGCTTTAACAGTTATGCAGCAAACTGACTGTACATATACTTAGCATACATGTATGCGAAAAAATGCATAACTCTGCGTTGTGTAATGCATAAGATGGTTAGCCTGTGAACCATGACTGTACAAAAAAATGACCCTGTTTGCAGTATATAACTCTGATAATGTATATAATAATGTATTGGCATATAATGATGACTATTGTATCATAAGTGTATGGACAAACATGCATAAGACTGTCAATAATTATATCGTAAACTTCGGACAAGAAACATGCATACTTCGAGGTTATTGACATAACAATATTGTACAGGAACCTGGCAGAATCAAATGCAAGAAACACACATTACTTTCAAACACAGTTTGAACCAAACATTCCAGTTTAGAAGTTAGCTGATCCCCAAAGTTGTCATTGACTTAAACTAAGAAACGTCTACGGACTTTGGCCATAATATACACACATGACTGATCTGAAGTTTAGGGAACCATTGTATACAAAATATATGACATGACCAAACTAAACTACATCCTTTAGGCCTTGAATCTTTGGATGTCTTGGAGCAGCGATAATGCTTTGTTCTTCGGGTGGAATGTGATGTAATGTAGCGCAAGAGACCGTATCTGACTGGTGTTGCCCTGCAATACAAAAACACTGAGTTAGTTATACCTCTGTTCCATGAGTTGCCATGGGCCAACTATAGAATTAAATGATAAATTTGTACGTACTGCTTCTATGTCTGACCGCAAAGATCCTTCGTCGCATTGATAAAATAGAATGTAACCCATGACATAAAACCCACAGTCATTTGATCCAGCTGCCATGGTAGGACAATTTTGGCACAAGTCAATTGTGAAGTTACCAAACTTGGGAAAGCATGTACTGGGCCGCACATGTTGTATTGCTTTGTTTAATCTGCTCATAATAACCTTAGCCCATGCTAACTTTCTGCCACCTGAGCCCAAATGTGCAAAATGATAGTCCTTCCATGTAGTTCCACCAAGTGTTGGTCCATATGGGTTGGAATCTAAAATATGAATGCACTTCTTGACCTTGTTGACAACATACAATGTCCAATGCCCCCTGCTTACCATGGGGACCATGATCTGACCGTGTAAAAAAAGCATAAAATTAATAGGGTAACTTACAAAAGCATAACAATGTGATATGTTCCATTTAAAAGGAATTGTGTTTGGATTATGAAATACGATTGTTACCGCTTTGCGTTGGTCCAAATCATCTGTCTCAGGCAATGAATTGTCTAGAAGTGTGTGGAGAACATATTCATTAAAAGGTTGAGGGTTGCGACTGTGTCGTTCCTGTTCCTCAAAGTTGAGTATTGACTGCAATAAACAATATAAATGGAGTGAGTGTACTTGGGTTGATCTAATTTGTATATGAAAATGGTGTATGTAAGTTACAATAGTTTACCCCAACATTAACATCAAGAACCAAACTGTTCGAACTCATGGAAGTCTTCTGATTTTTTGCATCATCAATAACACATTGGATGAAACACTGCATGAATCCATTGTCGAGACACTTCCCATCAGCAAAAGATTCATATATGTCATAACATGTCGCTGAATATTCACCATAATCTATTATGGTCCTGGTGAAATTTTTACATCAATCAGATAGGTCACGTAAAACTACCAGCATATAAACAGATTTTGATTTAGTATGAACTTCATACCTGCCGGTGTCAGATTGCAGACCACACAAATATTCGCGTAGAGCTAACACAGTTTGCATCTGCAAATCAAGAAAATCCTGGCCAACCTGTGGAGTGTTTGTAGCTGGATCGGTTTCAACAGAAACCTAAAAATATATATGAAAATATACATAAAACTCTGTAAACAATTTTGACAACTATAAAGAAAATGAAAATTACTGAGCTGACATAAAGTGGAATATACGTAGGTGGAATGAAGTGTCATAAACCGGCATAAAATTAATGAACTGACATTACTGATACATATCAAGAGAAAGAAATATTCTTGCAAACTGCATAAATGAATGTGTAATTTATCATAGGCAGCTAGCAGTTATGTAAAAACTGCATGCACATCTACTCAGCATATATGTATATGTAAATGGGCATAACACTGATTTGTAAGATGCATAACCTATTTAGACTGTGAAGCATGGCTGTACAAAATCTGTGAACAGTTGAACAGTACAAAGAAAATGACAATTACTGAGCTGACATGTTCAGATGGAGTCTGATCAAAGCATGGACCACTGTCAGGCAAGTCTGTTTCTGCCACTTGTTGTACGCCGCCAGTAGACTAACAATGATGGTATAAATGGATTACAAATTTAGTAAACTGCTAATGAGAATATAGAAAAACCACGAGGGGGTTTAGACATACCTTGATTTGCGGAGTCGCATCAAATATCGGCGCGTCAGGATCCATGTGTGGTGTTGCTTTAGGAGTGACGTTTGTATTGGTCGGCATGTTCTTGCCACCGTCACCATGTTTACCCTGAAAGAATTGTAATGGTTATATTTACATAAAACGATTAATACAACCCTAGAATGAAAAAATACAATTAATAATAAAAACATTACCACTGAGGTTGTAGGTGTTTTGTTCTGTTTCGTTATATTTGTATGAACCAGTGGATCAATATCAGCTTCATCGGGACAACTTTCTAATAGTACACGAATATGTTGTTGCCTTAACAGTAATTCATGTACCTGTGTGTCTGTAAACTGCGTATCCAGCTGAGAAACTGGAGTAGACATATCGGGTACAGTTGGGGGGGCCGGACACGTACATCCTTCTGTACGTGTCATGTAAACAAATAAAACATTGTTAAAAATAATGGCATCAAAACCATATCGATAAATGATTGCATAACTTTTTTATATTGACGTAAATACATTAAACAGACTAACCAGCTGTCTGGGGAAGAATATCATCTGATTTTGATGTGGTTTTCTGCACATCATAAGCATCTTCGTTGTCACCCGCCTCGGCACGGAGGACCTCGTCAATTAACTCGCCAAAAACATCGGATAGATTGAATTGTTTCTCAACAATCTGCTGTAGAGTCTGTTTAATAACTGAACACGCCTTACCAACCTCCGCATCAAAATGTGACAGCTTCTCTATGAAACCCATGCGGTGGCGGGATGGAAGCTGATTCAGCTTGCTTGATATCAAATCCCTGATGAGCGGGAGTTCGATGTGAATTGAGTGCTGTCCAGATGGGTCAGGACGAGGAACATCAAAAGTGTTGGTCCTGGTCTTATGCTGTTGTAAATTGAAAATTATTAAGTAAATGTATAGCATATCACTGAATATTATGTTGAAATTCTATGACAAACAAATATATAAATAGAATCATGCCTTGAATTGTGCATGAACGGGTGGTACATCTGTGTAGCAGGTCTCTGAGGAGCTTCGGAACTAAAAAAATGTGTGAAAGATGGAGTAAAACTTATACAAACATATTAAATTGATAAATGAGATTCATATGTTTAATGGAAAATGCAAAACATCATCACAAATATGCTTACAAACGGGCATAAAGGTATGTGAACATTATCATATGCATGTAAACAAGTGATTGACACATAAAAAAAATACCGAGCAATGTCCAAATGCTTCTTCTCCTTTGCGTATCTTGACCTTGTCAGCTCTTGTCAGGGCTTGAATAATATTCCTATCAAAGTATTTGATTCGTGGTGTTCCACGTTTGTTCTGGGGTGCCGCTGAGTCATGCAAATGATCCAAATAATACAGCTGCAAAAGGCATAACATGAGTCATTATAAGACATAACAAAAGCATAAACTACGTGTATATGGATTTTGCATACAAGATTATGGGTACATGTAACAGACAAAAAAAGGATATGCTTACAAGAATAACGATGGAACATCCATAGATGGTTGTAGAAACGTTCGTAACGCTCCTATTATGCCACTTCTTGGCAGCTTGGCATAAATCATTGAAAATAAGCTGGCACCAGTCAATCTGGTGGAAACGATCCATCTGCTCGGTTAAAAGAACCTCATGGTTCGTTATTCCCCAGCTGGCAGTAGGGAACAACAACCTATTGAACAATATCAAGAAAAAGCATCTGATGCTTAAATCATCGTCAGAACCTTTCCTCAAACGATCTTGTAGAGCTGTAACCCCAAAATCTTCTTTCGATAGACCAAGTTCAGCTCTCAAATTGTTGGCAACAACAGCTTCATCGATGCCCAATGCAGTTCCTCCCCCAGCATTCGGTAAACCCAAAATTAGGTGCACCGTATCCTTTGTAATTTTCAGCTCCTTTCCAGGGCCAGCTCGAATTGTCATGTCATTGTGGTCGAGCTTTTCCATCAGCCAAGCTAAGTGTGATCTGCTGCCGAGTGCGTCCAGTCTCATATCAAGAATACTAGAAAATCCCCTACGTGCAATTGCTTGTTGCTGTCTGTCATTTAATATCTGTATGCTTACTAACACATCTTGGGGTTGCATCTGACGTTCAGCCTCTGCTGGGAAAAATATATAAAATGAATATTGTAAACATTTACATGTGCATAATCGCAACACAATGTTTAACTCAGACATCAAGACAACATGATTTCACACATAAAAATGATATATTGCCATAGACATAAATATCTAACCTGTCGGGGTGGGGGCACTGCTTTCCTCCGCTTAGTGACTACCTTCTTCAAAACTTTCCCAGGGCTGTCGTCCGAGTTACGCTTCTTGGATAATGGCATAAAGTCATCATCCTCATCAGCAGCATGCCTTGTTTTGGGTTTAACAGTCCCCGCCGGAGCACGGGGTATGTCAACGCTGAAGCACTCCTGAGTAGACTGGATTATGATCCGTTTTGGATTGGAAGGTGGTCGGTCTACGTTCTTCATCACTGATGTTCCTGCCAAATGAAACAACACATATACATAAAATACGTAAAGGATCAAAAAAAAGATAAGCACAAACTCAATTCAGATCAGCTCATGACCATACATTGCATAAATGTATCAACAAAGCAGCATATCACAATATTGTAAATTGCATAAACTTGTGAGACTACCTTAATAAAAAAATCTGCTCATATGCGACATCCAATTAATGTGTAACCTGGTTATTTCGTTTGAGCTGGCCCAATTTGAACAGCAATAGGTTTTATGGCATAATGTATTGATGTATGGATCATACTTCTGTCAACAAATCAGCATAAGACAATATTGTAAATTGCATAAACTTGTGAGACTAACTTGATCAAAAAAATTCTGCTCATATGCGACATCTAATTAATGTATAACCTGGTTATTTCGTGTGAGCTGGCCCAATTTGAACAGCAATAGGTTTTATGGCATAATGTATTGATGTATGGATCATACTTCTGTCAACAAATCAGCATAAACAAAGTATTGTAAACTGCATAAAGGTGTGATAGATTGCATAGTATACATTTGTGTCTCCAATTAACTATGAATTTATAATGAATTGGTATTTGATAAATCAAGCAATTGGCAAAATAATAATGTGAACTCTATCTACGATTCAGATTGTAAGAGTTAAAGGTTGATGGCTTACCGGAATGTGGATGGGCCTGCAGGGCGGCTGAATCCGAGACACCTGTGCAGGGGACAACCCAACGCGACGCGGGGCTGTGTCAAATGCGTTGGGGACTCGACGTTGAGGACGGACCTCGCGACGGGGTAGGGGACTCGGCGTTCGGCCGCCGCGGTGGAGAAGATCGAGGTCTCGGTCTCTGACGAGTAAGAGAACGCAGGGGCGGCACAACCGCCTCCTCGATTCCGGGGCCCTTGCCGGAGACGAAGAACAAGGCCACGGCCTGTGTGCGGCGGAGAAGGCGAGGGCGTGCGGCGGAGAAGGCGAGGGCGGGTCTCTGCGGTGGTGAAGGAGAATGCGACGGCGGGGGAACTGCGGGGGAGAATCTTAATGCGACGGCGGCGGTTAGTGTAGGGTTCGCCGGGCGCGGAGGAGAAGCAGCATACGGCGGCGGATTTTGGCTAGGGTTCGGCGGGAGCGATAAATACGGGAGAGCTGAGCTGAGAAAACGAAAGCTCAGTTCCTTGATTCGTGGGCCCGGTATACGTAAACTGCCCAGATTGCGGGAACACGATCTTTTCGTGGGCCCGGATGTCGCGAGACGTGCGCACACCAAAAGAGTGTAAACGGTAACAGAAAGAAGCATAACTCGTATTTATAATTGACGTAACAGTGTATTACAGTAAACCAGTAAAGCGTGCGCGCCGGTCAGAGCACCTGGTCGGTTTCTGGTCGGGGCTTCCTGTAGTTAGAGAGAGCCCAGGGCTCTAAATACTATATATATATATATATATATATATATATTATGTTATTTTGAAGTTTATAAGATGATAAATGTAAAATATAGCCAAAAACACTTATTATCTGATATCATTTAAAATATCTTCTAAAATTTTGTGATACAAAGTCATCGATTATATTATTGAGATCAATCTCATCCAATAATTTC
This sequence comes from Zea luxurians, assembly GCA_029449295.1. Taxonomy (NCBI): domain Eukaryota; kingdom Viridiplantae; phylum Streptophyta; class Magnoliopsida; order Poales; family Poaceae; genus Zea; species Zea luxurians. The sequence goes on from JAOPSE010000366.1 coordinate 324,218, forward strand.
TTTTCGACATATAGAATCACCAAGCCATTTAACCTCTCTTGAGTTATTGTTGACCTTAAATAGTTCACAAAAATATTTCAATTTTAAAAAGCTTCTCCCCGCCGCTGTAACCATTATGTGTATAGTAAATAATACTCTCTCTTTATCAAAATAGAATTTGTTTTGCTTCTTTAGTGGATTCATCATCATCTAGTTGAATATAAACATAAAATCAAGAGATAAAACAAATACTATTTTAGAATGGATGGATTATTCGATAAGTAATTAAGATATTAGTTTAACAATCTAAACGAGACTGGTCGATAGCGCATCGCTCTTTGTGTATTTGTGTCTAGGATAGATAGGTTTAACAGGAAAAAGTGCTAGCGTCCAGTGGCTATGGACCCTCTGTTTTTTGGGGCCCGGTGCGGCCGCACCCTCTGCACCCCCTTCAGGTATGGCCCTGATAACGTCATGAACTAAGGGTGTGTTTGGAAGCGTAAAGTTTCTTATAAATTAGATTACTAGGTTCCTATGCTAGAATTACACCTCCTACCACTCCTGGCTCACAACCGCATCGCATCGGGTCGTTTGTATGGGGTTGTGTATTTGACTCTATGCTTGTTTGGAGTTTGGTCCTTTAGGGTGATAGTGTAAAAATCATCAATAGTCAGTCGATGTACAGCTTCCCCTATCTGTTAAACCGTGGCCACAGCTCAATAAGCTCAAGCCAATGGTGAAGGAGCGGGCGCCGAGGCACAGTTCATGTCATCACTCGACACTAGGGCCGCCCATGAGCTCGGCGTTCCTCATGATGGAGGAGCTGCTCGAGGGCCACTACTGGTGTCATTATTCCATGATCTTGGCCATCTAGTATAAAAAGGATAAGAAAAACTTGGTGACAAAGTGAATAATTTTACTACTAAATGAGTTCCATAAAGTGTGTTGAAATATTTAGATGCAGGTGACAAAATATAGCAAAAGGGGGTGCCAATGTACAACATTTGAAGATAGTGGCCAAAACCATGGACCTCTATGGTTGGCCAACAAAGGTGAGCCGCTCAGCCCCTCCACGTGGCCAAATCTCCTCCAATCGTGTCCTACACATGTGTCACGAAGAGAACACCATAATTTGACTGTGTTGCCTCATAGATGTCACGCATTTTAGCTAGAAGGACAACACCTCATCGATCAATGTAAATAAATCTAAGGGCCAAGAAAGAAACATATCTTTGATCTAATGGTGAACGATTCTAACTGTCAAACCGACTTCAAACCTACTTGGAGGACGCTCATGCATTGCTGGATGGAGAATGGAGGGAGGAGGAAGGTCGATTGGCCACCAACATGGCTGACCGGCCATCGACATGGTCGACTAGCCATGTGGAGGCCGTCTAGCCTACCATTTGTCCCCCCCTTCCAACTGACTTAATGCCAAAACAAACCTAGGGGTGCTATAAATACCTCTATGCTTGGTAAGGCTATAAATAGCTCCTTGGAGCTCACTTGCGAAGAGAAGAAAGTTGAGAGTAGATACACCCTAGAGAGCTTCCTCTCTTTATTTTAGTAATGTAGGTTAGTGTATGGAACGGAAATGCCTAAGAGGGGGTGAATTAGGACTTCTATTTTATGCACTAAACTAGGTCAATAATTAATCTCTTAAACAAAACCTATGCAGATAACCAAACAACAATGTTCAATTAAGGTTTTGTCTAAATGTTGCTATCTCTACCACAAAAGGAGTTTTGCAACAAAAGTTCCAATCCTACCAACTAGCTTATGAGCTAAGCTAAGAATGGTAAATCAACAACTTAAGTAAACAATAAATGTGTAAGCTTAAGAGAGGTAGAGATGCAAACTCCTGTTAACATGCTGATATTTTTACCAACATAACCGCGCAAGGTTCTAACTAATCCTCGTTGGTTCCCCTACGAAAAGGGAAGTCCATGTGAGCACCGAGCACCTCGGTCGAGTAACTCCATAGAGAGTCACGTGCCTTGTCCATGTGCAAGTGGTGCTACGCTTCCAGCTCCTCTCGAACGCTCCTCACTGTTTTCACTATCGAGCTTTTGGCTGAAACGTTGTGGACCTCATTCCCTCTAGTACATTGTGGCGGCCACACCACAAACGTGGTTGGTGTGGTCTCGCAAGACGTCGCACCACTCAGTACAAGTTACAACAGCTTGTGCAAGAGCTGAGAGTTTTGTAGGTGTATATTCCTCACTCAATCAACTAGGAGTAAACCTAGAAGAATCGCAATAGCGGTCTAACTAATGTAAACACTTAGCAAAGCACCTATGCTAATCATCGAGTAATTATATTAACCACTTGGGTGTTTAGAGCTATGGAGATGTGTCTCTACTCAATACAAATGTTGTTTTGGCTCCCACACTCTCAAATGGCTAGTTGGAAGGTATATATATAGCCCCATCCCATATCAATTAGAACAAACTTAGTATATTTGTTTGTGTATATATATTTATTAATGTACTATTTGTAAATATCATATCTTTGCACAAAAAATAGACAAATAATTTTAGTGTCAGTTCAGTTCTTGGCAAAAATTGGTACTAATGACTTAACATTAGTAGCGGTTGCAAACAAGAATCCGTATCAATGACTTTGCATTAGTACTGGATTTACACAAGAACTGGTACTAATGTGCATCCCATATAATCTCTTCCATTCGGCCATGAACCCTAGTCGTTCTCGGGACACCATTGAACCACCTCTATGTCGAAGTCTTCAGACCTATACCATTGTCACTAGAAGCGTCACCGTCGCTGCACCTCCGTCGCCATCGTCTGAGGTTGGCACTGGCACTTTTCTGTTTATTAATAGAGTATGATTTTTGTTTGATAGAAATAAGACAAATGTGTGTTCTAGATATGCTTAGGAAAATGTTTAGACATATTTTAGGAAATGTTGGTTCAGGGTTTATGGATTAAGGATTAAGTAGGGACATGTTTAGATAATGTTTTAGGTTTATGGGTTAACTTAATAAGAAATATTTCATTTATTTTGGATATGCTTCGTACATAATAATTAGTCAATTTTTTGCTTCAGTTTAAAATTTAAACAATTTTCAACAAAAATGCTCTTATTAATGATTATCTTTTAATCACATACATACAAGTTCAATCGCCCAGTCAGTAAACTAAAACGCTAAATGAAATGTGTTTTTTCTAGTTGTTGCTCTGCGACAGGTTGTGTGTCTCAACGTCCATCCACTCCCAAGCGTCGAACTTGGACGTCTAACATTGGCCACGCTGTAGGATCTAGGATACCGGCTAGAGGGGGGTGAATAGATAGTTTTGACTAGAATCACAAACACTAGAGAAATTTAATCAATATGACAAGAGGTATAAATTCTCTAGTGACAACAAGTAAACAATCCATGAGAATCAACTATGGTGATTATATACTAGAAGAACAATATGCAAAATACTAATCACTTGCATGACAATAAGTAATGCAAGAAAAGAAAGACACCGGATTTTATCCCGTAGTATCGGTGACTTGCCGATCACCCCTAATCCGCGTTGAGGTGGACTTCAAGCTCTCACTTGCTCCTCTATCAAGACACGGCCTGATCTTTGAGCCAAGTGGACAAGAAATCACTCAATACCTCGATTCCACTAATGTCACCTTTGCCGCTCCGGCGAGGTAGGCGCGAACCCCTCACAATCAACACCGCGGCTTCTCCACAATCTTCTTGAAGAGCTCGACGGAGACAACACCCGAGCCGTCTAGGAGGCGGCAACCTCCAAGAGTAACAAACCGATGACGCTTGCTCGGTGTACCACCTAGTGCCTCAAGAATCACCAATGGATGCAAATGCACTAGGAACACTCAATCTCTCACTAGAATGCAATCTCAAGCAAGGAGTGTGAGAGAATGAGTTGGAGGATCACAAATGAGCTCAATGTGTGCAAGGAATGGCCAAGAGAGCTCTCACACACGAGCTCCTCTTCTATTTATAGCACCCCACTCAAATCCAACCGTTATGTGCAAACAATACATGATCTGCGCACACGCAGACGGTCCGCGCCCTAGGACCGGACGGTCCGTCATACACATAACGGCTAGTTTTCTCGTTTGAAATCTGTCAGAGCTATCAGAAAAGTGAGGTCCGGACCGTCCGCCCACCATGGCCGGACCGTCCGTGACCTGGCAACTTGGAGCACCGGAGCTCTGACCAAGTGGAGTTAACACATGCAGACCGTCCACCTACAAGGCCGGACGGTCCGTGACCTAGGAGTCAGTACTGTCCGGGCTTATCCTCCGGATAGTCTGTAGTACAAACCCCAAAAACCACACAGTCCCTGCCCAAACCAAATTTGGCACCTGCGGACGGTCTGCCCTACAAGGATGGACTGTCCGCACAATAATTTAGGGACTATGCCGAGAGCAACCTTCTCTGGTCAGGACTACGGACGGTCCAGCCCTAAGGCCCGGACGGTCCGCAGTACAAATGAACAGGACCTGTCAGAAGTGAACACACTTCGGACCCCACTGAAGGATCGCGAACGGTCTACCCTCATGGTCCGGACGGTCAGCGCATCCCAAGACTTGGCAATTTTCAAACATGCTTTTGAAAAGATTTTTAACTCATGAAATTTGAAGCGCTGTTAGTCCTCATGCAAATGCAACCACTAGATGCTCTATGAGACACTAAGTTTCACACAGATCAAAGTCATTGACCCCTCTTAATAGTACGGCTATCTAGCCTACTAATCTGGTCAAGTATCTTCTCTAAACTCCTGGAGACCGGCAAAAACAAAACCTATGTTATACCTTTGCCTTCACTTGATCCACAACCAATGCTTATAAATCTCCAATATTTTCTGTTCTATGTGGTCCAACCCTACATTCTTATTTCTCCAAGAACCGTTAGTCCACAAATAATAATCATTAATTACCAAAACATCACTAAGGGGCCTAGATGATTCACAATCTCCCCCTTTTTGGTAATTGATGACAACACTACACAATATATTCAAGAGAAATTTTGTTTTTCAAATCTCCCTCATACCTTAGGTATAAGAAGGATTTGAGATGAGTTTCATAAGACTTATCTTGATTTGAAGTACCGTCCGAGAGATAGATAAATCCCAATAAAAACTCAGAATGTAGGAATAGCTCCCCCTATGTGTGTGCATGATATTTCTAGTTGAAGATACAACACACATAATCGATCAGAGTTTTGATGGAGATCTTCCTACAGTCATGGTTATCGAGGCATACAAGAAATAATATGTAATGTAAGCGCAGCAAATTTTAATTACTCCTCGATCAACCATTCACAGAACAATTTGAACTAGATTAAACATAAGATTCAAAACACATAGTTCAACCCACAGAATATTACAAATAGTTGTCCATAGGCATAAGACATAGTTCACCAAATTGCATAAGACATAGAGTTCAAATAGTAACCAATACCAAGGGCATAAGACATAAAATGGTAAACATGCACATGCATAGTCTTAATGTCCACATAAGCGAGCTCCCCTGAATATGATATCTTCTCTCTCTCCCCCTTTGGCATCAATTGCCACAAAGGAGGGGCCTCACTGACCACCAGGTGGAGGATACATGCTATAATAGTGAGTGCTGAAGGTGTCAAAGAGAGAGGAGAACTGCCCAAAGTCCTGCTGGAGCTGCTGCTGCCTCTGACTTATTTCTTGCATGCTGTCATTGGTGGAGAGATTATAAAACTGACTAGACAGAGCCCCCATGTTGTCCAGAAAACTCTGCTGCATGTTGTTTAGTCTGGTCATGATGCGATCTGTGACATGGTCTTGGATGTGACTACGAAATTCAGAAAGTTCACAGTTATCGCATCCAAGTGATCATCAAGGCGAGAGTGCATGGCATCCATGAGCTGGTCCAGATGGGTCATCATTCCCTAGAAGCGGCCATCCATGTGGGTCTGAAGCCCTTGTTGCATGTTCTAAAAGTATGGGTCAAAGTAGCCTGGACCAGGCTGCCAGTACTGCTAAGGCTGAGGAGGAGGTGGAGGAGGAGGCATCTGCTCTGCAACAGCTTCAGGAGCATCTCCTACATCATAACCAGCTTCTTCCTCATCATCTGGGAAGGTGAGAGCACCTAGAGGGGGGCGGTGAATAGGTGATCCTATAAAACTTGAAACTTAAGCCACAAAAACTTGGTTAAGTGTTAGCACAATAATCGCCAAGTGGCTAGAGAGGAGTCAAAACACAATAACCACAAGAGATCAATCACAGAAATGGCACGGTGGTTATCCCGTGGTTCGGCCAAGACCAACGCTTGCCTACTCCACGTTGTGGCGTCCCAACGGACGAGGGTTGCAATCAACCCCTCTCAAGCGGTCTAAAGACTCACTTGAATACCACGGTGTTTTGCTTGCTTTTCTTAATCCCGTTTGCGAGGAATCTCCACAACTTGGAGCCTCTCGCCCTTACACTTGAAGTTCACAAAGAAGCACAGAGCAAGGGAGGGATTAGCAACGCACACAAGACATAAGAATCAGAGTGTCAACACGCACACAAGTCGCAACAAGAGCTCGCAACACAAACCAATGAGTTCACAACTCCACTAGAGCTCTATATGCTGTCACAAAGAAATGAATGCGCGAAATCGAGGTCTTGGTGCTTAGGAATGTTGTGGGAATGCTTGGTGTGCTCCTCCATGCGCCTAGGAGTCCCTTTTATAGCCCCACGGCAGCTAGGAGCCGTTGAGAGCAATCCTGGAAGGCAGATCTTGCCTTCTGTCGACTGGCGCACCGGACAGTCCGGTGCACCACCGGACACTGGCCGGTGCAGATCTCCTTCCTTATTTGGCGAAGCCGACCGTTGCTGATTGAGAGCCGTTGGCGCACCGGACACTGTCCGGTGCACACCGGACAGTCCGGTGCACCAATGTGACCGTTGGCTCAGCCACGCGTCACGCGCGGAATCCTCGGCCGACCGTTGCCCCGGCTGACTATTGGCTCACCGGTCAGTCCGGTGCACCACCGGACAGACCGGTGAATTTTAGTCGTACGCCATTGATGGTTTCCCGAGAGCGACGAGTTCGCCTGTGAACGGCTCACCGGACAGTCCGGTGCTCCACCGGACAGTCCGGCGAATTATAGCCGTACACGCCGTCGAAGTCCCGAGAGTAGCCTGTTCGCCAGAGCCAGCCTGGCGCACCGGACACTGTCCGGTGCACCCAGACCGAGCTGACTTCGGCTGAACAAAGCCATCTCATTTCCAATTCAATCTTTCCTGTTTCCAGCACTTAGACACAATACATTAGTCCATAAAACAATGTACTAAGTCTAGAAACATACCTTTTGACTTGATTTGCACTTTGTTCACCACATTGCATAGATCAACACAAAAGCACTTGCGTTGACACTCAATCACCAAAATACTTAGAAATGGCCCAAGGGCACATTTCCCTTTCAGAAGGGAGTGAGAGGCCTAGTGAGGAACCCAATTTCATTCTTGAAGGGCCTAAAAGGTGTGTGAACTATTTCACAGTGCCCCTCAAATCTGGTCTTGGCTTTAATGAGAGCCATAATGTATGGAGCATAGGCTAAGTTCTGGTTTTTGTCCATTTTTAGATCATTTAACTGTCTCATCATGAAAAGCACAACATTCATTACTTCACCATTCATGACATGGTGGATAATGTTCCAGAACTTGTCTCTAATTTTGCTCTTGTCCCCACTCTTGGGAAGAATTGTGACTTTTGCAATTTTGTTAATCACAGCAGGATGATGCCTCAGTCTGCTGTCTCTCCAAACCTCCTAGGTATTCCCAGCCTTGCTGGCTCATAGAATTGCACAAAGTCTTCAAAGTTATCTTCAGTGTATAAATCAATCCCAACTGAAATGGTACCATAATCTAGACTGTTTGCAGCTGCAAATTCAGCAAATGTTGCAGAATATCTCTTGAAACCAGTCATCCATGTGATGGATTCCTCATCTATATCAATCTCAGCAGTGGTCAGAAATTGCTTTACTGCCATCTCACTGAAATCAGTCTTTTGACCCATAAAGTGATATAGACCACATGTCTCAAATTTTGGGATTAGGTCCTCCATAACTGATTGTCCCAGCATAAAAGTCCAATCTATCACTTGATGCTTGTGAAAGTTGGTATCCATTAGTGTGCCCCAAAAGACATAAAATTGGAGCTGAGTGTGAAAGAATTGAACATTGGTGTCTAATGGCAGAGCATATTGATTGACAGTCCTCCTAGAGCAGTATTCTGCCATAGAGAACCTCCTCTTTGGATATGTCCATCCTGTGATGTCAATCGGATAGTCAGGATGAGTATGCGGAACATCTTATGTGTCCATAGAGACACTGCCCCCAACTGAAGATTGGGCCTCTGAGTCTGTTTTTGGATTGTAATCTGCATCGTCTGCACGAGGGCACTTTGATTTGAAATGATCGACAAGCTTCTTCCGAAGACCACCCAGACCACTGCAATGTATGTGAGAAATAACCATAGGTGAATAGTTGATAACGCCACAATCATAGAGAAAGCAAGTGTAACTCTCTATCAGGGGCCGGACCGTCCGCGCTAAGGGGCCGGACTATCCGCGCCAAGGGTCCGGACTGTCCGCGCCCACCAGGCAGATGGTCCACGACCGTCCAGGGTCGATTCTCTAGAACCCTAGCCGCCCTGATCATTCAATCAACGATTCAGCAGAAAATAACCATCCAAACTTGTTCAAATTTTTGCACAACATTCACAATGAGTAGCACTAACAATTCCACCAATTAGATTTGTGAATCCATTGCTTAATTCCAGATCAGAGAGAAAATCTGAAGACTCCCCAAAATTGAAGAAATTTGATGAAATCCATGAGATTATGAAATACCGGGATGAAGACATGATTGCTGAACGTCCCACAAGCTTCCGGACAGTCCGTGCGCAAGTTCCCTTCACGGTCCGCTCACAAGCGACGAGAGTCTCCTTTAGACGTGTGGAGAGTGTGAGAGGAGAAGGCAACGAATGAAAGTGACAAGTTGACTGCCTCTGTCCCAACTTAACTGCGTGTCGCGGACGGTCCGCGCAGGGACGGCGGACGGTCCGCGCCCTGGTAACTCAGACTGTCTGCACTGCTGACTCGGACTGTCCAGATCCTGATACGGCAGACGGTCCACGGTCCATAGGCGGACGGTCCGCGGCCAGATACTCAAATCTTCAAACTTTGTACATTTTCTGATTTTGAATTTCAAATCCGATTTAATGCTCATATGTGGACATTTCGACCAATCCAAGGGTTAGTATGCATGCATATACACATTATGTATTTGAGGAATACACATTTTCATATCAAACTACTTGGATCAATCTAGAATGAAAAATTCATCAAAAATATAAATAGTGTAGAGAGCATATTTAGCAGCGAAATGCAATACTACACATGTGCGTTCAACCTCAAGCCACATTTGAGAGATCTATCACATTCATTTCACTTCTTAGTGTATAAAATCTTATTTCATCCAATGGCTTTGTAAATATATCAGCCAATTGATCATCCATGCCAATTCAATATATAGAGATATCTCCCTTTCCATCATGATCCCTCAAGAAGTGATGTCGTATATCAATATGCTTAGTTTTTGAGTGTTGGACCAGATTTGTAGCCAATTTTACCGCACTCTCATTATCACACATGAGAGGCACATTCTTAAAAATGATTCCATAATCCAATAGAGTTTGTTTCATCCATAATAATTGAGCACAACAATTACCGGCCGATATATATTCCGCCTCAGCGGTAGAGAGAGCAACGGAATTTTGCTTTTTAGAAGACCATGAAACAAGAGATCTTCCAAGAAATTGACAACAACCAGAGGTGCTCTTTCTATCAACTTTGCACCCCGCATAGTCCGAATCCGAATATCCAATTAATTCAAATTGAGCACCTTTGGGATACCATAGAACAATATTGGGAGTATACTTCAAATATCTTAGAATTCTTTTTGCGGCCTTCAAGTGAATCACTCTAGGTGAAGCTTGAAATCGAGCACACATGCAAACACTAAACATAACATCGGGCCTAGATGCGGTAATATAAAGTAAACTACCAATTATTGAGTGATAAAGTTTTTGATCAACCATAGTACCTCCCTCATCTAAGTCTAGATGACCATTTGTTGCCATAGGAGTCTTGATAGGCTTTGCATTCTCTAAGCCAAACTTCTTGAGCATGTCCTTCAAATATTTTGGTTGACTTATAAAGATTCCATCTTTCAATTGTTTGATTTGAAGACCAAGGAAGAAGCTCAATTCTCCTATCATAGACATTTCAAATTCTTTTGACATCATTTTTCCAAATTTTTCACAAAACAATTCATTAGTGGATCCAAAAATAATATCATCAACATAAATTTGACAAACAAACAAATCTTTGCCAATTCTTTTAGTGAATAGGGTAGTGTCAACCTTCCCAATTTTAAAGTCTTTGGAAAGCAAGAAATCCCGAAGCCTTTCATACCAAGCGCGTGGGGCTTGCTTAAGCCCATAGAGAGCTTTAGAAAGCTTGAACACGTGGTTAGGTCTTTTGGGGTCCTCAAAACCGAGAGGTTGTTCAACATACACTAGTTCACTAATCTTACCATTTAGAAAGGCACTTTTTACATCCATTTGGTAGAGCTTGATATTATGAGCACAAGCATAAGCAAGAAGAATCTGGATTGCTTCCAATCTTGCCACGGGAGCAAATGTCTCGCCAAAATCCAATCCCTCTATTTGAGTATATCCTTGTGCAACTAATCCTGCCTTGTTTCTTACTACCACCCCATCTTCATTGTGCTTGTTGCGAAACACCCATTTTGTACTAATAACATTGTGGTTCTTTAGTCTCTCAACAAGCTCCCAAACTTCATTTCGAGTGAAATTATTTAATTCTTCATGCATTGCATTCACCCAATCAACATCAAGTAGAGCTTCATCTACACGGTTAGGTTCCATACAAGATACAAAAGAGAAGTGTTCACAAAATGAAGCTATACGAGAGTGAGTTTGAACACCCTTACTAATGTCACCCACAATTTGATCAACTCGGTGATCCTTCACAATAGAATCATGAATTCTTGATACCGTTTGATAATTGCTAGTTGAAGCATGAGGAGGAACCGAATGACTTGAAGTATCTTGATCATGAGTAACCATAATTTCATCATTTTGTTGGCTTTGGTGATCTTCTTCATTTAGGGTTGAAGAAGAAGGAATGACAACCACACTATTTTCATCATCATCTTCCTTTGGCTTAATTTCACCAATGGCCATTGTTTTCATAGCATTTTTCAATTGTGTTCCACCAACATCATCAAGATTATCACTTTCATCTTGAGACCCATTAGTTTCATCAAACTCAACATCATATGCTTCTTCAATAATACCATGAGTTTTGTTGAAAACTCTATAAGCCTTACTATTTGATGAATATCCAAGTAGAAAACCCTCATCACATTTCATCTCAAATTTAGAGAGTCGGCTTCCCTTTCTCAAAATATAGCATTTGCAACCGAATACTCTAAAATATGAGATATTTGGCTTTCTACCAATGAGCAATTCATAGGGAGTTTTCTTCAAAAGCTTGTGACAATATAGCCTATTTGATGAGTGGCATGCGGTGTTTATTGCTTCGGCCCAATAAGAATCCGACACATTATATTCTTCTAACATAGACCTAGCCATATCAATGAGAGTCCTATTCTTTCTTTCAACAATACCATTTTGTTCCGGGGTATATTTGGAAGAGAATTCATGTTTAATACCCTTGTTATCACAATATTCATCAATTCTTGCATTTTTGAATTCCGACCCATTATCACTTCTAACTTTCTTGATATCAAAATCAAATTGGTTTTGAGCCAATATAGCAAATGTCTTGAATGTTTCAAACACATTAGATTTATCCCGAAGAAAGTAAACCCAAGTGAATCTAGAATAATCATCCATAATCACAAGACAATAGGAATTACCACCAATACTAACAAACGATGTTGGCCCAAATAAATCCATGTGAAGTAATTCCAAAGGTCGATGAGTAGACATTTGACTTTTATTTGGATGAGTATTTGTCACTTGCTTCCCGGCTTGACAAGAGCTACATAATTTGTTCTTCTCAAATTTCACATCTTTCAAGCCACGGACTAAGTCGTGTTTGGTTAACCGATTGAGTTGCTTCATTCCAACATGACCAAGTCTTCTATGCCATAACCAACCTAGTGAAGCCTTTGAGAATAAGCAAGTTGTGAGCTTTGCCTCACTAGATGAGAAATCAATAAGGTAAAGATTTTCATATCTAAAACCTTTAAACTTAAGATTGCTACCATCAACACTAGAGATAATAACATCATCAACGGTGAAATTGCAACTAAATCCTAAATCACATAATTGAGCTATGGATAGTAAATTAAAATTCAAAGACTCAACTAAAAGCACATTTGATATGGAATGATCATTTGAAATAGCAATTTTACCCAATCATTTAACCTTTCCTTTGCAATTATCTCCAAATGTGATACTATCATAATTTGAGCAATCTTCCTCACTCATTTGGGTGAACATTTTCATATCTCCGGTCATGTGTTGAGTACATCCACTATCCAACACCCAATGATTCCCTCCTGCCTTGTAGTTCACCTACAAAAGGAAATCAATCTCTTTTAGGTACCCAAACTTGCTTGGGTCCTTGGATGTTAGTGACCAAGGTCTTTGGCACCCAAATAGCTTTCTTCTTATTGCCAACTATTGAAGTACCAACAAATTTAGCATGAACACCTTTTGAATTATGAGAAAGAACATAATAATGCTCAAAACAAGTGGAGGATAAATTCTTGAGCTTAGGGCAATTCTTCTTGATATGTCCCTTCTTATGACACTTGTGACACACTTTGTCACATTCTTTCACAAACAACATCTTTTGCTTTATAAAAGCATTCTTTCCTTTCTTGGGAACATATCCAAGACCCTCACGGTTAAGTGAGCACCGTTGACTTCCCAATATGAAATCCAATTTAGCTTTTCCACCATATGCCTTCTCTAGATCATGAGTTAGATCATTTACTCTATCTACTAACGCTTCATTCTCAACAATGATTTGTGATTCATCAAGAGCAATATTATCATTCATAAGAGAAATTTTGCATTTATCACAAATAGAGTTAGTAGGTAGTGGTTCACTTGTAGGACTATCAAGTAAGTCACAAGTGACTCCAACATCCTCGGTGACCACCACAACTTCATGCACAGTAGATGAGTTTTGAGCTTCCGCAAGCTTCTCACAGTTCTCTTTTAGATCGTTGTGAGAGGTCTTGAGCTCCTCAAAAGACACTTGGAGGTTTTTGTACAAATCCTTCAAGGTCTTAAACTTTTCTTTTTCTTTGTGCGTGTAGTCATCGGCCTCACCTAACATTCTAACAAGATCATCATATGAATAGCCATCATCATCAACATCATCAACATCGTCATCATCATTTATATCATTTAAATCGGTGATGATTTTTACCTTAGCATCTCCCTTTGCCATGAGACAATGAGGGGATGAGAAAAGTGAAGAAGCTTCCTTGATGGCAATTTCGGCATTGAGCTTGGATAAGTTGTCATCATCATCATCATCATCCGAGTTATCATCCGAATCCCATTCAACTAGGTAGGCTTTGCCATCCTTCTTCTTGTTGTAGAATTTCTTCTTCTTCTTATCGTCTCCATCTTTGCCCTTCTTCTTCTTGTTAGGGCAATTCATGGCAATGTGACCGGGTTCCCCACACTCAAAACATTTTCTATCATTGAAAGCATTTCTTCTTGATGATTGGCCTCTTCTAGGTTGACCTTTCTTCATCTTCATGAATTTTTTTAATTTCTTTACAAATAGAGCCATATCTCCATCACTCTCACTTTCATTTTCTTCATCATCACTCTCTTCTTTTTCAATTGCCTTGGAAGCTTTAGCTTTGAGAGCTATTGATTCATTCTTCACTTTCTTTGCCAAACTTATAGCATCGGCTTGAGATTTCTTGAATATATCTTAAGAATTTCCCCCAATACTTCGGTTGGAGAAGTTGTAGATAAATCACTTCTTACTAACATGGTAACAATGGTCTCATACTTCTCCGGAAGAGATCTTAGGAACTTATGAGTGAAATCCACATCCGGTACATTAAAACCAAGTCCCTTGAGTTCATTCACTATCTCATTTAACCGGTTGAACATGTCGGATACACTTTCATCTTCTTTCATAATGAATTGCTCAAATTTTCCTTTGCGTACATATAGCTTGGCGCTCTTCACAATTGTAGTTCCTTCATGAATTTCCATTAGCTTAATCCAAATCTCATGAGCGGTTGTGAGATTCTTGATACGATTGAACTCATTTATATCAAGAGCATCATAGAATACATTCATGACTTGATCATTTGTAAGAATGTTTTCATTGTCACTAGCCGATGGTTCATCTTCTTTCAACACAACAAATCCATCCTTGACAATTGGCCAAATTTTTCCACCCATTGCTCTAAGATGCATTGACATTCTTATTTTCCAATAGTCGTAGTTATTTCCATCAAAATGTGGTGGCTTCCTAATGTGCACATTGTTGTTACTAGCCATTTTGTCCCACTCCGAGATGATTAGATCCACAAATAATAGAGTCCTTAGCTCCGATACCATTTGTAGGATCTAGGACACCAGCTAGAGGGGGGGTGAATAGACGGTTTTGACTAAAATCACAAACACTAGAGAAATTTAATCAATATGACAAGAGGTATAAATTCTCTAGTGACAACAAGTAAACAATCTATGAGAATCAACTATGGTGATTGTATACTAGAAGAACAATATGCAAAATACTAATCACTTGCACGGCAATAAGTAATGCAAGAAAAGAAAGACACCGGATTTTATCCCGTGGTATCGGTGATTTGCCGATCACCCCTAATCCACGTTGAGGTGGACTTCAAGCTCTCACTTGCTCCTCTATCAAGAGACGGCTTGATCTTTGAGCCAAGAGGACAAGAAATCACTCAATACCTCGATTCCAATAATGTCACCTTTGCCGCTCTGGCGAGGTAAGCGCGAACATCTCACAATCAACACCGCGGCTTCTCCACAATCTTCTTGGAGAGCTCGACGGAGACAACACCCGAGCCATCTAGGTGGCGGCAACCTCCAAGAGTAACAAGCCGATGACGCTTGCTTGGTGTACCACCTAGTGCCTCAAGAATCACCAATGGATGCAAATGCACTAGGAACACTCAATCTCTCACTAGAATGCAATCTCAAGCAAGGAGTGTGAGAGAATGAGTTAGAGGATCACAAATGAGCTCAATGTGTGCAAGGAATGGCCAAGAGAGCTCTCACACACGAGCTCCTCTTCTATTTATAGCACCCCACTCAAATCCAACCGTTATGTGCAAACAATACATGATCGGTGCACACGCAGACGGTCCGCGCCTAGGGCCGGACAGTCCACCGTACACATAACGGCTAGTTTTCCCGTTTGAAATCCGTCAGAGCTGTCAGAAAAGTGAGGTTCGGACCGTCCGCCCACCTTGGTCGGACCGTCCGCGACCTGGCAACTTGGAGCACCGGAGCTCTGACCAAGTGGAGTTAACACATGCGGACCGTCCGCCTACAAGGCCGGACGGTCCATAACCTGGGAGTTAGTACTGTCTGGGCTTATCCTCCGGACAGTCCGTAGTACAAACCCCAAAAACCACACAGTCCCTGCCCAAACCAAATTTGGCACCTACGGACGGTCCGCCCTACAAGGCTGGACTGTCCACACAAAAATTTAGGGACTGTGCCGAGAGCAACCTTCTCTGGTCAAGACTGCGGACGGTCCGGCCCCAAGGCCCAGACGGTCCGCAGTACAAATGAACAGGTCCTATCAGAAGTGAACACACTTTGGACCCCACTGAAGGATCGTGGACGGTCCGCCCTCATGGCTCGGACGGTCCACGCATCCCAAGACTTGGCAATTTTCAAACATGCTTTTGAAAAGATTTTTAACTCATGAAATTTGAAGTGTTGTTAGTCCTCATGCAAATGCAACCACTATATGCTCTATGAGGCACTATGTTTTACACAGATCAAAGTCATTGACCCCTCTTAATAGTACGACTATCTAGCCTACTAATCCGGTCAAGTATCTTCTCTAAACTCCTGGAGACCGGCAAAAATAAAACCTATGTTATATCTTTGCCTTCACTTGATCCACAACCAATGCTTATAAATCTCCAAGATTTTCTATTCTATGTGGTCCAACCCTGCATTCTTATTTCTCCAAGAACCGTTAGTCCACAAACAGTTATCATTAATTACCAAAACATCACTAAGGGGCCTAGATGATTCACACACGCGCATCTGACCCCAAGCCACCGACCATGTCACTCCTCACCAGTGACCATGTCAGTCATCGCACATCAAGATCAAGTAACCCCAAGGTTAAATCCATTTGACTCAAATTTTTAGTTCAAATGATGTTCTTTTGAGTTGATTTGAGTCGTTCGATCAAATTTGCAGTTGGAATCATGTGGAAGCTCTCATGAAAGGTTTAATAGTGCTTTTGTTTTTATACAACAATATTACGTACATATTTTTGGAAAATGTCTATATGATGTAAGTTTTTTATATGTATAATGAACTGATGTATATCCAAAAACATATGTCTTAATCTCTACAATCACAATTTTTTTGGAGCAGACAAGTCATGGAGACCCGCTGCTATTCTTGTACTAGAATGGTTAAAATATCATGAATGGGCAAAAACTGAGTATATATAGATCTTTTAAGAGAACATATTGAGAAAATGGAAAAGAGAGTAGAAGATCACAAGGTAACCGTAGAATTCATATTATAATGTCAAAATTATTTTCACATTTTTACCTTTTACAATTGACATTTTATAATGTAGGAAGGAACCGAACGACTTAGGGGGATATGACTAGCTATCTGTGTTCAAATATGTCGAGTCTGACTTTGTCCCATTGTATCTAACTGAAGTCATCCTAATTGCTCCTGAAATGGACATAAAGAGGTTTAAGACGTCCCACACACCTAGTAGTTCCAACAAAAAATCAAGCATTGGTCAATAATTTTCTAGGTTGCTACAAGAAGACAAAAACAATATATGATATTTTCAATGGTTCAATAAATATGGAGAAGTGTATTAAAAACTTAAGAGATGTGGTTTCGTAGGAAAGGTACTTCATCTTGGTATCAAAATAATGAAAGAAGATCCTTAGATATTCATGACATTAGAAGACTCTAAAGCAAAATACTATACCCCGTGACTAGCTTTTAGTAACGGTTATAATCTAGAACCGGTACTAAAGAGGGTCTTTTAGTACCGGTTCTAGAGAAGAGACAGTACTAAAAGTTAGACCTTTAGTATCGCTTCGAGGCTTAAACTGGTACTAGAGGTCCCTATTTAGTACTGGGTGTTGTACCTAGGGCTAAAGGTTGGGGCCTTTAGACTCGGATGTCAAGTACCGGTTGAGAATCCGGTACTATAGCCGGTTCCCAACCAGTATAGATGTCCTATTCTATAGTAGTGAACAAAGCGGCATGCAGTATATGGTCATGTTCTAAACCTATAGAGCTAATTATTAGTCGGCTAATAAGTTGTTAGCTGGTTTTAGATAGGTTAGAGTAGTTAACAACTAATAGCTACTTAGAGATATAACTAACACTTAACTAGTCTATTAGTTGATCTCAACTAATTTTAACCGCTAACTTGTAGTTTTAGAAATTTGGAACAACGCCTATATCTAGTCAACCAGTGAAATAAACTGCGCCTATTAATTTGGTCGTTTATAGCTCGATCATGCATTCATACGTGATGCGTCTGGTGCCGGCTCCTGTCGGCAAGTAAAACATATTGTACACGTGCGTGTATACGTTCGATCTCTGCGATCGCGACGACTGCATTATTGTTTGCTCGGATTGTGCGCTGAGAGAGCGACTGCTCATCTGCATGCATGCTGCTCACTGGTCAGATTATGCATTTATATCCATTCATGTGTCATTCAGAGTAGAGGCAGATCCCTACAAACTTTTAGAAAGAACTAAATTAAACTGATATAATCCTAATAAATGACTTGTAATAGACAAATATAATAGTTTGGATTATTTTTATATTAAAACATCGATAAGCAATATAATACCACAAAATCACTTATCATAGATAAATATAATAGTTTAGAGTAGTCTTATATTAAAACATCGATAAACGATGAAAGCTACAAAATATATAATAAAAATATATTTAATCTATATTACTCTATTAAAAATGTTATGTGGACATCTGGTGCTACATGGCTTGACCTTTCGTGTTGACACTCTGAGTCCACCCACCACAACACGCAAAAAATAGTACTCGATCCCACACTCCTGCTCAGAAAATTTGGAGCTAGCCTCTAGACCATACGTAACTTAGTATTTAGAAATAAACAATAATTATATTTGATATATAATAACTATAGTAAAGTATGGGCAATTGGCTAGTAGAGTTATATGAGCTTAGGAGTGGGAGGGGGTGGGGGAGGGTTACAACCGTCCTGAGTAGAGGCGTGTCCAAGTACTGCTGCGTGTACAAATCTTACTCGGATTTACTAGCTACCACTACTCTTGGTTTGGTTCGTTCGAAAATTGAGGTCTTAAAATAGAGGCCGCCGCTCCAGCCGTCATCTTTAGAGAGAAAAAAATGCTACTTTCTGCAACGGCACGTAGCTATAGTTTAACATTCTATACCCCTAAATAAAACATCAGTTCAAATTAATCTAGATCCACCCAACAAATAACCCTCAATGAGATGTGTTTTCATGCACCCCGTTTTATACACATAAGAAATCCTCCTCCATCACATTAAACTGTTTAGATATTTTCTTTCTCGTTCTTTCTCTCACTCACATCTAATGGCTAAGAACATTCGGATCATCCCACACTCATGCATGCCCCTCGCGCCCTCACGCACCCCTATCACCGCTCGACTCTGTTATCTGCCCAGCAGGCATTTTACTAGTATACTAGTATAAAGCACGTGCTAATGCTACGATCCTACAGAGATGATGGATCGACAGCGGCGATGGCGGCATGAGAGGGTGGGTTGACGGCGACGCTACGAGTGAGGGAGGAGGGGAGGGTGAGAGCGGCAGGGTCGTGGTGAAGGGAAGGGGGATGAGGTATGATCCAAATAATTAATATTGTCTTTTGGATTTGAGTGAGTAGAGGAGAGGTGTTATCCAGCGATTTGAACCGTTGTTTTTGACGTCTTAAGTCTGGGTGGAATTTATTTCACTACAAGAAAACGTTGAAGGAGTGTCGGTTATTTAAAGAGTGTCGGGGCCAACACTCTTAATGGAAGTAAAAGTGTGGGTTTTACTGCACCGACACTCTTAATTTAAGAGTGTCGGGGTCCCGCAGAAACCGACACTTTTAATTTAAAAGTGTGGGTGTTTTCCACACCGACACTCTTATAGAAATTACCCTAATCCCCAATCCTCTTCTACCGTCGCGCGTTTCCTACCAGTTATCCTTTTGCCAGTCCGCCGTGTGCCGCTCCTCCGCTCCGCCGTGCGCCGCCTGCTCGTTCTGGCGACCTCGCCGAGCCGTGCGCTGCTCCTCCGCTCCCCCGTGCGCTGCTCCTCCGCTCCGCCGGTCGTGCTCCTCCTGGCCCGCCGTGCGTCTCCTCGCCAGTCCTCCGCCGGTCGTGCGCCTCCTCGCCAGTCCTGCCGCCGCTGCTCGTTCTGCGCCGCTCCCTGAGGTCCTGCGCTGCTCCGCCGGCCGTGCGCCTCCCTGGCACAGTCCTCCGCCGGCCGCGCGCGACTGAGGTAATCCGCCGTGTCCTCCGCCGTCGGTATCGCGCAGTGCTATAGCGCGTCTCAGTCCTCCGTCGTGCGTCGCTCCCTGTGCAGTTCGCCTGTGGTCGTGGTGGGGACCAGCGGCGCGGGGCTCCGGGCGGCCTCGCCGAGGCGGGCGGCCAGCGGCCTCTCCGAGCTCCCGGCGACCTCGCCGAGCCGAGGCGAGCATCTTCCTCGCAGAGCAGGGCTGCCTCGCCGAGCCGGGCGCCGCAGTGCATCACCAAGCTCTTCGCCACGCGCTCGCACACCGTCGCGACACAGGTAATTTATTGCATAACCTTCATGTTGTGGTGCTGGTTCAGTTAAAAATGTTGATTCTAGTATATAGCTGACATTGTCTGCTTCAAATAATAAATGTTGTTTTGTCCTCATTTGGTCACTGGGATGATTCTAGTGTAGTCCGCTAATTGAGTGCGTGCAAGAGTTAAATTTAGTTATCTCAATCTCAGCTACTGCCTTGACCACGCTCAATTTGATTTGGCTGAAATTTAGTAGTCCGATAATGTTGTTACTCGTATCCTTGATTATATATTTTTCTAATGTGTAATTGTAGTGATGCATTAACCTGTTGATTAACCTATAATTGCTTTAGTGTTTAACTGTTTATAAATGGCCTTTTGTACCTAAGTGTATATATGTTGTTAAATATGTGTTGTTTCTTTAGCTTTGAATATGAGTGACGATCGAAGAAGGGCGATGTACGATGGATTCGACAATGTCACTCATGGGCACTCTGATGCATGGGTGAGAGTTGCAGATGAATTCGTGGCACTCGCATTTGCTGGTGATGCTCGTTTAGCGAAGTGCCCATGTATAAAATGTCAGAACTTGGTTCGGTTGAAAAAAGTGGAGCTCTCGTATCATGTTTTCAAACATGGCTTTATGTCGAACTATCTGGTATGGCATGAGCATGGAGAGGTGGACCATACTATTGAGTCGGATGGGGACCAGGATGTAGACCGAATGGAAGAGATGTTGGAAGATATTAGAAATGAGTACCCAGAACTACAGAATAATCAAGCTTTTCCAGAGGATGTGAGAGAGTTCTACAAACTTCTTGAAGCCTCAGAGGCTAAAGTGCATGAAGGAACCAGTGTGAGCGTACTGCAGGTGGTAACACGTCTTATGGCGATGAAGTCAAAGTACACCTTCTCAAACAACTGTTACAACGATATTGTGAAACTGATTATTGATATCAGCCCACCGAATCATAACATGCCGAAAGACTTGTACCATTGCAAGAAGCTCGTAGCTGGTCTCGGTATGAACTACCAAAAGATTGATGCTTGCGAGGACAATTGCATGTTGTTCTGGAAGGAGCATGAAAATACCACACATTGCATCCACTGCAGTAAGTCAAGATATGCAGTGGTGCTAGATGAGGATGGAAACGAGGTTACGACAAAGGTGCCGATCAAGCAACTCCGGTACATGCCTATCACTCCACGGCTTAAGCGTCTCTTTCTAAATCAAGAGACAGCAAAGCAAATGAGGTGGCATAAAGAAGGGGATCGTCAGGGTCAAGATCCGGATGTCATGGTGCATCCCTCAGATGGTGAGGCCTGGCAGGCTCTCGACCGTTTTGATCCAGAATTTGCAAGAGACCCTAGGAGTGTTCGTCTTGGTTTGTCGACGGATGGATTCACTCCTTACTCCAATAATTCCACTTCTTACTCATGTTGGCCAGTTTTTATGATGCCCTATAATCTCCCTCCTAACAAATGCATGAAGGAAGAGGTCATGTTTCTTGCCCTTATTGTTCCAGGTCCGAAGGATCCTGTAACGAAAATCAATGTATTTATGGAACCGTTGATTGAAGAACTAAAAATGTTGTGGCAGGGGGTTGAGGCATATGATAGTCATCTGAAATGTCGTTTTACTCTACGCGCAGCATATCTATGGTCAATTCATGATCTGCTAGCATATGGCATTTTTTCTGGTTGGTGTGTCCACGGCATACTGCGTTGTCCGATATGTATGGGTGACTCACAAGCATATAGGTTAGAACATGGTAAGAAGGAAACATTTTTTGATGTTCACCGACGCCTCCTTCCCTATAATCATCCTTTTAGAAAGGATACAAAGTCATTTCGAAAAGGCAAGAGGGTTAGAGATGGGCCACCGAAGCGACAAACTGGTGAAAATATCATGAGACAACATCGTGACCTAAAATCGGGCGTAGGAGGTCGGTTTCAAGGGTATGGTAAAGAACACAATTGGACACACATCTCGTTTATCTGGGAGCTACCTTACACGAAGGCATTGCTGTTACCACATAATATAGATTTGATGCACCAAGAACGTAATGTTGCGGAAAGCATCATAAGCATGTGCTTCGACTTCACCGGTCAAACCAAAGATAACATGAATGCAAGAAGAGACTTAGCTGAACTTTGTGATCGTCCACACCTTGAGCTTAGAAAAAATCCAAGTGGATCTGAGAGTCGGCCACAAGCTCCTTATTGTCTGAAACGACAAGAGCGAGAAGAGATATTTCAATGGTTGAAAAAGCTGAGGTTCCCAGATCGCTATGCGGCTAATATAAAACGGGCAGTTAACCTCGACACTGGTAAACTCGTTGCGTTGAAGAGTCATGACTATCACATTTTGATTGAAAGACTAGTGCCGGTAATGTTTCGTGGATACTTTAGTCCCGATGTGTGGAAGATATTTGCAGAACTCAGTTATTTTTATAAGCAGATATGTGCTAAGGAAATCTCAAAGAAATTGATGTTGAGGTTTGAGAAGGAAATCGTTGTCCTTGTATGTAAGATGGAAAAAGTATTCCCACCTGGATTTTTTAATTGTATGCAACATTTGCTTGTGCATCTACCTTGGGAAGCGTTGGTAGGAGGACCTGCACAGTTCAGGTGGATGTATAGTCAAGAAAGAGAATTGAAAAAACTCAGAGGAATGGTGCGGAATAAGGCAAGGGTTGAGGGGTGTATTGCAGAGGCGTTCGCAGCTAGAGAGATCACATTATTCTCAAGCAAGTATTTTTCAGACACAAACAACGTGCATGCGCAAACGACACGGTACCATGTTGCCGAGCAAGCTCCAATCATTGATCTAAGTGCTTTTAAGTGGGACGGTAAAGGTGTCGGAGCTTACACATCACATCTTGTGGGAACGATAGAGCGTAACAAGACCCTGCTTTTTTTGTATGTCAATATGCCAGAACTTCATCCTTATTTCCAAATCTTTGATAGCATATATAAACCCAACAAACAGCTTACTCAAAAGCAGTTGGATGACCTACGCTTGAAAGGGTTACACGGTGGCCCGTCCTTCGTGCAGTGGTTCCACGAGCATGTAATTTCCTCCATGCCTATCTTTTTTCTAACTTAAGTTCAGATGTTACATAGTATTTATTTTTATCCATTCCTCATTTTTGTAGTGTAAGAAACCTGAAGCCGGTGTCTCCAAAGACTTGCTACAAATATCACATGGTCAATTGACCGCAAGAAAATTTGATCGCTATGATATTAATGGATACCGTTTTCGAACAGCAAAACTAGAAGCGAGTCGTCCACTTGCAGCTACAACAAACAGTGGAGTTGTAGCAAGTTCGTATAGCGACGATGGACAATTGGAGGACTATTATGGTATTGTTCAAGACATAACCGAGTATACATTTGGAGGTCACAAACCTTTGAGACTTGTGACGTTTGATTGTATATGGTTTGATCCACATGTTGGCACGCGAGTTGACGAATTCGGGATGGTGGAGGTAAAGCACGCATCAAGGTATAAAGGCAATGAGTACAACAATATCATCCTGGCACATCAAGCGCATCAGGTGTACTATTTGAGTTATCCTCATAAAAGTTTTAAAACCTGGTGGGTTGCATATAAAGTTAATCCAGAGGTTCACCCTTACCGATATCAAAACTACAATTTAAGCACCAATGATGATGATGATGATGTTGTCTTCCAAGAAGTCGGTGATCAAGCAGACGATAGCGACAATGATAGTATTGTATCCGAAGGGGCAGGACTAAATGAGTTAGCTTCTCTTACCGTAGAGTTAATGGAGGAACCAATTTCATCAAATTCAAAACGTCAAAGGTTTGAAGAAACAGTTCTTGAAACACAACAATGGGTTGAACAACTTAATACACGTGTCGCCGAAGAGGACTCTGATGCCGACGATTTTTGATACATAATTCATAGATGTAATGGCACACTCTTGTTTTTGTTTATTTAATATGCATTACTTTGTGAAAAATTTATACATACTTACTATTTTGTGAATTATTGCAAATGTTCAGGATGGATTCGTCTGGTAGGAGACCCAGATCACGAAGGTCGAGGGGTTCCAGTGGTGCTCCTAACATGTTTGAGGTACTTGTTTTTTTCTTAGTTTAGTTACTGGGGCCAGCTAACAATCTAAAATTGTTTACATTTCAGGGCACCACAACAAGCAGGAGCAGGCAAGAGCAGTTGCTTGCCTCCCTAGAGCAGATGCGGGGTAGCAGCGGACCCTCCAATACAGAAGGGACTACTTCGCGTGCAGCTGATTTAGTGGCACCTACTATGGCACCTACTGCGGAGGCGGCTGTGGACGCGGAGGCTGAGGAAGCTGTCGCAGAACTGGACGATGGAGAGGAGACATCGGGAGCAGACGCTTCTACAGAGGAGGCTGCCACACAGGCTGCGCCACGGCGTGCCATCAGGTATTCTTATTATAGAGTTGAAGTTTTATTGTCAAGTTGAAGTTTTAAGTAAATGATTTGCATTGTTAAATAACAAACTTTCATTTGTAGGTATCGTCGGTCCCTCACATTGAAGCCTTCTAAACCCTTCGATCAGCGGAGGGTTATTGAACCGAAAGGCACCAGGGCGTGGAAGGAGGTTAGTTGGGACGGGACAGGGCATCGCACACCAATCCTCACAGAGTTGGGGATTTGTTTGCGATTCGCCTACCCGGCGATGGTTACAGAGGGCGGTCAAGAGATAGCTGCTCATTACTGGGCTCATTGGGATCTCAAGCCGTACGGGAACGACGGGACACACACAAGCAAAGTGTGGGATTTGTTTTGGGTAAGTCCCTTATGATATTCAAATTGAATTCAGATTTTGCATTTGTAAGTCTCTGGTGATCTTCAAATTTGCAGGGCCAATTTCGCGTGTGCGACCCCTATACCTTGGATGATTCATATGTGCGTGAGGTATTCAATGGCTCAGCAGATAGAGCTGTAAAGGGTATGATGTATAAAGCACGATTGAGGGCCGTCACGGTGTACCAAAAGCGTCAGGGGAACTATTGTGACGCGAATATGGCAAAGGAAATTCACCTGACGGCTCAGCAGTACAAAGAGAGTGAGGTGGATTGGTTGAGCCACCATTCGGATGCTTGGGCGTGGATGTGCGAGTATTGGGCTTCTGAGGAGTTCTTGGCCATATCTAATAGAAATCGTATGAATCGGTTGAGCAAGCCAGGGGTCCACTTCTTCGGGGCAGATGGACACATTGGCAAGGCCGCACGTATGGTATGTGTCAAATTGCCTGGTCAATTGTTAATTGCATAGACTTGTCTAGACTTTCTAATCATGTGTTGCAGGCGGCTCGAAATGGAGTGGAGCCTACTTTGCTTCAAGTCTTCGTCGAGGGACACAAGGGTCCCGATCCGAATCACCCGGAAATACTGAATGACAGTAATGCGACAGAGAAACTGGTAAGTATGAAAATCGACTCTAAGATGAACATGATATGCCTTTGTTGTGACTTGGATGATTTTTTCACAGGCTCGCTACATTGACAACGTGAGAGAGAAAAATGGTCCAGATGCGGATTGGCTCACTGGTGAGTTCGATACGGAGGCGGCTTATAAGGCTGGTGGAGGCGTGCCACATGGGAGGTATATGCGCTTGTCACATTGTTACTGTTTAGTGATGTCTTGTCATTTACTACATATATATATATATATATATATGATACTCTTACAGGTTAGCAATTGGTGACGGTGTTGTCCCCCGTCGGAGTTACACTAGACGGTCCAATTTCTCAGCTGGGTCAAATCGACCCCGACGACCATCTGCACGTGAAGGAGAGCTGCTTGAGAAGATGACTCAAATGGAGGAGAGTATGGCCCAATATAAGCAACAAGTACAGCAACAGATGCAACAAATGCAAAATTGGATGCTACATCAGGTATCAATTTTTTGTTATTTCGTTGTTTCTCAAGTCCGATTAACTGAAAAACTGATGAATAATCTATTTGCAGATGTACGGAGGTGCCGGAACTCAGTTCGGCATGCCGCCTTTTCAACAACCCCCTATCATCACACATCTGGTGTCTGGACAATCATCGGACCGCTCCAATGCAGCGGCGGATGGATCACAGGTACAATCGTCTACTAAACATCATTTGTCTGATAATCATTGGTTGCTTGCTCTCTGTCTTTCTACATGTTTGCTTTTACATGATCTATTTTAAACTTTTGTCATTCGCATGATCTATAGTTACTTTTATTGTTGATCATCGTAACTTCTTAATCATAAACAAGAGTGTGTCTTCTGTTTCAGGGTTCTGCAACTTCTGTCCAAGACCAATTGATGGCATCGGGTGTGATAGGAGGGCAAATGATGCCGTGGGCACCTCGCCAGCCAGGCATTTGGCCACCGATGCAAACACAGATGTCACCGCCGATGCCGTGGGGATTTCCTCCTCGCGTGCAGTCACAATCACCAGGATTGCCCTCACACTCACCAGGATCAGTATGTTAAGTTGATATCCTTTGCATCTCTATTTGCTTCGTTGTTTAAGCAGTTACTAGAAAACATGCATGTATATGTTGCAGTCTATGTATATGTTTAATTAGTTACTCGGTAAACTAACAAATGTTTGTTTCTTTTAAAGGGTTCGGGCTCACATCATGCTAGTCCGCCTCCGGATCCGAGCACGTTTATGGACTTATTGATGAACACAAGTGGCGGCGGCTCCAATGACCCACCAACGGAATAAATTAATATGGAGGCTTATGTGGAACTTACTATCATTGCGTTTTGTATGGACTTTAACTTGTTTTAGATGGATTTGAACTTCTTTCTTATGGACTTGAACTTGTATGAATATTGAATATGGTGCTTGTGTTATGTTATGTTGAATATGGTGCTTGTGTTGTGATATATTGAATGTTGTGATATATTGAATATTGTGTTTGTATTGTGCTGTTATGGAGGCTTCCCATCCGGGGAGGGAGAAAAATAAAATTGGGTATTAAAAAAAATTATTCACTAAGAGTGTCGGCCCCCACATTCTTATATGCGCCCAGCTAGGCTTCTGGCCGTGCGCGCAGTAAGAGTGTCCGCCATGTGGCTGGCCGACACTTTTAAAATAAGAGTGTCGGTTGCGTGTTGAACCGACACTTTTAAAATAAGAGTGTCGGTCCCCACACTTCTATACGAGTAAGAGCGTCCATTTTAGAGTGACGGCTAAGAGTGTCGGTCAACCGACACTCTTATACTTAGAGTGTCGGCTTATTTCAGTAAGAGTGTGGGGTTTTGGCCGACACTCCTTGCCTTTTTTCTTGTAGTGTTTGGTAGATTTAGTACTGTAGGTTATGAGTGTGGGTTGATTTTGTTGGCTGGATTTTGGAAAGTTTAAACTAAAGGATTATATAGTGGTATATAGATATAGTATATATATATAGGTGATTCAAGTCAAGTGTTAATTACCTCACTCGTCGATGAGACTACCCATGCAGCACGCAGTCCGATGGTTCATCAGATGCAAATGCTGACTGCTCGATCACCAGCGAAATTTCACCCTGATTGACTCGATTGATCGCCAACTTGATCGTTACTATTCGTTCTCTCCAAATAGTGAAGGTCGGCTAGTTTATAGGTTGGACAATTCCATTGACCATGCATCCTCTCTTGGCAAATATCTACGGATGATGCATGCATTTGTGTAAGTCAAAGTGATCAAATGAGACGTGATATTTTTGAGTTTTTGACTGATGCGCTGGACACTACCGGACATAACTGCTTTGTCGAGTGCTTCAGTCACTCGATAAAGACTAGAAAACACTCGGTGAACTTTTTGCCGAGTGTTACTCTCGACAAATATGTCTCGGTGAACTGTATATCGGTAATAGATTCTTTGTCGAGTACTTTTTGTCGGGCACTCGATAAAGGCTTTGCCAAGTGACCCGAGTGTCGCCTGGTAGTGATTGGGATCAATATTGATTGGATCCTACGTGTTTAGACGATCGTGCATATAGCCGTACAAAACAATGTTGTACGATATTTTACACTACAAATCGTACTATTTACATAGTGAAGTTTAAAATAGAAGACCGGATATATAGGGATGTTGGACGCTAGGTCATGCAGGTTCCCAACATCATAAAAAGTACAAACCAGGTGAGTATAGTCGCATAGGTAGACATAAGTAAAATCTCACCCATTTATTAACAATTCATTTGACATAAAACTAAAACTTGACCCCAAGAGAAGGGGCAAGAGGCATACTAGAAATAATAATCACCCTGTTACAGATTAAACACAAATTATAGTTATTAATATTATATTATAATATAATTATAGCTTACATGTATCCTATTGTTCTAAAACTTCTATTGCCGAAGATGCAGATGGATACAACAAATATTAGCAATAAAGGACGCAGATGTAAGATATATAAAACTTATACTAAACAAAAGGCAATACCCTTTTATGTTACAACCTCTTTATCGTGTATGTTTTATTTATTATCGTCTTATTTTTCTTATCCATCTTACCATTGAGTGTGAGAGTAAAGATCCTAATATTCAATCTGGTAGTGGCTCTACTAGATAGCCTCTTTGTGAGGCTTGTGGGATTTGTGAGAAGTCTAGAGAGTTCGGTTGAGAGATTAGGTGTTTAAGAGTACTCTTGGAGGTGAAGTCTCCTGGACAGCAAAAGGCATCATTGGCGAGCAACCAATGTTTGTGGCATATGTCGTGCTAAATTTGTGTGGGCTTAATCTATTAAAAAATATATAGTTTATTAGGTTAAATTTAAACTGAAATAAGACGCTCATATATACTACATATAATCTATTAAATATTGTTTATGGCCCCTCTATGGAAAAAAATTCTGGTTACGCCCCTGCGCTCGACTAATATGGAGTTCCAAGGTGATATGACGATACAGTAAGGGTGTGTTTGGTTTGATGAATGGAGTGATCCATCTTTTTCTCACTCCTCACATTTTTATTTGGTTTGAGGAATAGAATGAGTTGATCCATCATCACCTCATTCCTTATAAGCTAATAATTAGTATATATATGAGGAGTGGGTTGATTCCACCAAATTGATGGAATGAACTTATGATGCATCACCTCATGAAGCATTGAATGACTCCACAAACCAAACACACCATAAGAGTATCTGTACAACCCTATTTATATGGGGTTTCTTGGGGTGGTCTTTAGGGGAGCTGAGTATAAAAAAATATAAAAAACGGTCTCTTTTATGGAGAGTCTATTTATACACGACTCTCTCTATATTGTCTCTTAATTACATTTATAATCTAGTGTTTAGAGTTGTATCGTACAATCTTTTAGCTATTTCTTCTATATGGAAACTTATATGAACTTGGACACACTACGTACACGGTGAGGCCGGGCAACCTTCTTCACCAACCATGTTGACCAAATGGTTCCAGCTTGACCTGTTGTGTTTTCGCCGCGCGCATGGCAGCAGGCAGGTAGCAGAGAGACCGGAGGCAGCAGTCATCCATCCAGTCACCGTACCGTAGTGTGAAGCCACCGGAGCAAATTCTCCTGCACAATGCATATATATATATATATATATGCTGCCAACAAGCAGCAGTCAACAAAGCCAAATAACGACGATCGACAACAGTCAGAGCCCATCTAACGAACCAAAACGACTACGGCAAGTCTGTCTATAGGTCTTCGCTAGCTGCTCTCTCCTTCACGCGCTAAATAGTTCAGTCTCTCCTAAATCTTTTTTCTTGCTCCGTTCCTGTCTGTTTGCTACTATACATACGCGTTTCCAAACCCCTGAAACCACTTTGCTTTGCCAGTTTTACCAGTCCTCTCAAAAGGTGTTAGAAAAACAACGACCAAGCTTTGCTGAATGCCGACTCTGACCACACTACTCTTGTGCGTCAGTCTTCTGGCTGTTAATTCGATCAAGTCAAAAGTTGTGTCGCGAAGAAGAATCCAGTCGTCGAGCTGCAATACAATTCCACATTATTAGCCGCCGGCGGCCGCCTGGTTTTAATTTGGTACCAGCAGATTTATTAACAATATATATATGGTCGTCTTCGCACGTTCACATGCAGGCGTTGGACACACAGAATGACGAAGTTGGTGGTGTAGTCACGCGAAGCTCAACACTACTTATTAAGCCTTGTGACAAATTTTTGGCCAAAAATTTTTTTACGACTTTCAAGGGTATAAGAATTTTACTTTACTCCCTTTTTTTGTCTTTTGAGCTTTACAAGCTATATATGTAAAGTTATTTTAGCTAATCATAGTGGGCTTACTAGTACCGTGGTTTATTTCGGCCGTTTAACAATTTGGGCTACTACCGTGGCCCAGACTGTCACCTAACTGGGCTGGGGTGGGGGGTGGGGGGGGGGGGGGGGGGGGGGCGAAGGGTGGAAGGCCCGACTACTGCAAAGTTTTCTTGCTTTTTTTTTACTTTGGTGAAAAGTTGCACGCTTTGCGTTTTCGACGACGAAAAGAAAGGAAAACGCGCACAAGAGTAGGTATGCAGGTGCAAAATTAACATGAACTAAGATTAATTTTATAATGTAACATAAAACAAAAAAAATACTCAGATCTACTGACAGATAATATCCACAAAATTAGAACAGAACAGATCTGAACTAACTCAACAAGATTAACACATAAAAGAAGAACCGACAACGGACCTAACCATAAGGACGTCATCGCAATAAACTGAAAAATGCAGATTTTTACTCGCAGTGATTTCCACACGTGTTGAACAAGAACACAAGCGGACGTGCGTGAAGTACTTCCCAGAAACCTGATCCGCCAGCACCCGTGCAGGTCGTCAAAACGCCGGCGGTGGTTCGGAGACACCGCTCTCTCTTGATCTGCTGCACGGCAGACGAACTGGGACGACAGGGCAGAGAAGCGGCGGCGCTGAGAATTGAGAAGTTGAGGACGAGTCGGTTGCTATTCGCTTGTGTCCTCCGACTGAAGGACGTATTGAAAGGTCTCTTGTGGGTTTTGGTGTTTGGATGACAACTCAATTAAAGGACTAACTAGTGTGCTAAGTGTTGAACAGGTGCTTAATGAAAAGCTGACAGGGTTAAACACAAGTGAACAAGTGTGATGGTCTAAGGACTAGATGATGATAGATAATGGGCATCACAAGTAAGATAGACATTGCAAAAGTGATACTCGGGTGCGTAGCTCGGAGACAACTGATCAAGCCAAGGACGGAGGCAAGAAGAGCTTCGTGGTACCAAGTGTACGGGAGAAGGTCAAGGAGGCTGAGGAACCCAAAGCCAAGGGTGAAGAAGAAGGCTTGCAAAGTCAAGAGTGATCGAGTTGAGAACAGCTACGGCACATCAAGGATCACTACATAAGGACGTGACTTACAACCAATGAGGTAACAACTACAGTTATGTGGTGTAAGTCATAAGGCTCAAGATCAAGCTCTAAGAAGGAGATTAAGGTCACTAGGAGGAGAACAACTGTCAAAACCAGAACTGGAAGCAGCCCGAAAGAGCTAAGTTCACCTTGATCCTTAGTTTGGGTTGTTCCTGTGTTTGGAGATGTTCTATGTGACCTTTGCAGGATGTTGGAGCTAAGAAATGTCAATCTAGATCAAGTCAAGCTGACTTGATGATTTATGAGTCCAACATCAAAGTTCAAGCATGTCAAATGCTATAGATGTGAAAATCAAGAGAAGGTATGTTTCTAGACTTAGTACATTGGTTTTGTGTACTAATATACTTGTCTAAGTGTTAGAAACAGAAGGAAGAAGAAAAGGAAAGAAGTGCAAAAGGCTTGGCTGTGTACAGCCAAGACTCAGCTCGGTCTGGCACACCTGACTGTCCGGTGGTGCACCGGACAGTGTCCGGTGCGCCAGGCTGAACTCTGGCGAACAGGCTGGTCTCGGGAGAAGTCTGGCGACGTTCGGCTATAATTCACCGGACTGTCCGGTGGTGCACCGGACTGTCCGGTGAGCCAACGGTCGGCTGGGGCAACGTTCGGCCGCGCGATCCGCGTGTGACGCGTGGCTGAGCCAACGGTCAAATGGGGACACCGGACTGTCCGGTGTGCACCGGACAGTGTCCGGTGCGCCAACGGCTCCAAGACTGCAACGGTCGACTGCGCCATTTTTGGAAGGAAATCGGGCACCGGACAGTGTCAGGTGGTGCACCGGACTGTCCGATGCGCCACCCGACAGAAGGCAAGATTTGCCTTCCTAGATTGCTTCCAACGGCTCCTAGGCCCCTTGTGCCTATAAAAGAGACCCCTAGGCGCCTCAAGCAATGTACAAGTGCAGCCAACAAGTGTAGACATCACTCGAATCAATTCTCACTCTCCCTCTTGTGTGTAACTCTATAGTTTGTGTAGAAGGCACAGCTATAAGCCTTTAGAGAGAGGAGAAGTGCTGCTAAGAGCTAGAGCAAGGTCTTGAGCGTATCGTTACTCTGCCGGGGTGCTGCCAAGAAGTTTGTAAGCAGCCGCGGTTCTGTTGTAACCCAACTCAACATAGTGAAAGGCTCTATCTGTCATACTGACAGATCTGAGCAAACGGAGGAAGGAGTTGAAATAGACTCCAAGCCCAGGTGTGGCTAACTCCAACGAGGACTAGGCAAGCATTTCAGGCTTGGCCGAACCTCGGGATAAATCCTTGCGTCTATGTGCTCTGTTTTGTATTGTATCCTGACTCTCTGTCTTACTCGCCTTTATATCTGCACTTCAATACTTATATGTGGTATAAGCTTTATTTGAAGTGCAGGACATTTTGAGATAGGATCTTCTATTCGGCTGCAACCTACTCGAAGAGTCTTCTCACTCCACTGCGTACTAAGTCTTCGAGTAGAGTAAGAATTTAAGTTTTAAAGTAATAAGTTTTATTCGCCTATTCACCCCCCCTCTAGGCGACATCCAGATCCTGTTCCGGGTCAAAGGGAACTTTCAATTGGTATCAGAACTAGGCCTCTCTAGTGTGGGCTTAGCCGTCCGGAGATGACGATGTCGTCACAAGAGGTAACTGTAGAACTTCTTTTAGGCGATGGTTCTAATTACAAGTCTTGGTCTGTTTCTATTTATAGTGCTTTCATGAGTGTTGATCCTGATTTGAGACGGATTTTTAGTAGAAGTATTTTTCCCTCTAATGTTAGTAAAAATCCTTCAAATGATGAACTAAGATGTCTATCTCTAAATCACCATGCTTGCAACATCTTAGTTGATTCTCTTTCTAGAGGTGCTTATTTTGCCATCATGAGTAGTGATAGTGATCTATTTGTTGATGCTCATGATTTATGGAATAGAATTAAAGAAAAATATTCTGTGGCAAACTGTGATGCACCTACTCCCTATATTACTTGTGATACTAACCATTCAAAGGGAGAAGAACAAGAACGATGGCACCCAAACGATGAATCCACCTCGTCGATAGGTTTGTTCTCCACTAGTGATAAATGTTTTATTGCTAACAATGACGGTGGAGACGAAAGCCATGATGAGGAGGAATATGAGGATGATAGCAGGGATGAATCTTCATCATCACAAGGTACATTTTCCTATATTGCTTCCACTGACATTAATGACAGGGAAAATGAGACTGATGATGTGGAAGAAGAGGAGATTCGCCGTTTCTACAACCATCTCAACAAAGCGGACAAAGCTCTCTTGATTAAGTTGTTGAGAAGGAACAAGGAACAAGGCGAGACGCTTCTCAGACTAGAGGAGTCCCTCATCAAAACCAACAACAGCCTGGAGAAGATGACCAAAGAACATGAGGAGATAAAGTGCATAAAGTGCTCTCATGATGATTTGGTCCAACGGTATGAATCTATTTTATTTGAGCAAAGAAATAATGATGACACTCTATCTAATGTTGCTCAACTTAAAACTGAAAATTCTATGCTTAGAAGTCAAGTAGAAACAATGAATTTAGAAAAGCTTGCTCTTAGTGAAAAGTATGATACGTTGTCATACTCTCATAGTAAACTAGTTGATGATCATATCATGCTCGATATTGCTCATGAGGTAGTAATTACTAGTTTAAACTCATATGAACCTCATTCTTGCACTAGTAATCAATTGGTCAAAATATTATCATGTGCTGACCTCCACTGCCCCAAGAAAGGCCAATCTTTGTTTGAGAAACAAGTTGCAGGATCAAAAAGGAAATTGCTTGGGAACAAGAAACAAAGACAATTAAGGAGAAGATGCCTTGCTCGACTTCCGCAAGATATCTACGAACACGTGGTGAAGAAGCTTGAGGAAGGAGAAACCGCAGCAAGGGTCAAACTCCATAAGAAGGATGTTCCCAAAGCAATAAATGAAGAAATCAACATGAACAAGGAAAAAGGTAAAAATTCAATTAATCATGTTGTTTACACTGATCATCTCTCCATGTCATTCAAGTACAAAAAGGGAAAAGGAAAAAGGAGGTGCTTCAAGTGCAAGAAGTTAGGCCACCTCATCGCGTCTTGTCCGTACAAAGACAAGAATGAAGGGACAAGGAGTTGTTTTGGATGCAACAATAAGGACCACACGATCATTTCATGTCCGGTCATGAAGAATCAAGGCTGTGCATCCTCCAAGGTGACCCTCACCAAGGAAAATGACAAACAGCAAGCGTCATGTCAGGTTGAGCGACGCTTCTGCTACAAGTGTGGTGAGCAGGGTCATCTATCCAAGGTATGTTATAAAGGTAAGATTCCTAAGCAAGTGAATTTGTCTCAATCTTATTTGCGTAGGAGACCCAAATCATACACTTGTGCTAGATCTATAACGAGATCACCTAGAACTAGCACAAAGGCAATTTGGGTACCAAAGGCACATTTAGATGATCATTATGGACCCATCCCGAGATGGGTACCTGAAAGGGAATTAGGCTTACACCTAGTCCTCAAATAATTTTGGTGGTTGAATTGCCCAACACAAATATTGGACTAACTAGTTTGCTCTAGTGTATAAGTTATACAGGTGCAAAAGGTTCACACTCAGCCAATAAAAAGATCAAGTTTTGGATTCAACAAAGGAGCAAAGAGGCAACCGAGGGCACCTCTGGTCTGGGGGCACCAGACTGTCCGGTGTACACCGGACAGTGTCCGGTGCGCCACGAGTGCACCAGAGGACTCCGACTTCAAACTCTTCGCCCTCGGGAATTCTCGGAAGCCGGCGCGCTATAATTCACCGGACTGTCCGGTGTGCACCGGACATGTCCGGTGCTCCAAGGAAGCGCAGTCTCCGGAACTCGCCAGCCTCGGGTTCGCGCGGCAGCCGCTCCGCTAAAATTCACCGGACTGTCCGGTGTGCACCGGACTGTCCGGTGTACCAGCGGGGCAACGGCTCTTTTCGGCGCCAACGGCTCCCTGCGGTGCATTTAATGCGCGCGTAGCGCGCACAGACGTCAGACGTGCCCATACCGGTGCACCGGACATCAAACAGTACATGTCCGGTGTGCACCGGACACCCAGGAGGGCCCAGAAGACAGAAGCTCCAACGGTCAGAATCCAACGGCATTGATGTCGTGGCAGGGGCACCGGACTGTCCGGTGTGCACCGGACTGTCCGGTGCGCCATCGAACAGAAGCCTCCAGCCAACGGTCAGGTTTGGTGGTTGAGGCTATAAATACCCCAACCACCCCACCATTCATTGCATCCAAGTTTTCCAACTCCCAACCACTTACAAGAGCTAGGCATTCAATTCTAGACACACCAAAGAGATCAAATCCTCTCCAATTCCACTCAAGCATTTAGTGACTAGCGAGAGAGATTTGCCGTGTTCTTTTGAGCTCTTGCGCTTGGATCGCTTTCTTTCTTTCTCACTTGTTCTTGTGATCAAAACTCAATTGTAACCAAGGCAAGAGGCACCAATTGTGTGGTGGCCCTTGCGGGGAAGTTTTGTCCCCGGTTGATTGAGAAGAAGAAAAGCTCACTCGGTCCGAGGGACCGTTTGAGAGAGGGAAGGGTTGAAAGAGACCCGGCCTTTGTGGCCTCCTCAACGGGGAGTAGGTTTGCGAGAACCGAACCTCGGTAAAACAAATCCGCGTGTCACACTCTTCATTTGCTTGCGATTTGTTTTGCGCCCTCTCTCGCGGACTCGTTTATATTTCTAACGCTAACCCGGTTTGTAGTTGTGATTATTTT
Organism: Zea luxurians; assembly: GCA_029449295.1. Lineage (NCBI taxonomy): Eukaryota > Viridiplantae > Streptophyta > Magnoliopsida > Poales > Poaceae > Zea > Zea luxurians. The sequence goes on from JAOPSE010000366.1 coordinate 360,384, forward strand.
TGTTTCGCCCTATTCACCCCCCTCTAGGCGACTTTCAATTGGTATCAGAGCCCGGTGCTTCATTAGAGCCTAACCGCTCGAAGTGATGTCGGGAGATCACACCAAGAGGGAGATGGAGACCGGCGATAACAAGCCCACTACAAGCCAAGGGAGCACTTCATCGGAAGAGTCCCGCACCAAGAGAAGGGAGAAGAAGAAGAACTCCTCCAAGCGGAAGGAGAAAAGATCTTCCTCTTCTCACCACAAGGAGAAGAAGGAAAAATCTTCTTCTCACAAGCCGCATCGGAGTGGGGACAAGCACAAGAGGATGAGGAAGGTGGTCTACTACGAGACCGACACTTCATCGACATCCACCTCCGGCTCCGACGCGGCGTCCGTCACTTCTAAACGCCAAGAGCGTAAGAAGTATATATATGGGATGTTGTTGAGTATGGTGTACAGGTACCATCCGTAGGGGATGAGGACTATGACACGGACGAAGTAGCCCAAATCGAGCACTTCAACTCCCAAGCCGCAACCATTCTCCTTGCCTCTCTAAGCAAGGAGGAATACAACAAAGTGCAAGGGTTGAAGAACGCAAAGGAGATTTGGGACCTACTCAAGACGGCGCACGAGGGTGATGAACTCACAAAGATCACCAAGCGGGAAACGATCGAGGGGGAGCTCGGTCGATTCCGTCTTCGCCAAGGGGAGGAGCCACAAGATATGTACAACCGGCTCAAGACCTTGGTGAACCAAGTGCGCAACCTCGGGAGCAAAAAGTGGGATGACCACGAGGTGGTTAAGGTTATTTTAAGAGCACTTATTTTCCTTAACCCCACTCAAGTACAATTAATTCGTGGTAATCCTAGATATCCACTAATGACTCCCGAGGAAGTTATCGGGAATTTTGTAAGCTTTGAATGCATGATTAAGGGCTCAAAGAAGATCAACGAGCTTGACGAGCCTTCCACATCCGAGGCGCAACCAGTGGCCTTCAAGGCAACGGAGGAGAAGAAGGAGGAGTCTACACCAAGTAGACAACCAATTGACGCCTCCAAGCTCGACAACGAGGAGATGACCCTAATCATCAAAAGCTTTCGGCAAATCCTCAAGCAACGGAAAGGGAAGGATTACAAATCCCGTTCCAAGAAGGTTTGCTACAAGTGTGGTAAGCCCGGTCATTTTATTGCAAAATGTCCTATGTCTAGTGACAGTGACAGGGGCGACGACAAGAAGGGAAAGAGGAGAGAAAAGAAGAAGTACCACAAGAAGAAGGGCGGCGATGCCCATGTTTGTCGGGAGTAGGACTCCGACGAAAGCTCAAGCGACTCCTCCGACGACGAGGACGCCGCCAACATCGCCGTCACCAAGGGCCTCCTCTTCCCCAACGTCGGCCACAAGTGTCTCATGGCCAAGGATGGCAAAAAGAAGGTAAAATCAAGGTCCTCCACTAAATATGAAACATCTAGTGATGAAGATGATGATAAAAATGAGGAGGAAAACTTGCGCATTCTTTTTGCTAACCTCAACATGCAACAAAAAGAAAAATTAAATGAATTGATTAGTGCTATACATGAGAAGGATGATCTCTTGGATTCTCAAGAGGACTTCCTTATTAAAGAAAATAAGAAGCATGTTAAGGTTAAAAATGCTTATGCTCTAGAGGTAGAAAAATGTGAAAAATTGTCTAGTGAGCTAAGTACTTGCCATGAGACTATAGACAACCTTAGAAATGAAAATGCTAATTTGTTAGCTAAGGTTGATTCTCATATTTGCAATGTTTCAATTCCAAATCCTAGAAATAATAATGATGACTTGCTTGCTAGGATTGAAGAATTGAACTTTTCTCTTGCTAGTCTTAGAAATGAGAATGAGAAATTAATTGCTAAGGCTAAGGATTTTGATGTTTGCAATGCTATTATTTCCGACCTTAGAACTAAAAATGATTTATTGCATGCTAAGGTCATTGAATTAAAATCTTGCAAACCTTCTACATCTACTGAGCATATTTCCATTTGTACTAGATGTAGAGATATTAATATTGATGCTATCCATGATCACCTAGCATTAATTAAAAAGCAAAATGATCACATAGCACAACTTAATGCTAAAATTAGAGAGCATGACTTAGAAAATGAAAAATTTAAACTTGCTAGAAGCATGCTCTATAATGGGAGACGCCCTGGCATTAAGGACGGCATTGGCTTCCAAAAGGGAGACAATGTCAAAATTAATGCCCCTCCAAAGAACTTATCTAACTTTGTTAAGGGCAAGGCTCCCATGCCTCAGGATAACGAGGGTTACATTTTGTACCCTGCCGGCTATCCTGAGAGCAAGATTAGGAAAATTCATTCTAGGAAGTCTCACTCTGGCCCTAACCATGCTTTTATGTATAAGGGCGAGACATCTAGTTCTAGGCAACCAACCCGTGCCAAGTTGCCTAGAAAGAAAACTACTAATGCATCAAATGATCATGCCATTTCATTTAAAACTTTTGATGCATCTTATGTTTTAACTAACAAATTCGGCAAGGTAGTTGCCAAAGTTGTTGGGGGCAAACACAAGGGCTCCAAGACTTGTGTTTGGGTACCCAAAGTTCTTGTATCTAATGCCAAAGGACCCAAAACCGTTTGGGTACCTAAAACAAAGAACTAAACTTGTTTTGTAGGTTTATGCATCCGGGGGCTCAAGTTGGATACTCGACAGCGGGTGCACAAACCACATGACAGGGGAGAAAAAGATGTTCTCCTCATATGAGAAAAACCAAAATCCCCAACGAGCTATCACATTCGGGGATGGAAATCAAGGTTTGGTCAAAGGTTTGGGTAAAATTGCTATATCTCCTGACCATACTATTTCCAATGTTTTTCTTGTAGATTCTTTAGATTACAATTTGCTTTCCGTATCCCAATTATGTCAAATGGGCTACAACTGTCTTTTTACTGATATAGGTGTTACTGTCTTTAGAAGAAGTGATGATTCAATAGCATTTAAGGGTGTGTTAGAGGGTCAGCTATACTTGGTAGATTTTGAAAGAGCTGAACTCGACACATGCTTAATTGTTAAGACTAACTTGGGTTGGCTCTGGCACCGCCGACTAGCCCATGTTGGAATGAAGAATCTTCACAAGCTTCTAAAGGGAGAACACATTTTAGGACTAACCAATGTTCTTTTTGAGAAAGACAGGATTTGTAGCGCATGCCAAGCCGGGAAGCAAGTTGGCATCCATCATCCACACAAAACATCATGACTACCGACAGGCCACTGGAGCTCCTACACATGGATTTATTCGGCCCGATCGCTTACATAAGCATCGGCGGTAGTAAGTACTGTCTTGTAATTGTGGATGATTATTCTCGCTTCACTTGGGTATTCTTTTTACAGGAAAAATCACAAACCCAAGAGACCTTAAAGGGATTCTTAAGACAGGCTCAAAATGAGTTCGGCTTAAGGATCAAGAAAATTAGAAGCGATAATGGAACGGAGTTCAAGAACTCTCAAATTGAAGGCTTCCTTGAGGAGGAGGGCATCAAGCATGAGTTCTCTTCTCCCTACACTCCACAACAAAATGGTGTAGTGGAGAGGAAGAATCGAACTCTATTGGACATGGCAAGAACCATGCTTGATGAATACAAGACACCGGATCGGTTTTGGGCCGAAGCGGTCAACACCGCTTGCTACGCCATCAACCGATTATATCTTCACCGAATCCTCAAGAAGACATCCTATGAACTCCTAACCGGTAAAAAGCCAAATATTTCATATTTTAGAGTTTTTGGTAGCAAATGCTTTATTCTTGTTAAGAGAGGTAGAAAATCCAAATTTGCTCCTAAAACTGTAGAAGGCTTTTTACTAGGATATGACTCAAACACAAGGGCATATAGAGTCTTTAACAAGTCCTCAGGACTTGTTGAAGTTTCTTGTGACGTTGTGTTTGATGAGACTAACGGCTCTCAAGTAGAGCAAGTTGATCTTGATGATATAGGTGAAGAACAGGCTCCATGCATAGCGCTAAGGAACATGTCCATTGGGGATGTGTGTCCTAAGGAATCCGAAGAGCCTCCACATGCACAAGATCAACCATCCTCCTCCATGCAAGCATCTCCACCAACTCAAGTTGAGGATGAGGCTCAAGATATTGAACAAGAAGATCAAGAAAATGAGTCACCTCAAAATGACGGCAACGATCAAGGGGGAGATGCAAATGATGAAGACAAGGAGGATGAACAACCAAGGCAGCCACACCCAAGAGTCCACCAAGCAATCCAACGAGATCACCCCGTCGACACCATCCTCGGCGATATTCATAAGGGGGTAACTACTCGATCTCGTGTTGCTCATTTTTGTGAACATTACTCTTTTGTTTCCTCTATTGAACCACACAGGGTAGAGGAAGCTCTTCTAGATTCGGATTGGGTGATGGCAATGCAAGAGGAGCTCAACAATTTCACAAGGAATGAGGTATGGCACTTAGTTCCACGTCCTAATCAAAATGTTGTAGGAACCAAGTGGGTCTTCCGCAACAAGCAAGACGAGCATGGTGTGGTGACAAGGAACAAAGCTCGACTCGTGGCCAAGGGGTATTCACAAGTCGAAGGTTTGGATTTTGATGAAACCTATGCACCCGTAGCTAGGCTTGAGTCAATTCGCATATTATTAGCCTATGCTACTTACCATGGCTTCAAGCTTTATCAAATGGACGTGAAGAGTGCCTTCCTCAATGGACCAATCAAGGAGGAGGTCTATGTTGAGCAACCTCCCGGCTTTGAAGACAGTGAGTACCCTAACCATGTTTATAGGCTCTCTAAGGCGCTTTATGGGCTCAAGCAAGCCCCGAGAGCATGGTATGAATGCCTTAGAGATTTCCTTATTGCTAATGGCTTCAAAGTCGGCAAAGCCGATCCTACTTTGTTCACCAAAACACTTGATAATGATTTGTTTGTATGCCAAATTTATGTTGATGATATCATATTTGGGTCTACTAACAAATCTACATGTGAAGAATTTAGTAGGATCATGACACAGAAATTCGAGATGTCGATGATGGGGGAGTTGAAGTATTTTCTAGGATTTCAAGTCAAGCAACTCCAAGAAGGCACCTTCATTAGCCAAACGAAGTATACTCAAGACATTCTAAGCAAGTTTGGAATGAAGGATGCCAAGCCCATCAAGACACCCATGGGAACTAATGGGCATCTCGACCTCGACACGGGAGGTAAGTCCGTGGATCAAAAGGTATACCGGTCGATGATTGGTTCATTGCTTTATTTATGTGCATCTCGACCGGACATTATGCTTTCCGTTTGCATGTGTGCAAGATTCCAAGCCGACCCTAAGGAATCACACCTTACGGCCGTAAAACGAATCTTGAGATATTTGGCTTATACTCCTAAGTTTGGGCTTTGGTACCCTCGGGGATCCACATTTGATTTGATTGGTTATTCGGATGCCGATTGGGCGGGGTGTAAAATTAACAGGAAGAGCACATCGGGGACTTGCCAGTTCTTGGGAAGATCCTTGGTGTCATGGGCTTCAAAGAAGCAAAATTCGGTCGCTCTTTCCACCGCTGAAGCCGAGTACATTGCCGCAGGCCATTGTTGCGCGCAACTGCTTTGGATGAGGCAAACCCTACGGGACTACGGTTACAAATTAACCAAAGTCCCTTTGCTATGTGATAATGAGAGTGCAATCAAAATGGCCGACAATCCCGTTGAGCATAGCCGCACTAAGCACATAGCCATTCGGTATCATTTTCTTCGGGATCACCAACAAAAGGGGGATATCGAGATTTCTTACATTAATACTAAAGATCAATTAGCCGATATCTTTACCAAGCCACTTGATGAACAATCTTTTACCAGACTTAGGCATGAGCTCAATATTCTTGATTCTAGGAATTTCTTTTGCTAGTCTTGCACACATAGCTCATAAATATACTTTTGATCATGTCTCTTTTATATATGCTATGACTAATGTGTTTTCAAGTGTATTCCAAACCAAGTCATAGGTATATTGGTATGAAAGGGAATTGGAGTCTTCGGCGAAGACAAAGGCTTCCACTCCACTCGACTACTCATCCTTCGCCGTCGCTCCACATCATCTCTCCAACTTTGGTATAATCTTCACTCTTTCATTTTATGACCAAAGGGGGAGAAAGTACTTCATTGGGCTCTAATGATTCCGTTTTTGGCGATTCATGCCAAAGGGGGAGAAAATATGAGCCCAAAGCAAAAGGACCGCACCACCACCTAATTTTATAAATTTGATGATTTTAAATTGGTAAATTTCAAAATTGGTATCTCTTTGTGTTCTAAAGGGGGAGCAACTAGTATTTTCAAATTGACGTCTTAAAACCCTCTTGAACACTAAGAGGAGACCTTATTTGAGGGGGAGTTTTGTTTAGTCAAAGGAAAAGCATTTGAACAAAGGAAGAAAATTTCAAATCTTGAAAATGCTTTGCAAAATCTTATTCATTTACCTTTGACTATCTTGCAAAATGACTTTGAAAAGAATTTACAAAAGAGTTTGCAAAAACAAAACTTATGGTGCAAATGAGGTCCAATATGTCAAAAACAAAGAAAACAATCCATGCGCATTCATATAAGTATTTATATTGGCTCAACTCCAAGCAACCTTTGCACTTACATTATGCAAACTAGTTCAATTATGCACTTCTATATTTGCTTTGGTTTGTGTTGGCATCAATCACCAAAAAGGGGGAGATTGAAAGGGAATTAGGCTTACACCTAGTCCTCAAATAATTTTGGTGGTTGAATTGCCCAACACAAATATTGGACTAACTAGTTTGCTCTAGTGTATAAGTTATACAGGTGCAAAAGGTTCACACTCAGCCAATAAAAAGATCAAGTTTTGGATTCAACAAAGGAGCAAAGAGGCAACCGAGGGCACCTCTGGTCTGGGGGCACCGGACTGTCCGGTGTACACCGGACAGTGTCCGGTGCGCCACGAGTGCACCAGAGGACTCCGACTTCAAACTCTTCGCCCTCGGGAATTCTCGGAAGCCGGCGCGCTATAATTCACCGGACTGTCCGGTGTGCACCGGACATGTCCGGTGCTCCAAGGAAGCGCAGTCTCCGGAACTCGCCAGCCTCGGGTTCGCGCGGCAGCCGCTCCGCTAAAATTCACCGGACTGTCCGGTGTGCACCGGACTGTCCGGTGTACCAGCGGGGCAACGGCTCTTTTCGGCGCCAACGGCTCCCTGCGGTGCATTTAATGCGCGCGCAGCGCGCGCAGACGTCAGACGTGCCCATACCGGTGCACCGGACATCAAACAGTACATGTCCGGTGTGCACCGGACACCCAGGAGGGCCCAGAAGACAGAAGCTCCAACGGTCAGAATCCAACGGCATTGATGTCGTGGCAGGGGCACCGGACTGTCCGGTGTGCACCGGACTGTCCGGTGCGCCATCGAACAGAAGCCTCCAGCCAACGGTCAGGTTTGGTGGTTGAGGCTATAAATACCCCAACCACCCCACCATTCATTGCATCCAAGTTTTCCAACTCCCAACCACTTACAAGAGCTAGGCATTCAATTCTAGACACACCAAAGAGATCAAATCCTCTCCAATTCCACTCAAGCATTTAGTGACTAGCGAGAGAGATTTGCCGTGTTCTTTTGAGCTCTTGCTCTTGGATCGCTTTCTTTCTTTCTCACTTGTTCTTGTGATCAAAACTCAATTGTAACCAAGGCAAGAGGCACCAATTGTGTGGTGGCCCTTGCGGGGAAGTTTTGTTCCCGGTTGATTGAGAAGAAGAAAAGCTCACTCGGTCCGAGGGACCGTTTGAGAGAGGGAAGGGTTGAAAGAGACCCGGCCTTTGTGGCCTCCTCAACGGGGAGTAGGTTTGCGAGAACCGAACCTCGGTAAAACAAATCCGCGTGTCACACTCTTCATTTGCTTGCGATTTGTTTTGCGCCCTCTCTCGCGGACTCGTTTATATTTCTAACGCTAACCCGGTTTGTAGTTGTGATTATTTTTGTTTCGCCCTATTCACCCCCCCTCTAGGCGACTTTCAGTACCAAACTGTGCTAACTAGACCATGCAGGTGCCTTGAGATGGACTGGAGACCATGGGAGAGCTTAAGACGGTTATCTAAAACTCTATGCTTAAGCTGTTAATTGTTTTGGTGTTTATTGACCCAAGGGTGAATTATTGTGAGACACTAATCCCATGTTCATCTCAAGTGAAATAAGGTGTATAGGTCCTTAATCATTATTGGTGAATCAAACAAAGGACCTTGATGAGATTCTTCAACTTGCTCTCCATAGGATGGTACCCTTGTATCGTAAGTACTTTGTTGATAATCAGTATTGCTCGGTGTGTAACCTGTCCTTGGAGTAGTTATGTCTCTTGATTGCCTGTGTTGAGTATCTTTCAATCAATGATTAGTGATTTCCAAGATCTTAACCATGCGTGCTTAATCATGATTAGGTGCTCTCAATTGGTATCTTATCATTGCTTAATCATTCTTTAGGTAACTTATCATTTGAGATATCCTCCATGATTAACTCTTGTTGTGTTCGTAAATAAACCTGCATCCCGTTGTGAGTTATGCTATATGGTTTTATGATTAGCCTGTGTGAAAATATGACATATTGCTTAGTTTATATGATGACCCTATTGTGGCACTATGTGTTATGCCTCTAATGCCTCTAATGCATTCTCTCGAGCTATGAAGTGCATAAATAATAGGGAATTTTCAGTTGGTCTGTGGTAATAACTGGTGCTCTCATGGCCATACTGGTAAAAGGCAAAGGTATGGAAAATGGAACTGTGCAATTTTATTGAATATCTTGAAGTTCCATTGATTGTGATCATAGCTGTGTTCTTGCATTTTGAAAGTCGTCTAGAGGGGGGTGAATAGGGCAAAACTGAAATTTACAAAATTAATCACAACTACAAGTCGGGTTAGCGTTAGAAATAATAATGAGTCCGAGAGAGAGGGCGCAAAACAAATCACAAGCAAATGAAGAGTGTGACACGCGGATTTGTTTTACCGAGGTTCGGTTCTTGCAAACCTACTCCCCGTTGAGGAGGCCACAAAGGCCGGGTCTCTTTCAACCCTTACCCTCTCTCAAACGGTCCCTCGGACCGAGTGAGCTTCTCTTCTCAAATCAAAACGGGAACAAAAACTTCCCCGCAAGGACCACCACACAATTGGTGTCTCTTGCCTCGATTACAAGTGAGTTTTGATCACAAGAACAAGTGAGAAAGAAAGAAGCAATCCAAGCGCAAGAGCTCAAAAGAACACGGCAAATCTCTCTCGCTAATCACTAAAGCTTTGTGTGGAGTTGGAGAGGATTTGATCACTTGAGTGTGTCTAGAATTGAATGCCTAGCTCTTGTAAGTAGTTGAGAAGTGGAAAACTTGGATGACTTGAATGTGGGGAGGTTGGGGGTATTTATAGCCCCAACCACCAAACTAGCCGTTTGGTGGAAGTTGTCTGTCGTATGGCGGACATGTCCGGTGCGACAGCCACGTCACCAGGCCGTTAGGGTTCTGACCGTTGGAGCTCTGACGTTGGGCCCGCCTGGATGTCTGGTGGCGTACTGGACATGAACTGTAGGGTGTCCGGTGCGCCAGCATGGGCGTGCCTGACCTCTGCGCGCGCTGGCGCGCATTTAATGCGCTGCAGGTAGCCGTTGGCGCCTTGCAGGAAACTGTTGGCGCCTGAAGTAGCCGTTGCTCTGTAGTTACACCGGACAGTCCGGTGTACACCGGACATGTCCGGTGAATTATAGCGGAGCAGCCGATGCGAATTCCCGAGGCTGCCGAGTTCAGAGCCGCGCTTTCTTGGAGCACCGGACACTGTCCGGTGTACACCGGACAGTCCGGTGACTTATAGCGCGCTAGCTCCGAGAATTCCCGAAGGTGCGAAGTTCAGTTTGGAGTTCCCTGGTGTACCGGACACTGCCCGGTGGCACACCGGACAGTCCGGTGCGCCCGACCAGGGTGCCTTCGGTTGTCCCTTTGCTCCTTTGTTTGAATCCTTTCTCTTGATCTTTTTATTGGCTTATTGTGTACCTTTGCCACCTGTAGAACTTATAAACTAGGGCAAACTAGTTAGTCCAATTATTTGTGTTGGGCAATTCAACCACCAAAATTAGTTTAGGAAATAGGTGTAAGCCTAATTCCCTTTCAATCTCCCCCTTTTTGGTGATTGATGCCAACACAAACCAAAGCAAGTATAGAAGTGCAAAATTGAACTAGTTTGGAAAGTGTAAGTGCAAAGGTTACTTAGAATTGAGCCAATAAATATTACTTACTAGATATGCATGGATTGTTTCTTTATTTTTAACATTTTGGACCACGCTTGCACCACAAGTTTTGTTTTTGCAAATTCTTTTGTAAATTCTTTTCAAAGTCCTTTTGCAAGATAGTCAAAGATAAATGAATAAGATTTTGAGAAGCATTTTCAAGATTTGAAATTTTCTCCCTTTGTCTTAAAATGCTTTTCCTTGACTAAAACAAAAACTCCCCCTCAATAAATTCTCCTCTTAGTGTTCAAGAGGGTTTTAAGATATCAATTTTGAAAATACTACTTTCTCCCCTTTAGAACACAAAGAGATACCAATTTGAAATTTACCAATTGAAAATCATTAATTTTAAAATTAGGGTGGTGGTGCGGTCCTTTTGCTTTAGGCCAATACTTTCTCCCCCTTTGGCATGAATCGCCAAAAACAGATACTTTGAGTGAGATATAAGCCCTTGTCTAACTACTATCTCCCTTTGGCAAATAAAACATATGAGTGAAGATTAGACCAAAGACGGAGAGTGATGCAGAGCGACGGCGAAGGATGAGTAGTAGAGTGGAGTGGAAGCCTTTGTCTTCGCCGAAGACTCCAATTTCCTTTCAATATACCGATGACTTGGTTTGAAATACACTTAAAGACACATTAGTCATAGCATATATAAGAGAGACATGATCAAAGGTATACTTATGAGCTATGTGTGCAAATTAGCAAAAGAAATTTCTAGAATCAAGAATATTGAGCTCATGCCTAAGTTTGATAAAAGTTTGTTCGTCTAGTGGCTTGGTAAAGATATCGGCTAATTGATCTTTAGTATTAATGTATGCAATCTCGATATCCCCCTTTTGTTGGTGATCCCTAAGAAAATGATACCGAATGGCTATGTGTTTAGTGCGGCTATGCTCAACGGGATTAGCCGCCATGCGGATTGCACTCTCATTATCACATAGAAGAGGAACTTTGGTCAATTTGTAACCATAGTCCCGCAGGGTTTGCTTCATCCAAAGCAATTGCGCGCAACAATGGCCTGCGGCAATATACTCGGCTTCGGCAGTAGAAAGAGTGACCGAATTTTGCTTCTTTGAAGCCCAAGACACCAAGGATCTTCCCAAGAACTGGCAAGTCCCCGATGTGCTCTTTCTATTAATCTTACACCCCGCCCAATCGGCATCCGAATAACCAATCAAATCAAATGTGGATCCCCGAGGGTACCAAAGCCCAAACTTAGGAGTATAAGCCAAATATCTCAAGATTCGTTTTACGGCCGTAAGGTGTGATTCCTTAGGGTCGGCTTGGAATCTTGCACACATGCAAACGGAAAGCATAATGTTCGGTCGAGATGCACATAAATAAAGCAATGAACCAATCATCGACCGGTATACCTTTTGATCGACGGATTTACCTCCTGTGTTGAGGTCGAGATGCCCATTGGTTCCCATGGGTGTCTTGATGGGCTTGGCATCCTTCATTCCAAACTTGTTTAGAATGTCTTGAGTATACTTTGTTTGCCTAATGAAGGTGCCCTCTTGGAGTTGCTTGACTTGGAATCCTAGAAAATACTTCAACTCCCCCATCATAGACATCTCGAATTTCTATGTCATGATCCTACTAAATTCTTCACATGTAGATTTGTTAGTAGACCCAAATATAATATCATCAACATAAATTTGGCATACAAACAAATCATTGTCAAGAGTTTTAGTGAATAAAGTAGGATCGGCCTTGCCGACTTTGAAGCCATTAGCTATAAGGAAATCTCTTAGGCATTCATACCATGCTCTTGGGGCTTGCTTGAGCCCATAAAGCGCCTTAGAGAGCCTATAGACATGGTTAGGGTACTCACTATCTTCAAAGCCGGGAGGTTGCTCAACATAGACCTCTTACTTGATTGGTCCATTGAGGAAGGCACTCTTCACGTCCAATTGATAAAGCTTGAAGCCATGGTAAGTAGCATAGGCTAATAATATGCGAATTGACTCAAGCCTAGCTACGGGTGCATAGGTTTCACCGAAATCCAAACCTTCGACTTGGGAGTATCCCTTGGCCACAAGTCGAGCTTTGTTCCTTGTCACCACTCCATGCTCGTCTTACTTGTTGCGGAAGACCCACTTGGTTCCTACAACATTTTGATTAGGACGTGGAACTAAATGCCATACCTCATTCCTAGTGAAGTTGTTGAGCTCCTCTTGCATCGCCATCACCCAATCTGAATCTTGAAGTGCTTCCTCTACCCTGTGTGGCTCAATAGAGGAAACAAAAGAGTAATGCTCACAAAAATGTGCAACACGAGATCGAGTGGTTACCCCCTTATGAATGTCGCCGAGGATGGTGTCGACGGGGTGATCTCGTTGGATTGCTTGGTGGACTCTTGGGTGTGGCGGCCTTGGTTCTTCATCCTCCTTGTCTTGATCGTTTGCATCTCCCCCTTGATAATTGCCGTCATCTTGAGGTGGCTCATCTCTTTGATCTTCTCCTTCATCAACTTGAGCCTCGTCCTCATTTTGGGTTGATGGAGATGCTTGTGTGGAGGAGGATGGTTGATCTTGTGCATGTGGAGGCTCTTCGGATTCCTTAGGGCACACATCCCCAATGGACATGTTCCTTAGCGCGATGCACGGAGCCTGTTCTTCACCTATCTCATCAAGATCAACTTGCTCTACTTGAGAGCCATTAGTCTCATCAAACACAACGTCACAAGAAACTTCAACTAGTCCTGAGGACTTGTTAAAGACTCTATATGCCCTTGTGTTTGAGTCATATCCTAGTAAAAAGCCTTCTACAATTTGAGGAGCAAATTTAGATTTTCTACCTCTTTTAACAAGAATAAAGCATTTGCTACCAAAAACTCTAAAATATGAAATATTGGGCTTTTTACCGGTTAGGAGTTCATAGGATGTCTTCTTGAGGATTCGATGTAGATATAACCGGTTGATGGCGTAGCAGGCGGTGTTGACCGCCTCGGCCCAAAACCGATCCGGCGTCTTGTACTCATCAAGCATGGTTCTTGCCATGTCCAATAGAGTTTGATTCTTCCTCTCCACTACACCATTTTGTTGTGGAGTGTAGGGTGAAGAGAACTCATGCTTGATGCCCTCCTCCTCAAGGAAGCCTTCAATTTGAGAGTTCTTGAACTCCGTCCCGTTGTTGCTTCTAATTTTCTTGATCCTTAAGCCGAACTCATTTTGAGCCCGTCTCAAGAATCCCTTTAAGGTCTCTTGGGTATAGGATTTTTCCTGCAAAAAGAACACCCAAGTGAAGCGAGAATAATCATCCACAATAACTAGACAGTACTTACTCCCGCCGATGCTTATGTAAGCGATCGGGCCGAATAAATCCATGTGTAGGAGCTCCAGTGGCCTGTCACTTGTCATGATGTTCTTGTGTGGATGATGAGTGCCAACTTGCTTCCCGGCTTGGCATGCGCTACAAATCCTGTCTTTCTCAAAATGAACATTTGTTAATCCTAAAATGTGCTCTCCTTTTAGAAGCTTATGAAGATTCTTCATTCCAACATGGGCTAGTCGGCGGTGCCAGAGCCAACCCATGTTAGTCTTAGCAATTAAGCAAGTGTCGAGTTCAGCTCTATCAAAATCTACCAAGTATAGCTGACCCTCTAACACTCCCTTAAATGCTATTGAATCATCACTTCTTCTAAAGACAGTGACACCTACATCAGTAAATAGACAGTTGTAGCCCATTTGACATAATTGCGAAACGGAAAGCAAATTGTAATCTAAAGAATCTACAAGAAAAACATTGGAAATGGAATGGTCAGTAGATATAGCTATTTTACCCAAACCTTTGACCAAACCTTGGTTTCCATCCCCGAATGTGATAGCTCGTTGGGGATCTTGGTTTTTCTCGTAGGAGGAGAACATCTTCTTCTCCCCTGTCATGTGGTTTGTGCACCCGCTGTCGATGATCCAACTTGAGCCCCCGGATGCATAGATCTACAAAACAAGTTTAGTTCTTGACTTTAGGTACCCAAACGGTTTTGGGTCCTTTGGCATTAGAAACAAGAACTTTGGGTACCCAAACACAAGTCTTGGAGCCCTTGTGTTTGCCCCCAACAAACTTGGCAACTACCTTGCCGGATTTGTTAGTCAAAACATAAGATGCATCAAAAGTTTTAAATGAAATGCTATGATCATTTGATGCACTAGGAGTTTTCTTTCTAGGCAACTTTGCACGGGTTGGTTGCCTAGAGCTAGATGTCTCACCCTTATACATAAAAGTATGGTTAGGGCCAGAGTGAGACTTCCTAGAATGAATTCTCCTAATTTTGTTCTCGGGATAACCGGCAGGGTACAAAATGTAACCCTCGTTATCCTGAGGCATGGGAGCCTTGCCCTTAACAAAGTTAGACAAATTTTTAGGAGGGGCATTAAGTTTGACATTGTCTCCCCTTTGGAAGCCAATGCCATCCTTGATGCCAGGGCGTCTCCCATTATAGAGCATACTTCTAGCAAATTTAAACTTTTCATTTTCTAAGTTATGCTCAGCAATTTTAGCATCTAATTTTGCTATATGATCATTTTGTTGTTTAATTAAGACCATGTGATCATGAATATCATTAATATCAACATCTCTACATCTAGTGCAAATGGAAACATGCTCAACGGTAGATGTAGAGGGTTTGCAAGAATTAAGTTCAACAATCTTAGCACGCAATATGTCATTTTTATCTCTAAGATCGGAAATTGTAACATTGCAAACATCAAAATCTTTAGCCTTAGCAATTAATTGTTCATTTTCAATCCTAAGGCTAGCAAGAGAATCATTCAATTCCTTAATCTTAGCATGCAAATCAACATTATCATTTCTAAGATTGGGAATTGAAACATCACAAACATGTGAATCAACCTTAGCAGTTAATCTAGCATTTTCATTTCTAAGGTTGTCAATGGTCTCATGGCAAGTGCTTAGCTCACTAGATAATTTTTCACATTTTTCTATTTCTAGAGCATAAGCATTCTTAACCTTAACATGCTTTTTATTTTCCTTGATTAGGAAGTCCTCTTGGGAGTCCAAGAGATCATCCTTCTCATGGATAGCACTAATTAGCTCATTTAGTTTTTCCTTTTGTTGCATGTTGAGGTCGGCAAAAAGGGTACGCAAATTATCTTCCTCATCACTAGCATTATCATCACTAGAGGACTCATATTTAGTGGAGGATTTGGATTTGACCTTCTTCTTTTTGCCGTCCTTGGCCATGAGGCATTTGTGGCCGACATTGGGGAAGAGAAGACCCTTGGTGACGGCGATGTTGGCGGCGTCCTCGTCGGAGGAGGAGTCGGTGGAACTCTCGTCGGAGTCCCACTCGCGGCATACGTGGGCATCGCCGCCCTTCTTTTTGTAGTGTCTCTTCTTCTCCTTTCTTCTCCCCTTCTTGTCGTCGCCCCTGTCACTATCACTGGATAATGGACATTTAGCAATAAAATGGCCGGGCTTACCACATTTGTAGCATACTTTCTTGGAGCGGGGCTTGTAGTCTTTCCCCCTCCTTTGCTTGAGGATTTGACGGAAGCTCTTGATGATGAGCGCCATCTCCTTGTTATCGAGCTTGGAGGCGTCGATGGGTTGTCTACTTGGTGTAGACTCCTCCTTCTTCTCCTCCGTTGCCTTGAATGCGACCGGTTGTGCTTCGGGCGTGGAGGAGGTGCCTTGCTCGATTATTTTCTTTGAGCCTTTAATCATTAGCTCAAAGCTTACAAATTTTCCTATAACTTCCTCGGGAGACATTAGCTTATATCTAGGATCACCTCGAATTAATTGAACTTGTGTAGGGTTAAGAAATACGAGGGATCTAAGAATAACCTTGACCATCTCATGGTCATCCCATTTTTCGCTCCCGAGGTTGCGCACTTGATTCACCAAGGTCTTCAAGCGGTTGTACATAGCTTGTGGATCCACCCCTTGGTGAAGCATGAAGCGACCGAGCTCCCCCGCTATCGTTTCCCGCTTGGTGATCTTTGTCACCTCGTCTCCTTCGTGCGCGGTCTTGAGTACGTCCCAAATTTCCTTCGCACTTTTTAACCCTTGCACCTTGTTATACTCCTCTCGACTTAGAGAGGCGAGGAGTATAGTGGTTGCTTGGGAGTTAAAGTGGTGGATTTGGGCCACCTCGTCCGAGTCGTAGTCTTCATCCCCTACGGATGGTACCTGTACACCAAACTCAACAACATTCCATATGCTTGTGTGGAGTGAGGTTAGATGGTGTCTCATTTTGTCACTCCACATATTATAATCTTCACCGTCAAAAACCGGTGGTTTGCCTAATGGAACGGAGAGTAAAGGAGTACGTTTTGAAGTGTGAGGGTAGCGTAGGGGGATCTTACTATACTTCTTGCGCTCTTGGCGCTTAGAAGTAACGGACGGTGCGTCGGAGTCGGAGGTCGACGTTGATGAAGTGTCAGTCTCGTAGTAGACCACTTTCCTCATCCTCTTGTGCTTGTCGCTTCTCCGATGCGACTTGTGTGAAGAAGATTTCTTCTCCTTCCCCTTCCCTTTGTTGGAGGAGCTCTTCTTCTTCTCCTTCCTCTTGGTGCGGGACTCTTCCGATGAAGTGCTCCCGTGACTCATAGTGGGCTTGTCGCCGGTCTCCATCTCCCTCTTGGTGTGATCTCCCGACATCACTTCGAGCGGTTAGGCTCTAATGAAGCACCGGGCTCTGATACCAATTGAAAGTCGCCTAGAGGGGGGTGAATAGGGCGAAACTGAAATTTACAAAATTAATCACAACTACAAGTCGGGTTAGCGTTAGAAATAATAATGAGTCCGAGAGAGAGGGCGCAAAACAAATCACAAGCAAATGAAGAGTGTGACACACGGATTTGTTTTACCGAGGTTCGGTTCTTGCAAACCTACTCCCCGTTGAGGAGGCTACAAAGGCCGGGTCTCTTTCAACCCTTACCCTCTCTCAAACGGTCCCTCGGACCGAGTGAGCTTCTCTTCTCAAATCAAAACGGGAACAAAAACTTCCCCGCAAGGACCACCACACAATTGGTGTCTCTTGCCTCGATTACAAGTGAGTTTTGATCACAAGAACAAGTGAGAAAGAAAGAAGCAATCCAAGCGCAAGAGCTCAAAAGAACACGACAAATCTCTCTCGCTAATCACTAAAGCTTTGTGTGGAGTTGGAGAGGATTTGATCACTTGAGTGTGTCTAGAATTGAATGCCTAGCTCTTGTAAGTAGTTGAGAAGTGGAAAACTTGGATGACTTGAATGTGGGGAGGTTGGGGGTATTTATAGCCCCAACCACCAAACTAGCCGTTTGGTGGAAGCTGTCTGTCATATGGCGCACCGGACAGTCCGGTGCACACCGGACATGTCCGGTGCGACAGCCACGTCACCAGGCCGTTAGGGTTCCGACCGTTGGAGCTCTAACGCTGGGCCCGCCTGGATGTCTGGTGGCGCACCGGACATGAACTGTAGGGTGTCCGGTGCACCAGCATGGGCGTGCCTGACCTCTGCGCGCGCTGGCGCGCATTTAATGCGCTGCAGGTAGCCGTTGGCGCCTTGCAGGAAACCGTTGGCGCCTGAAGTAGCCGTTGCTCCGTAGTTACACCGGACAGTCCGGTGTACACCGGACATGTCCGGTGAATTATAGCGGAGCAGCCGATGCGAATTCCCGAGGCTGCCGAGTTCAGAGCCGCGCTTTCTTGGAGCACCGGACACTGTCCGGTGTACACCGGACAGTCCGGTGAATTATAGCGCGCCAGCTCCGAGAATTCCCGAAGGTGCGAAGTTCAGTTTGGAGTTCCCTGGTGCACCGGACACTGTCCGGTGGCACACCGGACAGTCCGGTGCGCCCGACCAGGGTGCCTTCGGTTGTCCCTTTGCTCCTTTGTTTGAACCCTTTCTCTTGATCTTTTTATTGGCTTATTGTGTACCTTTGCCACATGTAGAACTTATAAACTAGGGCAAACTAGTTAGTCCAATTATTTGTGTTGGGCAATTCAACCACCAAAATTAGTTTAGGAAATAGGTGTAAGCCTAATTCCCTTTCACATTTCACTGGGAGTACCGTGGCTTAGGAGACTTATGCCTTAAAATGTTTTTTTCTTCCGGTGTACCTAAAGAACCTTCTTAACTATGATGTGCTTAAGACATGATCGTGTTGTTTTTCAATTGGTATATGTGATGCAATGATAGTTAAGTATGAAGCATGTCTAAGTTGCGTGTAAATGTTAGACTTCCTGTGAGTATTCAATTGGCTTAGGTGCTCCTGAGGCATGCATTGTTGTATTTAGTCAACCTTTCATTTAGCCTTCAATTTGTATTAAGTGGCTTTCAATTTGGTATTTAATTGATATCTCTTTGGGATGAAAGTGATAGAGTATGCCTTGACCAAGGTATGTTGTGATCCCCTCTAGTTCTGAGGAAGCTAGAATGTGCAAAGTGCAAGTCATTCAAATACTTGATGCACAACTTGAGGGGGAGCACACATAACTTGTGTCTTTTCAGACTAACTGTTTCTTGAGCAATCTTGTACAGTCTCAAGGTGGAAAAGAGAAGATGAGCATGAAATGGAGCAATCAGGACTTGGGTACCTCTGTAAGTCAAGTAATTGGTATCTTAAGTCATGAGTAATTGTATATCCCTAGATTGCTCATACTCTATAATACTTGGTGAAACTCTATGCCTATCCTTAAATATCATGGAGCTATGATAATAAATGATCTTGCAATTGGTATCTTTCAATTGGTAGCCGTGATAGTTTGCTTCAATTGACATCTTTTGATAATCATTAGAATAGAAGTTTCTTCTTGTGCCCAATACTATAACTTGTTCTAAGTTTGGTGTCTTAGCAACAAGAAAAGGTTAGGATAAAGAATCAGGCACAAGTGTGGAGAAGCTCTCGAGAGATTAAATACTTTCAAGATGGGAAGTGCACTACAACATGGTAAAGGTTCAAAAGGAAGTATTAATCTTTTTGCGTATATGTATCTTACTTAAATGTTTTTGGTGCATATGTTCAATAAGTAAGGGGGAGTGTTGATAGTGTGTTTTTCCTCCTAAAAACACCCTGCTGTCCCTTGACATCATCCTATGTTCTTGCTTGAGTATGGTTTTTGGTGTTTGATGTCAAAGGGGGAGAAGTTGTGCATTAAAGCTTATCTCAACCTATGAAGGAAAGCTTATCCTAAGGGGTGATGTGTTAGTTTGAGCCTTGTCAGTGTGATATTCATATGCTTCTTCTTGCAGTATTATATGTGTTACATCATATGGACTAGTGCTTGCGCTGCTATGAATTAATTGACATCTATTGTGTTCTTTCTGAAATTAATGGTGCTTTAAGATTGTTTTAAATTAGTATCTTAGTTTGAATTGGTATCTTAATGGTGAATAGTGGTAGGTTGATATTCCTGTGATATATCCTCTAAATTGAATGATGTTTAACTCTGATTCTGTGCATTTGTGTGTTATACGCATCATGGTTTGATCCTCGACATAATGCATCCCACAGGTGCTAAGGTGTAGCAATGTTTCGATTTAGCCTAAGTATGTGCATTTTGGCATTTAAGGCCAAAGCTAAGTTTTTAATGCAAGCACATATTTAGGGGGAGCATTCTACAATCTTAGAACTCAAAATTTGTGCTTTAAATTTCACTCTTATGTAAGCTTTAATTGTGTTGCCATCAATCACCAAAAAGGGGGAGATTGAAAGGTCTCTTGTGGGTTTTGGTGTTTGGATGACAACTCAATTAAAGGACTAACTAGTGTGCTAAGTGTTGAACAGGTGCTTAATGAAAAGCTGACAGGGTTAAACACAAGTGAACAAGTGTGATGGTCTAAGGACTAGATGATGATAGATAATGGGCATCACAAGTAAGATAGACATTGCAAAAGTGATACTCGGGTGCGTAGCTCGGAGACAACTGATCAAGCCAAGGACGGAGGCAAGAAGAGCTTCGAGGTACCAAGTGCACGGGAGAAGGTCAAGGAGGCTGAGGAACCCAAAGCCAAGGGTGAAGAAGAAGGCTTGCAAAGTCAAGAGTGATCGAGTTGAGAACAGCTACGGCACATCAAGGATCACTACATAAGGACGTGACTTACAACCAATGAGGTAACAACTACAGTTATGTGGTGTAAGTCATAAGGCTCAAGATCAAGCTCTAAGAAGGAGATTAAGGTCACTAGGAGGAGAACAACTGTCAAAACCAGAACTGGAAGCAGCCCGAAAGAGCTAAGTTCACCTTGATCCTTAGTTTGGGTTGTTCCTGTGTTTGGAGATGTTCTATGTGACCTTTGCAGGACGTTGGAGCTAAGAAATGTCAATCTAGATCAAGTCAAGCTGACTTGATGATTTATGAGTCCAACATCAAAGTTCAATCATGTCAAATGCTATAGATGTGAAAATCAAGAGAAGGTATGTTTCTAGACTTAGTACATTGGTTTTGTGTACTAATATACTTATCTAAGTGTTAGAAACAGAAGGAAGAAGAAAAGGAAAGAAGTGCAAAAGGCTTGGCTGTGTACAGCCAAGACTCAGCTCGGTCTGGCACACCGGACTGTCCGGTGGTGCACCGGACAGTGTCCGGTGCGCCAGGCTGAACTCTGGCGAACAGGCTGGTCTCGGGAGAAGTCTGGCGACGTTCGGCTATAATTCACCGGACTGTCTGGTGGTGCACCGGACTGTCCGGTGAGCCAACGGTCGGCTGGGGCAACGGTCGGCCGCGCGATCCGCACGTGACGCGTGGCTGAGCCAACGGTCAAATGGGGACACCGGACTGTCCGGTGTGCACCGGACAGTGTCCGGTGCGCCAACGGCTCCAAGACTGCAACGGTCGACTGCGCCATTTTTGGAAGGAAATCGGGCACCGGACAGTGTCCGGTGGTGCACCGGACTGTCCGGTGCGCCACCCGACAGAAGGCAAGATTTGCCTTCCTGGATTGCTTCCAACGGCTCCTAGGCCCCTTGTGCCTATAAAAGGGACCCCTAGTCGCCTCAAGCAATGTACAAGTGCAGCCAACAAGTGTAGACATCACTCGAATCAATTCTCACTCTCCCTCTTGTGTGTAACTCTATAGTTTGTGTAGAAGGCACAACTATAAGCCTTTAGAGAGAGGAGAAGTGCTGCTAAGAGCTAGAGCAAGGTCTTGAGCGTATCGTTACTCTGTCGGGGTGCTGCCAAGAAGTTTGTAAGCAGTCGCGGTTCTGTTGTAACCCAACTCAACATAGTGAAAGGCTCTATCTGTCATACTGACAGATCTGAGCAAACGGAGGAAGGAGTTGAAATAGACTCCAAGCCCAGGTGTGGCTAACTCCAACGAGGACTAGGCAAGCATTTTAGGCTTGGCCGAACCTCGGGATAAATCCTTGCGTCTGTGTGCTCTGTTCTGTATTGTATCCTGACTCTCTGTCTTACTCGCCTTTATATCTGCACTTCAATACTTATCTGTGGTATAAGCTTTATTTGAAGTGCAGGACATTTTGAGACAGGATCTTCTATTCCGCTGCAACCTACTCGAAGAGTCTTCTCACTCCACTGCGTACTAAGTCTTCGAGTAGAGTAAGAATTTAAGTTTTAAAGTAATAAGTTTTATTCGCCTGTTCACCCCCCCTCTAGGCGACATCCAGATCCTGTTTCCGGGTCAAAGGGAACTTTCAGGTATATCCTTTATAGACGGGCCGTCGTAACCCCTTGATTCGATCTGCTAAATTACAAGAACCGCCCCCTAGAATATATGTAAGTGCAACCGTCCGGAGATCTCGCACGTAACATGCGTGCACGTTACTTCTGGTTGACATGACAGTCTAGGTGTGATATTTGATAACAAAATAAACAAAAGGCAAAAAATAAACTGTCGTTTAGAACACGTCACGACGCGATCGTGAATCGTCACAAGTCACGCGATAAATAACGTGAAACGCGAGCAAGTGCGCGTGTGACAGCCTCCATAGCCATTTATTTGCCCTTATGTGAATAGTGGAGAACGCTTCCATATATAAGTTGTATCTAGATGGGCGATATAGGATTAAAGTCTTGTGCCATCTTTACACATCACATTGGATTCCTTATTGAATTGGGTCACGCGCTAATGGGTCTAATTTCAACACCGGTCAACCATGAGAAGCACAGCTACAAATGTGTGAAAAGTTGCACTCCTAGCTAGCTTCGCTCCACTTTGATTTCAAAAACGGTAAATTTAGAATTTTGTTTCGCAGGGCTCTCTCTCATTCGGCTACTTTACAGTGTGTCCCACGCGCACTGGTGTGCAGTGCATGCAGCCTGCAGGGTCGGTGGCGTTCAATGACCTGTTGTGCAAGGCTGTTCGTTGTTTTGTTGAGCCAGCCTCCAAACCCAGCAGCAGTTGGTGTCTGGACCATCCCTTCATGTGTGTCCATTGACCGACGTGCGGAAGCTGCCGCTACTACGGGCCAACACACGATGACACGACTGCAGACCGCACAGGCAGCTCCCGTCCATTGACTTGCCTGCGACTGCCCTACGGACTGGTACAACTTGCGTCTGGGCACCAAATACCGGAACAAGTGATATGTCCAGAAGCGCCGACGGTCCGCAGCACAGGGTCGAACGGTCTACGACTTGGACGCAAGAGCGACTCCTCCTCTACGTACGTCTCAACGGTCCACGTCTAGGGCTCAGACTGTCTGCGATGGCGCAGAGAGTCGTCTTCTTCGCGCAGACCTAGATCTCGCCTCCTGGAGGGACCTCGTCGATGAGGAGAGATCCTAGGGTGTGTTTTGGCATCGGCGGGCCACCCAAGACGTCTTTAGTCGACGTAGAGTCGAAGAGATACGAGGTATAGGAAGGCTACACTAGGCTAAACTAGGGCTACTCCTAATGCATAAGGTAAAAACGAGAAGTAGAGTTGATTTGATCGATTGTAGGGTTTAATCGGCCGTAACCCTTCATATATATAAAGGGGAGATCTGAATCAGTTACAAGTCGGTTCTCGAGTTAATCCTGTAGGTTTAGCTAACAAATTCTGCAAGAAATTCAGAACCCTAACTAAATCTGCGCACGCGCGGACGGTCTGCGACCGCTACGGCGGACAGTCCGGACATTCCGCCAGGACATTTTTTGTGCTCAACATATGCCCTACCTTTTGGTGGAGGTTGACGAACAAAAAACATATGCACTACCAGCACCATTTAGGAAACAATAGATCTCACAAGTCATTTTGTTTCCCGAAGTAAGGACTAAGCCTGACACAAGGGTGATCATTCAATAGAACTCTAATGTATAAAGGTCGTTTCGGATTGCATTTTTCTCCGTCATGACCATCTGATCAACGGATCAAAAGGTATAGAAAGGTGGTGTCCCCCAGCCTGAATAGACAAAGGGACTATACATATACCATGGGTTTATCGTTGTACCATTCCATATTTGAACTGAACAATATATCGATGATGAGTAGGCTGGTAAAAAGTATCCTATGTTTGTTGCGTTGTCTTTCAGGTCGTTTTATTCGGACGTTTTTTAGGTGGTGACCAGAGTTTCTTTGTTGGCCGATCGCGTAGAACAACCTTCTTGCTAGCATATTTGGAGAGCAATTGATCAAAAGTAGGCCGACTTTGACCACCCAACCATGTGCGTTATGTTTGCTTTGCCCTTGTGTCCCATTTTTTCTGTGCGAAGGTTGACGCCTTGGGTATGGGTGGACTGCTCGGTTGAGTTAGCCAGACCATATGTTTGAGCACCGAACCGTCCGCATGTAGGTGCCGGACAGTCCACGATACTTGAGTCAGGGAGTCGTGCTTGGCTGCTCAATCGAGCCTGCCCTTTGGCGCCTCTGGACTTGTTAGTCTTCTTGTCCAACGCCTTCTGAGTAATCCCTCATAGCGATATGTTCGACGTGCGAGGATCACCAATGATGATGCTTTTGCATTTGCCTTTATCGGCCATTTCCGGTCGAACCAAGACTTTTTTGCTTGTGGGTTTTATTGTGTTGATAGAAAATGGTTGTGTGTCCACTTGCATCGCCTGAAAAACCAATCGGCTCCCATTTATGGTCGATTGTATTTGTCAACGAAAAACATTAAAATCATTGGTGGCATGGGAAAAAGAATTATGCCACTTGCAATAAGCATGTCTCTTTAATTCATCCATAGGAGGAATACGGGAATAGTATGTGTTATTTTAATGTTGCCATTATTTGCTAGTTCGTCAAATATTTTATCGCATTTGGCAACATTAAAGGTAAATTTAATTTCTTCTTGCTGATTCTTTTGAATCGGCTGCAAAGAAGAACATGCAGAAGATTTGGCCTTCGTTGGACAAACAAGCTCAGCGGTATATATAACTACATATCCATCATCTGAACTATCACGCTCTACTAGATGTATAGTACGGGCAACCGATTTTGATGTCTCTTTACATCGGCTTTCATAGGCCAAAGCTCGCTAATGTAACTGAGCTATTGAAAAGAACTAAGTGACATCTAATTTGTCTCTTAAGTAGGATAGCAACACATTAAAAGTCAACCTTGCTAGCTCTTTGTTTGCGACATGGATATAAAAGCATCAGTTTCTAGTGTCTCGGAACCTTTGGATATAATCATTAAGCGATTCTTCATGTTCCTTGTTGGGGCGAAGGCGAAGACGCTACCCTCCGCTCCAGCCTTCGTCTATCTCGCTGCGCCGATGGGAAGCAGAACGACTGGCGAGGTCCACCCTTCGTCTTCTACACTACAAGACGAAGGCCTACGGCGATGTCGCCCCGTCCCACGTCCTCACTCCACCTAGAGGCCCACGTGGGATTCGGCCCATTGTAATGGGCCCCGCTCGGATAAGTGTGTTACAGGCCAGATTTGTGATAGCTTTTCTGTAATGACAGTCTGTAACCCTCCTTTACAGGAATATTCCGGGGATAGACCGGGTGTCTGGGGGCATATGCGTCCTTACATTGAGACGTTGGGCACTCAGGCACCTATAAATACCCCCGTACAGTGCCCTTGAGAGGCTGGATTAACAGAGCAATTGCCGCCTCAAGTAAAACCGTGTTCACATCTCTCTCACTCCCCTGTTGGAATCAACCTGCCCGGGAACGCAAGTTCCAACATTGGCGCCCACCGTTCGTGCTACGAGCAAACCACCCGCGATGGCACCCAAAAGAGCTAACTCGAAGGCAACCCCATCCGTCGAGGATGCAGCGAAGGCAGCGCTGCTAGCTGAGAAAAAGGGCAAGGCCCTCGCCAACAACACCCACTAAGGAGCTGGCGAAGATGAAGCACATAGTAAGAGACAACACAACGATCAACACACTCCAGAAGGCACCCTTCGCACCTGCAGCTCCGAAAGGCAGCCACAAGTGCCACCCCTAGGCTTCGCACCACCAGAGGGCGAGGATGCAGCAGAGGACATCGAGGTCCTCGGCGTCTCCGCAGAAGAACAGCTACAACTACGGGCCCTGCGCCTCAAAAACCGCAACCTCTAGAAGCAGAAGGAAATCCTCGAGGCCAAGTGCCAACGTGTCTCTACGCAGGCCAAGGTGCGCCAAATGATACGAGATGAGGAGCAGAGGGCTCAGGAGCTTGAGCAGGAGATTGCGCTCTTGCAGCGCGAAGGCCAACATGATCTGCAGCACGGCCCGCCCCTCCAGCAGCGCGCGCCGGTCGAAGACCTATTCGTCCCTCAGCACGGACCCTTCATCCCGCACGCTGCATCTTTCCAAGGCATCAATTACCTTGACGAGCGGAGCCCCCTGGCGCCGCAACTGCAAGTTTCACCATGGCCCGCCAACTTCAAGGCAGGGACCTACCCCAAGTACAACAGCAGCACTGACCCAGCACAGTATATCATGAGCTATCAAGTCGTCATTGCATCATCCGGAGGGGACGACGCCACGATGGCCAAGTCATTCATCATCGCCCTTGAAGGCCCCGCTCTCACCTGGTAGACCAGGTTGCCCCCGTTGTCCATTGACTCCTGGAGAAGTCTCCGGGACAAATTTCTGCTCAACTTCCAAGGGTACCGCCCAAACACCGATGCCTTGGCCGAATTGTCACTCTGCAAGCAGCTGGAGAGAGAGACTCTGCGGGAGTACTGTAACACCCGGATTTTAGGGGTCCAAAACCCGGGCGCTAACATAATCACCAGGTGTGCTGGGACCAAGTCTCACACATATGATGATTCATGGCACAGGATCGAATGTCACATCTTTATATATAACAGGAGTTCTATACAAAATAAATTATTACATTATAAGGAGACAATGGTCCAGCAACCCAAAGTTGACTGGGAGACGACGACCTAGACCTCTCACGAACACATCGCAGCATCCTCCAAGCGCCTCATCCTGTGGTACCTGCTCTTGACCTGTGGGGGGGTGTGAGACAGCAAGAGTGAGCTCACATACGTTCATTGCTCAACAAGTTGTGGGGAATAATGTGTATGAACTCGCCAACGGTGGGAGCTCACGTGAAGTGTAAGGCTTACCAAAGGAGATGGTTAGAGCTGAGCCTTGCTTTTAAAGTTGGTCAAAATTTTATTAGCAGTTACTAAGTATAAGTAAATACCAACCCAATTAAATAGTAGAACAGAAGTAACAACATCACCTGCGATGCAATGCATATGACAAATTGAATTTAAGTTCCATAATTTAATCATGTGAGTGTCCGAGCTGCTCATGACCGTGAGCACGGCTAGTATACCAGTTTTACACTCTGCAGAGGTTGCGCATCTTTACCCACAAGTCGTGTATCCCATGTCGCCAGGGTTTGCAAGGCCCTTAGACACTTCCGAGGTGAATGGCTAGGGATCCACTACGAGGCCTTTACAAAGTTCCACTAGCTTCCGAAAACCCGCTACAGTTTATAGGAAGTTCCAATGCAGGAATCCCTTGCAGGACCGCCATCGCAGCAAAATCCTCCCGAGGGCCTCCCTACACTGACCACTCCCCTACTGCCCTTGCCCCTTTCGGGTAAGGTAGTCTTCCACTAGCTTTCCTAATTAATCAGCCAAGGGGTCCCATTCCTCCCTTGTGGTAGCACTGTTTTCCCGGGTGGTCGCTCCATGTTCCAATTAACATAATGATCTTAACATGAACAGTAAACAACAACTGACAATAAAAGTATAATCATGAATAGTAATGTGTATCTCTATACCCAAAACCACATAAAGCGATAGCAAGTACTACCCAAAGATTCAGTGGTGAACAAGGTATAAAGATAGTCAAACTAGGGTAACCTATTGGGTCCCATCAAAATTAACCTATGCAGATCATTATGATTAATTAGAACATGAGTGGGTAAAAAGAAGTGATCAAGAGCACAACTTGCCTGGGCCTTGAGAATCCAGGTACCAACTTGCTCTTCAGATGGCTCGTGACCTCACTGCTAGTCGTAGCAATACAACAAACATGGTATAGGAAAATTTAACATTACATCAAACATGTACACAAAATACACAGTAATAATCTACACATTAAAATAAAATCCTAGGAACAGGAATCATAATTTTTGGAGTTATAGAATTTAAGTTAGGAATTTCCAAAGGTTTTATGTGTTTAAAATAGGATTAGTGTGGGATTAATTTTCTTACTGTTGTTATGATAAAACAGAGACTCTAAGTGGTAGAGAATAAAATTACAAAATTTTAGGAAGTGGAATGGAGTAATTTGGAGTTCAAATGAATTTTCTATGAATTTTATAAGTTCTAGCTATTATTTTCCTATTAAAAATCCCTTTTCCAATTTATTTACTCAATTTCACACAGCTCTGGACCGGGCCACAATATCTGAGAATCGTAGGGGCTCTGGCGCAAAATCCGCAAGACACAGTCATCCCCCGCATAGGACGGCGGGTTAAATCTCTAAAAACTGAGGGGCACATGTATAAAACGACCCAGCGAAGGGGTATCCAACGCCGAGAGCCGTCCGATCTGGTTTCAACGGCAGAGATTAGACCTTCATCTCATCGGATCGATAAGCGAGGCCAACCGTACGATCTATGATGTACGGTTACGATTTAAATAACCGAAGGGGTATTCTGATTCTAATCTAGGCCGCACACACCAAGATCTACGGCTATGATCGAATCCACCGAAACTGTACGAGGATCCTCTAATCTGGACCGTTCACGCCGATCCAACGGTCACAACGCTATAGCCAAAACGCATCTGCACAACTTATCGCCACCGCACAACATAAATCGGATGGTAGGTGGTCGTCTTCTATCTCCGATGGCTGGGCATGGCGGAACAGCGCTCCCGCGGCGGCGACCCAACCGAAGAAGTCCGATCTGGTGCCACGGAGCTCCCTACCCCGACCAGCCATGGATTCGCAAAATACGGGACGAGGTGAACGTGATGGCCTAAGACTCACCAGAAATCCTGCCGAACATGAAGCGAGAGGAGGGCTGCGCGGATTGAGCGTTTGCGCTGCCCAAGCTCTTCCATGGATTCCGGTGAGGAGTCGGCCAAGCGCTTAGCGGATCGGTGGCGAGTCAGATTTCCCTGGCAGCGGCTCACTCCAACCTCCTGGCAACATCCATCCAGCCGTCCAAGGTTCCCACCACGCCCGAGGCTGCCCCGGCCATGGCAAAACGACGACGCGCCCATGGCAGCGAGCGCGACAGGGTTCATGGCGGCGGCTGGAGCTTGCTCATGGGATGGTTGGACGAGAGGAGGACTGGTTTTTATACTCTGGGCAGAAGAAGGCTGGGCACGCATCAAGGTGGAACGGTGGCGGAGTCGGTCTCGAGATTCATGGCGGATCCGCTGGATTCGGTTGCAACAAACCGAGCAGGAAGACGGTACTGGTGAGGTGGGGTCTGGGCGCATTAAGGAGATCACTGTCGTGGTGGGCCCGCGTGCCAGCGAGTTAGCGCATGTGTGATGAAGCTGGCCGAGCGGCTGATGGTGCAGTACGTGGGCTAGCAGCGTGAAAGTGGCATTGGGCCCGTACTGGGGTGGATTTGTCCCACGGTGAGTTTCCTTTCCTCTTTTTTTTGTATTTTTGGTTTCTCATTTCTCGATTCAAATTCAATTCAAATCTGGTTTTGACTTTTGCACTCTCACATTGATGCACAACAAAAGAACTCAGCATGAATGCAATCCGTAATTTTATTTATTTATTTATTTATTTATTTTACCCTGTCTTCGAAGCTAGTGTCGAGTATACTAATTACACACATTGTATATTAAGAAGGTAACCTCTGATCCCTTTTTATTTGTTAAAAGATACTTTTAACTTAAATATTTTGTAGTATAGACTTAAACATATTATTTAATAACTCGACCCATATAAGGTTATTCTCATATTATTATATATTTTTTTTATACACAATTTGGGCGTTACAAATCCTACCCCCCTTAACAGAAATCTCGTCCTCGAGATTTGTAAGAAAGAGGTTGCAATAAGTTTGGTTTGTAGTCTATGTTTCAGTTTTCATGTGGTTTTAATTCCAAATGATTTTTTTTTCGTTGTTTTATAACACAAATTATAAGATGATTAGGGAAGCATCAGTATGTATATCTACTTTATTGTGTATGGTGAAAGATGTTTTTAAAGCATAGAGGGGTTTGGGTAAGAAAGAGTACGGTAAGGAAAGACTCCATCATAGATAGTGGATCTTGATTCATCTGGCGATCCAGCCTTGTCCTTGAAGACTTGAGTGGTTGTTTATCCTTTCTTGATGAGGTTGATTATCTTGTGTCTCCATCCGAGTTAGGAATAGGTGGTTGAGACAACTTTGTAGGTGACACATAGATAGAGCAGTTAGTTTAGTAGGTGGTCATGAGTTAAATGAGATTAATCAAAATCTGGTTTGGTTGTTTACTTCTAGATGGGTTGGATAGGTTATGTAACCTGTTATATAGGTCAAGTTTGTTGGGTGTAGCCGAGTTTACATAAGTCACAAATTTAGGCTTAAGTGATTTAGGGGCATGGCCTTATTCTTTGTACCAGCATTAAGTAACTCACTCTAGATTATATCGTAATAGATTAGATAGAACCTAGATTAGGTTGAACTAGTTAAGATCTAATAAATCTACCAGGGTAGGATATATATTATTAGGATATGTTGTTTTTTTTAGATATGATAGATTATATGGTGCAGGTCGGTCAGAATCTCGAGTGGGTTGAAACAGAGAGGTTATGCAATTATCGGGTGGTTAAGGTAGTTGCATATGGTCAGGTTGTTGTATGTGGTCTAGTCTAAATTAGAATCATAGTTCAACTTGGATTAAAACATATTTATAAGAGTAGGATCCAATCTTCTTTCACCAGTATTATCTAACATGTTTGTTCATTAGGTTAGATCTGATCAAATTAGATGGGATCAGAATTAAATTGGTGTAATCAGATTAGACTGGATAAGATCTACTAAATTTATTTTGAAACAGGTCATGTTTGTTATACTATTATGAGATAAGCAAAGTGGTGGGGTGAGTATGCTTATTAGATCAAGATAAGTTTCTAGGAATAAGATAATCTTTTTGAGATAAAATGAATCTTTTAAGGTAAGAAAGAATCTTTTAAGATTAGATAGGTCTATTAAGATATGAGAGAATCTTTTAAGATAAGATGATTTTATTATGATAAGAAAGAATCTTTTAAGATAAGATGGATCTATTAGGATAAGATAGATTCCTTTAGGTCAAGAGGGATCCATTATAGTAAGAGTGAGTCTTTTGAGAGAAGAGGGATCTATATAAAATAGATACGCTTTAATGGAGGATTATCTAAATCGTTTAGTTATCTTATGAATTCTATTTATGTCTATATGTATAGGCAGATGTAATTGTGGACATTACTCCACAACTCATCACAATCAATCAAAGATCCAAATCAAACAAGTACCATAAGAACAAACACTCAAGCGTATAGATACCTATCAAAATAGTTTTGTTTTTGTTCCTAAGAGTAGGTCTCCTATTCCTAAAGATCACTTTAGGCACAGGATTTCAAAAATGTGAAATCCATATCTGTCTTTAGAATGAAAAGGTAAGAATAATCAGAGTAAAGTAGAAATAGACGAGAAAAGATTAAGGTAAGTTTAGAAAAGAATCAGAGTAGCAAAGATGAGGTTAATCAGAGTAGAACAGTAGAAGGTGAGACAGGATCAAGATAAGATAAGCATAGAATGAATGAGAGTAAGGTAAGTAGGTAATGGCAGTCCGGTTCTATCTAGGTTTCATCCTACAGTCAACATTCCTCTGATACCACTTCTGTAACACCCGGATTTTAGGGGTCCAAAACCCGGGCGCTAACATAATCACCAGGTGTGCTGGGACCAAGTCTCACACATATGATGATTCATGGCACAGGATCGAATGTCACATCTTTATATATAACAGGAGTTCTATACAAAATAAATTATTACATTATAAGGAGACAATGGTCCAGCAACCCAAAGTTGACTGGGAGACGACGACCTAGACCTCTCACGAACACATCGCAGCATCCTCCAAGCGCCTCATCCTGTGGTACCTGCTCTTGACCTGTGGGGGGGTGTGAGACAGCAAGAGTGAGCTCACATACGTTCATTGCTCAACAAGTTGTGGGGAATAATGTGTATGAACTCGCCAAAGGTGGGAGCTCACGTGAAGTGTAAGGCTTACCAAAGGAGATGGTTAGAGCTGAGCCTTGCTTTTAAAGTTGGTCAAAATTTTATTAGCAGTTACTAAGTATAAGTAAATACCAACCCAATTAAATAGTAGAACAGAAGTAACAACATCACCTGCGATGCAATGCATATGACAAATTGAATTTAAGTTCCATAATTTAATCATGTGAGTGTCCGAGCTGCTCATGACCGTGAGCACGGCTAGTATACCAGTTTTACACTCTGCAGAGGTTGCGCATCTTTACCCACAAGTCGTGTATCCCATGTCGCCAGGGTTTGCAAGGCCCTTAGACACTACCGAGGTGAATGGCTAGGGATCCACTACGAGGCCTTTACAAAGTTCCACTAGCTTCCGAAAACCCGCTACAGTTTATAGGAAGTTCCAATGCAGGAATCCCTTGCAGGACCGCCATCGCAGCAAAATCCTCCCGAGGGCCTCCCTACACTGACCACTCCCCTACTGCCCTTGCCCCTTTCGGGTAAGGTAGTCTTCCACTAGCTTTCCTAATTAATCAGCCAAGGGGTCCCATTCCTCCCTTGTGGTAGCACTGTTTTCCCGGGTGGTCGCTCCATGTTCCAATTAACATAATGATCTTAACATGAACAGTAAACAACAACTGACAATAAAAGTATAATCATGAATAGTAATGTGTATCTCTATACCCAAAACCACATAAAGCGATAGCAAGTACTACCCAAAGATTCAGTGGTGAACAAGGTATAAAGATAGTCAAACTAGGGTAACCTATTGGGTCCCATCAAAATTAACCTATGCAGATCATTATGATTAATTAGAACATGAGTGGGTAAAAAGAAGTGATCAAGAGCACAACT
This sequence comes from Zea luxurians, assembly GCA_029449295.1. Classification (NCBI taxonomy): domain Eukaryota; kingdom Viridiplantae; phylum Streptophyta; class Magnoliopsida; order Poales; family Poaceae; genus Zea; species Zea luxurians. Next base: position 393,008 of record JAOPSE010000366.1, read on the forward strand.
TGCCTGGGCCTTGAGAATCCAGGTACCAACTTGCTCTTCAGATGGCTCGTGACCTCACTGCTAGTCGTAGCAATACAACAAACATGGTATAGGAAAATTTAACATTACATCAAACATGTACACAAAATACACAGTAATAATCTACACATTAAAATAAAATCCTAGGAACAGGAATCATAATTTTTGGAGTTATAGAATTTAAGTTAGGAATTTCCAAAGGTTTTATGTGTTTAAAATAGGATTAGTGTGGGATTAATTTTCTTACTGTTGTTATGATAAAACAGAGACTCTAAGTGGTAGAGAATAAAATTACAAAATTTTAGGAAGTGGAATGGAGTAATTTGGAGTTCAAATGAATTTTCTATGAATTTTATAAGTTCTAGCTATTATTTTCCTATTAAAAATCCCTTTTCCAATTTATTTACTCAATTTCACACAGCTCTGGACCGGGCCACAATATCTGAGAATCGTAGGGGCTCTGGCGCAAAATCCGCAAGACACAGTCATCCCCCGCATAGGACGGCGGGTTAAATCTCTAAAAACTGAGGGGCACATGTATAAAACGACCCAGCGAAGGGGTATCCAACGCCGAGAGCCGTCCGATCTGGTTTCAACGGCAGAGATTAGACCTTCATCTCATCGGATCGATAAGCGAGGCCAACCGTACGATCTATGATGTACGGTTACGATTTAAATAACCGAAGGGGTATTCTGATTCTAATCTAGGCCGCACACACCAAGATCTACGGCTATGATCGAATCCACCGAAACTGTACGAGGATCCTCTAATCTGGACCGTTCACGCCGATCCAACGGTCACAATGCTATAGCCAAAACGCATCTGCACAACTTATCGCCACCGCACAACATAAATCGGATGGTAGGTGGTCGTCTTCTATCTCCGATGGCTGGGCATGGCGGAACAGCGCTCCCGCGGCGGCGACCCAACCGAAGAAGTCCGATCTGGTGCCACGGAGCTCCCTACCCCGACCAGCCATGGATTCGCAAAATACGGGACGAGGTGAACGTGATGGCCTAAGACTCACCAGAAATCCTGCCGAACATGAAGCGAGAGGAGGGCTGCGCGGATTGAGCGTTTGCGCTGCCCAAGCTCTTCCATGGATTCCGGTGAGGAGTCGGCCAAGCGCTTAGCGGATCGGTGGCGAGTCAGATTTCCCTGGCAGCGGCTCACTCCAACCTCCTGGCAACATCCATCCAGCCGTCCAAGGTTCCCACCACGCCCGAGGCTGCCCCGGCCATGGCAAAACGACGACGCGCCCATGGCAGCGAGCGCGACAGGGTTCATGGCGGCGGCTGGAGCTTGCTCATGGGATGGTTGGACGAGAGGAGGACTGGTTTTTATACTCTGGGCAGAAGAAGGCTGGGCACGCATCAAGGTGGAACGGTGGCGGAGTCGGTCTCGAGATTCATGGCGGATCCGCCGGATTCGGTTGCAACAAACCGAGCAGGAAGACGGTACTGGTGAGGTGGGGTCTGGGCGCATTAAGGAGATCACTGTCGTGGTGGGCCCGCGTGCCAGCGAGTTAGCGCATGTGTGATGAAGCTGGCCGAGCGGCTGATGGTGCAGTACGTGGGCTAGCAGCGTGAAAGTGGCATTGGGCCCGTACTGGGGTGGATTTGTCCCACGGTGAGTTTCCTTTCCTCTTTTTTTTGTATTTTTGGTTTCTCATTTCTCGATTCAAATTCAATTCAAATCTGGTTTTGACTTTTGCACTCTCACATTGATGCACAACAAAAGAACTCAGCATGAATGCAATCCGTAATTTTATTTATTTATTTATTTATTTTACCCTGTCTTCGAAGCTAGTGTCGAGTATACTAATTACACACATTGTATATTAAGAAGGTAACCTCTGATCCCTTTTTATTTGTTAAAAGATACTTTTAACTTAAATATTTTGTAGTATAGACTTAAACATATTATTTAATAACTCGACCCATATAAGGTTATTCTCATATTATTATATATATTTTTTATACACAATTTGGGCGTTACAAGTACTACCGCAAGTTTCTGACCCTCAAGTCACAACTGCCTTCGGTCGATGACCAAATCGCCATTCACTACGCCATCAGTGGCCTTCGGGCTGCCGTCCTTTACGGCCACTGCATCAGGGATCCACCCAAGAACCTCTAGGAGCTATATCAGCTGTTCGAAAAATATGCCAGATCCGAAGAGCTCCACCAGCGCAAGGTCGAGTCCTAGAGGAAACCCAAGGACCCTCCGCAGTCCAGCCGAACATGGACAAGACCTTCGCAGTCAGACTCCGGTCGGGACGGCCGCAGTCAGCAGCAGGTACATAACATCGCCAACCAGCACCCCGCTGGTGAGGCCCCTCACCGCCAAGATTATCCCCCCAGGGCCGCGGCAATGGAACTCGTGGTCGGGGCCGTGGACGAGCACAACAGCCGCACCGATTTTACTGCTTGTTTCATGGCGAAGACTGTGCGCACCCAACAAGGGACTGCCCGAAAACGAAGGCCACCAGGGACAAGATGTCTCGGGTGCAACCAACCGACAACCCAAGAGTTGTCATGCACACATATCAGCAACTCCCACAACCATACAACCACGGCCCCGCACAACATCCACCTAAACACGCATACCAACACCACCAGGAGGTACAAATCATACCTCCCCCACTCCCACCTCCACCCCCGCAGCAGCCAAACATCCACCACCCAAACCACCCTCAAGCACCAAAACAAGAAGACTTCGCTGATCAGCCGTATCACGGAGTCATTCACATGATCACTGGGGGGTCCAGCGTCGATTTCGACACGAAGCGACAGAAGAGGGACCATTACCGTAGCGTCAACCACGTCGTCGTCACAGGTCCAGTCGTGCAGACAAAGTGGTCCCATGTGCCGTTGACTTTCGACGCCAGAGATGTCGACCTGCGCAGCGCACCCCAAATCGGCGCCATGGTCATCAACTGCAGCGTGGCAGGCTGGGACCTACACAAAGTCTTAGTTGACAACGGCAGCCAGGCAGACATCATTTTCCTCCATGCCTTAGATCGTATGGGCATCAACCATAGCTTGCTGTAACCTTCGGACAACCCCTTATATGGCTTCAGCGGCAAGGGCACCTTCCCTGTGGGCAAAATAGAACTACCCCTGTCCTTCGGTGTAGCACCCAATGCACGAAGTGAGCAGGTCACTTTCGACATCGTCGACATGGTGTACCCGTACAACGCCATAATGTGTCGGGGCTCCATCAACAAGTTTGAGGCAGCCATTCACGGACTTTACCTGTGCATGAAAATCCCAGGCCCGCAAGGCGTGATCACAGTCCATGGCAACCAGCAGGCCGCGCGCAACATAGAAAGAGACTTCGTTCTAGGGCAAAGGAACGTACACTGCCTCACGGGGCAGTGCGAGGTCCCCGAGGCTACCCGCCCAACCGCCAACGGGCATGAAAAGGCACAGCTGCAAAGCAACGATGGGACGAAGACAGTTCCCCTTGACTAGGCAACACCCAAGCAAACGATCATCATAAGCGAGGACCTTACTCCGCATGACGAGGAGAGACTCATGTTGGGGCGAAGGCGAAGACGCCACCCTTCGCTCGATGCCTTCGCCGAACTCACTGCAACAACGGAGACAAGACGACTGGCAGACTCTACCCTTCGTCCCACGCATCGGAAGACGAAGGCCTACGGCGAAGTCGTCCCATCCCGCGACCTCGTCCAACATGGAGGCCCACGTGTGATCCGGCCCACTATAGCAGGCCCTGCGTGGCCGCTGCGCATTACAGGCCTAATTTGTAAAGGCTTCCCTGTAATTATAGTCTGTAACCCTGCTTTATGGGAATATTCCGGGGATAACCTGGGCACCTGAGGGCACATGTGTCCTTAACCCGAGACGCTGGGCACTCAGGCACCTATAAATACCCCCGTACAGCGCCCTTGAGAGGCCGGATTAAACAGAGCTATTGCCATCTCGAGTTGAAACCCTGCTTACACTATTTTTGCTCCCCCATTGGATTAATTTGACCAGGAGAGCAAGTTCCAACATTTGGCGCCCATCGTGCTACGAAAACACCACCCGCGATGGCACCCAAGAGAACCACCTCGAAGGCTGATGAGGCTGCAAAGGCAGCACTGCTGGCCGAGAAAAAGGGCAAGGCCCTTGTCGACACCACCCCCCAAGAGCCCTGCGAAGACGACGCAAACAGCAAGAGGCAGCGCAACGAACAACCCACCACCGAAGGCAGCCTCCGCACCTGCAGCTCTGGAGGACAACCACAGCTTCCCCCAGGCTTCGCTCCACCAGAGGGCGCGGACGCCACTGAGGACGGCAAAGTCATCGGCGTTTCGGCCGAAGAGCAGCTATAGCTGCGCGCCTTGCGCATCAAGAACCGCAACCTCCAGAAGCAAAAAAGAGATCCTCGAGGCTAAGCGCCAACGTGCGTCTGCACAAGCCAAGGTGCGACAGATGATACGCGACGAAGAGCAGAAGGCGCAGGAGCTTGAACAAGAAATTGTGCTCATGCAGAGCGAAGGCCAATTCGGCCTGCAACACGACCCACCCCTCCAACAGTGTGCACAAATCGAAGACCCGTTCATCCCTCAGCGCGGACACGCCATCCCTCACACCACGGCATTCCAAGGCGTTAACTACCTTGACGAGCGAAGTCCCCTGGCACCTCATCTGCAAGTGACGCCATGGCCCGCCAACTTTAGGGCAGGGACCTATCCCAAGTACAACGGCAGCACTGACCCAGCACAGTACATCATGAGCTATCAAATCGCCGTTGCATCATCAGGAGGGGACGACGCCACGATGGCCAAGTCATTCATCATTGCCCTCGAAGGCCCAGCCCTCACCTGGTACACCAGGTTGCCCCCATTGTCCATCGACTCCTAGGGAAGTCTCCGGGACAAATTCTTGCTCAACTTCCAAGGGTACCGCCCAGACACCGACGCCTTGGCTGAACTCTCACTCTGCAAGCAGCTGGAACGAGAGACTCTGCGGGAGTATTACCGCAAGTTTCTGACCCTCAAATCACAACTGCCTTTGGTCGATGACCAGATCGCCATCCACTACGCCATCAGCGGCCTTCGGGCCGGCGTCCTTTATAGCCACTGCATCAGGGATCCGCCCAGGAACCTCCAGGAGCTGTATCAGCTGTTTGAAAAATACGCCAGATCCGAAGAGCTCCACCAGCGCAAAGTCGAGTCTCAAAGGAAACCCAAAGACCCTCCGCAATCCAGCCGCACATGGACAAGGCCCTCGCAGGCAGACTCCGGTCGGGACGGCCGCAATCAGCAGCAGGTGCACAACATCGCCAACCAGCACCCCGCTGGCGAGGCCCCTCGCCGCCAGGAGTATCCCCCCTAGGGCCGTGGAAACGGAACTCGCGGTCGGGGCCGGGGGCGTGCACAGCAGCCATGCAGATTTTACTGCCTGTTCCACGGCGAAGACTGCGCGCATCCTACAAGAGACTGCCCAGAGACGAAGGCCACCAGAGACAGGATGGCACGGGCGCAACTAGCCGACAACCCTAGAGTTGTCGCGCACACATATCAGCAACCCCCTCAGCCATACAACCACGGCCCCGCTCCGCTTCCACCGCACCATGCATACCAACACCACCAGGAGGTACAAATCATACCTCCCCCACCCCCACCTCCACACCATCAACAGCAAAACATCCACCACCCCAATCACCCCCAAGCCCCAAAGCAAGAGGACTTCGCCGATCAGCCGTATCGCGGAGTCATTCATATGATCACTGGGGGGTCTAGCGCCGACTTCGACACAAAGCGGCAGAAGAGGGACCATTACCGCAGCATCAACCACGTCGCCATCACCAGTCCGGTCGTGCAGACAAAGTGGTCCCACGTGCCATTGACCTTCGACGCCCGAGACGTCGATCTGCGCAGCGCCCCCCACATCGATGCCATGGTTATCAACTGCAGCGTGGCAGGCTGGGACTTGCACAAAGTCTTAGTCGACAATGGCAGCCAGGCGGATATCATTTTCCTTCATGCCTTCGATCGCATGGGCATAAGCCACAGCCTGCTCAAGCCATCGGACAACCCCCTGTACGGCTTCGGCGGCAAGGGCACCTTTCCCGTCGGCAAAATAGAGTTACCTCTCTCCTTCGGTGTAGCACCCAATGCCCGAAGTGAGCAAGTCATGTTCGACATCGTTGACATGGTGTACCCGTACAACGCCATAATGGGCCGAGGCTCCATCAACAAGTTTGAGGCAGTTATCCACGGACTGTACCTGTGCATGAAGATCCCAGGTCCGCAAGGTGCCATCACAGTCTACGGCAACCAACAGGTTGCGTGTAACATAGAAAGAGACTTCGTCCCCAGACAAAGAAACGTACACTGCCTCACGGCTCAGCGCGAGGTCCCCGGATCCGCCAGTTCAACCGCCAAAGAACATGAAAAAGCACAGCTGCAGAGCAGCGACGGGACCAAGGCTATCCCCCTCAACCGGGCAACGCCCAAGCAGACGGTTACCATCAGCGAAGACCTCACTTCGCATGACGAGGAAAGACTCCTCTGCTGTCTGTCCAAGAATAAAGACGTCTTCGCCTGGTCCGCTCTCGACCTGGTCGGAGTCAGTCGCTCCATCATCGAGCACAGCTTAGGAATCGACCCTTCAGTGAGGCTGAAGAAACAGCGGCTGCGCAAGATGTTCGATGAGAAGACAGAAGCCGCCAAGGCCGAGGTGCATCGCCTGCTCGAAGCCAAATTCATCGAGCCAATCGCCTACCCCACATGGCTCGCCAATGTAGTGATGGTGCAGAAAAAGAGCGGGAAATGGCGGATGTGCATCGATTTCACCAGTCTTAACAAGGCCTGCCCCAAGGACAACTTCCCGCTGCCTCGGATCGACAAAATCGTCGATAGTGCAGCCGGGTGCGAAGTCATGTCACTGAAAGGGAAATGTGCCCTTGGGCCATTTCTAAGTATTTTGGTGATTGAGTGCCAACACAAGTGCTTTTGTGTTGATCTATGCAAAGTGGTGGACAAAATGCAAATCATGTCAAAAGGTATGTTTCTAGACTTAGTACATTGTTTTATGGACTAATGTATTGTGTCTAAGTGCTGGAAACAGGAAAATTGAATTGGAAATGAGATGGCTCTGTTTAGCCAAAGTCAGCTCGGTCTGGGTGCACCGGACTGTCCGGTGGTGCACCGGACAGTGTCCGGTGCGCCAGACTGGCTCTGGCGAACTTGCTGCTCTCGGGAGTTCGACGGCGGTGTACGGCTATAAATCACCGGACTGTCCGGTGGTGCACCGAACTGTCCGGTGAGCCATTCACAGGCGAACTCGTCGCTCTCGGGAAACCATCAGCGGCGTACAACTATAATTCACCGGACTGTCCGGTGTGCACCGGACTGTCCGGTGAGCCAACGGTCAGCCGGGGCAATGGTCGGCCGAGGATTCCGCGGGTGACGCGTGGCCGAGCCAACGATCACATTGGAGCACCGGACAGTGTCCGGTGCGCCAACGGCTCTCAATCAGCAACGGTCGACTTCGCCAAACAAGGAAACAAATCCGCACCGGACAGTGTCCGGTGCGCCAGGCGACAGAAGGCAAGATCTGCCTTCCTGGAATGCTCTCAACGGCTCCTAGCTGCCTTGGGGCTATAAAAGGGACCCCTAGGCGCATGGAGGAGCACACCAAGCATACTAAAAGCATTCCTAAGCACCAAGACTTCGATTCCATGCATTTGTTTCTTTGTGATAGCATCTAGAGCTCTAGTTGAGTTGTGAACTCGTCGGGTTGTGTTGCGAGCTCTTGTTGCGACTTGTGTGCGTGTTGACATTCTGATTTTGTGTCTTGTGTGCGTTGCTCATCCCTCCCTTACTCCGTGCTTCTTTGTGAACTTCAAGTGTAAGGGCGAGAGACTCCAAGTTGTGGAGATTCCTCGCGAACGAGATATAGAAAAGCAAAGCAAAACACCGTGGTATTCAAGTGGGTCTTTGGACCGCTTGAGAGGGGTTGATTGTAACCCTCGTCTGTTGGGACGCCACAACGTGGAGTAGGCAAGCGTTGGTCTTGGCCGAACCACGGGATAAACCACTGTGCCATCTCTGTGATTGATCTCTTGTGGTTATTGTGTTTTGTTGAGACTCCTCTCTAGCCACTTGGCATTATTGTGCTAACGCCTAACCAAGTTTTGTGGCATTAAGTTTTCAAGTTTCACAGAATCACCTATTCACCCCCCCCCCCTCTAGGTGCTCTCAATTGGTATCAGAGTCGTTCTCTTCACGAAGGGACTAATCGCCCGAAGAGATGGATCCTAAGGGGAAGGGAATTGTGATCAATGATAAGGAGAAGGAGTCCTTCGTCAACGAGCCGAAGGATGACAAGCCTACCGACTCGGGCTCGGGCCATAAACGGAAAGATGGGAAGAAGAAGAAGACAAGGCGCATCAAGGAGATCGTCTACTACGACGACAGCGACGAGTCCACTTCTTCCCAAAAGGACGACTACGACTACGAGAAACGGAAAACGGTCAATTCGAACTTTTTTTTCGATTACTCTCGTATTCCGCAAAGTACAAATGCTCATTTGCTCTCCATTCCACTTGGCAAACCTCCTCACTTTGATGGAGAGGACTACGGATTTTGGAGTCACAAAATGCGTAGTCACCTGTTCTCTCTCCATCCGAGCATATGGGAGATAGTTGAGAGTGGAATGAAATTTGATAGTACTGATAGTCCCATGTTCATTAATGAGCAAATCCACAAAAATGCACAAGCAACTACTGTTCTTCTAGCTTCATTGTGCAGGGATGAATATAATAAGGTGAGCGGCTTGGACAGCGTCAAGCAGATCTGGGACACCCTCAAGATCTCTCATGAGGGGAACGACGTCACCATGCTCACCAAAATGGAGTTGGTGGAGGGCGAGCTTGGAAGATTCACAATGATAAGGGGAGAGGAGCCAACCCAAACATACAACCGGCTCAAGACCCTTATCAACAAAATAAGGAGCTACGGAAGCACGCGATGGACGGACCACGACGTCGTCCGCCTAATGCTAAGGTCCTTTACTGTACTTGATCCACATCTGGTGAACAATATTCGTGAAAATCCTAGGTACACCAAGATGTCGCCCGAAGAAGTTCTTGGGAAGTTCGTAAGCGGGCGAATGATGATCAAGGAGGCGAGATACGTGGATGACGCGTTGAATGGTCCAATCAATGAGCCTCAACCCGTTGCTCTCAAGGCAACGAGAAGCAAGGAGGCGCTACCTAGCAAGGTGGCGCAAGTTGAGGCGGCAGGGCTCAATGATGAAGAGATGACCCTCATCATCAAGCGCTTCAAGACGACGCTAAAGGGTCGCAAGGGACAGCCAAGCAAGACCAAGACAAAAGGGAAGCGCTCATGCTTCAAATGTGGTAAGATTGGTCATTTTATTGCTAACTGTCCCGATAATGATAGTGACCAGGAAAAAGGGAACAAAAGGGAAAAGAAGAAGAATTACAAAAAGGCCAAGGGCGAGGCACATCTCGGAAAGGAGTAGGATTCGGATTGCTCCTCCTCCGACTCCAACAATGAAGGACTCGCCGCCACCGCCTTCAACAAGTCATCCCTCTTCCCAAACGAGCATCACATGTGCCTCATGGCGAAGGAAAAGAAGGTATGCACTCGGAATACCACTTATACTTCTTCAAGTGATGAGGAGTCCAGTGATGACGATGAAATAGACTATTCTAGTTTATTTAAAGGTTTAGATAGAAATAAAATTGATAAAATCAATGAATTGATTGATGCTTTAAATGATAAGAATAAATTATTAGAAAAGCAAGAGGATCTTTTGTACGAAGAACATGATAAGTTTGTAGAGGCTCAAAAATCCCTTTCTTTAGAAATTAAAAGAAATGAAATGCTTTCTAGTGAACTATCTACTTGTCATGAAACCATTTCTACTTTAAAAGGTGTTAATGATAATTTAAATGCTAAACTAGAAATAGCAAGTAAATCTAACTCTTGTGTAGAACATGTTATGATTTGCAATAGGTGTAAAGATTTTGACATTGATGCTTGTAGTGAACACCTAGTTTCAATTTCCAAATTGAATGATGAATTGGCTAGTCTTAATGCCCAACTTAAGACTAGCAAAAGTGAATTCGATAAGTTAAAATTTGCAACGGATGCCTACACGATAGGTAGACACCCCTCAATTAAGGATGGACTTGGCTTCAAGAGGGAAGCCAAGAACTTGACAAGCCATAAGGCTCCTATCTCCGCCAAGGAGAAAGGGAAGGTCCCTATGGCTAGCAGTGCTAAAAAGAACCATGCTTTTATGTACCATGATAGGAGACAGTCTAGGAATAGGAGTTGTAATGCTTATGATGCTTTTGATTCTCATGCCATGTTTGCTTCTAGTTCTTCCTATATGCATGGTAGAGATATGTCTAGGAGAAATGTTATTTATCATGTGCCTAGAAAGAATATTGTTCATGCTCCTAGGAAAGTAATGAATGAACCTTCTACAATTTATTATGCTTGCAATGCTTCCTTTGCTATTTGTAGAAAGGATAAGAAGGTAATTGCTAGGAAGTTAGGGGCCAAATGTAAGGGAGACAAAACTTGCATTTGGGTCCATAAGACCATTGTCACTAACCTTGTAGGACCCAATAAGAGTTGGGTACCTAAGACCCAAGCCTAAATTTGCCTTGCAGGTTTATGCATCCGGGGGTACAAGCTGGATTATCAACAGCGGATGTACAAACCACATGACGGGGGAAAAGAGGATGTTCTCTTCCTACGTCAAGAACAAGGATCCCCAAGATTCAATAATATTCGGTGATGGGAACCAAGGCAAGGTAAAAGGGTTAGGTAAAATTGCTATTTCGTCCGAGCACTCTATTTCTAATGTGTTTTTAGTTGAGTCGCTTGGATATAATCTGTTATCCGTGAGTCAATTATGCAAAATGGGATATAATTGTTTATTCACAAATGTAGACGTGTCTGTCTTTAGAAGGCGTGATGGTTCACTAGCTTTTAAGGGTGTACTAGACGACAAACTTTATTTGGTTGATTTTGCAAAAGAAGAGGCCGGTCTAGATGCATGCTTAATTGCTAAGACTTGCATGGGCTGGCTGTGGCATCGCCGCTTGGCACATGTGGGGATGAAGAACCTTCACAAGCTTCTAAAGGGAGAACACGTGATAGGTCTAACTAACGTGCATTTCGAAAAAGATAGACCTTGTGCAGCTTGTCAGGCAGGGAAACAGGTGGGAAGCTCTCATCACACCAAAAATGTGATGACCACATCAAGACCCTTGGAGATGCTTCATATAGACCTCTTCGGACCCGTCGCCTATCTAAGCATAGGAGGAAGTAAGTATGGTCTTGTTATAGTTGATGATTTTTCCCGCTTCACTTGGGTATTCTTTTTGCAGGATAAATCTGAAACCCAAGGGACCCTCAAGCGCTTCCTCAGGAGAGCTCAAAATGAGTTTGAGCTCAAGGTGAAGAAGATAAGGAGCGACAACGGGTCCGAGTTCAAGAACCTTAAAGTGGAGGAGTTCCTTGAAGAGGAGGGGATCAAGCACGAGTTCTCCGCTCCCTACACACCACAGCAAAATGGTGTGGTTGAGAGGAAGAACAGGACACTCATCGATATGGCGAGAACTATGCTTGGAGAGTTCAAGACCCCTGAGCGCTTTTGGTCGGAAGCCGTGAACACGGCTTGCCACGCCATCAACCGGGTCTACCTTCATCGCCTCCTCAAGAAGACTTCGTATGAGCTGCTAACCGGTAACAAACCAAATGTTTCGTATTTTCGAGTTTTTGGGAGTAAATGCTACATTCTAGTGAAGAAGGGTAGGAATTCTAAATTTGCTCCCAAAGCTGTAGAAGGGTTTTTATTAGGTTATGACTCAAATACAAAGGCGTATAGGGTCTTCAGCAAATCATCGGGTTTGGTTGAAGTCTCTAGCGACGTTGTATTTGATGAGACTAATGGCTCTCCAAGAGAGCAAGTTGTTGATCTTGATGATGTAGATGAAGAAGACGTTCCAACGGCCGCAATGCGCACCATGGCGGTTGGCGATGTGCGACCACAGGAACAATTGGAGCAAGATCAACCTTCTTCCTCAACAATGGTGCATCCCCCAACTCAAGACGATGAACAGGTCCATCAAAGAGAAGCGTGTGATCAAGGGGGGGCACAAGATGATCATGTGATGGAGGAAAAAGCACAACCGGCACCTCCAACCCAAGTTCGAGCGACGATTCAAAGGAATCATCCCGTCGACCAAATATTGGGTGATATTAGCAAGGGAGTAACTACTCGTTCTAGATTAGTTAATTTTTGTGAGCATTACTCCTTTGTCTCTTCTATTGAGCCTTTCAGGGTAGAAGAGGCCTTGCTAGATCCGGACTGGGTGTTGGCCATGCAGGAGGAGCTCAACAACTTCAAGCGTAATGAAGTTTGGACACTGGTGCCTCATCCCAAGCAAAATGTTGTGGGAACCAAGTGGGTGTTCCGCAACAAACAGGACGAGCACGGGGTGGTGACGAGGAACAAGGCTCGACTTGTGGCAAAAGGTTATGCCCAAGTCGCAGGTTTGGACTTTGAGGAGACTTTTGCTCCTGTGGCTAGGCTAGAGTCTATTCGTATATTGCTAGCATATGCCGCTCACCATTCTTTCAGGTTGTTCCAAATGGATGTGAAGAGCGCTTTCCTCAACGGGCCAATCAAGGAGGAGGTGTACGTGGAGCAACCCCCTGGCTTCGAGGATGAACGGTACCCCGACCACGTGTGTAAGCTCTCTAAGGCGCTCTATGGACTTAAGCAAGCCCCAAGAGCATGGTATGAATGCCTTAGAGACTTTTTAATTGCTAATTCTTTCAAGGTTGGGAAGGCCGATCCGACTCTTTTCACTAAGACTTGCGATGGTGATCTTTTTGTGTGCCAAATTTATGTCGATGACATAATATTTGGTTCTACTAACCAAAAGTCTTGTGAAGAGTTTAGCAGGGTGATGACGTAGAAATTCGAGATGTCGATGATGGGCGAGTTGAACTACTTCCTTGGGTTCCAAGTGAAGCAACTCAAGGACGGCACTTTCAACTCTTTATGTCTCTACAAGTTAATATATGGATCAATTTCTTTTGGAATACCTCTCTTTATGTCTCTACAAGTGAATTTGACTTAGAGATAGGAAATTGAGTTTGATTTGCAAAAACAAACCAAGTGGCGGCAAAGAGTGATCCATATATGCCAAATTTGAATCAAAACTATATTGAGTTTTCATTTGCATTGATATTGCACTTGTTTTAGTTGCTTTATGTTGTGTTGGCATAAATCACCAAAAAGGGGGAGATTGAAAGGGAAATGTGCCCTTGGGCCATTTCTAAGTATTTTGGTGATTGAGTGCCAACACAAGTGCTTTTATGTTGATCTATGCAAAGTGGTGGACAAAATGCAAATCATGTCAAAAGGTATGTTTCTAGACTTAGTACATTGTTTTATGGACTAATGTATTGTGTCTAACTGCTGGAAACAGGAAAAATTGAATTAGAAATGAGATGGCTCTGTTTAGCCAAAGTCAGCTCGGTCTGGGTGCACCGGACAGTGTCCGGTGGTGCACCGGACAGTGTCCGGTGCGCCAGACTGGCTCTGGCGAACTTGCTGCTCTCGGGAGTTCGACGGTGGTGTACGGCTATAAATCACCGGACTGTCCGGTGGTGCACCGGACTGTCCGGTGAGCCGTTCACAGGCGAACTCGTCGCTCTCGAGAAACCATCAACGGCGTACGGCTATAATTCACCGGACTGTCCGGTGTGCACCGGACTGTCCGGTGAGCCAACGGTCAGCCGGGGCAACGGTTGGCCGAGGATTCCGCGCGTGACGCATGGCCGAGCCAACGGTCACATTGGAGCACCGGACTGTCCGGTGTGCATCGGATAGTGTCCGGTGCGCCAACGGCTCTCAATCAGCAACGGTCGACTTCGCCAAACAAGGAAACAAATCCGCACCGGACAGTGTCCGGTGGTGCACCGGACTGTCCGGTGCGCCAGGCGACAGAAGGCAAGATCTGCCTTCCTGGAATGCTCTCAACGGCTCCTAGCTGCCTTGGGGCTATAAAAGGGACCCCTAGGCGCATGGAGGAGCACACCAAGCATACTAAAAGCATTCCTAAGCACCAAGACTTCGATTCCACGCATTTGTTTCTTTGTGATAGCATCTAGAGCTCTAGTTGAGTTGTGAACTCGTCGGGTTGTGTTGCGAGCTCTTGTTGCGACTTGTGTGCGTGTTGACATTCTGATTTTGTGTCTTGTGTGCGTTGCTCATCCCTCCCTTACTCCGTGCTTATTTGTGAACTTCAAGTGTAAGGGCGAGAGACTCCAAGTTGTGGAGATTCCTCGCGAACGGGATATAGAAAAGCACAGCAAAACACCGTGGTATTCAAGTGGGTCTTTGGACCGCTTGAGAGGGGTTGATTGCAACCCTCGTCCGTTGGGACGCCACAACGTGGAGTAGGCAAGCGTTGGTCTTGGCCGAACCACGGGATAAACCACTGTGCCATCTCTGTGATTGATCTCTTGTGGTTATTGTGTTTTGTTGAGACTCCTCTCTAGCCACTTGGCATTATTGTGCTAATGCCTAACCAAGTTTTGTGGCATTAAGTTTTCAAGTTTCACAGGATCACCTATTCACCCCCCTCTAGGTGCTCTCAGTCACTCCTTGATTGCTTCTCCGGCTACCACCAAATGCACATGAAGGAGGGGGACAAGGCAAGCACTAGCTTCATAACACCCTTCGGCACGTATTGCTTCATCAGAATGCCGGAGGGACTTAAGAACGCCGGGTCCACTTTCTCCCGACTCACCAAAACGGTGCTCGAGAGCCAAGTCGGCCGAAATATATTCACATATGTGAACGACATCGTCGTCGCCAGCAGAAGCAAGGAAGTCCACCTGGCCGACCTTGCTGAAACGTTTGCAAACATGCGAGACGCACGACTTCGCCTGAACCCCGAAAAGTGCGTCTTCGGCGTTCGCCCGGGGAAAATCTTGGGCTACCTAGTGTCACACCGCGGAATTGAGGCCAATCCAACCAAGATCCAGGCCATCATCAATATGACGCCCCCGTAGTCAGCCAGAGAAGTACAACGACTGATAGGCAGGTTGGCCGCCCTCAACAGATTCATCTCCAAGTCCGCGGAGCGAAGCCTCCCTTTCCTCAAAACACTCCGCGACACAAAAGACTTCGCATGGGGACCAGAGCAGGCGGCGGCCTTCGCTTCATTAAAGCAGTACCTGTTGGAATTGGCAATCCTTACAAGCCCCAACCCCTCGCTACCCCTGTTGCTCTACGTCGCGGCTTTGCCACACGCGGTCAGCGCAGCACTGGTTCAAGAATAGACCAGAGAGGGCACGATCAGGCAATGTCTAGTTTATTACGTCTCTGAAGTGCTCACAACATCAAAATGTAATATGACAGAACTGGAAAAGATCGCCTATGCAGTCGTGATGGCCTCACGCAAATTGCGCCATTATTTTGAGGCATTCAAGGTCCGGGTCACCTCAGATAGAGGACTCGGCGAACTGTTTAGAAACCCGGAGGCATCAGTACGGATTGCCAAATGGGCAGCCAAACTCTTCGGCTACCACATCACATTCGAACCCAGGACAGCCATCAAATCACAAGTCCTGGCAGACTTCGTCGTCGACTGGACTGGGCCAATAACACAGCCGGACCCGTCCACAGAAAAAGTGTGGACAATCCATTGCGACGGCGCATGGTGCCATGCGGGGGCAGGCGCCGCTGCGGTCATTACCTCTCCCACCTGGATCAAGCACAGATACGCAGCGCGCCTCAGCTTTGCTTTGGAGTCTGATAGGTGCACCAACAACATAGCAGAATACGAGGCTGTCATCCTCGGCCTTCACAAGCTAAGGGCACTCGGTGTCACCACCTGCATCATCAGAACGGACTCCAAGGTAGTCGCCGGCCAGGTCGAAAAAGACTATGCAGCGAAGGACCCCGCACTCATGCAGTACCTCGCGGCCATCCGCAGCCTCAAAAGACAATTCAAGGGTTTTACGTTGCAGCATGTGGACCGAGCCAAGAATGAGGAGGCCGACGCATTGGCCAAGGCAGCCGCCTGGGGCGAGGCCCTACCCTCCAACGTGTTCTACCACATCATCGGCACGCCAGCCGTCCGCAGCCTAGAGGGGCTCCAAATAACCAATGACAGCGAGGGCCACCGCATAGTCAACCTCATCATGACCGAAGACTGGCGGGCACCAATAACCCTATTCCTGCAGGGGTACTATCATCCAACCGACATCAATGAGGCCAAGCGCCTCAAACATCGCAGCCGGGACTTCGCGCTGGTCGAAGGCCAACTTTACAAGAAGGGGGTCAGTCAACCGATGCTTAAGTGTGTCACCGAGACCAAAGGCGTCCAAATTCTGCGCGAAGTCCACAGCGGGACTTGCGGATCTCACGCAGGGCCTAGGGCCCTAGCTGCAAAGGTGATTCGTCAAGGCTTCTACTGGCCCGCCATGATTTGCGCCGCAAATCGGGTCACAAGATCCTGCGAAGCCTGCCAGAAATTTTCTCCACGCTCAGGAACCCTTCGCAATTCACGAAGCTAATCGCCCACACATGGCCTCTTCAGCGCTGGGGCCTGGACATTGTTGGGCCCCTGTCCACGGCTCAGGGAAACCTCAAGTTCACCTTTGTCGCCGTTGAGTATTTTACCAAATGGATTGAGGCGAGGGCTGTATCCATGATAACATCGAAGACTGCCCAGAAATTCTTCTAGCAAAATATTGTTTGCCGCTTCGGAGTCCCGTCCGAACTCACAGTCGACAATGGCAAGCAATTTGACAGCCAAGACTTCAAAGATTTCTGCTTCTCCATCGGCACCAAGCTTGCCTTCGCCTCAGTATACCACCCGCAAACCAACGGAGCCGTGGAACGCGCCAACGGTAAAATTTTCACAGCCATCAAGAAAATGCTCCTCGACGACAAAAAAGGCAAGTGGCCAGACCTGTTACCTGAAGTGGTCTGGGCGCTGAACACGACTGAGTGCAGGGCGACTGGGTTCACCCCTTTTCGCCTTCTATACGGATCGGAGGCTATGACTCCGCAAGAAATAAAACATGGGTCACCGCGGACAGTCGCGTCGGCCGTCCCCGACGTAGACGAGCCTACTTCGAAGGACCTCATTGACGGAGACCACGTCTTCGCCCTACAGGCTCTAAACAAATACCAAGCTCAAACAAAAGCATGGCGCGACCACACGGTCATCCCGAGGGAATTCAGCGAAGGAGACCTCGTACTCGTCCGGGCAGCTCGGACAGAGTCCCGAGGCAAGTTGGAGCCAAAGTGGGAGGGCCCCTTCATCGTCAAGATGAAGGCGTCCCCCAGCGCGTATAGGCTCACAACGCCATCCGGCGAAGACTTAGAACATTCTTGGAACATTGATAATCTTCGCAAATTTTTTGTTTAACTCCTCAGGGCTACTTCGCCCTTGTAATCCGCAAAACAGTTCTATACCGGCCCGCACTCTTTTCCTCCCGGGGGTGAGGTTTTTAACGAGGCGGAGCCATGTAATATACACGCGAAAAATCCCCTGCAAAAATTACGTCGAAAAAGACCGCATCAACGGTCTTCGGCATTCGACCAACACAAAAGTCACCGCGAAGGGCAGCGCTGGCTACCTTCGCGTGCGACAGTCCGCGCAAAAGTCACCTAAGGGTGCAGCCGGACTAGCACAACAAGTGCGAAAAATCGAAGACTATCCGTGCAAAAGTCGCCTAAGGGTGCAGCCAGACTAGCACAACAAGTGCGAAAAATCGAAGACTATCCGTGCAAAAGTCGCCTAAGGGTGCAGCCGGACTAGCACAACAAGTGCGAAAAGTCGAAGTCTTCTTCAAAAGACTCCATGCAAAAGTCGCCTAAGGGTGCAGCCGGACTAGCACAACAAGTGCGCAAAATCGAAGTCTTCTTCAGAAGACCATCCGTTCAAAAGTCGCCCAAGGATGCGACCGGACTAGCACAACGAGTGCAAAAAATTCGAAGGCGCGGTACATCAGCGCAAAAGCCTACAGGCGCAGCCAGACCAACATAATAAACGTGCTAGACCAAGTGCGCAACGCCCCATGAACATAGCCAAATGCGCGAAGGCCCACAGCCTCATCATACAAACCATAGTTACACGCGTACAGCGAGGGCATCACACCTTACATTGGCTCAACCTTCAGAATAATTCCCATCTCCCTATTGTTAAAAAGCATTATCCTCAGCTCCTCGCCCTCAAAAAGACTTCGCAACTCCCCCTCACCTATACTCGCTCCAACCGGCAAGGATAACAATTCCTAACTGCCAGCCCTGCCCACACGAAGCAGTCCACCATCCAATTCACTCACTCTACGCTTCGCCACCGCCCTTCGCCGCCTACGCCCAACACTCGGACCAGGCAAAACTTCGGCATCCGTAACACGCGGAGTAGCCTCCGCCTCAGCCACATCAAAGGCTGCAAAATAATCCAAGCCCTCATCCGAAGACTCTTCCGTCCATACAACCAAACTCCCAGAGTCATCAAACTCAGAAAACTTAGACGTAGACTCATCCGATTCATTTCCAGCGACCACGGTCGAAGCCGCCACAAAATTAGCAGTAGCGGTTGCATGCGCAGGCCCAAAATCCTGAACATGCGCAGCAACCAAGGTTCAGTAACATAGACAAAATTCCCTAACTACCCCACACCCATTAAGCCACCTGCGAAGACCCAGCCGCCGCCACGGGATCTTCCGTTGCTGGCTCCGTCGCTGCCTTCGGGGGATCCTCCGCCATCGGCACGGTGGCTGGCGGCGAGCCTCCACCAGGCACAGTAGACGCAGGGGCAGCATGGGAACCTTCACCGGTCTCCGGGAGCGGCGCCGGGTCAACCTCAGTCTCGGCCACCACCGGGTTGACCTCTGCTTCGGGCAGCGCGCTGTTCAAATGTCCAAAGTCCTCCACGTCCTCAGCACGCGCCATCTACAACACAGCACACCGATTCAGCACACCCGCGTATACCCACATTCAACAACACAAAACAAAACACAAAGTTTACCTGATCCCTCGCCCGGTCAGCCTGTTCCCTAACCGCCTCCCGACCGTGGGGGCCCCACATCCGGTCGAAGAGGGCCCCAGCGGCGTCCTTCACCACAGGGTCTTCGACCTTAAAAATCTCGCGCCCGAAGTCTTCATCGGATCGGTCGAAGCCCTCATAGTGACTGCACCCCTCGCGGGACAGCGCATTCACGGCCCCCTCGCAGGTGACGAGGGAGGCAAAGGACATGAAGCCCTCCACGATGGTCGGGAGCGCTAACAATTCCTCTTGCAGCCACTCGAGGAAGCGAAGGCCCGCCTCTCGGTCGGGCACCTCGAAGTCAGCAGTCCGCGCACCCAGCTCGTGGTATGAGTCCACGAGCTGTTTGCACGTCCTCTCAACTTCCACGCGAGTAGAGGCCTCGGCCCTCTCCATGCGGGCCTGCAGAGCGTTGAACCGCGCCTCCCATTACTCGGCGCGCTGGCTGGCGAGACTCTCTTCCGCCCTCACCAACTTGGCCTCCGCCTGCGCCGTCTGCGCCTTGGTGATAGCCTGGTTGGCCTCCTTCCTTTCCTCCACCAGCTGGCGCCGGAGGTCCGTCCTCTCGCCCTCCAGGGCGGCCACCTTCTCCGCCAGCCTGCGGCTCTTGCTCTCCGCAGCCGATTTCTCCCGGACGGCGTCCGCATGCTGCGCTCGAAGTCTCTCGACTTCGGCAGCCACGTCCGCCGTAAGGGCGCCCGACGCCACGCGATCGGCGAAGTCGGCTGCCTAACAGACACGCATGAGACCACAATCACCATGAAAGCGGCACACAATGAAGTCTACCTCGACTCACTTGATTCAGCTGCTGCGTCAGCTGCAGCGACGCCTCCCGCAGCCGGCGGGACACAGTGCTTGCTTCGTCCTTGATGGCAGTAGCCACCGAGACCTCGCCGCTAGCGCTGAAAGCGCCACCCTTCACCCCAAAAACCGCGGTAGCCGCCGTGGCCGCCACCGCAGGCGAGACGGCAACAAGTTGCCCTTCGCCCGACCCTGCAACGTAACATCGGTCAAAAAAAACTTACCAACGAGATAGTCGTCCACGCTAATATTTGTGCCGAAGTCGGCAACGCGTTTCCCCGGCTAAGGCTGCTCCCGGACCTTCGCAGCTCCTTCCGGGGCGGACTTGGTCCCGCCAGCGCCGGCCGCCTTCGCTCTCTCCGGCAACTTGCTAGACTCAGGCGCGGCCGGCCTCGCAGGCAGCGAAGGCTGGCTCCCGCCGGGGATGACAGCCTTCGCACTCCCTCGCGCTCTCTTCGTCCTAGCCTCAGGGAGCCTGACGATCGCCCGGCGCTTCTGCGCAGCATCCTAGCGATCCTTGTTCATCACTGCCGACACAACAGCAGCAATATTCCGTCCATAAGGAAACACTCTCAAGTCACGAGCCATGCGAGATGTAAAAAAGTCTTCGCCAGCCGCGCGGGGGATAGGAACATTCTTGGGCCATCGACCCCTGGTAACCTTCAGCATTCACGCCGAAGACTCCCGGAGCTCGGGTGAAGACATCCTTCCCCCGGGGGCCGTGCATGTCCTCATCAACTCCATAGCAAAACTATCAGAGACCCCCAGTTCTCCCACCACAGTACCTAGCTTCCTCTTCTTAGTGGATGGAGCGGCCTCCGGTGCGGGGTCGTCTTCGATCACTGCCGCTGGTTTTTTCCCCGGTGGTCGGCAATGTCTACTCCAGGATAACCACTATAAGGCAAACCATTCAATTCAAAAACCCTGTTCAGGCGGTCGTTGGATCCACGTATGTCCCAGCTCCGCTGGGCCTCCATCCTCGGCACGTAGCGACCAACAATTCGCACCGCCCCATCCTCCGCCTCACGCACAATCGCGGCAGGATCATGCCCTCGCACATCCAAAGCAAAAAGCGGACTTCGCACTTTCCACCCACCCAGCGAGGGCATCTCGCGAGGGCATACTTCGTCCAGCGTCCATCCGTGCGCCAGGGGCCACACCCCATACCCTATGAATTCCTCAACCAGATCACGCCCGCTACTCCTATGGGCAGCGATCCGAAGGGCCCTTTCACTCTCATCACCCTCCGTCACTTCAAATGGTGGGTACGCCTCATAATAATGAGAACACATGATGGCAGCAGGGAGCCTAGGGTGATCTTCAACTTTAGCATCCGAAACATAGAACCAGTAGTCCCACCAGTTGCCCCACTTATTTCGGGCACAAGGGACTAGCTCCACAACCTCCATCGAAGTCTTCTCGGACTTCGGCGTGAAAGTGCACGATCCGAATTGTGCAATCTTATGTCCAATTCTTCTCTTCTGCCAGTGTAGACAGTAGTACTTGGCGAAGACTTCCACCAAGGGCTGACCACCATACGACGTTGTTGCCCAGACATACTTCGCTAATGCCACCACGGCGTTTGGTGTCAGCTGATGAACCTGGACCCCGAACTTCTGCAGAACCTCCGACATGAAACGATGCGCAGGCAGACGAAGGCCGGAAATGAAAAATGCCTCAAACACAACCAATTCACCCTCGGGTTCGGGAATCTCCTCTGTCCCCGGCACACGTCCGACCCCGCCGCCAAAATACCCCAACCGTTGCATATCTTGCATGCGGCCCGACGATATCCGCGAAACACCAAATTCCACTGTATCACCCGGTCGCAATTCCACCGCCACACCGCCCGAGAGATCCTCAGAAGGCGTCTCGACCGTCGGCGTGGTCACAGCAGACGAGGAGGAAGACGGCATGACTACATACCGTCGACGGTGGCGCGCGGTCTGCTTCACGCGGGCCAGTTCTCTGGCGAACAGGAGCAATGAGGGCAGGCGAGCAGTTTGAAAAAGGGAGGTTAGGGTTTTAGCGGCGCGCAGAAAGGTAAATTTCAATCCGCGTCGCCCCACCCCCTTTTTATACACAGGGCACGACGCTTCGGAAAACCCACAATCCAACAGTGCGGTGTCAATCAACGGTCATGTCAAAAACCCCCGCGGAAGCACTTCGAGCGAGGGCAGCGTCTCCACCATCTAGCGACGCCTTCGGCACCAGATGACTTAGTCGAACTGGTCCCTCAGAGGGCAAATGTTGGGGCGAAGGCAAAGACGCCACCCTTCGCTCGATGCCTTCGCCGGACTCACTGCAACAACGGAGACAAGACGACTGGCAGACTCTACCCTTCGTCCCACGCATCGGAAGACGAAGGCCTACGGCGAAGTCGTCCCATCCCACGACCTCGTCCAACATGGAGGCCCACATGTGATCCGGCCCACTATAGCAGGCCCTGCGTGGCCGCTGCGCATTACGGGCCTAATTTGTAAAGGCTTCCCTGTAATTACAGTCTGTAACCCTGCTTTATGGGAATATTCCAGGGATAACCTGGGCGCCTGAGGGCACATGTGTCCTTAACCCGAGACGCTGGGCACTCAGGCACCTATAAATGCCCCCGTACAGCGCCCTTGAGAGGCCGGATTAAACAGAGCTATTGCCATCTCGAGTTGAAACCCCGCTTACACTGTTTTTGCTCCCCCGTTGGATTAACTTGCCCAGGAGAGCAAGTTCCAACAACTCATCTCTTGTCTTTCCAAAAATAAGGACGTCTTCGCCTGGTCCGCCCTCGACCTGGTCGGAGTCAGTCGCACCATTATTGAGCACAGCTTGGGCATCGACCCTTCGGTGAGGCCGAAGAAGCAGAGGCTGCGCAAAATGTCAGATGAGAATACAGAAGCCGCCAAGGCCGAGGTACACCGCCTGCTTGAGGCCAATTTCATCGAACCAATCGCCTACCCTACGTGGCTTGCCAACGTAGTCATGGTGCAAAATAAGAGCGACAAGTGGCGGATGTGCATTGATTTCACCAGCCTCAACAAGGCCGACCCCAAGGACAATTTCCCCCTACCTCGGATCGACAAGATCGTCGATAGCGCGGCCGGGTGCGAAGTCATGTCACTCCTTGACTGCTTCTCCGGCTATCACCAGATATATATGAAGGAGGAAGACAAGGCCAGCACTAGTTTCATAACACCCTTCGGCATGTACTGCTTCATCAGAATGCCAAAGGGACTAAAGAACGCTGGGTCCACGTTCTCTCGCCTCACCAAGACAGTGCTCGAGATCCAAGTCGGCAGAAACATATTTACGTATGTGGACGACATCGTCGTCGCCAGCAAAAGCAAAGAGGACCACCTAGCTGACCTCGCAGAAACATTCGCGAACATGCGGGACGCACGACTTCGCCTAAACCCTGAAAAGTGTGTCTTCGGCGTTCGCTAGGGGAAGATACTGGGCTACCTGGTGTTGCACCGCGGGATCGAAGCCAACCCGAGCAAGATCCAGGCTATCATCAACATGACGCCCCCGCAGTCAGTCAGAGACGTCCAACGACTGATAGGCAAATGCAACATGACGGAACTAGAAAAAATTGCCTACGCAGTCGTTATGACTTCGCGCAAGTTGCGCCATTATTTTGAAGCGTTCAAGGTGCGGGTCACCTCGGACAGGGGACTCGGCGAATTATTCAGAAATCCGAAGGCATCTGTCCGGATCGCCAAATGGGCAGCCGAGCTTTCCGGCTACCATATCACCTTCGAGCCCAGGACAGCCATCAAGTCACAAGTCCTAGCAGACTTCATCGTCGACTAGACCGGGCCAATAACGCAGCTGGAGACGTCTGCAGAAAAGGTGTGGACCATCCACTGCGACGGCGCATGGTGCCATGCGGGGGCAGGCGCAGCGGCAGTCATTACTTCACCCACAGGGGTCAAGCACAGATATGCAGCATGTCTCAGTTTTGCTTTGGAGTCCGACAGATGCACCAACAACGTAGCAGAGTACAAAGCTGTCATCCTCGGCCTTCGCAAGCTACGGGCACTTGGTGTCACCACCTGCATAATCAGAACAGACTCCAAAGTAGTTGTCGGCCAAGTCGAGAAAGATTATGCACCAAAAGACCCCACACTTATGCAGTACCTCGCGGCTGTCCGCAGTCTCAAGAGACAGTTCAAAGGCTTCACCTTGCAGCACGTGGACCGAGCCAAGAACGAGGAGGACGACGCATTGGCCAAGGCAGCTGCCAGAGGCAAGGCCCTGCCCTCCGACGTATTCTACCATGTCATCGGCACGCCAGCCGTTCGCAGCCCAGAGGGCCTCCAAGTAACCAACGACACCGAGGGCCACCGCATAGTCAACCTCATCATGACCGAAGACTGGCGGGCACCAATAACCATGTTCCTGCAGGGATATTACCATCTAAGCAATACCAACGAGGCCAAGCGCCTCAAACACCGAAGTCGGGACTTCACTCTCATTGAGGGACAGCTTTACAAGAAGGGAGTCAGTCAACCCATGCTTAAATGCGTCACCGAGACCGAAGGCATCTAGATCCTGCGCGAAGTCCACAGCGGAACTTGCGGCTCTCACGCGGGGCCTAGGGCCCTAGCTGCCAAGGTGATCCGTCAAGGCTTCTATTGGCCTGCTATGATCTGCGCCGCGAATCGGGTCACAAGGTCGTGCGAAGCCTGCCAAAAGTTTTCTCCACGCTCGGGAAGCCCTTCGCAGTTCACAAAGCAAATCGCCCACACGTGGCCCCTTCAGTGCTGGGGCCTGGACATTGTCGGGCCACTACCCACGGCCCAAGGGAACCTCAAGTTTACCTTCGTCGCCGTCGAGTATTTCACCAAGTGGATCGAGGCAAGAGCAGTATCAACGATAACATCAAAGACTGCCCAGAAATTCTTCTGGCAAAACATTGTTTGTCGATTCGGAGTCCCGTTCGAGCTCACAGTTGACAATGGCAAACAATTTGACAGCCAAGACTTCAGGGACTTCTGCTTCTCCATTGGCACCAAGCTTGCCTTCGCCTCAGTATATCACCCACAATCCAACAGCGTCGTGGAGCGCGCCAACGGCAAAATTTTCACGACGATCAAGAAAATGCTTTTCGACGACAAGAAGGGTAAATGGGCCGACCTGCTACCTGAAGCAGTCTGGGCGCTGAACACGACCGAGTGTCGGGCGACCGGATTTACTCCTTTTCGCCTGCTATACGGCTCGGAGGCCATGACCCCGCAGGAAATCAAGCATGGGTCCCCAAGGACAAGCGCTTCAGCCTCACCCGACGTAGACGAGCTGACCTCCAAAGATCTCATCGATGGAGACCGCGTCTTCGCCCTGCAGGCCCTCAATAAATATCAAGCCCAAATAAAGACCTGGCGCGACCACGCAGTTGTCCCGAGAGAATTCAATGAAGGGGACCTCGTACTCGTCCGAACAACCCGGACAGAGTCACGAGGTAAGCTGGAGCTGAAGTGGGAAGGACCATTCATCATCAAGTCGAAGTCGTCTCCCAGCGCATACAGGCTAACAACGCAATCTGGCGAAGACCTGGAGCATTCCTGGAACATAGATAATCTCCACAAATTTTTTGTTTGACCCCTCAGGGCCATCACGCCCTTGTAATTAACCAAACATTATCATTCTGGCCCGTACTCTTTTCCTCCTGGGGGGTGAGGTTTTTAATGAGGCGGAGCCATGCAATATACCCACGAAAATCCCCCGCAAAAATTAAGACACGTCAAAAAAGACCACATCGACGGTCTTCGGCATTCGACCACACCAAAGTCACCGCGAGGGGCAACGCTTACTACCCTCGCTTGCGACTGTCACACCCGGTTTTTAGAAGGTAAACCGAATGCGAACCATGTACGTGCCAGGATCAGTTATTCACGTACACAGCAGTTACATAACATGGACATCATCACACAGTGCTCAAATAGTATTAAAAGGGGAAATAATAGTCGATTACATCATACGTCTGAGACGTCCATATAGTTCTTACAATAAATCAAAGTGCGAAAAAGAAACGTAGATAACGCGGCCTTCACAGGCAGCCGACTGGGGGTTGCCGCTAACCCACACCTAGAACTCATCGTAGTCTTGGAACTCCTGGAAGTCTCCTTCCACAGCTTCATCTTCTCCTGAGCAGTGGTTGCAATGCTGACAACCTGGGGGGGGATTGGTGTGTAGAGCAAGGGTGAGTATACATCAACATACTCAGCAAGCATCCCGTTTGGCTGTAGTGGACTAGCTTTATGTGGGGATAAGTCAAGCAGTTGTTTTTAGTTGGTCAGGTTATTACTTACTAGTAGAGAGCCAGGTTTTAACATTAACCCAAGTTATTAGCCCAATGTATCCTTTCCAAACGGAAAGAATACCACTTACCATTACCATAATCATAATCAGAATCATCAATCTCATTGCCACCTGTACCAAAATGTCTCTGATCAAGTATCACTAATCTCTGGAGCTCCCTTGGCCGCTCATAACCGCGAGCACGGCTGATATATCAGTTTCATAACACTCTGCAGAGGTTGCGCACTTTACCCACAAGCCGTGATTCCCTCTTGCCTCGGGCCGATCAAACCCTTAAACACTACCAAGGTGAATAGGCAGGGTCTCACTACGTAGCCTTTACAAAGATTCCCCGGGGCTGTAGCCACCCGTTAGGTTTCCTAAATGTACCGCACTCCTCCCCAAGGGACAAATCAACCTTGGCAGAGCGAGCCGCATACACCGAGCCCCATTGACGGCACAACGGCTAAGCGAACTACACCCCGGTTCCTCTAATTATTCAGCTAAGGGCGTCCCATTCCACCCTCATGGTTGCACTGTTTTCCCGGGCGGTCATCCATTGAACAGGTCCTTACGGAGAGGCACTCGAGAAACCGCTCGAGTCCCCTTGAAGGTCACAAATATAATCATAAATAAGAAGGGAAAACAGCGTATCATAGATAACCACATCATGTTCATTGATTAGAGTTGAGCAATAGCATCAGACTAAGCAGTAATAATCCGACCCAAATAGGTAAACAAGGACATGAATAACAAAAGCTAGTCAATCCTTAGGTATAAATGTGTAATGCGGGAGGTGAATTAAAGAATGAATAGGACAGAAATAGGTCAAAGGACACTTGCCTCCACCAACCGACTGCTGCTCAGGGGCTTCTCCTGCGAATTCCTCGGGCTCTTCGACCGGATCGTTCTCTATGCGAGCGCAAACATACATACATCCACATATTTAATACAAAAGAACAGTACACCATACAAGGGAACAAGTAAAGCGAATATGCATCAAGTATGACATTCGATATCGCATTCATTAAGGTTAGAAAGAAACCGGAAAGGTCTCGCAGGGGGTTAAAGTTTATGCACTAATGATTAGTTACAACTGGTTCTTAGCAAAAGAATTCTGTTATATACACTAATGGAAACCTAGTCATTTTAAGTTGATCAACATTGCACTAGGTAAACAATTAACTAAATGAATCAACTAGCGCAACGAAATTCTAAATTAAGCTTCCTATTTCAATAACATGAACAATGATTAGTGTCGGCGTTTCAGGACCGGGGGGTCCCCGAGCCGACGAGTGAGTGTGCCGCGTGCCCCAGCCCAGATGGGTCGAGCGCGTGGGCGAGCGCGAAGGGGGGAGAGAGCGAGAGCGAGGTGGCCGGAGCCGGGTCGTGAGGGAGTCGGAGATCCCGCGGCCTTCGTGTTCGTCCCGCGCCCAGGTCGGGTGCGCTTGCAGTAGGGGGTTACAAGCGTCCGCGCGGGTGAGGGGAGCGGGTGGCCCCGAGAGAGCGCCTGCCCCTGCCCTTCGTTCCCGCGAGGCCAACCTTTTCTAAGAAGGCCCTGGTCCTTCCTTTTATAGGCGTAAGGAGAGGATCCAGGTGTACAAATGGGGGTGTAGCAAGGTGCTACGTGTCTAGCGGGGGAGAGCTAGTGCCCTAAGTACATGCCAAGGTGGCAGCCGGAGAGATCTTGGCGCCCGGCTAGTGTGGCGTCGTGGCTGTCGGAGAAGCGATGGAGCTTGGCGGAGGGACAGCTGTCGGAGTGGTTGGGCCCTTGCGGACGTCCCCCTGCTTTCGTAAGAGAGCTGAGAGCCGCCGTCGTCATGGGTCCAGCTGTAACACCCCTGGTGTTACTATAACTAAAACTTGAGCATGGCATCATGAGCATGGGCATGGCATATGTTTGACACACACCTAGAGTCCATTCACTAGTCAAAAATTTCAAACAAGTTGTATTGTTTTACTGTTTTACAAATAGGACCCTGGTTTAAGGACTCAACCCTAAATAGTGGTTAAAAGGGTAAAACTTAACCCAAGTTGAGAAAACCTAAAGGCTTTAGGGTAAAAGTCATAAAATGACCCCAACAATAAAGTTGAATCACATTTATACCCCTGGGATATCAAAGATCTCAAATAGAACCCTGGAAAACCCAAAGTCCAAACCCTAGGGACCTATGTGCAAAATTGATGCACAATTGAACTAAAGTGTAAAAACTAGTATGTTTTAAACCATAAAGTCATTTGGTCCACATTTGAGGAGATTTACAAGCAAAACCCTTGGTTTTGGACTTATTTGCAAAATGGACCCTATTGAGTTCTAAACTAAGTCTGAAAATTTCAAAGTTTTGGCCCAACTTTGGGGCTTTGTAACTTTCAAAGCATAGGGTTTTTGCCCTAGATCACCACATCAAAGATGAAGACCAATAATAGGAGAACAACTTTGCTAAAGGATGCAAGCATAGTTGTTATGAGAAATTTGCAGAAAAACCCAGTCCAAAACTGGCTGTCAGACTGTTTGAAGCTGAATTTCAGAGTTGCAGTGCTATGGGGTGAACTTTGAGCTCGATTTTGATTTGGATCCTGTGTTCAAATGTGTTCGAGTCCTATAGTTTGATTGTAGCTGGTTTGTAGCTCTAAAACTTTACTACAGAGAGTTGGCTTAGCTGTCACACAAAAATTTAAGAAAAATGGACTCTAAGTTGGTCTGTCAGTCGCTCTGATGGGTCTTCACCATGGTACAGTGACCGAGCTGATAAGATCGCCAACACTGCTTGCTCGCCGCCGGTGGCCTGCCACCGTTGATCATTGGTCACCGGGATTCGTGCGCCGTGATCCTCAGATAAGCACAGCCCAGTAGGAATCCTCGCCGCCGGTGAGCTGGAAGCCACCCGGTCAGCCGTGGTACTCCTCCCCTTGCTCACCGCCCGTGGTTAAAGGGGCTCGTCGCCGTTGAGCCGTCTCTGGGTCCGCCGCGTGTCCAAACCTCGCCACTCCATCGCCGTGACTCACCAATTGCATGCCCGGCGATCACCGGAGCTACTGCCACGGTGAAAGCCACTTTTCCCCGTACTGAGCTCGTCTACCTCTCCGACCGCCGCGCGTCAGCGCTGCAATTCCCGGCCACCGCTGTTGCGCTTTATAAATTGATGGCACCGTGGGCTCCGTATGGTAGTTAAGCATCTAGCCACCAAGTATTGCCTCCAGTTGATCACCGACGAGCTAGAATTTTGAGTTTCCCCCAAATCCATTTTCCGCCGCCGTAGGATCGAGTTCACCGTCGCCAGCCCAACTACGGTCAGTATCCGCCCGTAGCTTCCTCGTTTGAGCATACTCATACCTCCGTGATGCTTACTGAACCAAGGAATCGAACTAGACCGGCGCCTATCGCCGGGAACACGCTCATGTCGCCGTTGTGCTTACGGCCACCGTGACCGGAGCTCCCTAGCCCACCATTAGTGCGATTGAGTTAGGGGAAATGGTCTGGCTAACCCCAATTTCGTGTCCACCGCTCAGAGAGCTCAGCCGTTGCCCCGATCAGCCGGTCTGCCGCTCGCCGGAGCGCGGCCGTGCTCGAACGACGTCGGGGACTGCGAGTTGTGAATTGACAGAAACCCGAGGACTTTTTCGTGAACTGTCAGCGACTCTGTGAAATAGTAAAAGAACTCATTTCCAGTTAACTAAAAACCCGAGGGCCTCTGCGCAAAGTCTACCCCGCGGGCGCGGGCGCACTCCCGTTTTCTCTGTAGGCTGGGCCGTATGGGCTACTTCTGGCCCAGTACTATTCATTCCTTTCTTCTTTTCTTTTTATTCCAGAGCCAAAACAATTTTAGAAAATTGTAGAAAAATGATAAAATTGTGAAACCAATTTTCCTAGATTCCTTATTTTCCCTAGAATTTAATAAAAATAGTTTCATAATTTTTAGTTTAAACAAAGAATTTTAGGGCATTTAAAATAGCCTAAACTATTGATTCTGGATTTTTAGAGAATAAATAATAAGTCCAAAATTTCCCAAACTTTTTAGGTGAGCTTATCCCATTATTTAGAAGCCATGGGTAGAGTTTGGTTTGATTTGGGCCTTGTTTGATCACTAAACCCAAAACCACCCTCCCCCTGCTCCATGAACTCCTTTACTGACTCCGGAAACCCTAGGTTCTCGGAGTACCGTGAAGGAAAGTTGTACTCAAGACATAAATAACAAGTTTATGCTATCTTTGCATCCTCATGAGCATTCCATGACATCCATCCTTATGTATGTATGTGGTTATATTAGAGCAAGAAGAAGAAGAAGAAGTTTTTGAAGAAGGGATACCACCCACCTCTGATCCCCAGGCAGACAACTGCTTCTATTTTGATATCTGTGGATCCGAGCCAGACACCTCTGATAACAAAGGCAAGCCCCGGTGCATTTGCCACCTTCCTTGATGTCTTTAAAATCTTTCTCACTTACTTGCTGCATTAGGTGATAGGAGTTGATTGATTAAACAATTCCTGCATTGCCTTCCTTAATTTTGATTACCCTCCTTGAAATCCTGTTTTACAAAAAGGTTTTACTTTGCTTAGTATTGCTTTAGAAAAACAAAAGGATTTGTTTTACAAAAGATGTTTGGCAAAGTGGGAGGGATGTTTTTGAAAATAAAACTTGATGGTGGATCCATCACGGCCGTGATGGATTCAACATCGGAAAAGATGTACCTCTGTCAGGTACCAAACTTTGGGTTTGAAATGAGTAAGCTGAGACCGGGCGGGTGACTTGCACGAGAAGAGAGTCTCGGTGTAGTGTCTCCGCCTGAGTCGATTAAGGACCTTGTCGATGTAGGCTTGATGATCGAGGACCCTTTAACTGGTCACATGCCTCGTCATGGGTAAGCCTTGCCTCGGGTAGACTAAGGCCGGAATAAGATAACACGAAATGGGAGTGGAGCGGTGGCGAGAGTAGCGTGTACCCTCCGTGGCAAGAGGCTGGACGGTGGTGTATCTGTGCTCTCGGTTTGCGTGAACCTGATCCGGTCTTAAGAACCCCGGTGGCGGGTTGACATATGCAAGGGTTAAGTGCTACATATGTCGTGTGATTGGAGATCCTCAGCTGAGTATAATCGATTCGGATCGCCGTACCTTCGCGGTCATGAAGACTTGGTCACTGACCTACACGTAGCATTCCACTAAAGATGATGGGTTTTTGGTTAAGAAATTGGCTAGTGCAGGACCAGTGATTGAACTAGGGTAGAAAGAACTCTAGTGCAGGTAATTTTACCTAACTTGACAAATAAAATTGGATTTTTAAGGATCCACTTTAGTAAGCATTTCTGCAAAACAGAGTCTTTGACTATTGAAAAGCCTTACCTTGACTCCCATATATCCAGCATACCCTTGAGAGTCTTTTCCTTAGTCGGGTAAGACTTGCTGAGTAATTCCATACTCAGGGTTTATCCCTTTGTTGTTTTTAGGTGGGGAAGTAGCAGACTTCTGCTGCTTCTGTGCTAAGGTGGTTCCCAAGGATGAAACCCAAGACTGAAGTGCGGGAGGACTCGGTCCTCCATCTTAGATCTTTTGTTTATAGTCCTTCGGGAGAAGTTGTGTCTCCCCGGTTTGTATAATTATTACTGTTATGCACTCACTTTTTGAACTGGTCTGTAATACCTTAACTTGAGCTTACTTTTGGAAATAAATGTAATTTTATGTAACTCGCTTCCGCATATCTTTATCTCCGATGATCTGTAATGTCTGCAAGACGGGTGAAACGTTCCTGGTAAAGTAAGGAAAGATACCGAGCTTGTCAAGTAACTTAGGAACATCTACAGGGTGTCTGATGTCTGTTAGACAAGGACAACTGTAGGTGGGCCTGATTACTTGGGAGGTTCCGTCACAGCTGGTATCGGAGCGTAGCCCTTCTTTGCAGATATTCCGGGACATCTTCAAAAAGATTTTCAAAAGTCTTACCCAAAGATTCTTTTCTCTTCTTACCTAAGTATTCTGAAGAGTTTATCTTAAAGACCAGATAGGAAGAGTGCAATGTATAGAAGGTTGAATCAACCAAGGTTGATTCTGTACTTACTCATGCATCATGCTAAGAATTATACTAATAAATTTCCCCTCTAGAAAATGCCGCCGCGCACAAGAAAGACCGCGCGTAAGTCGACTGGACCTCTTGGAGTGCCTCGACATCAACTTGCTCCGCGAGATGTAGATAGTAGTAGCGGGAGCAATGATCCCATAGGGGATCTAGAAGCAGAAGTAAGCAGGCTCCAACTGGAACTCCGCCGCAGGACAGCTATATGGATTGGAGATGGTGACCGTATAAATGAGTTACGAGCAGACGTTCGCCATCTACAAGACCAGCTGGCCGATCGGGATTTGGCACTCGATTGGGCTGTGCAATCTCGTTCACTGGCATGGGCCAAGGAGGCAAGGGCTCAGGCCCGAGTGAAAGAACTCAGCACAGCTGTCGACGAACTGCAGGTGTACTGCAATACACTACATGAAGAAGTCCATGTGCTCTACTCGCAACTACACCCTAGTGAGCCTACACCCCCTTCTGAGGCGGAAGCCGGACCTTCTCACGTCGCGGGACGCGCGTTGGGTGGGGAATTAGACCTGTATGAACCTCCTCCTTCTTTGAGGTTGGTTGACGTCTGGACTCCCACACCTGATGATGAAGCCGCCAAAAGCAATGGAAAACAGGACTAGTGGTGTAATAAGAGTAGAGTAGTGTATTGTAGGGTGTATTGTTATATTAGAGTAGTGTATTGTAGGGTGTACGGTTGTATAATAGGTTAAACTTTTGTAAAATGGGTAATGTATCCTGTTGTGTAATGTCGAGTCTGTACCATTACTTTTTACAGTAATGTAAAACGGAAGGTTTTCTTTGGCACATTATGTTTATTCAAATGTTTTTGCCTCAGATGCCGACCCGTACTCGAGGACAGGATGCAGCTGGAACATCCGGGGGTGGGGATGCTACCCCGAATCCACCTCCCGTTCCACCCACGCTTGCCGAGGCAATCGCTGCCTTGGTAAATGCTACAGCCGACAATACCCGCTTCCTGAGGGAGATGGCGGGTCAGCAACAGCTTCAGCAACAAGCAGGAAGAGGATTTCAACAGGGTCCCCGTGAGACCACTTATCTGGATTTCTCTGAGACTCGTCCGCCTCTCTTCGTCAAAGCAGAAGATCCGCTTGAAGCTGACGAATGGATAAGGGTTATTGAACAGAAATTTGGCCTTCTTCGCTGCTCAGAAACCCAGAAGCCGTTGTTTGCGGCTCAGCAACTTCGAGGCCCTGCCAGCACTTGGTGGGGGAATTTTGTGGCCATCCAACCGGATAATCATCAAATTACATGGAACGAGTTCAAAGCAGCATTCCGCGAGCATTATATTCCTGAGGGGGTGCTGCACATGAAGCAAGAAGAGTTCATGAAATTGAAACAAGGGGGAGATACTGTGAACCAGTACCTCAACAAGTTCAATCACCTGTCCCAGTACGCAATTGATCAGGTGAACACAGATTTGAAAAAGAAGAATTGTTTTATGAGAGGTCTGAACGACCGGATGCAGCGAAAGATGGCTGCCTGTATTGATCTTACTTATGGAAAGGCTGTCAGCACAGCCTTATCTGTGGAGGCCAAATATGCAAATTCTGGGAAAAGTAAGGGATTCAGTGGTGATCGGCCTAATCAGGGCCCGGTAAAGAGGCAACGGTTTATTTTCCGGCCCTCTAACCAGAACCGTTCAAGTGCACCATCTTTCCCTTTCAAGCAGCCCATAATCATTCGTCCCAACAAAGCTCCCACTGTCCAAAGTCAGCCGGGTGCCCCAGGCACTCGATTCCCTGCACTGCCAAGTTCTTCAACTGGATGTTTTAACTGTGGCAAATCTGGACATTTTATTAAAGATTGTCCCTATCCTCGGCAAAATCAGGCTAATAATCAGCAAGGATCGGGAAGTTCGGCTCCAGGCAAGGGAAGTACTTCGGGCAAGAATACCAAGAAAACGGGGCGAGTATATTATACGCAAGTGGCTACCACACCGGAGGGAGAGCCGGTGATGATGGGTACGTTCCCTGTGGCCAGTTACCCTGCAGTAATTCTTTTTGATTCTGGTGCTTCGCATACCTTCATTAGCAAGACATTTGTGGAGCAACATCATATTGCATGTCATGAATCAAAGGAGGGATTTAAAATTCATTCACCTGGGGGACATATTTTTACTAGAGAAGTGGCCTATGGAGTGCCAGTAACTATGGCCGAACGGAACTTTCCTGTTAACATGATTGTTCTAAGAGGCCAGGATATAGATGTAATTTTGGGGATGAATTGGTTAACTCAACACAAGGCAATTCTCAACACTGAACTCAGAACCGTCAGGTTGAGTTATAATCAAGAAGAAATTCTCCTGTCTCTCCCCAAAACCAATCCAGCCAAAGCTTCTGGTAGAGTCTTTGAAGCCATTGTACCGGAAATCAAGACTATTCTGGTAGTATGTGAGTTTCCAGATGTGTTTCCGGAAGATTTGCCTGGACTGCCCCCTGAAAGAGATGTAGAATTTGTAATTGAGCTAAAACCCGGTACGGCTCCCATTTCCCGAAGATCGTACCGTATGCCCCCTAATGAGTTAGCCGAATTGAAGATTCAATTACAAGATCTGCTGAATAAAGGATTTATCCGGCCAAGCTCGTCCCCGTGGGGTTGTCCCGCCATCTTTGTGAAGAAGAAGGATCAAACCTTGCGAATGTGTGTGGACTATCGGCCCCTAAATGAGGTCACCATTAAGAATAAGTACCCTCTTCCAAGGATCGACATCTTATTTGATCAACTGACTGGGGCGAGGGTGTTTTCCAAAATTGATCTCAGGTCGGGCTATCATCAAATCCGTATTCGGCCCGAGGATATACCGAAGACCGCATTCACTACGCGGTATGGATTGTTCGAATATCTAGTAATGTCCTTCGGGCTCACTAATGCTCCTGCCCACTTCACCTATTTAATGAACTCGGTGTTCATGCCCGAGTTAGACAAGTTCGTGGTGGTCTTCATCGATGATATTTTGATATATTCTAAAAATGAAGAGGAGCATGCTCAGCACTTACGGATTGTATTGACGCGCCTGAGGGAACATCAGCTTTATGCCAAGTTCAGTAAGTGCGCGTTCTGGCTGGAAGAAATTCAATTTCTGGGGCACGTGTTATCAGCCAAGGGAATTGCGGTAGATCCTAGCAAGGTCAAGGATATTCTGGAATGGAAACCTCCAACGACTGTTCACCAAGTCCGGAGTTTTCTTGGACTAGCGGGATATTATCGCAGATTCATACCTGATTTTTCGAAGCTTGTGAAGCCAATCACAAGTTTATTGAAGAATGATACTAAGTTCAATTGGACTTCTAAATGTAATGAAGCCTTTGAGGAATTGAAGACACTATTGACCACTGCTCCGGTATTGGCTCAACCGGACATCACTAAACCTTTTGATGTATATTGTGATGCGTCAGGCAGTGGACTCGGCTGTGTGCTAATGCAAGAAGGCCGAGTAATTGCGTATGCTTCAAGGCAGTTACGCCGACATGAGGAGCACTATCCAACTCATGATCTCGAGCTGGCTGCTGTGGTTCATGCCCTGAAAATATGGCGTCACTATCTGCTGGGAAACATCTGCCACATATATACAGATCATAAGAGTTTGAAGTATATATTTACCCAGTCAGAGTTAAACATGAGGCAAAGACGATGGCTTGAGCTCATTAAAGATTATGAACTGGAAATCCATTATCACCCAGGCAAGGCCAATGTGGTGGCAGATGCATTGAGTCGCAAGACTTCCTGCCACTGTCTTATGGTAAGGACCTCCGAAAACACTTTGTGTCAAGAAATGGAAAAGTTAAACCTGGGGATAATCCAGCAAGGGACTCTGAATCAACTAAAGCTTGAGTCAACCATTTTGCAAAGGATAATTGATGCTCAAAAGGATAATCTAGGCATGAAGCACATCCGAGAGAAGATCAGGGCTGGAACAGCCCAATGCTTCAAGGAAGATGATCAAGGTGTGTTATGGTTTAATAACCGCATAGTAGTGCCGAAGAATGAAGAACTCCGCCAGCAAATTTTAGATGAAGCGCATCTTAGTCGCTATTCCATTCATCCGGGAAGCACTAAGATGTACCAAGATTTAAAGCAACATTACTGGTGGACGAAGATGAAGATTGAAATTGCACGCTATGTAGCTAAGTGCGACACTTGCAGACGTGTCAAGGCCATACACATGAAAGCCGCCGGTCCATTGCAGTCATTACCGACACCAACATGGAAATGGGAAGACATAAGCATGGACTTTATTGTGGGATTGCCCAGGACCGCAAAAGGGTACGACTCTATCTGGGTGATTGTTGATCGACTTACAAAGGTTGCTCATTTTCTGCCGGTCAAGACATATTACCCGGTACTTACCTATGCCGAGTTATACATTGCTCGTATTCTCAGTTTGCATGGTGTTCCAAAGACCATAGTGTCGGACCGTGGACCTCAGTTCGTATCCAAATTTTGGGAAGAACTTCATAAATCCCTGGGAACTAAGTTACTCCACAGTTCGGCCTATCACCCTCAAACCAGTGGACAAACTGAGAGAGTGAACCAAATACTTGAAGATATGTTACGGGCATGTGTCCTGGATTTCTCAACAAAGTGGGATGAATGCTTACCTTTGGCAGAGTTTTCATATAATAACAGTTACCAGGAAAGCATCAAGATGGCACCTTTTGAAGGTTTGTATGGGCGACGGTGTCGAACTCCGCTAAATTGGTCTGAACCTGGTGAAAGATATTTCTTTAGACCTGATATGGTAAAAGAAACCGAAGAAAAGGTTCAGAAAATAGTTCATAATATGAAGAAGGCACAGGCTCGTCAGAAAAGTTATGCAGACAAACGGCGAATGCCCTTATACTTCTTGGAAGGAGACTACGTCTACTTAAAGGTTTCACCAATGAAAGGCGTATCGCGTTTTGGGATTAAAGGAAAACTTGCACCCAGGTACATTGGTCCATTCCTGGTACTTGAACAATGTGGACCAGTGGCATACCGACTTCAGCTCCCCGAAACATTGTCTGCCGTGCATAATGTGTTCCACGTGTCCCAATTGAAGAAGTGTCTTCGGGTTCCCGATCGAACCGTTGAAGTGACTGATGTTGTCCTGGAACCAGATCTAACATACTCGGAACATCCCATTCGAGTTCTGGATCAAAAGGACAGGGTTACCCGGAGAAAGACTCTCAAGTTTTATAAAATACAGTGGAACCAGCATTCGGAAGATGAGGCTACGTGGGAAACCCAAGATTTCTTAGATAAGAATTTCCCAGGCTTTTTAGCCTCTTGTAAGTTGTAAAGTTTGTATAGCTGTGTAATACAGGAATGGACCCCCACACCACCCCTGCCTTGTACCAGAAATCAGGAAATAAAAACATGACACATTTCCTTTTCCATTACTCACCCTAGGACTTTAAATCTCGGGACGAGATTCTTTTATGGGGGGAAGGATGTAACACCCCTGGTGTTACTATAACTAAAACTTGAGCATGGCATCATGAGCATGGGCATGGCATATGTTTGACACACACCTAGAGTCCATTCACTAGTCAAAAATTTCAAACAAGTTGTATTGTTTTACTGTTTTACAAATAGGACCCTGGTTTAAGGACTCAACCCTAAATAGTGGTTAAAAGGGTAAAACTTAACCCAAGTTGAGAAAACCTAAAGGCTTTAGGGTAAAAGTCATAAAATGACCCCAACAATAAAGTTGAATCACATTTATACCCCTGGGATATCAAAGATCTCAAATAGAACCCTGGAAAACCCAAAGTCCAAACCCTAGGGACCTATGTGCAAAATTGATGCATAATTGAACTAAAGTGTAAAAACTAGTATGTTTTAAACCATAAAGTCATTTGGTCCACATTTGAGGAGATTTACAAGCAAAACCCTTGGTTTTGGACTTATTTGCAAAATGGACCCTATTGAGTTCTAAACTAAGTCTGAAAATTTCAAAGTTTTGGCCCAACTTTGGGGCTTTGTAACTTTCAAAGCATAGGGTTTTTGCCCTAGATCACCACATCAAAGATGAAGACCAATAATAGGAGAACAACTTTGCTAAAGGATGCAAGCATAGTTGTTATGAGAAATTTGCAGAAAAACCCAGTCCAAAACTGGCTGTCAGACTGTTTGAAGCTGAATTTCAGAGTTGCAGTGCTATGGGGTGAACTTTGAGCTCGATTTTGATTTGGATCCTGTGTTCAAATGTGTTCGAGTCCTATAGTTTGATTGTAGCTGGTTTGTAGCTCTAAAACTTTACTACAGAGAGTTGGCTTAGCTGTCACACAAAAATTTAAGAAAAATGGACTCTAAGTTGGTCTGTCAGTCGCTCTGATGGGTCTTCACCATGGTACAGTGACCGAGCTGATAAGATCGCCAACACTGCTTGCTCGCCGCCGGTGGCCTGCCACCGTTGATCATTGGTCACCGGGATTCGTGCGCCGTGATCCTCAGATAAGCACAGCCCAGTAGGAATCCTCGCCGCCGGTGAGCTGGAAGCCACCCGGTCAGCCGTGGTACTCCTCCCCTTGCTCACCGCCCGTGGTTAAAGGGGCTCGTCGCCGTTGAGCCGTCTCTGGGTCCGCCGCGTGTCCAAACCTCGCCACTCCATCGCCGTGACTCACCAATTGCATGCCCGGCGATCACCGGAGCTACTGCCACGGTGAAAGCCACTTTTCCCCGTACTGAGCTCGTCTACCTCTCCGACCGCCGCGCGTCAGCGCTGCAATTCCCGGCCACCGCTGTTGCGCTTTATAAATTGATGGCACTGTGGGCTCCGTATGGTAGTTAAGCATCTAGCCACCAAGTATTGCCTCCAGTTGATCACCGACGAGCTAGAATTTTGAGTTTCCCCCAAATCCATTTTCCGCCGCCGTAGGATCGAGTTCACCGTTGCCAGCCCAACTCCGGTCAGTATCCGCCCGTAGCTTCCTCGTTTGAGCATACTCATACCTCCGTGATGCTTACCGAACCAAGGAATCGAACTAGACCGGCGCCTATCGCCGGGAACACGCTCATGTCGCCGTTGTGCTTACGGCCACCGTGACCGGAGCTCCCTAGCCCACCATTAGTGCGATTGAGTTAGGGGAAATGGTCTGGCTAACCCCAATTTCGTGTCCACCGCTCGGAGAGCTCAGCCGTTGCCCCGTTCGGCCGGTCTGCCGCTCGCCGGAGCGCGGCCGTGCTCGAACGACGTCGGGGACTGCGAGTTGTGAATTGACAGAAACCCGAGGACTTTTTCGTGAACTGTCAGCGACTCTGTGAAATAGTAAAAGAACTCATTTCCAGTTAACTAAAAACCCGAGGGCCTCTGCGCAAAGTCTACCCCGCGGGCGCGGGCGCACTCTCGTTTTCTCTGTAGGCTGGGCCGTATGGGCTACTTCTGGCCCAGTACTATTCATTCCTTTCTTCTTTTCTTTTTATTCCAGAGCCAAAACAATTTTAGAAAATTGTAGAAAAATGATAAAATTGTGAAACCAATTTTCCTAGATTCCTTATTTTCCCTAGAATTTAATAAAAATAGTTTCATGATTTTTAGTTTAAACAAAGAATTTTAGGGCATTTAAAATAGCCTAAACTATTGATTCTGGATTTTTAGAGAATAAATAATAAGTCCAAAATTTCCCAAACTTTTTAGGTGAGCTTATCCCATTATTTAGAAGCCATGGGTAGAGTTTGGTTTGATTTGGGCCTTGTTTGATCACTAAACCCAAAACCACCCTCCTCCTGCTCCATGAACTCCTTTACTGACTCCGGAAACCCTAGGTTCTCGGAGTACCGTGAAGGAAAGTTGTACTCAAGACATAAATAACAAGTTTATGCTATCTTTGCATCCTCATGAGCATTCCATGGCATCCATCCTTATGTATGTATGTGGTTATATTAGAGCAAGAAGAAGAAGAAGTTTTTGAAGAAGGGATACCACCCACCTCTGATCCCCAGGCAGACAACTGCTTCTATTTTGATATCTGTGGATCCGAGCCAGACACCTCTGATAACAAAGGCAAGCCCCGGTGCATTTGCCACCTTCCTTGATGTCTTTAAAATCTTTCTCACTTACTTGCTGCATTAGGTGATAGGAGTTGATTGATTAAACAATTCCTGCATTGCCTTCCTTAATTTTGATTACCCTCCTTGAAATCCTGTTTTACAAAAAGGTTTTACTTTGCTTAGTATTGCTTTAGAAAAACAAAAGGATTTGTTTTACAAAAGATGTTTGGCAAAGTGGGAGGGATGTTTTTGAAAATAAAACTTGATGGTGGATCCATCACGGCCGTGATGGATTCAACATTGGAAAAGATGTACCTCTGTCAGGTACCAAACTTTGGGTTTGAAATGAGTAAGCTGAGACCGGGCGGGTGACTTGCACGAGAAGAGAGTCTCGGTGTAGTGTCTCCGCCTGAGTCGATTAAGGACCTTGTCGATGTAGGCTTGATGATCGAGGACCCTTTAACTGGTCACATGCCTCGTCATGGGTAAGCCTTGCCTCGGGTAGACTAAGGCCGGAATAAGATAACACGAAATGGGAGTGGAGCGGTGGCGAGAGTAGCGTGTACCCTCCGTGGCAAGAGGCTGGACGGTGGTGTATCTGTGCTCTCAGTTTGCGTGAACCTGATCCGGTCTTAAGAACCCCGGTGGCGGGTTGACATATGCAAGGGTTAAGTGCTACATATGTCGTGTGATTGGAGATCCTCAGCTGAGTATAATCGATTCGGATCGCCGTACCTTCGCGGTCATGAAGACTTGGTCACTGACCTACACGTAGCATTCCACTAAAGATGATGGGTTTTTGGTTAAGAAATTGGCTAGTGC
Organism: Zea luxurians; assembly: GCA_029449295.1. Taxonomy (NCBI): domain Eukaryota; kingdom Viridiplantae; phylum Streptophyta; class Magnoliopsida; order Poales; family Poaceae; genus Zea; species Zea luxurians. Next base: position 434,084 of record JAOPSE010000366.1, read on the forward strand.
AGGACCAGTGATTGAACTAGGGTAGAAAGAACTCTAGTGCAGGTAATTTTACCTAACTTGACAAATAAAATTGGATTTTTAAGGATCCACTTTAGTAAGCATTTCTGCAAAACAGAGTCTTTGACTATTGAAAAGCCTTACCTTGACTCCCATATATCCAGCATACCCTTGAGAGTCTTTTCCTTAGTCGGGTAAGACTTGCTGAGTAATTCCATACTCAGGGTTTATCCCTTTGTTGTTTTTAGGTGGGGAAGTAGCAGACTTCTGCTGCTTCTGTGCTAAGGTGGTTCCCAAGGATGAAACCCAAGACTGAAGTGCGGGAGGACTCGGTCCTCCATCTTAGATCTTTTGTTTATAGTCCTTCGGGAGAAGTTGTGTCTCCCCGGTTTGTATAATTATTACTGTTATGCACTCACTTTTTGAACTGGTCTGTAATACCTTAACTTGAGCTTACTTTTGGAAATAAATGTAATTTTATGTAACTCGCTTCCGCATATCTTTATCTCCGATGATCTGTAATGTCTGCAAGACGGGTGAAACGTTCCTGGTAAAGTAAGGAAAGATACCGAGCTTGTCAAGTAACTTAGGAACATCTACAGGGTGTCTGATGTCTGTTAGACAAGGACAACTGTAGGTGGGCCTGATTACTTGGGAGGTTCCGTCACACCAGCGGGGTGCCATCATTGCCTATCTGGCGGAGCTAGCCAGATGGGATGTCGGTCCTGTTTCCTGAGGCCCGAGTCGGCTCGGGGTAGGGTGATGATGGCGCTTCCTGTTGACGTGGCGGACTCGTGCCCTAGGTCGGGCGACGTGGAGGCTCCTCCGAAGCCGAGGTCGAGTCTGTCCTGCATGGCCGAGGCCGAGCCCGAGCTCCTGGGTCGGGCGAGGCGGAGGTCGTTCGGCAGAGGCCAGGGCGGAGTCCGAGCCCTGGGTCGGGCGAGGCGGAGTTCGTTGTCTTCCGGGGCCTTAGCCCGAGTCCGAGCCCTGGGTCGAGCGGAGCGGAGTTCGCCGTCTTCCGGGGCCTTAGCCCGAGTCCGAGCCCTGGGTCGGGCGGAGCGGAGTTCGCCGTCTTCCGAGGCCTTAGCCCGAGTCCGAGCCCTGGGTCGGGCGGAGCGGAGTTCGCCGTCTTCCGGGGCCTTAGCCCGAGTCCGAGCCCTGGGTCGGGCGGAGCGGAGTTCGCCGTCTTCCGGGGCCTTAGCCCGAGTCCGAGCCCTGGGTCGGGCGGAGCGGAGTTCGCCGTCTTCCGGGGCCTTAGCCCGAGTCCGAGCCCTGGGTCGGGCGGAGCTTCCTATGGCGCTTTTGGCCAAGCCTGACCGCCCGGCAGTCCCACTCTTTGCGTCCAAGGCCCCAGTGACTTGGTCGGTCGGCGCGGTGATTTAGTCAGGGTTGCTTCTTAACGAAGGCAAGGCCTCGGGCGAGCCGGAGATGCGTCTGCCGTGAAAGAGGTGGCCTCGGGCGAGACGGAAACATCTCAGGGTCGGCTGCCCTTGCCCGAGGCTAGGCTCGGGCGTGGCGTGATCGAGTCGCTCGTATGGACTGATCCCTGACTTAATCAAACCCATCAGGCCTCTGCAGCTTCATGCTGATGGGGGTTACCAGCTGAGAATTAGGCGTCTTGAGGGTACCCCTAATTATGGTCCCCGACAGTAGCCCCCGAGCCTCGAAGGGAGTGTTAACACTCGCTTGGAGGCTTTCGTCGCACTTTTTTGCAAGGGGACCAGCCTTTCTCGGTTGCACTTTGTTCCGGTGGGTGCGCGCGAGCGCACCCGCCGGGTGTAGCCCCCGAGGCCTCGGAGGAGTGGTTTCACTCCTTCGAGGTCTTAATGCCTTGCGTAATGCTTCGGCTGGTCTGGCGGTTCCCTCATGCGAACAGGCCGTAGCCCGGGTGCACTGTCAGGGCTCATGTTCTCGGGCTGGTATGTTGACGCTGTCAACGGTTCGGCCGGAGCCGGGTTTGCGAGAGCAGCCCCCGAGCCTCCGCACGGAGCGAGAGGACGATCAGGGACAGACTCGGCTTTTTTACATACGCCCCTACGTCGCCTTTCCGCAAGGAGGAGGGGGGAGAGCGCCATGTTACCCTCGATGGGCACCGAACATGGTGTCTCCGGTGAGCTGCAATCGGGTAATCCGAGTGGACGTCCGTGCCCCGTTCGTTGGGGGTCGGCTAGGGGCCCGGAGGCACGCCCAAAAGTACCTGCGGGTGATCTGCCGGACCCGGTCCCCTGGCGACGGGGTCCGAGGGCTCGTTGCCTCCCTCCGATGGGATTCCGTTACAGAGTCGTTCCCGCTGGTCTCGGAAATGTCCTAGGGTACCTCGGGAGCGCAGCCCGAGCCTTGGTTATGTATCGAACGTACCCCTGGTCATCCCTCGCTCGGTGTCTGAGGCGACTGTGAACCCTTCGGGGGGCCAGCCTTCGAACCCCTGATCAGTAAGGGGCGCAGAGCCCGAGTAGCCTGAGGCGGTCGTGGGACCTTTCGGGGGCCGACCTTCGAACCCCTGACCAGTAGTGGGTGTCGGGCCCACGCGATCTGAGGCGGCTGTTGAACCCTTCAGGGGGCCAGCCTTCGAACCCCTGATCAGTAAGGAGGCTCGGAGCCTAGTTCCTTCACGGGGAAGGATCCCTTTGGGGGTATCCCCTTTCCCGGTCCCTGTTGCAAGAGATAGAGAAAGAAGGAAAAGGGAAAAAAGGATACGAAATTGAACGACGTGGCGTACCTTTTTTTTTGGTGTGGCCGTTTTGGCGAAGGCGAAACGTCGCCAGCTGCTTCCGCCAGAAGCGCTGCCCGTCGAGCCGCGGAGTTAATGCGCCGGGGCGAGTAGTTGGCGAGGCTGCCGTTGCGCGTGCGCGAGCCGTTCGAGGAACGGGTCACGGGCGTGTCGTCTTCACACCGTGAGAGAGGGGGTTCTCTTGCTGCCTCCGGATGGGACGTGAGCTTGGCTGATGGCGTGACCGCTGCTCTTGCACGCCTGCCACTGTCATTACTGCCGGCCCACTTTTGACCGCGTTTGACCGCTGCGTCAGGCTGGCGCAGCTGGGCTGCGCGCTGGGCCGCCTCGGGTCGCGGTATTGGTTCTGCAACCGAGGTGCGGTGGTGGCGCAAGTGGCATAGTGGCTTACATGCAGCATCCGGCGCGCCGGTTGCGCGACGCGTGGGCTTGAGCCTCCGTGCTGGCCTGTCAGGAGTCGGAGAGGCGCGTCCACTTGGCGCGGTTGCATGCCGCCCGCATGGCTGCCCGCCCCCTTCGCCCGTTGGTCTGGGCAAAAGTGGAGGGTCACTTGTAACTGCTGGGTGGTTGCGCGCGCGCCGCGCACGACGGTTCGGCTTCTTCTGCTCGGAGCCGGTCTGTATGACAGGTGGGTCCCAGCCCCCGCGCCGCAGGGGAGGGCTTTGGAGGCGTGTTGGAGAAGACTCAGCCCGTGACGGTTGGGGGCGCAAGCACGGAGAGTTGCCTTCAAAAGGAGGGTGACCCCTTTCGTGAGGCGACCATGTCTTCTTCCTCCCTTATGCATCGTGTCTTTCCACCTTTCAAGCCCCCGGATGGGGGAAACCGCCGTCTCCGTGCCTCATCGTCGGGGGACACCACTCCGTGGGAGCGGGTACTTTCCAGCCATTGTTCGGCTTCAAGGATTTTCATCAGGCAGCCCGGCTGCACCCCTCCACCGGCGGTCACCCAAGAGGGCGACTTCCGGCTTGATGGTGGGGGAAAGCGAGCCGGGCTGCGGCCTCCGCCCCTTCCTCGGCCTCAAGGACTTTCGTCATCCAGGCCAAGATGGAGGACGAGGCGAGTCAGGGGACTGCCTCCATGTGGGTCGGTTGCCCTCTTCTTCCCTGAACGTCGGGGGGAGAACGGCATCCTCCAGCTTCACGGAGACTTCCTCCAGCCATGCCGTAAGAGGCGGGTCGTCGTCACACAGCCAGGGCGCCACGCCGTGTCCTCCGTCCGGACGACGATTGCGCCGCGCACCACGAGGGCGGTGCCCACGCCCTGGACGGCCCCACCATGGGCGAAGACCCGCCGGCGCGTCCCGAGGCGTCGGCGGACGGAAGTGGCTTCTCTACCGATGAGATTGCCGACTCCGTCAGTAGCCCTGGGTCTCTGTCTCCTGGCCTGAATGGCTGGCTCTCGTCCTCGGGGGGTGAGAGTTTTTCCGCCGCCCCGCAGGCCCGCCCCTATCGAGTGGGGTTGTTCGTACCTGCGGGGGGGGAACCGGAGTTCCGTTTGTAATGGCACTTCGAGTGCCGGGTTTTTTGTTCATTTCGGCTTTCGGGGCCTGAACATATATGTAATTACGGCACGGAGCCGTGTTTTTCCTCATTTCCGAGCACTAAGACTCGTCTGCTGATTGTCTGAACCGCTTCACTAAGCATGAGTCGCCCCGTGTCAAGGTGACGAGTGAGGTATCCGTATCTCGGAGGCGTAGGAGTCCCTCGGCTCGGTCGGCCCTGTTGTCCGAGGCTCCTCTAGCTTAGTTAAAGAGACCCCTCGGCCGCTCTCCGACGAGCCGAGGCCGGGGGTAGCGATATCAGTATGAGCAGAGGCGGAGTTGGTTCGGAAATGAAACCTGGTTGGCCGGAGCCTAGCCGAGCTGTCCGTTGGCAGGGTCGACGCCAGGGTTGGTCAGCCGAGGCTTCGGACCGGGCTGGCGCCCTCAGAAGGTGGTCGGCCGAGGCCCCGGAGGTGGCTGGCCGAGCCGCCTGCTCGGGCTGGATTCCCAGAGAAGTCCCTGACAACGATCGCCCGGGCGCGGTGATGACGCCGTCCTTCGGAGCGGAGGCCCTCGGACCATGTCGCCGTCCGAGGCTAGGTCGGGCCTTGCCGAAGGTGCCGTTGATGCCGAGGGTGTCGCTGCCCCCTTCCCGAGTCGGGACCCGAGCCTGCAGGATCAGCTTGTCTTGTAGTGTGTGCTTTGTGCGGCCGTCGAGGCCAGAACACACACCCTTGCTGTGTTGTAAAGCTGCGTCTCTTTTCCTCTTGTTTCGAGCATCTGGACTTTTTGTCGGTAACAGGGATGTTAGTGCGAGCGAAAGTTGCTTCTCGCGGAAGGTGAGGAGTGAGGTATCCGTATCCCGGAGGCGTAGGAGTCCCTCGGCTCGGTCGGCCTTGCCGCTTACGCGCACTTTTACTCGTCCATGAGGCCCTATCACCGACTTGGTCGAGGAAACTCGAAGAATCGCTTCGACAGAAGGGCTTCCGAACGTAGAGACTTGTTCGATCCGCGGAGTCACCATATCCGAACGCGAGTTACTTATCGCAGAAGGTGATGAGTGAGGTATCCGTATCCCGGAGGCGTAGGAGTCCCTCGGCTCGGTCAGCCTTGGCTGCTTACGTGTACCCCGTCGTTTCCAGGACCCACTTTTCGAAGTAGTCAAAAAGCACGGAAGATATTCTGGTAAAAGAGATTTTCTGTTTGAGGAAAATTTTGACGTAGAGGGGGTTTCCCCCCTTTTAGCCCCCGAGGGAGGGTCGGGCTTTGCCGAGGCGAGGCCGACCCTTCCTTGTTGACTAAACTTTGCGTGGGTGTGAGGTATATGAACAACTTGGAAGCATCTTAAGGGTAGAAGCGACGTAGCTGTTGGATGTTCCAAGCGTTGCCGTAGACCTCGCCCTGACTGTTGGCCAGCTTGTACGTTCCGGGCTTCAGAACTTTGGCGATGACGAACGGCCCTTCCCAGGGGGGCATGAGCTTGTGCCTCCCTCGGGCGTCTTGCCGCAGCCGAAGCACCAGGTCGCCCACCTGAAGGTCTCGGGGTCGGACCCCTCGGGCGTGGTAGCGTCGCAGGGACTGCTGGTACCGCGCCGAGTGTAGTAAGGCCCTATCCCGAGCCTCGTCCAGCTGGTCCAGCGAGTCTTCTCGGCTAGCTTGGTTGCTTTCATCGTTGTAGGCCCTCGTCCTCGGGGAGCCGTATTCCAGGTCAGTGGGCAAAACGGCCTCTGCCCCGTAGACCAGGAAGAACGGCGTGAAACCCGTGGCTCGGCTCGGCGTCGTCCTCAGGCTCCAGACCACCGAGGGGAGTTCCTTCATCCATCGCTTGCCGAACTTGTTGAGATCATTGTAAATCCGAGGCTTGAGCCCTTGTAGAATCATGCCATTGGCACGTTCTACTTGTCCATTCGACATGGGATGAGCCACGGCGGCCCAGTCTACCCGGATGTTGTGATCCTCGCAAAAATCCAAGAATTTTTTGCCGGTGAACTGGGTGCCGTTGTCGGTGATGATGGGGTTCGGGACCCCGAAGCGATGGATGATGTTGGTGAAGAACGCCACCGCCTGCTCGGATCTGATGCTGTTCAGGGGTCGGACCTCGATCCACTTGGAGAATTTGTCGACGGCGACCAGCAGGTGCGTGTAGCCCCCGGGCGCCTTCTGCAGAGGGCCGACGAGGTCCAGACCCCACACAGCGAAGGGCCAGGTGATGGGTATCGTCTGCAGAGCCTGAGCGGGCAGGTGGGTCTGCTTCGCATAGAATTGGCACCCTTCGCAGGTGCGGACAATTCTAGTGGCGTCAGCCACCGCCGTCGGCCAATAGAAGCCTTGGCGGAAAGCTTTCCCGACGAGGGTTCGAGGTGCTGCATGATGGCCGCAAGCCCCCGAGTGTATTTCCTGCAGGAGTTCCTGACCCTCGGCGATGGAGATGCATCGCTGGAGGATGCCCGAGGGGCTACGGTGGTAGAGCTCCTGCTCATCGCCCAGCAAGACGAACGACTTGGCGCGTCGCGCTACCCGCCGAGCCTCTGCCCGGTCGAGGGGCAGTTCTTCTTGGCAGAGATATTGCAGGTACGGGGTCTGCCAATCTTGTTCCGGCGTGACCCCGCTCTGCTCCTCCTCGATGCGCAGTGCTTCGCCCTCGGGGGCCGAGGCTTCCCCGGGCTGAGCCGAGGATGGCTCGGGCTGGGCCGAGGCTGCCTCGGACGGGGCCGAGGGCACCTCGGGCTCGGGCGTGTCGCCGATCTTGACGGAGGGTTGGTGCAGATCCCGGGAGAAGACGTCCGGGGGAACCGTCGTTCGCCCCGAGGCTATCTTTGCCAGCTCGTCCGCAGTCTCGTTGTAGCGCCGGGCGATGTGGTTAAGCTCGAGCCCGTAGAACTTGTCTTCCAGGCGTCGAACCTCATCACAGTAGGCCTCCATCTTCGGGTCGCGGCAGTGGGAGTTCTTCATGACTTGGTCGATGACGAGCTGCGAGTCGCCGCGTGCATCGAGGCGTCGGACCCCTAGCTCGATGGCGATTCGCAACCCGTTGATCAGAGCCTCGTACTCAGCCACATTGTTGGACGCCGGGAAATGGAGGCGGAGCACGTAGCGCAGGTGTTTCCCGAGGGGCGAGACGAAAAGCAGGCCCGCGCCGGCTCCCGTCTTCATCAGCGACCCATCGAAAAACATGGTCCAGAGCTCCGGTTGGATCGGAGCCGTCGGCAACTGGGTGTCGACCCATTCGGCTACGAAGTCCGCCAGTACCTGGGACTTGATGGCCTTCCGAGGGGCGAACGAGATTGTCTCGCCCATGATTTCCACCGCCCACTTTGCGATCCGTCCCGAGGCTTCTCGGCACTGGATGATCTCCCCCAGGGGGAAGGACGACACCACAGTTACCGGATGAGACTCGAAGTAATGTCGCAGCTTTCGCCTCGTCAGGATCACTGCATACAGCAGCTTCTGGACTTGTGGGTAGCGGACCTTGGTCTCGGACAGCACCTCGCTGACGAAGTAAACTGGCCTCTGAATGGGCAAGGCATGCCCCTCTTCCCGCCTTTCGACCACGATCGCGGCGCTGACCACCTGAGTGGTAGCGGCGACGTAGACCAGGAGGGCTTCTCCGTCAGCTGGGGGTACCAAGACGGGCGCCTGGGTGAGGAGCGCCTTCAAGTTCCCGAGAGCTTCCTCGGCCTCGGGAGTCCAGGTGAAGCACTCGGCCTTCCTTAAGAGACGGTACAGGGGCAGGCCTCTTTCGCCGAGGCGCGAGATGAAATGGCTCAAGGCCGCGAGACATCCCATGACCCTCTGTACGCCTTTTAAGTCCTTGATGGGCCCCATGTTTGTGATGGCTGCGATCTTCTCCGGGTTGGCTTCGATGCCCCGCTCGGAGACGATGAATCCCAAAAGCATGCCTCGGGGCACCCCGAAGACGCACTTCTCGGGATTGAGCTTGACGCCCTTCGCCTTGAGACACCGGAATGTCAGTTCGAGGTCGGAGAGAAGGTCGGAGGCTTTCCTCGTCTTGACTACGATGTCAACGACGTAGGCCTCGACCGTGCGACCGATGTGTTCGCCGAACACATGGTTCATGCACCGCTGGTACGTTGCACCCGCGTTCCTCAAACCGAACGGCATGGTGACATAACAGTACATGCCGAAGGGCGTGATGAAAGAAGTCGCGAGCTGGTCGGACTCTTTCATCTTGATTTGATGATACCCTGAGTAGGCATCGAGGAAAGACAGGGTTTCGCACCCTGCAGTGGAGTCCACGATTTGATCGATGCGAGGTAGAGGGTAGGGGACCTTCGGACATGCTTTGTTGAGACCAGTGTAGTCTACACACATCCGCCATTTCCCCCCTTTCTTCCTCACAAGTACAGGGTTGGCAAGCCATTCGGGATGGAATACCTCTTTGATGAACCCTGCTGCCATCAGCTTGTGGATCTTCTCGCCTATCACCCTGCGCCTTTCCTCGTCGAATCGGCGCAGAGGCTGTTTGACCGGTCGGGCCCCGGCCCGAATATCCAGCGAGTGCTCGGCGACATCCCTCGGTATGCCGGGCATGTCCGAGGGACTCCACGCAAAGACATCGGCGTTTGCGCGGAGAAAGTCGACGAGCACTGCTTCCTATTTAGGGTCGAGCCCGGAACCGATCCGGACCTGCTTGGAGGTGTCTCCACTGGGGTCGAGAGGGACGGCCTTAACCGTCTCCGCTGGCTCGAAGTTGCCGGCATGTCGCTTCACGTCTGGCACCTCCCGGGAGAGGTTTTCCAGGTCGGCGATGAGGGCCTCGGACTCGGCGAGGGCCTCGGCGTACTCCACGCACTCCACATCGCATTCGAACGCGTGTTTGTACGTGGGGCCGACGGTGATGACCCCGTTGGGGCCCGGCATCTTGAGCTTCAGGTAGGTGTAGTTGGGGATGGCCATGAACTTCGCGTAGCATGGCCTTCCCAACACTGCGTGGTAGGTTCCTCGGAACCCGACCACCTCGAACGTCAAAGTCTCCCTTCGGAAGTTGGAGGGTGTTCCGAAGCAGACAGGAAGGTCGAGCTGTCCGAGGGGCTGGACGCGCTTCCCAGGGATGATCTCGTGGAAGGGCGCAGCGCCTGCTCGGACGGATGACAGATCGACGCGCAGGAGCCTGAGGGTCTCAGCGTAGATGATGTTGAGGCAGCTGCCCCCATCCATCAGGACCTTGGTGAGCCTGACGTTGCCGATGACGGGATCGACGACGAGCGGGTACTTCCCTGGGCTCGGCACGTGGTCGGGGTGGTCACCCTGGTCGAAGGTGATGGGCTTGTCGGACCAGTCTAGGTAGACTGGCGCCGCCACCTTCACCGAGCAGACCTCCCGACGCTCCTGCTTACGATGCCGAGCCGAGGCATTCGCCGCATGCCCTCCGTAGATCATGAAGCAGTCGCGGACCTCGGGGAACTCTCCTGCTTGGTAATCTTCCTTTTTACCGTCGTCGCGGGCCCTGTCACCCTCTGCGGGTGGCCCGGCCCGGTGGAAGTGGCGCCGAAGCATGACGCACTCCTCGAGGGTGTGCTTGACGGGCCCCTGATGGTAGGGGCACGTCTCCTTGAGTGCCTTGTCGAAGAGGTTGGCGCCTCCGGGGGGCTTCCGAGGGTTCTTGTACTCGGCGGCGGCGACAAGGTCCGTGCTAGCGGCGTCGCGTTTCGCTTGCGACTTCCTCCTGCCTTTCTTCTTGGCGCCGAGCGGAGTAGACGCCTCGGGAGCATCTTCCGACGGGCGGCCCTGGGGTTGCTTGTCCTTTCGGAAGATGGCCTCGACCGCCTCCTGACCAGAGGCGAACTTGGTGGCGATGTCCATCAGCTCGCTCGCCCTGGTGGGGGTCTTGCGACCCAACTTGCTCACCAAGTCACGGCAGGTGGTGCCGGCGAGGAATGCGCCGATGACGTCGGAGTCGGTGATGTTGGGCAGCTCGGTGCGCTGCTTCGAGAATCGCCGGATGTAGTCCCGAAGGGACTCTCCCGGCTGTTGCCGGCAGCTTCGGAGGTCCCAGGAATTCCCGGGGCGCACGTACGTGCCCTGGAAGTTGCCGGCGAAGGCTTGGACCAGGTCCTCCCAGTTGGAAATCTGCCCTGGAGGCAGGTGCTCCAACCAAGCGCGAGCAGTGTCGGAGAGGAACAGGGGGAGGTTGCGGATGATGAGGTTGTCGTCGTCCGTCCCACCTAGTTGACAGGCCAGGCGGTAGTCCGCGAGCCACAATTCCGGTCTCGTTTCCCCGAGTACTTTGCGATGGTAGTCGGGGGTCGGAATCGGGGCGGAAACGGCGCCCGCCGAATGGCCCGGCTGAAGACCTGCAGACCGGGTGGTTCGGGCGAGGGACTCCGATCCTCCCCGCTGTCGTAGCGTCCCCCGCGCCTGGGGTGATAACCTCGGCGCACCCTTTCGTCGAGGCGGGCCCGACGGTCGCGATGAAGGTGCTCATCGCCGAGGTGGCCCGGGGCCGCCGGCGTGGTGTTGCGCGTGCGCTCGGTGTAGACCGAGGCTTCCCGCATAAGTCGGGAAGTCGCGGCACGAGGTTCCGAGGGGTACCCCTGCCTTCGGGAGGCAGAGCTCTCGGCCCGCCGGGCCGCAGCGCCTTCCAGGAGATGCTTGAGCTCTCCCTGGATTCGCCGACCCTCGGTGGTTGATGACTCCGGCATCGCGCGGAGGAGCATTGCTGCGGTGGCCAGGTCCTGACCGGTTCCGCCGGATGCGGGTGGCGGTCTGTCCCTGGCATCGTTGGCGATGCGGTGCTGGAGACCTTGGGGCAGGTGACGTATTCCTCCGGCCGGGGGCTGGCTCGCCCATACCTGCCCGACGTTCCGGCGGATTGCCTCGAGCGCTCCTGCTCCCTCATCGAGCCCGGCCTGCGCCCCGCGGACTTGCTCGAGCTGTGGGTCGTGACCCCCCGCCGGAACGGGGACCACAGCTAGCTCCCGCGGGATGTCGGCGCGAGGCGCTGGCCTAGGGGGATCACCATCCTCCGGCATGCCGAGACAGCTGCCTCCGGAGGGATCCCCTAGCTCGACGTGGAAACATTCGCGGCTCGGGCCGCAGTCCTTGTCGTCAAGGCTGCGGCTGCCGTCGGAACAGTCGGAGAGGCAGTAGTTGCATGCGGTCATGAAGTCCCGCATGGCACTGGGGTTGCCAGATCCAGAGAAATCCCAGCAGATGCTGGGGTCGTCATCTTCCTCGGACCCAGAGGGTCCGTAGGTCGAGACACCCGTCAATCGGTCCCAAGGCGACCGCACACGAAACCCCAGGGGGGTTGCACTCGCCTCAATGTGAGCGCCCGCCAAAGCGAGGTCGCTAGGCGGGTTGAGGCCAAGTCGAAATGACAAAGGATGGGAATCAGCCGGTACCTTTTGGTCGACGAGGATCGACGAAGTCGCATCGGGGGCTGATCGCGCTGTCGTCCTGGGTGCGAGGGCGACGTCCTGCAGGCCCTCCGTGAGCGCGCTGGCGTCGTCCACTTGCTCGGGGTCGGCGTGTCGCGGGGGGACGGCGCTCGCCTTCACCTCAAACGCGTGGGTGATGCCCGACGCGTCCTCCGTTGGGGCGCTGGGGATGTCGATTTGCTCGACAGCCGACTGAGCGTAACCTCCCGCTTGGCCCCGGTTGCCCCGCCTCCTCCTTCGATGGCGAGGGAGAGGATGGGGTGAGCTCGAAAGTTGTCCTTCCCCCACGCGGGAAAGACGTCGTCGATTCCGCCGCCGGCGGGCGGGCTGTCCGCCACCATTGTCGCTGTCGCGTGGCGGTGGAAGGAGTATCATGTCGTAGCTGCCGTCGAAAGACATGAACTCGAGACTCCCGAAACGGAGCACCGTCCCGGGTTGAAGAGGTCGTTGGAGACTGCCCATCTGGAGCTTGACGGGAAACTACTCGTCAACACGCAGCAGGCCCCTACCTGGCGCGCCAACTGTCGGCGTTTCGGGACCGGGGGGTCCCCGAGCCGACGAGTTGTAACACCCGGATTTTAGGGGTCCAAAACCCGGGGTTAACATAAACACCAGGTATGCTGGGACCAAGTCTCATACATATGATGTAAAGTGGCACAGGATCGAATGTCACATCTTTATATATAACAGGAGTTCTATACAAAATAAATAATTACATTATAAGGAGACAACGGTCCAGCAACCCAAAGTTGACTGGGAGACGACGACCTAGACCTCTCACGAACTCATCGCAGCATCCTCCATGAGCATCATCCTGCAGTACCTGGTCTTGACCTGTGGTGTATGTGAGACAGCAAGAGTGAGCTCACATACGTTCATCGCTCAACAAGTTGTGGGGAATAATGTGCATGAACTCGCCAAAGGTGGGAGCTCACGTGAAGTGTAAGGCTTACCAAAGAAGATGGTTAGAGCTGAGCATTGCTTTTAAAGTTGGTCAAAATTTTATTAGCAATTACTAAGTATAAGTAAATACCAACCCAATTAAACAGTAGAACAAAAGTTAACAACTTCACCTGCAATGCAATGCATATGACAAATTGAGTTTAAGTTCCATAATTTAATCATGTGAGGGTCCGAGCTGCTCATGACCGTGAGCACGGCTAGTATACCAGTTTTACACTCTGCAGAGGTTGCGCATCTTTACCCACAAGCCGTGCTACCCATCTGCCAAGGGGTCATGAATCCCATTCACCTCTACCAAGGAAGCGAGGCAGGGTAACACTACGAGGCCTTTACAAAGTTCCACTAGCTTCCGAAAACCCGCTACAGTTTATAGGAAGATCCAGTACAGGAATCCCTTGCAGGACCGCCATCGCAGCAAAATCCTCCCGAGGGCACTTCCCGCACTGACCTCTCCCCTACTGCCCTTGCCCCTTTCGGGTAAGGTAGTCTTCCACTAGCTTTCCTAATTAATCAGCCAAGGGCATCCCATACTACCCTTGTGGTAGCACTGTTTTCCCGGGTGGTCGCTCCATGTTCCAATTAACATAATGATCTCAACATGAACAGTAAACAACAACTGATAATAAAAGTATGATCATGAATATTGTATCTTCATACCCAAAACCATATAAAGCACTAGCAAGTACTACCCAGAAAGTTCAGTGGTAAACAAGGTATAAAGATAGACAAACTAGGGTAACCTATTGGGTCCCATCAAAATTAACCTATGCAGATCATTATGATTAATCAGAACATGGCTGGGTAAAAAGAAGTGAACAAGGGCACAACTTGCCTGGGCCTTGAGATTCCAGGTACCAGGATGATTCTTCAGATCCTCGTGACCTCACTGCTAGTCGTAGCAATACAAACATACATAGTATAGGCAAATTTAACATTACACCAAACATAAGAACAAAATACACAGTAATAATCTACATGTTAAAATAAAACCACAGGAACTGAAATCATTAAATTTGGAGTTACAGATTTTAAGTTATGAATTTCCAAATATTCTATGTGATTATTACGAGATTAATTAAGATAACAATTTTAATGTGACTTTTATGTAAAACCAATGGTACTAATTGATAAACAATAATATTACAAAATTATAGGAAGTGGAATGGATTAATTTGGAGTTCATATGCATTTTCTATGAATTATATAAATTCTAGGAATTATTTTTATATTAAAAACTCATTTTCTAATTAATTTCCCTGATTTTCTAACTCACTGGACTGGGCCTCATTTATAAGAAACTGCAGGGGGCTCGGGGTAAGTTTCCTTAAGACTCAGACTACACCCGCACAGGACGGCGGGTTGATTCCACGGTTTCACGGGGTTTCTTTTACAAAACAGGCGGCCGAAGGGGGTATGGTGTGATCTGGACCGCCCGATCGCGCGCCAACCGCCCAGATTAGATCATATATTAAACGAACCGGTACGCAACGACAGCCGTTCGATCAGCGATCATCGGCCCAGATTTAATGAAGCCGAGATCACGCCGCAGCCCTCCGATTGAATCCTACGGTCCGGATCGGCCCAGCGAAGGGGTATCTCCTTAACCTAATCACAGCCGTCCGTTTGCGATCCCACGGTTCACGGGCACTCCCCCAATTCTTCGCCGAGCGACGGCGGTGCCGTGCACACCGCGGCGGCGGACTTCGCCGGCGCTAAGCAATTAAGCACCCCCCCGGCCCCAACCTTGAATTAAACTGGTGCTACACGAAGAGGAGAGCTAGGCGATCGAGGCTAGGGGCTTCTTACCGGCGATTGAGGAGGTTTGCGAGCTCGCCCACGCTGCGCGGCGGCACGCGGCGGAGCTCCAAGTACGGTGAGGAATTCCGTAGTTCCTGAGGCCACGCAGTTCAAATCGATGGCGCGGACAGCTTCACGGGTCACCGGCGATCGTCCCCACCCACACACGCGGACCGGAACGCGAGCCCAGAGGAGAAACGCCGGCGGCGGTCTTCTTCTTCTCTTCTCCCTCTTCTCTCTGCGCTCGGTGATGGCGAAAGGTTGCGGACGAAGGTGAGGATGGGAAAGGGGGGGTGCGGAGCTCCGGCTTTATACCCAAGGAACGACCTGCGACAGTTGCACGGAAGCCGAGATCCACGGCGAGCTCCGCGGAGTTCGCGCGGTCCGTTCGCCGCGAGGAAGAGAGCACTGACGAGGGTGGCCCGCAGATCAGTGAGGGAAGCGCAGCAAGCGATGGGGGGTGGGTGGATGACGTGCGGGCCCCACGACGTCAGCGATGAGCGCGCGCACGTGGGAGGCTGACGGGGTGGAGCCCACCTGTCGGCGCCGTGATTTGAAGTGGGCTGCGCGCGGGTGAGTGGAGATGGGCCGAATTTGGATTCCGCGGCCCATGTAGGATTTTTATTCTTTTTCTTTTTATTTTCTATTTTCTTTTCTCCATTTTCAAAACCCAATTTGAATTCAAGTTTAAATTCAAACTTTGTGAACAACTTGTCCTCAGTTTGAATAGTATAATTTAACATTATAAGTGTGAAGGATGCTTATTCTAATTTTTATTTTATTTTATGTAATATTTTTCTTAGTTCCCCCCCCCTTCTCTTTTATTTTCTATTTTCTATTTTCCTTTCCATTTGAATTTCAAATCAACACAAGTTTAAAGTTCAAACACTTAATTTTGGATACACATATAGAACTTCAGCATAATGTGCAAAAACATATTTTATAAATTTCTTTATTTATTTTAGTTCTTTTAGACAAGCTTTTAATCATATAGTAGAGAATAATCCATACCTTATTATTTCTAAGGAAATCAAATTTATTTTGTAGACTATATATATTAAGAAATAGTTTAATCATGATTCATTCTTTATATATCCTAACCCAAAAGGCAATTTAGATTATCTAAGTATCTTTAATTATGTATTTTTAACATATATATGAGTGGAAAAACTCCTAAATTATGATTATCTTTAAGGAAAGGTGTTTTGATTTAAACTCTTTGAGAATTTTTCCTTGTCTTCACAAAATTGAACTTTAGGGTGTTACAAATCCTACCCCCCTTAAAAATAATCTCGTCCTCGAGATTTGTAAGAAAGAGGATATAGGAAGAGTGATTTGAAATCTAGCTTTTAGTTTCTAAAAATCAAGAGTCTTTTTTTTTTTTTGTTTATTACTATTAGTTAGTTATTAGGAGAGCATAGGTATATATGGTTATAGACACTTTATTATGCAGGATAAAGGATATCTTTTAAAGCCTATATAGGTTTGGGCAAGAAAGAGTGGGGTAAAGAAAGACTCCATCCAAGATTGTGGATCTTGATTCATCTGACGATTCAACTTGATCTTTGAAGACTTGAGTTGGTGCTCATCCCTCCTTGATGAAGTTTGATCATCTTCTTCGGTCTTGTCTCATTGATTAGGAGTTAGTGTATATTATTGGACTGGGGAATATGGTTAATATAGGTATGGATGAGATAGACTTCATGATGTAGGTCAAAAGTTTGTTTGTTGTTAGGTGGGAATAGGAAGGTTATACCATTCATCATGGCTCTATGGGTTGGGTTAGCTCATGGTTGAATTGATCCAATGTGCTAAGATAAGTTAATACATGGCTAGTGGGGTCTAATCTCTTTTATCACTAATCTGATTTTAGTAGACCACATTAGATTAGATCATAATAGGGTAGATGGGAATCTAGATTAGATTGGTATGACTGGTTTAACTAGATATGATCTAATTAATTTGCACTGGATCATGGTTGTTAATCTAGGGTGGTTAAGTATGCTTATTAGGATAACATTAATCCATAATGATAAGATAGAATCCTTTAAGGCCAGTTAGATCTATTAGGGTGACATAAAATCTCTTCAAGATAAGATAAGTATCTTTTTAGGATAAGATGGATTATATACATTAGGATAAGTTAAGATCTTTTGAGATAAGATAGATCTATGTGTGTAGGATAGAATCTCTTGAGATGAGATGAATCTATTAAGATAAGAGAGAATCTTTTAAGATAAGATGAATTGGTTAGAATGAGATCTTTTAGGATAAGATAAATCTTTTATGCTAGATATGTTCCAATGGGGATAATCTAGGTTGTCTAGTTATTTTATAAATATATTTTAATACCTATGTGTATATGCAGATGCAATTGTGGACATTACTCCACAACTCATCACACTCAATCAAAGATCCAAATCAGACATGTATCATAAGAACAAACATTCAGGTACATAAAAAAAAATAGTTTTGTTTTTGTCCCTAAGATTAGGTCTCCTATTCCTAAAGGTCACTTTAGGCACAGGATTTTAAAGTGTGAAATCCAAGTTTTTAGAAAGAAAAGATAAGAATAATCAGAGTAAAGCGGAAATAGATGAGAAAAGATTAAGATAAGTCTAGAAAAGAATCAGAGTAGCAGAGGTAAGTAAGGGTTGTCCAGTTCTATCTAGGTTTCGTCCTACAGTCAACATTCCTCTGATACCACTTCTGTAACACCCGGATTTTAGGGGTCCAAAACCCGGGGTTAACATAAACACCAGGTATGCTGGGACCAAGTCTCATACATATGATGTAAAGTGGCACAGGATCGAATGTCACATCTTTATATATAACAGGAGTTCTATACAAAATAAATAATTACATTATAAGGAGACAACGGTCCAGCAACCCAAAGTTGACTGGGAGACGACGACCTAGACCTCTCACGAACTCATCGCAGCATCCTCCATGAGCATCATCCTGCAGTACCTGGTCTTGACCTGTGGTGTATGTGAGACAGCAAGAGTGAGCTCACATACGTTCATCGCTCAACAAGTTGTGGGGAATAATGTGCATGAACTCGCCAAAGGTGGGAGCTCACGTGAAGTGTAAGGCTTACCAAAGAAGATGGTTAGAGCTGAGCATTGCTTTTAAAGTTGGTCAAAATTTTATTAGCAATTACTAAGTATAAGTAAATACCAACCCAATTAAACAGTAGAACAAAAGTTAACAACTTCACCTGCAATGCAATGCATATGACAAATTGAGTTTAAGTTCCATAATTTAATCATGTGAGGGTCCGAGCTGCTCATGACCGTGAGCACGGCTAGTATACCAGTTTTACACTCTGCAGAGGTTGCGCATCTTTACCCACAAGCCGTGCTACCCATCTGCCAAGGGGTCATGAATCCCATTCACCTCTACCAAGGAAGCGAGGCAGGGTAACACTACGAGGCCTTTACAAAGTTCCACTAGCTTCCGAAAACCCGCTACAGTTTATAGGAAGATCCAGTACAGGAATCCCTTGCAGGACCGCCATCGCAGCAAAATCCTCCCGAGGGCACTTCCCGCACTGACCTCTCCCCTACTGCCCTTGCCCCTTTCGGGTAAGGTAGTCTTCCACTAGCTTTCCTAATTAATCAGCCAAGGGCATCCCATACTACCCTTGTGGTAGCACTGTTTTCCCGGGTGGTCGCTCCATGTTCCAATTAACATAATGATCTCAACATGAACAGTAAACAACAACTGATAATAAAAGTATGATCATGAATATTGTATCTTCATACCCAAAACCATATAAAGCACTAGCAAGTACTACCCAGAAAGTTCAGTGGTAAACAAGGTATAAAGATAGACAAACTAGGGTAACCTATTGGGTCCCATCAAAATTAACCTATGCAGATCATTATGATTAATCAGAACATGGCTGGGTAAAAAGAAGTGAACAAGGGCACAACTTGCCTGGGCCTTGAGATTCCAGGTACCAGGATGATTCTTCAGATCCTCGTGACCTCACTGCTAGTCGTAGCAATACAAACATACATAGTATAGGCAAATTTAACATTACACCAAACATAAGAACAAAATACACAGTAATAATCTACATGTTAAAATAAAACCACAGGAACTGAAATCATTAAATTTGGAGTTACAGATTTTAAGTTATGAATTTCCAAATATTCTATGTGATTATTACGAGATTAATTAAGATAACAATTTTAATATGACTTTTATGTAAAACCAATGGTACTAATTGATAAACAATAATATTACAAAATTATAGGAAGTGGAATGGATTAATTTGGAGTTCATATGCATTTTCTATGAATTATATAAATTCTAGGAATTATTTTTATATTAAAAACTCATTTTCTAATTAATTTCCCTGATTTTCTAACTCACTGGACTGGGCCTCATTTATAAGAAACTGCAGGGGGCTCGGGGTAAGTTTCCTTAAGACTCAGACTACACCCGCACAGGACGGCGGGTTGATTCCACGGTTTCACGGGGTTTCTTTTACAAAACAGGCGGCCGAAGGGGGTATGGTGTGATCTGGACCGCCCGATCGCGCGCCAACCGCCCAGATTAGATCATATATTAAACGAACCGGTACGCAACGACAGCCGTTCGATCAGCGATCATCGGCCCAGATTTAATGAAGCCGAGATCACGCCGCAGCCCTCCGATTGAATCCTACGGTCCGGATCGGCCCAGCGAAGGGGTATCTCCTTAACCTAATCACAGCCGTCCGTTTGCGATCCCACGGTTCACGGGCACTCCCCCAATTCTTCGCCGAGCGACGGCGGTGCCGTGCACACCGCGGCGGCGGACTTCGCCGGCGCTAAGCAATTAAGCACCCCCCCGGCCCCAACCTTGAATTAAACTGGTGCTACACGAAGAGGAGAGCTAGGCGATCGAGGCTAGGGGCTTCTTACCGGCGATTGAGGAGGTTTGCGAGCTCGCCCACGCTGCGCGGCGGCACGCGGCGGAGCTCCAAGTACGGTGAGGAATTCCGTAGTTCCTGAGGCCACGCAGTTCAAATCGATGGCGCGGACAGCTTCACGGGTCACCGGCGATCGTCCCCACCCACACACGCGGACCGGAACGCGAGCCCAGAGGAGAAACGCCGGCGGCGGTCTTCTTCTTCTCTTCTCCCTCTTCTCTCTGCGCTCGGTGATGGCGAAAGGTTGCGGACGAAGGTGAGGATGGGAAAGGGGGGGTGCGGAGCTCCGGCTTTATACCCAAGGAACGACCTGCGACAGTTGCACGGAAGCCGAGATCCACGGCGAGCTCCGCGGAGTTCGCGCGGTCCGTTCGCCGCGAGGAAGAGAGCACTGACGAGGGTGGCCCGCAGATCAGTGAGGGAAGCGCAGCAAGCGATGGGGGGTGGGTGGATGACGTGCGGGCCCCACGACGTCAGCGATGAGCGCGCGCACGTGGGAGGCTGACGGGGTGGAGCCCACCTGTCGGCGCCGTGATTTGAAGTGGGCTGCGCGCGGGTGAGTGGAGATGGGCCGAATTTGGATTCCGCGGCCCATGTAGGATTTTTATTCTTTTTCTTTTTATTTTCTATTTTCTTTTCTCCATTTTCAAAACCCAATTTGAATTCAAGTTTAAATTCAAACTTTGTGAACAACTTGTCCTCAGTTTGAATAGTATAATTTAACATTATAAGTGTGAAGGATGCTTATTCTAATTTTTATTTTATTTTATGTAATATTTTTCTTAGTTCCCCCCCCTTCTCTTTTATTTTCTATTTTCTATTTTCCTTTCCATTTGAATTTCAAATCAACACAAGTTTAAAGTTCAAACACTTAATTTTGGATACACATATAGAACTTCAGCATAATGTGCAAAAACATATTTTATAAATTTCTTTATTTATTTTAGTTCTTTTAGACAAGCTTTTAATCATATAGTAGAGAATAATCCATACCTTATTATTTCTAAGGAAATCAAATTTATTTTGTAGACTATATATATTAAGAAATAGTTTAATCATGATTCATTCTTTATATATCCTAACCCAAAAGGCAATTTAGATTATCTAAGTATCTTTAATTATGTATTTTTAACATATATATGAGTGGAAAAACTCCTAAATTATGATTATCTTTAAGGAAAGGTGTTTTGATTTAAACTCTTTGAGAATTTTTCCTTGTCTTCACAAAATTGAACTTTAGGGTGTTACACGAGTGAGTGTGCCGCGTGCCCCAGCCCAGATGGGTCGAGCGCGTGGGCGAGCGCGAAGGGGGGAGAGAGCGAGAGCGAGGTGGCCGGAGCCGGGTCGTGAGGGAGTCGGAGATCCCGCGGCCTTCGTGTTCGTCCCGCGCCCAGGTCGGGTGCGCTTGCAGTAGGGGGTTACAAGCATCCGCGTGGGTGAGGGGAGCGGGCGGCCCCGAGAGAGCGCCTGCCCCTGCCCTTCGTTCCCGCGAGGCCAACCTTTTCTAAGAAGGCCCTGGTCCTTCCTTTTATAGGCGTAAGGAGAGGATCCAGGTGTACAAATGGGGGTGTAGCAAGGTGCTACGTGTCTAGCGGGGGAGAGCTAGTGCCCTAAGTACATGCCAAGGTGGCAGCCGGAGAGATCTTGGCGCCCGGCTAGTGTGGCGTCGTGGCTGTCGGAGAAGCGATGGAGCTTGGCGGAGGGACAGCTGTCGGAGTGGTTGGGCCCTTGCTGACGTCCCCCTGCTTTCGTAAGAGAGCTGAGAGCCGCCGTCGTCATGGGTCCAGCGGGGTGCCATCATTGCCTATCTGGCGGAGCTAGCCAGATGGGACGTCGGTCCTGTTCCCTGCGGCCCGAGTCGGCTCGGGGTAGGGTGATGATGGCGCTTCCTGTTGACGTGGCGGACTCGTGCCCTAGGTCGGGCGACGTGGAGGCTCCTCCGAAGCCGAGGTCGAGTCTGTCCTGCATGGCCGAGGCCGAGCCCGAGCTCCTGGGTCGGGCGAGGCGGAGGTCGTTCGGCAGAGGCCAGGGCGGAGTCCGAGCCCTGGGTCGGGCGAGGCGGAGTTCGTTGTCTTCCGGGGCCTTAGCCCGAGTCCGAGCCCTGGGTCGGGTGGAGCGGAGTTCGCCGTCTTCCGGGGCCTTAGCCCGAGTCCGAGCCCTGGGTCGGGCGGAGCGGAGTTCGCCGTCTTCCGGGGCCTTAGCCCGAGTCCGAGCCCTGGGTCGGGCGGAGCGGAGTTCGCCGTCTTCCGGGGCCTTAGCCCGAGTCCGAGCCCTGGGTCGGGCGGAGCGGAGTTCGCCGTCTTCCGGGGCCTTAGCCCGAGTCCGAGCCCTGGGTCGGGCGGAGCTTCCTATGGCGCTTTTGGCCAAGCCTGACCGCCCGGCAGTCCCACTCTTTGCGTCCAAGGCCCCAGTGACTTGGTCGGTCGGCGCGGTGATTTAGTCAGGGTTGCTTCTTAATGAAGGCAAGGCCTCGGGCGAGCCAGAGATGCGTCTGCCGTGAAAGAGGTGGCCTCGGGCGAGACGGAAACATCTCAGGGTCGGCTGCCCTTGCCCGAGGCTAGGCTCAGGCGTGGCGTGATCGAGTCGCTCGTATGGACTGATCCCTGACTTAATCAAACCCATCAGGCCTCTGCAGCTTCATGCTGATGGGGGTTACCAGCTGAGAATTAGGCGTCTTGAGGGTACCCCTAATTATGGTCCCCGATAGTTAGCCTACCTAAAATAAAATAACTATGATAATAGAAAGTAAAACAAAATAAATAAATAATATAAAAAAAATAAAAAATAAAAAAAGGGGGGCGGTTGAACCGGCCCTGGGGGCGGTTGAACCGGCCCTGGAGGCGGTTGAACCGGCCCTGGGGGCGCGGCCGGGCGCGGCCAGGCGCGGCCAGGGCGCGGCCGGGCACGGCTGGGGCCGGCTGGGGCGCGGCTGGGGCCGGCCAGGGCGCGGCCAGGCGGCTGGGGCGCGGCCGGGCGGCCGGGGGGCGCGGCCAGGGAGAGAGGAGGGGAGAGGGGAGAGGGAGGGAGGAGGGGGGAGGGGGGGCTCACCGGGGACGGGCGAGCGACGGCGAGGGGCGGCGGTTGGGCCGGCGGCAGGGGCGGCCGAGCAGGGGTAGGGGGCGGCGGCGGCTAGGGTTGGGAGAGGGAAAATGGGAGGGAGAGAGAGAGGGGTAAGGGGAAAAAAGGGGAGGGGGGCGGTTGGGCCAATTAGGCCCAAAGGGGGCGCGCAGGGGGGCGGCTGGGCCGGCCAGGGACGGCCCACGGCGCGGGAGAGAGAGAAAAAGAGGAGAGAGGAAGAAAAAGAAAAAGAAAGAAAAGGTTTTCTCCTTATTTTCGAAATCCGATCTTCCTAGATGAATGCATTTGCACTTTCAAACAATCAAAGAATGCATAGTTCGGCATGGTGCATCAAACAACATAAAACAATTTTAGGGTTTTTCTTTACACGGGAATTCCAAACCGAATCCCGCTAGCTTTGGAAAAAGTCAAGGTCTAGCGAGGGAAAAAGAAAAAGAAAAGGTAACGCCCGAATTTGGCGAGTAAAGAAAAGAAAAAAATTCAACTGCAAAATTCGGGGCGTTACAAACCTATCCCCCTTAAAAGAATCTCGCCCTCGAGATTCAGGGCTGGCTAGCAAAGAGCTCTGGGTACTTGGCCATCAAATCATCTTCACGCTCCCAGGTTGCTTCTTCCTCAGAGTGGTGATGCCATCTAACTTTGCACATTCTGATGGTCTTCCTTCGGGTGACTCTATCTGCAACCTCAAGGATCTGAGCTGGCTTCTCAACATAGGTCAAGTCCTCCTGGAATTCCAGACCTTCCACTGGCAACTGCTCTTCTGGCACACGCAAGCACTTCTTCAACTGAGACACATGAAAGACATCATGCACAGCTGACAAATTCTCTGGCAGACTGAGCTGATAGGCCACTTCTCCACGCTTTGAGAGGATCTGGTACGGACCAATGTAGCGGGGTGCTAGCTTGCCTTTGATTCCGAACCTTCTGACTCCTCTGATCGGTGACACTTTCAGATAGACAAAGTCTCCGACTTCGAAACTCAGCTCTCTTCTCCTTGTGTCTGCATAGCTTCGCTGCCTCGATTGCGCTACCTTCAGATTCTCTCGGACCATCTTAATGTTCTCTTCAGCTTCAAGCAGAATGTCTGGTCCAAACACTTGCTTCTCTCCAGGCTGATCCCATTGCAACGGAGTTCTACAACTTCTTCCATAAAGCGCTTGAAATGGTGACATCTTCAAACTGGCCTGGTAACTGTTGTTATAGGAAAACTCTGCATAAGGCAATCGCTTGTCCCATCCGGACTGATCTTGCAGCGCACAGGCTCTCAACATGTCTTCAAGAATTTGGTTGGTTCTTTCGGTCTGGCCATCTGTCTGCGGGTGATAAGCTGAACTGAAATTCAGATGTGTGCCCAAAGCTTCATGCAGCTGCTGCCAGAAATGAGAGGTGAACTGCGTTCCTCTGTCTGACACTATCTTCTTTGGCACACCATGAAGACAAACGATCCGAGACATATACAGTTCTGCCAATACTGCACTGCTGTAGGTGGTCCTGACAGGTATGAAGTGGGCTGACTTGGTTAAACGGTCCACTACCACCCAAATGGAATCGTAGCCGGCTCGAGTGCGAGGCAATCCGACTATAAAATCCATACCGATTTCATCCCATTTCCACTGAGGGATCTGCAACGATTGCAACAATCCAGCAGGTCTCTGGTGTTCTGCCTTAATTCTTCGGCAACTATCGCACATAGCCACATGCTCTGCGATTTCCCTCTTCATTCCGTACCACCAGAATTTCTTCTTCAGATCCTGATACATCTTCTCACTGCCAGGGTGAATCGAATAGGCTGTCTCATGAGCTTCCTTGAGAATCAACTCCCGAATAGACTGGACATTGGGAACACACAAGCGGTCTTTGAACCATATCACGCCTTCTGCATCTTCTCGAAAATCTTTGCCTCTGCCATCTAGAATCAGTCGCCGAATCTCACTGATCTTTTCATCGTTCTTCTGCGCTTCTTTGATTTCTCGCTCCAAGGTAGGTTCCAATTCAACTGTGACTCCTCGCTAATTGTTCAGAAATCCGAGGCTCAACCTGTCGAACTCCTTGGCCAACTCATAAGGCATCGGACGAGCGACCATCAGATTGACTTGACTCTTTCTGCTCAAAGCATCTGCCACTACGTTCGCTTTGCCTGGATGGTAATGGATCTCCAACTCATAGTCTTTGATCAACTCTAACCATCTTCGTTGCCTCATGTTCAATTCTGATTGAGTGAATATGTACTTCAGACTCTTGTGATCTGTGTAAACATCGCATTTCTGTCCATACAGATAGTGCCTCCATGTCTTCAGTGCGTGAACCACTGCTGCCAACTCTAGGTCATGGATTGGGTAATTTTTCTCATGAACCTTCAGCTGTCGGGACGAGTAAGCCACAACTCTTCCCTCTTGCATCAACACGCATCCCAAACCTGTGTAACAAGCATCACAGTACACAAAGAAGGGCTTGTGCACATCAGGCAAGACTAGGACAGGCGCTGTTGTCAACTTCTCTTTCAGCGCTTCGAAGGCCTCTTGACATTTCTGGGTCCACTTGAACTCAACCTTGTTGCCTAGCAACGCTGTCATTGGTTTCGCAATCTTCGAAAACCCTTCAATGAATCGCCGATAATATCCGGCCATTCCAATGAAGCTCTTGATTCCTCGAGCATCTGTTGGCACTTTCCAGTTCAGAATGTCTGCCACTTTCTTCGGATCCACAGCCAATCCTTCTTTGTTGATTATGTGACCCAAGAACAGGACTTCACTGATCCAGAACTCACACTTGCTCAACTTTGCATACAACTGGTGCTCTCGCAATCTCTGCAATACCATCCTCAAATGATCTGCATGTTCTTCTTCGCTTTGAGAATAAACCAGAATGTCATCAATGAATACCACCACAAACTTATCGAGATAATCCATGAATACACTGTTCATCAAGTTCATAAAGAACGCTGGTGCATTGGTCAAACCAAAAGACATCACTGTGAACTCATACAAACCATACTTGGTAATGAATGCCGTCTTCGGTATGTCCGAAGGTCGGATCCTGAGCTGATGATAACCTGACCTCAGATCAATCTTGGAGAACACACTGGCTCCTCTCAACTGGTCAAACAGATCTTCTATTCTGGGCAAGGGATACTTGTTCTTGATCGTGACTTCATTCAAAGCTCGATAATCGATACACATCCTCTTTGTGCCATCTTTCTTCTCCACAAACAAGACAGGGGCGGCCCAAGGCGAGGTGCTTGGCCGGATGTAACCTTTCTCTGACATCTCATCAATCTGTTTCTTAAGCTCAACCAACTCTGGTCCAGATATTCTGTAAGCTCTCTTAAAGATAGGGGCGGTTCCAGGAAGAAGCTCTATGGCAAACTCAACTTTCCGCTCTGGTGGCATACTCGGTAAGTCCTTCGGAAACACATCTGGGAATTCAGACACAACCTTGATACTCTCAATTGGGTCTGCTTCACTGCTATCGATAGCCATCTGATAACAACTTCCTTTCTTCGGCTCAGGCGGGACTAACTCGGTCACCACTTCCTCTCATAGTGGGGACACCAACTTGATTGTCCTTTTATCACAACTGATAACTGCCTGATACTTATCTAGCCAATTCATCCCTAGGATGACATCTATTCCCTGAGTACCCATTACTATAAGGTTAGCGGGAAACGCTATCCCCCTTATTTCCACACTTACATTCAAACATATGCTATCAGCTCGAATTCTACCACCGGCTGAATCAATTTGAATGGGGGTTGACATGGTAGTAATTGGAAGATTATGTGCTTCTACCCATGATGCAGTAATGAAAGAATGTGTTGCTCCAGTATTGAATAACACTTCTGCAATATGGGAGTCGACTGGGAACATACCTACTGTCATGCCGGGGGTCTCCTGAACTGCTTCAGCCTCCAAGTGGTTCAGTCTTCCATGATTATAGCGCTGCTGAGGGCGGTTGCCTGATCCAGGCTGGGACACATTCTGCTTTGCTGGGGCATTGGGGCCTGACTGCTGCTGGGCTGCCTTCTTCGAACATTGCATCACCCAATGGCCTTGCTCTCCACAGTGGAAACATGCCCTGTTTCCAACCTGAGCTGGTGCTGCCTGATTGCTCTGCTGATTTGCTGGGGCAGGAAGACGAGGTGTCTGCTGATTCTGCCTCTGAAACTGACCTCCTGATTGATTGCTCTGACGGTTCTGGTACTGATGCTGAGGATACTGCCTTTGGAACTGCTGATACTGCTGACGCTGCTGATGCTGCTGAGGTGGACGCTGGTTCTGCCTGAACTGCTGAGGTTGATTGCCTGAAAAACGAGGACGGCTGCTGCTTCCAGGCTGGGGTCCACTGATCTTGCGCTTACGATCCTCCATCTCCTTACGCTTCCTTTCTGTCATGATTGCTCTGTCAATCAGGTGCTGGAATGTCGGGAAGGTATGATTCATCAGTTGGTAGTGCAAAGGGTCGACCAAGCCTCTCAAGAAACGGTACTGTCGCTTGGCGTCAGTGTTGACATCCTCAGGGGCATAGCGAGACAACTGCAGAAACCTGTCTCGATACTCACTGACAGATAATGACCCTTGCTTAAGGGCCAGGAACTCCTCCTTCTTCACTGTCATCAGACCTGCAGGCACATGGTACTGACGAAAGCTACCTCTGAACTCTTCCCAGGTGATGGCATCGGGGTTGGCATGGGTGGCGAGATAAGACTCCCACCATGATTGGGCTGCTCCTCTCAACAGACGGGGACCATACAAGACTTTCTCCCTGTCATCACACTGAGCGGTATGCAACTCCCGCTCCACAGTGCGCAGCCAATCTTCAGCATCCATGGGGTCAGAAGAGTGAGCGAACGTTGGGGGATGACCTCTCATGAATTCAGCACGCTTGTCTCTGGGCATCTGAGGCATCTGAGGCTGGGGTGGTGCTTGCTGCTGCTGCTGCTGAATGGCGGCCAGAGTCTGACCGATGGCCTGAACTGCCTGAGTCTGCATCAAAAACATCTGCTCGATCGACATCGGGGGCGGGGGTGGCAGGTGATGCTGCTGAGGCACCTCTTCCTGCGGAGCGGCTTGCTCCTGCTGAGCACGCCTTCCTCCTCTGCGCCTGTTCTCTGACATCTGCAGAATGCAATCACACATCAGAACTGATCTGGCAAATCTTGCAGCATAAGAAAAGAGTATAGAATTCTCCAACAGCACTGAACAGATGAGCATCTTCACTGATCTCCATCGCAGACCACACAGCTTCTCAGATAAAGAGGAAAGTAGAATAAAGGGTTTCCCAACTATATAACTAACTCCATTAACATAATAGGTAAACCAAAATGCAGGGGATACCCACACTCTGGTGACAGTCATTACAAAGATCCAAACCAAACATAGTTCATCATGACAAACATAAATGCACAGGATATAGCAAACTACCCTGTCTAACTAAGACTAACTAAGACCGAGATTAACGCTAAGACTGAAGCTTCTATGTATATATTTTGTATTAATTACAGGATCCAACTCTAACGAGCTATGGTTCTAGATTTATCTTGGTCTTGCAGTCGGGATTGCCATAAGACTGGAGTCCACGCCGAGGTGAGCGATACGGGTGCTGAGTCCCGACGGGAGCGGGGGAACCATCATCCAAGTGACGACGTTCCGCGCGCTCAGCCCGCAGCAGGGCGATCTCAGCACGAGCCCTACTCAGCTCGTCTAATGCATGGTCCAGCTCCGTGTTTAGCACGGCGGCTAGGTTGACTGTGCTGCTCAACCTAGGATTGTCCTCACCAGCAGGTGAAACAATCACGCCTCCTGTGCTGCCAGATGGACGGCGGGGGTAATACTTCAGGTCGAGACCGTCAGCTACCCCACCGAGAACCGAGCAGTAGTGCGAAAGCGCACGCCGTGCAGCATCCTGCATTGCTGCCTCAGCTGAGTCCCGCTCAGAGATAGAATAGTGCTCTGAGCAAGCCTCCGCGCCCTGGAGACTGTTCTCCGGACGGTGCACCAAGCAGGTCGCCTCCCAGCGGTCCGGGTAGACCCCGCGACTATGCTGGTAGACCACACAGCGATACTCGATGGACCAAGTACGCCGGTCAAGTGCCCGACGTAGCAGGGTGTCGAGCGCGTCGTGGAAGTGACACCCGCGAGCAGCGTCGCGAGTGATGGGTCGAGCAACCCATCCTTCCGGCTCATGGTCAGCAGAGAAGTCGATGTCGTGGCTCAAGCTGTCGTCGCCACCTTCGTCGTCTGGGTCTCCTCCAGCAGCTACTCCAGAAGCTGGGGCGCCCAGTGGTGGTGCAGGGGGCGCCTCCAGGGGAAGCACAGGGGAGCAGCTCCTCACAGACTCTATCTCCTGCTGGAGCGAGAAAGAAGAGCCCTGCTGCTCCTGTCGTCGACGTTCCTGCTCCTCATGCAGGCGGTGGTGCAGTCTCTCCAAGTGGCTGGACTGTCCGGCCACGGGACGGCGAAGCGGACGCTCAGCAAGGCGAGAGGGTAAGAAGGGGATGACGGACTTTCGTGCAGTGTGTCTAAGTCGAGCCATCTACAAAAGACACCGCAAGCAAAAGAGTGAGAACAGAATTAATATGACCAGCAAATAATGAATCATAAATAAATGAAGGATCAGAATAAACAAAATTTTCAGCAAGGTATAATATATAGTAGAACATAGGTTTGGTCAGTAGGACCAACTTTTGAAGGGATACCAAAGTCAAGGCAGGGACAGAGGTCTATAGTCCTTAGAACGACCATTCTACTCTAGGTTAGCGGTCCTACAGTCAACCTGGCTTTGATACCACTTATGTCACACCCGGTTTTTAGAAGGTAAACCGAATGCGAACCATGTACGTGCCAGGATCAGTTATTCACGTACACAGCAGTTACATAACATGGACATCATCACACAGTGCTCAAATAGTATTAAAAGGGGAAATAATAGTCGATTACATCATACGTCTGAGACGTCCATATAGTTCTTACAATAAATCAAAGTGCGAAAAAGAAACGTAGATAACGCGGCCTTCACAGGCAGCCGACTGGGGGTTGCCGCTAACCCACACCTAGAACTCGTCGTAGTCTTGGAACTCCTGGAAGTCTCCTTCCACAGCTTCATCTTCTCCTGAGCAGTGGTTGCAATGCTGACAACCTGGGGGGGGATTGGTGTGTAGAGCAAGGGTGAGTATACATCAACATACTCAGCAAGCATCCCGTTTGGCTGTAGTGGACTAGCTTTATGTGGGGATAAGTCAAGCAGTTGTTTTTAGTTGGTCAGGTTATTACTTACTAGTAGAGAGCCAGGTTTTAACATTAACCCAAGTTATTAGCCCAATGTATCCTTTCCAAACGGAAAGAATACCACTTACCATTACCATAATCATAATCAGAATCATCAATCTCATTGCCACCTGTACCAAAATGTCTCTGATCAAGTATCACTAATCTCTGGAGCTCCCTTGGCCGCTCATAACCGCGAGCACGGCTGATATATCAGTTTCATAACACTCTGCAGAGGTTGCACACTTTACCCACAAGTTGTGATTCCCTCTTGCCTCGGGCCGATCAAACCCTTAAACACTACCAAGGTGAATAGGCAGGGTCTCACTACGTAGCCTTTACAAAGATTCCCCGGGGCTGTAGCCACCCGTTAGGTTTCCTAAATGTACCGCACTCCTCCCCAAGGGACAAATCAACCTTGGCAGAGCGAGCCGCATACACCGAGCCCCATTGACGGCACAACGGCTAAGCGAACTACACCCCGGTTCCTCTAATTATTCAGCTAAGGGCGTCCCATTCCACCCTCATGGTTGCACTGTTTTCCCGGGCGGTCATCCATTGAACAGGTCCTTACGGAGAGGCACTCGAGAAACCGCTCGAGTCCACTTGAAGGTCACAAATATAATCATAAATAAGAAGGGAAAACAGCGTATCATAGATAACCACATCATGTTCATTGATTAGAGTTGAGCAATAGCATCAGACTAAGCAGTAATAATCCGACCCAAATAGGTAAACAAGGACATGAATAACAAAAGCTAGTCAATCCTTAGGTATAAATGTGTAATGCGGGAGGTGAATTAAAGAATGAATAGGACAGAAATAGGTCAAAGGACACTTGCCTCCACCAACCGACTGCTGCTCAGGGGCTTCTCCTGCGAATTCCTCGGGCTCTTCGACCGGATCGTTCTCTATGCGAGCGCAAACATACATACATCCACATATTTAATACAAAAGAACAGTACACCATACAAGGGAACAAGTAAAGCGAATATGCATCAAGTATGACATTCGATATCGCATTCATTAAGGTTAGAAAGAAACCGGAAAGGTCTCGCAGGGGGCTAAAGTTTATGCACTAATGATTAGTTACAACTGGTTCTTAGCAAAAGAATTCTGTTATATACAATAATGGAAACCTAGTCATTTTAAGTTGATCAACATTGCACTAGGTAAACAATTAACTAAATGAATCAACTAGCGCAACGAAATTCTAAATTAAGCTTCCTATTTCAATAACATGAACAATGATTAGCCTACCTAAAATAAAATAACTATGATAACAGAAAGTAAAACAAAATAAATAAATAATATAAAAAAATAAAAAATAAAAAAGGGGGGGGGCGGTTGAACCGGCCCTGGGGGCGGTTGAACCGGCGGCTGGGCCGGCCGAGCAGGGGCGGCCGAGCGCGGGGGGGGGGGGGCGGCTGAGCCGGGGCGGTTGAACCGGCCCGGGGGGCGGTTGAACCGGCGGCTGGGCCGGCGGGCGCGCAGGGGCGGGGGCGCGGCCAGGCGGGCGGCCAGGGCGCGGCCAGCGGCCAGGGCGCGGCCGGGGGGCGGCTGGGGGCGCGTCCGGGCGCGGCTGGGGCCGGCTGGGGCGCGGCTGGGGCCGGCCAGGGCGCGGCTGGGGCCGGCCAGGGCGCGGCCAGGCGGCTGGGGCGCGGCCGGGCGGCCGGGGGGCGCGGCCAGGGAGAGAGGAGGGGAGAGGGGAGAGGGAGGGAGGAGGGGGGAGGGGGGCTCACCGGGGACGGGCGAGCGACGGCGAGGGGCGGCGGTTGGGCCGGCGGCAGGGGCGGCCGAGCAAGGGTAGGGGGCGGCGGCGGCTAGGGTGGGGAGAGGGAAAATGGGAGGGAGAGAGAGAGGGGTAAGGGGAAAAAAGGGGAGGGGGCGGTTGGGCCAATTAGGCCCAAAGGGGGCGCACAGGGGGGCGGCTGGGCCGGCCAGGGACGGCCCACGGCGCGGGAGAGAGAGAAAAAGAGGAGAGAGGAAGAAAAAGAAAAAGAAAGAAAAGGTTTTCTCCTTATTTTCGAAATCCGATCTTCCTAGATGAATGCATTTGCACTTTCAAACAATCAAAGAATGCATAGTTCGGCATGGTGCATCAAACAACATAAAACAATTTTAGGGTTTTTCTTTACACGGGAATTCCAAACCGAATCCCGCTAGCTTTGGAAAAAGTCAAGGTCTAGCGAGGGAAAAAGAAAAAGAAAAGGTAACGCCCGAATTTGGCGAGTAAAGAAAAGAAAAAAATTCAACTGCAAAATTCGGGGCGTTAGAGCGACACTCCGCGCAAAAGTCGCCTACGGGTGCAGCCAGAATAGCACAATAAGTGCGAAAAATCAAAGTCTTTTCCAAAAGACTATCCGTGCAGAAGTCGCCTACGGGTGCAGCTGGAACAGCACAATAAGTGCGAAAAATCGTAGTCTTTTCCAAAAGACTATCTGTGCAAAAGTCGCCTACGGGTGCAGCCGGAATAGCACAATAAGTGCGAAAAATCGAAGTCTTTTCCAAAAGACTATCCGTGCAAAAGTCGCCTATGGGTGCAGCCGGAACAGCACAACCAGTGCGCAAAATCAAAGTCTTTTCCAAAAGACTATCCGTGCAAAAATCGCCTACGAGTGCAGCCGGAGCAGCACAATAAGTGCACGAAATCGAAGTCTTTTCCAAAAGACTATCCGTGCAAAAGTTGCCTACGGGTGCAGCCGGAATAGCACAAGTGCACAAAATCGAGGTCTTCTCCAAAAGACTCCGCGCAAAATAACACCTACGGGTGCAGCCGGACTAACAACAAATGCGCAGAATCGAAGACTTCCCCAAAAGCACCCGAACACAAGCTGCCTACGGGCGCGACCAGATCAACGAAGGCACACAACCTCATCATACAAATCATAGTTACACACACACAGCGAGGGCATCACACATTACAACGGCTCAACCTTTGGGATGATACCCATCTCCCTATAGTTGAACAACATTATCCTCAACTCCTCACCCTCAAAAAGACTTCGCAGCTCAACCTCACCTACACTCGCTCCAGCCGGCGAAGACAACAATTCCCGCTTGGCAGTCCCGTCCACACGAAGACGACCACCCTCCACCTCACCATGATGACGCCTATCACTTCGCGACAACTCACTCACTCTCCGCTTCGCCACCGCCCTTCGCTGCCTCCGCCCAGCACTCGCAACCGGAATATCCTCACCCGTCACACGCAGAGAAGTCTCCGCTGCAACCACATCCAATGCTGCAAAATAGTCTAAGTCCTCATCCGAAGACCCCTCTGTCCACACAATCGAACTCCCAGAATCATCAGACTTAAAAAACTTAGACACAAAATCATCAGAATCGTCTTCAGCAACCACAGTCGAAGCCACAAAATTAGCATTGTCAGTAGCGGTTGCATGCGCAGGCCCAAAACCCTGAACCTGCGCAGCAACCAAAGTTCAGTAACACTCAGACAAAATTTACAAACTCCCCACCACCTATTTAGCCACCTGCGAAGGCGCGACCGTGGTCGTGGGGTCTTCAACTACCAGCTCAGCCACCACCTTCAAGGCATCTTCGACCGTCGGCGCAGGGGCCGACACAGGGTCTTCGCCAGCCACAGTAGGCACGGGCACAGCCGAGAGGCCTTCACCAGCATCCGAGGGCAGCACCGGATTGACCTCCGCAGCCTCGGGCGGCGCGCTGGCCAGAGCTCCAAAGTCCTCGACATCCTCAGCACGCTCCATCTGCAGCAACATCACAGTCACTCAGCAAAAACCACGCATACCCACACACACAACCACACAAAAAATGACCTTCACCTGCTCTCTCGCCCGGTCGGATCGCTCCTTGACCGCCTCCCGACCATGCGGACCCCACATCCTATTGAAAAGTGCCCCCGCTGACTGCTTTACCACATGGTCGTCGGCCTTGAAGATCCCGCGTTCAAAGTTCTCGTCTGATTGGTCGAAGACCTCGTAGTGCCTGCAGCCCTCGCGGGACAACGCATTCACGGCCCCCTCGCAGGTGACGAGGGAGGCGAAGGACATGAAACCCTCCACAATGGTCGGGAGCACCAGCAGCTCCTCCTGCAACCATTTGAGGAAGCGAAGGCCTGCTTCCCGGTCGGGTACTTCGAAGTCAGCAGTCCGCGCACCCAGCTCGCAGTACGAGTCCACGAACTGTGCGTGCGTACGCTCAACTTCCAAGCGCGTAGAGGCCTCGGCCTTGTCCACACGACCGCGCAAGGCGTTGAACCTTGCCTCCAGCTCTTCGGCGCGTTGACTGGCGAGACTGCTCTCCGCCCGCGCCACTTTGGCCTCTGCTTGCGCAGCCTGCGCCTCAGCGATGGCCTGGTTCGCCTCCCTCCTCTCCTCCACCAGCTGGCGCCGTAGGTCCGTCTTCTAGGCCTCCAAGGCGGCCACTTTCTCCACCAGCCTATGGTTCTTGCTTTCCGCCGCCGACTTCTCCTAGACGGCATCCACGTGCTGCGCCCGAAGTCTCTCGACTTCGGCAGCCACGTCCGCAGTCAGGACACCCGACGCCACGCGGTCGGCGAAGTCGGACGCCTAATAAAAGCACATGAGACCCAAAACCTCATGCAAACAACAAACGTCGAAGTCCAGCACAACTTACCTGCTTCAACTACTGCGACAGCTGCTGCGATGCCTCCCTCAGCCGCTGGGACATGGAGCCTGCCACGTCCTTGGCGGCAGCGGCTGACGGAATCTCGCCGCTCACGCAGAAAGCGGCCCATGGGTCTCGCGCGGCACCCTTCGCCCTAGCCACCGCCGTTGGCAACGCGGTTGCCACCGAAGGCGGGACAACAACCAGCTGCCCCTCACCGACCCTGCGACATATCACCGGTCAAACAACTAGCTCAAAAAAACTTACCAACAAAATAATCCTCAATGCTGATGTCCGTGCCGAAGTCGCCAACACGTCTCCTCGGCGAAGGCAGCTCCCGTCCTTTCGCGGATCCGCCCGGGGGAGGCTGGTTCCGCCAGAGGCGGCAGTCTTCGCGCTCGCCGACGCCTTGCTGGATCCGGGCGCTGCCGGTTTCATAGCCGGCATTGGCTGGCTACTGCCGGAGGCGACAGCCTTCGTGCTCCCCCGCGCCATCTTCGCCTCACGCCTAGGATCTGTGATCCTGACGACCGCCTGGTGCTTCTGCGCAGCGTCTTGACGGTCCTTGTTCATCACTGCCAACACAACAGCAGCAATATTCCGTCCATAAGGAAACACCTTCAAGTCACGGGCCATGCGAGACAAAAAGGAGTCTTCACCAGCCACGCGGGGGATCGGAACATTCTTGGACCATTGACCCCCGGTAACCTCCAGCATTCGCGCCGAAGACTCGCGGAGCTCGGGCGAAGACATCCTTCCCCCGAGGGCTGCGCACGTCCCCATCAACTCCATAGCAAAACTATCGGAAACCCCCAGTTCCCCCACTACAGTACCTAATTTCCTCTTCTTAGCGGCTGGGGCGGCCTCCTGCGAGGGGTCTTCTTCAGTCACGGCCACTGGCCCTTTCCTGCGGCGGTCGACAGCGTCTTCCCCGGGATAACCGTCGTATGGCAAGCCATTCAATTCGAAGACCCGATTCAATCTATCATTGGCCCCACGGATATCCCAGCTCCGCGCACCCTCTGTCCTCGGCACATAGCGCCCCACAATCCTCGCCGCACCGTCTTCCGCTTCGCGCACGAATGCGGCGGGATCCCGACCATGCAAATCCAACGCGAAGGCTGGACTTCGCACCCGCTGCCCACCCCGGGAAGGCATCTCGTGAGGGCATACTTTGCCCAGCGCCCAGCCATGCGCCAAGGGCCATACCCCATACCCAATAAATTCCTCCACCAAATCGTGCCCGCTACTCGTGCGGGCAGCGCACCGAAGGGCCTCCTCGTCTTCATCACCCTCCGCCACCTCAAACTGCGGGTACGCCACATAATAATGGGAACACATGACGGCCACGGGCAGTCCTGGGTGGTCTTCAACTGCACCTTCGAAAATGTAAAACCAAAATTCCCACTAGTTGCCCCACTTATTGCGGGCGCAGGGAACCAACTCCACGACTTCCATCGAAGTCTTGCCGGTCCTAGGTGTAAACATGCACGATCCAAACTGTGCAATCTCATGTCCAATTTTCCTCTTTTGCCAATGCAGACAGTAATGCTTCGCGAAGACCTCCACAGAGGGCTGACCACCATACGAAGTCACCGCCCAAACGTTCTTTGCCAGGGCCACCATGGCATTTGGCGTCAGCTGGTGGACCTGGACCTCGAATCTTCGCAGCACCTCCGCCACGAATCGATGTGCAGGCAGACAAAGGTTAGCGGTGAAAAACGCTTCAAACACGACCAACTCGCCTTCCGGCTCGGGGATCTCCTCCGCCCCCGGGACACGCCCCATTCTGCTGCCAAAATATCCAAGCTGCTGCATATCCTGGACGCGGACCGAGGAAATCCGCGACACGCCAAACTCAACTGTATCACCAGGACGGAGCTCCTCCGCCGCCATGTCGCTCAGAGTGTCCTCAGACGATGCGCCGGCTGGCGGTTTATTTGCAGCAGACGAGGAAGAGGACGACATGGCTACGTACCGTCGGTGGCGGCGGGCGGTCTGCTTGACGCGGGCCAGATCTCCGACGAGCAGGAGCAAGGAGGGCAGGCGAGCGGAAGAACGGTTTCAAAAGGAGGCTAGGGTTTTGCGGCGCGCAGAAAAAGAGCCTGACCCGCGCCGCCCCGCCCCCCTTTTTATACACAGGACGCGGCGCTTCGGGAAACCTGCAGTCCAACAGTGCCGCGTCTGTCAACGGTCACATCAAAAACCCCCGCGGAACCATTTCGAGCGAGGGCAGCGTCTCCACCATCTAGCGATGTCTTCGGCACCAGATGACTTAGTCGAACTGGTCCCTCGGAGGGCAAATGTTGGGGCGAAGGCGAAGACGCTACCCTCCGCTCTAGCCTTCGTCTATCTCGCTGCGCTGACGGGAAGCAGAACGACCGGCTAGGTCCACCCTTCGTCTTCTACACTACAAGACGAAGGCCTACGACGATGTCGCCCCGTCCCACGTCCTCACTCCACCTAGAGGCCCATGTGGGATTCGGCCCATTGTAACGGGCCCCGCTCGGATAAGTGTGTTACAGGCCAGATTTGTGATAGCTTTTCTGTAATGACAGTCTGTAACCCTCCTTTACAGGAATATTCCGAGGATAGACCGGATGCCTGGGGGCACATGCGTCCTTACATTGAGACGTTGGGCACTCAGGCACCTATAAAAACCCCCGTACAGTGCCCTTGAGAGGCTGGATTAACAGAGCAATTGCCGCCTCAAGTAAAACCGTGTTCACATCTCTCTCACTCCCCTGTTGGA
The DNA here is from genome assembly GCA_029449295.1 of Zea luxurians. Lineage (NCBI taxonomy): Eukaryota > Viridiplantae > Streptophyta > Magnoliopsida > Poales > Poaceae > Zea > Zea luxurians. Next base: position 471,079 of record JAOPSE010000366.1, read on the forward strand.
ATCAACCTGCCCGGGAACGCAAGTTCCAACATCCCTATCAGACTAAGGCTAAATTAGCCAACCCTAGTTCATATTCCCCGAAAAAGAAATGCTCATGAAATTTACTCTCTAAATCATTCTAGGAGTTAATAGAATTAGGAGGCAGGGCGGCGTACCCATGCAAAAAGCGGTATCAGCAAGGGATAAAGAAAATAAATGAACACGAAAGGCTTCCCCCTTGGCCAATTCGCATAGGTGTGCTAGGAACTGGCCTACATGTTCTTGTGTGCTTCTACCATTTTCACCAGAAAACTTAGAGAACTCTAGTATCCTTGCTCCTTGTGGATATGAGACAGTGTCAAGTCGGTGATCATATGACTTTTGATATGACTGCCATACTCTGGTTACACTAACTCCGAGTCTATCTTGGAATAGTTTAGCCATTTCTTCCCTAATTTTTCCATTGCGCTCGGTGGCAGACACCAGACCTTGGGCTGTGGGGCTCATTCGGTCGGGCATTGCTATGCTGACCTTCTTGCCATAACCTATTGATAATGTTGATTGGCCTGTGATCATATGGTGTGCTGTGGTTTAAATAAGGAAGTTGATGAGCGCGCCTTCCTATTTTGGAGAGAGCCTGGACCCGATGTGTACCGTACGTCTATTGGCTTGCGTAGGATCCTATGGCACTTCCTTCACGTCGTTCGCAGGTTTGAAGGTTGCGCTCGCCCTTTTTGCATCGGGTACCTATTCATCGATGATTTGGAGCACCTTTGATAGTTCTTGTGCAGCGGTGGCTCCCTCAGCCAAGTCACATCACTCGACTTTGCATTCGTATGCATGCCGTGTCGTGGTGCCTACGGTGATGGTTCTAGCGTGACCTAACATTTTGAGCATTAGGAAAATGGTCGTTCATAGCTATTTTCGACAAAAATGAGGGTTATAGAGCTAGGGTCCTAACTAAGTTTTGGCTTAGCGACGGGTCTCTGGTCTTCGGGTCCTCGTCGATGTGTCCTCCCTCCTTTCGTTGTTCATTCTTTGTCCGGTGGCCAACCTCCTCCTTTAAAAAGCCAAAGGGGGTCATCCAATGGTGGCTTCCTTGAGAAGGAGTACACGGGCGATGGTAAAATAGAGCATCTTACCCTGGTGAAGTCGTGCTCATCCGTGAGTGTCTAGGTCGCCTCTTTGTCTCATACTCTTTATGGCGGATGACGTGGACAGTTTGGTGCCTGGGCGCTATTATTCGAGCTTTTGTCTACCCCTAGCCTTCGTAGCCTAGGTCTCAGCGTGGTTTGTCTCATTGTGCCCTATAGGCGACCTACGCACTCAGGCGTAGCCCTGATAGGGCATGAGTTTGCGCGTAGGTCGAGAGGCACACATGCCATAAATGCACTAAAGTCTGAGGGGTTCGTAGGTCATGAGTGCATTGCAGCCTGAGGGGCTTGTAGGTCATGAGTGGGAGGCAGACCGACGCCTCTACCGTGGCTTAACGCCAAGCGTAGTTAATGCGACCGATCAATTATGGCGGGTCAGTATCGGGCCAGGCGAGGGATCCACTCGAGTGGTTGCCCTGCAGTTCGCCCCCCACTGTCTGGCTCCACCACACCCGACACCAGGCTCGGTGCCTCGGGGTTCATCTAAGGGCGAGTGCTTCCAGGGCAGACATTTCCTTCCTCCTCCTATTGGCCAATGGGCTCTGGTTGCTAGAGGCCTCTTCCTAGTGTCTTTGCTGACCGGTGGGTCCCATGGATGGGGGATGTGTGTCCTAACACAGTTGTTTAGGTCATTTTTCATTTGCTATAATATATCTTATTGAAGGGAACATGGACACCTAAGAGGGAATTAGGACTTCTATTTCTCTTCTAAACTAGGCTTATAATTTAATCTATTAAAGAAAACCTATACGGATAACCAAGCAAGCTAGTGAAACTAAGGTTTTGTCCAAGTGTTGTTATCTCTACCATAAAAATGGATTTATGCAACCTATGTTCTAATCCTATCAACTAGCCTATAATCTAGGCTATAAAAGGTAAAACTCAACCAAATGAAACAATGGAAATGTGGAACTCCTATTGATATGTCGATGCCTTTTACCAAGGTATCAAGAACTACATAAGGTTCTTACTAATTCTCGTTGGTGCCCCTATGTAAAGGAAAGCCCACGTGAGAGACAAACACTCGGTCGAGTAACTTAGTAGATAGTTGTGGGCCTTCTCCATGTGTAACTGTTGTTTTGCTTCTGTCCTCTCTCGGATGCTCCCTGTTGTGACCTTGTTCTCTCTTGTATAAGGTGGCGACCACACCACAAACGTGGTTGATGTGGTCTCGTAAGACTACAAGCCCCTCTGAGTACAACAATAGTGCACGCAAGCATCGAGTTGCAAACCTCAATAAACACTAGGACTAAACCTAGAGCAAGCACATGAAAACTGGTCTAACTCGCTAAAAACACTTTGTAACACATCTTGCTGGTCACTTGTTAATGTTCCTGTGGGAAGCCGAAATGGAGCAACATAATTAAAGTAGCAGGGTCTTCTTCCCTTTAATCCACTCAAGAAGAGATAGACTAAAAAGAGAAGATCAAAGTAAACATAAACTTGTATCTAGCTAAAACAAAAAGGTATGTGAGTTGGATATTATATGCTCGATCATTTATCATTCTTCCCTTTGGTGACAGATGATTACAAATGTACCTTCGAAATACTTGAAGGTTGTTCAGAGGTCCAAGCATTCTAGAGTTTCGTATACGAAGTGATACAGGGGTACACGAGCACGGGGATGGTAAAAAAGTGAGCTATGCATGGGAACTGTGCCCTTATTTATAAGGGCAGTGCGGCATACAACTTTGTATAAAATTACACTTATATCCTCAAGTCCCATACAAGCCATCTATAGAGCCTGCTGAGGGTATTGTCGTATTTTCCTCCTTAAGACGTGTTGGGCATGTCGCTTGAGTCTTCCTTTGTCTCCTAATCACTCGTTTCGGTCGCTCTGTGGTGCTTCGTTTAGTCTTATTGTTGAAGTTGTTGCCTATTTATTGGTGATAGTTACTTTGCTATTTCTGAAACAAACTCGAAAATAGCTGAAAATCATTAGTTTGAGGACCTTTGGTAAAGACATACCCCAACAGTAGTTCCTCACGGGATTAGTTTGATTTATATAATGGTCTCAAATCGCAAAAAAGATGAGGGGGTCTTGCAAACACCTTTCTTAAGTGCGCTATTGAAATACAGATATGGTCAAATACGTGGCGTATGTGGTCCACTAGCCAGTGAGTGGACATGACTTGACTCTCGACTTTTGTGCCTTTTACCTATATAATGGGATCTATCTCGGTGAACGAACACCAATTTCTCGGCCTCTAAAGCCCATTTGCTCTGTTGCTTTCCGTGAGCTTGGGATTCTCGACCTTTGAAGACATGCAAATAAGTAGGATTAAGATGGCTGCTTGACTAGCCACATGATATCTTTGAATGTCCTTAGAAGGAAGAGGAAGCACAAAGAAGACTCTCAAATGTTTTGTATATATTTTAGTTTTTATATATATGACAACGTATCCTGTGTAAAAGGTTCTCCTGTGTAAACATGCTAAAACGTCTTAACAACCTTTGGATCCTGAATCAAAGGCTAATCTTAATCCCACCTGATAATCTTGTGTTTTTTTTCTAAAGAACCCCTCCTGGTAATCTGGTGTGGCGGTATATATATATATATATTGTATTTATATATTACACCTGGGTGCATTTAATATAGAGAATGCACCCAGGCCGAACCTACGCGCCAGGTCCGAGCCAACCGCCCCACCCAGGCCGTCTTTGTCCCTCCCGCACGCTCCCGACAGAACCTTTTCACTTCCCCGCCCCCGCCCCTCTTTCTCCGTGAACGGCTCCTCCGCGAACGACTTAACCTCTTCACATAAGTTGCAATCACACCAGACCAGCAGTTGCAATTACACCAGACAGCAGTTGCAATCATTGTTTTGTTTAACAGATTTTTGGACATAGTTATATAGAAGTTGCAATCACACCAGACCAGCAGTTGCAATTACACCATACAGCAGTTGCAATTATTGTTTGTTTAACAGATTTTTGTACATAGTTATATAGAAGTTGCAATCACACTAGACCAGCAGTTGCAATTACACCAGACAGCAGTTGCAATCATTGTTTGTTTAACAGATTTTTGGACATAGTTATATAAAAGTTGCAATCACACCAGACCAGCAGTTGCAATTACACCAGACAGCAGTTGCAATTATTGTTTGTTTAACAGATTTTTGGACATAGTTATATAGCAGTTGCAATCACACCAGACCAGCAGTTGCAATTACACCAGACCAGCAGTTGCAATCATTGTTTGTTTAATAGATTTTTGGACATAGTTATATAGAAGTTGCAATCACACCAGACCAGCAGTTGCAATTACACTAGACCAGCAGTTGCAATCATATTTTTTAACAAAATTTCTCAGAGTTATTCAGTACTTGCAATCACATCAGAGCAACTCAGCAGTTGCATCCACACTACACCAGCAGTTGCAATTACAACACACCATCGGTTGCAATCATTTTGTTTACATTTTTTAACAGATATTTGGGTAGAATTATACAACAGTTGCAATCACACCTAATGCGGGCTTGCAATCACATCTAATGCGGGGGACAGGGAGGCACGCTGACAGAGAGGCGCGCGGCGGCGCGGGGACAGGGAGGCGCTCGGCGGCGGTGGGGGAGAGGGTGGCGTGGGGACAGGGAGGTGCGTGGTAGCGGCGGAGGGCAGGAAGGCGCGCGTACAGGAGGGGCGAGGGCGTGCTCGGGGTGTTATTGCATCTGAGTGCATTCAATATAGAGAATGCACCCAGGTGCATTTTAGTGCCGCCGTGTGTTTGGTGTGGCGCCTAAGCCGCCACACCGCGTCACACACCACGTCACACTTTTGAGCCACAGGTGTGGCGGCCAACGCCACAGCCACAGTGGCGGCTTAGGCACCACACCAAACACGCCCATATATTGTGGGACAAGGGTCTATGTAAGATGTTTTTTGTGTGTAAAAAGACAATATTGTTCTACCGTTTAGAGGACACTCCATAAATATTGGAGGACAATATAAATATATAGAGTAGAAATCGGTTTATAGTCGGTAGCTAGTCGCAGACCGTAGACGCGCAGCCTCGCTCCGTCGCCCGAATTCGACGATTCCACCGCTTCGTCCGTCGGCATAGCAATCAGTCAATCACTCTCTTCTCTTCCCCTCCCCATCTCGAGATCTCCCCCCACCTCTTCCACTTCCACCCCACCCCGTCCGTCGTCTCTCGCGAAGCACCCCTATCGTACGTTTTCCGGAGCTCGACGGGGACGGCGAGCCGCTCCTGCTGCTGCCGCCGCCGGAGGAGGAGGAACAGGATTAGCGGGAGGAGGAGCAGGGCACCGGCCGCTTGGGGCTGTGCCACATGCCGCTCTGGGGGACCGCCGCGTCCGCGCAGCCGGCAGCCGAGGGCGACGCCGCCCGCGCGCCCTCAGGCTCCGGCGGCGGCGGGGTCAAGGTGATCCGGTCGCTGCTCCCCACCCGGCGCCGCCTCCGCCTCGACCCGCCCGCTAAGCTTTATTTCCCATGTAAGCAATCTGTGCGCGGCGCTCTGTTAATTTTCTTGCCGCCTCTCGACTGCTCCTGCTCTGGTGGTTTACTGTTTCCTTTCTACTAGCACGGATGGCCCGTGGAGAAGAAGGCGCCTTTCAACCGTTTGCTCCTCTTATCATTCTTTCACAGCGGCTGCGTCCCGTCTCCCGCTGCTATACGAGTTCTTAGATTCGATCGCGCTGTCTCGTCAACACGTCGCCTTTCGTTTGATTTCCTCAATTTTTCTGCTTCCACAACTGTCTCTTTGCTTGCTCGGTGAAAGCTGCTGTTCCTTTTCAACTTCCGTCGGACGGAACTTCTATTCGTCGAGAAAAGGGGATTTTTTTTTATTATACGAACTTTGGGAGACTGTTCTTATATAGAGATTAAATCGACGGATAGTTAAAGGGCATGGCAGATATGCAGTTTACTGCATTTTTTCCCCATCCAGTCTAGCTGTTTTCGACTAATTTTGGTCTCTAATTGTGACTGTCTACAGATGAACCCGGTAAGCAAGTCCGGAGCGCTGTCAGGATCAAGAACATCAGCAAGTCTCATGTGGCTTTCAAGGTAACAACCAATTGTCTCTTAGTTAACTACATGTTATAGCTACATGCTTTGCTGAAATGTTCTTTTGCAAATTTTCCAACCAGTCTGTTCCTAGGCAGCTTTACCACTAACTACCGCAACTGGTTCAATTGTTAAACCCTCAGTTCCCATCAGCAGAGCACTGATTCTAAGCATGTTTGATGTTCCAGTTCCAAACGACTGCACCAAAGAGTTGCTTCATGAGGCCTCCTGGCGGCGTACTTGCTCCAGGGGAAAGTATCATAGCAACAGGTAACTGAATTTGACACCAATGAATTAAATCGCTAGCTGTGGTGCTCGCAAGTTATAACGACCTATCCGTGCATTCCCTTACATCAAGTGCAGTTTTCAAGTTTGTTGAGCATCCAGAGAACAACGAGAAGCCCTTGGACAAGTGCAAGGTTAAGTTCAAGATTGTCAGCCTGAAAGTCAAAGGGCCGGTGGAGTATGTCCCTGAATTGGTAAATCCTCTCTTCACCTTCCTCGGCAGACTGATAGATTACTATTCCTACCTGGGATGCTACGGAGGTTGTATAGATGGGATGTGGAGGGGCGAGAGCGAGCACGACGCAGGGGCTCCGTGGCTGTTCAGAGAGTGAGAGATTACTCGTGGCTAGGTTTCGCCCTGCTCCCTGAGGGAAGCGGGCAAAAGTAATTGCTTTTGCTTGATTCCATAGGATAGCATTTTATAAGTATTTATCTCCCTACTAATCCTTATCCTGATCTAAGAGATCTAATATGAGATCTCATCTAATCCTTATCTTCTAATCTGAGATCTAATCCTTATCCTTATCTCCTACTGCTGGCCGCCTCGAGCTGGAAGTCGGGAACTCGGGATAGAGGCCCTGAAAGTCGTCGAGCACCTCACATGTAGCTTCTCCGCAGGTAGGCCCTGCCACTGCACCAGGATGTGTTAGACGTCGCGGTGTAGTTGCGCCCGCAAGGTTTTGGCCGTCGCTGGTAGGAGGCGACCATAATGTATCAGTTGCAGAGGCACTGGATTAGCAGGTAGCTCCCACTTGTGCTGTTTCAGCAGCCCCATGTGGAAGATTGGGTGGCACGTCCCATGTAGCTTGAGCGCTTGGAAGGCTGCCCCAGCCTCGTTGTCTCAAGCAAACACGTCTTGATGCAAGAGACACTTAAGCAGGGCGACAATGCTAAAATTACGGATGAACTTTCGGTAGTACCCCGTGAGGCCCAAGACTCGCGGAGGCCACTGGTAGACCGCAGTGCCGGCCAGGAAGCGACCCTTGTGGACTTGTCGGCGTCCATGGCGACGCCGTCTGTCGAGATCACGTGGCCAAGGTAGGCCACCGATGAGGCTTGAAACGAGCACTTCGAGCCCTTGAGGTGGAGCCGGTGTGAGCGGAGGGCATGTAGGACAACGCTAATGTGCTGTAGGTGCTCAACCCAGGTGGCACTGTAGATGAGAATATCATCGAAAACACCAACACGAACCTACAGAGGTACGACGCGGAGCACGTCGTTCATCAGGGCCTGGAACGTCGCTGGGGCGTTGGATAGGCCAAACAACATTGGAATGGGGTACTTGTTCTTCGAGCCTGGCGTTCAGACTTCAGAGCATGATAGTCGATGCAGAAACGCCAGGACCCGTCCGCCTTGCGCACCTGGAGCATTGGGGTGAACAGTGGCGCGTTGGGTCGGATGATGCCCTGTGCGAGCATGGCAGTGCGTTGGCGCTCTAGGTCATCATTCTAGAGTTGCGGGTACCGGTATGGACGGACGACGATTGGTGCGGTACCGGGCAGTAGGTGGATGCGGTGGTCGTAGGGCCGTGCCGACAATAGCCATCGTCGCTCCAAGAATACATCCTTGAGCTGTTGTAGGAGGGTGTCCAGCAGCGGGTGCTCTGCGAACGCGGTCGCAACTCGAGCGGCTAGCCTCGACAGGGGGTCGCGTTGAAGGCCTAGGCCCTCCTAGTGGACACACTGACTAGCCTGGGTGAATGTCATGCGCATGGCGGTGAAGTCCCGTAGGATGGGACCCTGTGTCTTCAGAAACTCGACGCCAAGGATGAGGTCGAACACCCCCAATCTGGTGCCGTAGCAGCCGATTGTGAACGTCTCCTGACCAATCTTAAGGGCCACGTTCCATGCCACGCATTGGCACGGAACGCGGTCCCCGTTGGCCACCACACAATGGTGGCTGTGAGTCGATGGCAAGCTGTAGGTCGTGGAGGACGTCGGCGTTGATGAAGTTCGACGTGGAGCCCGAGTCAAGTAGGGTTATGCAACGGTGTCCCTAGATGTGCATTGACAGGAGCATGGCTTCCTGGGTGCGAACCATGGCGATGGCGTGGAGGGAGACTGTTGGTGTCGATGCGGTGTCGGTGATGGCCGTTGGCGCGACCACAGTGTCCACAAGCCGATCCGCGTCCTCCGTGGCGGCATCCCTTGTGGTGGCGTTGATGTCGATGTAATCCTCCGACTCTAGGTAGAAGAGGCGTTTGCAGATATGGACTCAGACATATGGCTCGTCATAGTTATAGTAGAGCCCTTGACAATGCCACTCTTGCTGTTCGGCAGGGAAGAGGCAATATAACTGGCGAGCCAGGCCACCCGTTTCTGCCAGTGCTGGTACGCTGTGCTGTAGCGGCGCGCCCGGTGGGGCTCTGGTTGGTGTAGGCTGGCCTTGGCTTGGGGTGGTTTGGTGCTCCACGCCATCAGGCCCGACGGTGACGCCGCTGCGCGAGTCTCGAAGGCTCGAGCTAGGTACATGGCCAACTGGAGGTCCCGCGGCTCGCGAAGCTCGACGATGCGGATGTGGTCCGGGAGCCCGCTACGAACAACTCGGCCTTCCGGGGTCCCGAGAGAACACATGCATGGCAGAGCACGACATTGAAGCGATCGACGTACTCCTGCACTGAAGATATGAAAGGTAGACGTGCGAGCTCAGACAAGAGGTTGCCACGCACTGTCGGGCCGAAGCGGAGGGTAAAGAGCACGCAGAAGCGCTCCCACGAGGGCATGCCCTCGTCCTGCTCAGGGCATAGTACCATGCCTGTGCGACGCCGGTGAGGTGGTAGGAGGCCAGCAACGTGCGATCCGAGTCTAGGGTGTGTGGTCACGGAAGAACTGTATACACTGGTTGAGCCAATTGAGAGGATCTCGGATGCCTTCGTATGTGGGGAAGTCTAGCTTGTAGAACCGTGGAGGCGCTGGACCAGGGTGCGGCCCTGTGTGGGTGGCGTGTGGTACAGCGCCATAGGGCATGGGTGCGTTGCTCTGGGCGTCGCCGATCGGAGTGCCCAAGAACAGGGTACCGTTCGCTCCTCTGTAGAGTACCTTGGTGTGGTTGGGGACAGAGGACGCGGTCGGCGTTGGAGACGTTGCCATCGTGAATTCCGACGCCGTCGTTGATGAAAGGACATACGATGGAATTGGTGATGGTGATGGCAGCATGGAGATGAGGTGAATGGACAAACCCGTTTTTGTGGGTGCACTGGCCCCGATCTGGCGTGGTGACGACGCTGGTGGCGGCAGGGGTGGTGGTGCGGTTGCTGGTGGAGGAAGGAGCGGGTGCGTGATCGCCGGCAGAGATGGCGTCGACAGTGGTTGGGAAGGACACGCCACACGCGCCATGAAGGCTTCAATGGTCGTTACGGAAAGTGAGGTTGGCTAAGTTGCTGGTGAGCTTGGCGTTGAGGCCTTCTAGGGTTGTCGGTGTCGTGGTCACAGACGGGGATGGATACCAGGTTGATAGGATTAGTATTCCTACTGCGGATGCTACAGATGTTGTATGGATGGGATGTGGAGGGGCGAGAGCGAGCACCGCGCAGGGGCTCTGTGGCTGATCAGAGAGAGCGAGAGATTACTGGAGGCTAGGGTTCGCCGTGCTCGTTGAGGGAAGCGGGCAAAAGTAATTGTTTCTGCTTGATTCCATAGGATAGCATTTTACAAGTATTTATCTCCCCTACTAATCCTTATCCTATTCTAAGAGATCTAATCTAAGATCTTATCTAATCCTTATCTTCTAATTTGAGATCTAATTCTTATCCTTATCTACTACTGCTGGCCAGCCTATTCCTGTGGGGGACTGGCTCCTATAATGGCGCCCGGCCATAACAGACTCAGTGTAGTGTTCAGTTTAAATGTTGGAAATCTTCGCTTACTGATCAGTCATCACCGTTTGTATGGGTGTCTAAACTGAAGTCTGTACCTCTCTCTCGCAGTTTGATGAGCAGAAGGACCAGGTTGCAGTCGAGCAAATTTTGCGGGTGGTATTCTTGGACGCTGAGCGCCCGAGCCCAGTAAGTCGGAGCAAACTTGGCTTATGCAATTAGTGAAGAGTAGCAAGCTTGGCTTATGCATCCTGACAACATTTTCATCTTTGTAGCAAATGGACAAACTCAAGCGCCAGCTCGCCGAAGCAGAAGCGGCGTTGGAGGCACGCAAGAAGCCTCCGGAGGACAATGGCCCCCGTATTGTCGGCGAAGGCCTTGTGATCGATGAATGGGTAGGACCAAGGCCTCCTTGTGACTGTTGGTCTGCCTCGTCTTTTAATGCAGCGCTGAAAGTGTTTTGAGATGCAGCTCTGCCTCCTCATGCGCCCGGACGCTAATTTTGTTCGTTCCATGATTGCGTTCTAATTTTGTTGGTTCCATGATTGCAGAAGGAACGAAGAGAGAGATACCTCGCTCGCCAGCAGGTCGAAGAAGGCGTTGATTCAGTGTAGGCACAGAGGAAGCCCTGCAGACCACACTGGGCGCGCGCGCATTCCTGATCAAAATGGATTTGGAGCAGCCAAGCAACGATGAGGCCTTGTGTAATTAGGATTTGAGCTTCACGCTGGATGTAGATGATCCAGCCACTGCCTGATAATAATAATAATAATACGCCCTTTCCTAAGCCATGTACTCGGGTGTTGTTGTGGAGTGTGTGGATGTGATACATTCCCTAGCTGTATTAAAAGTGTAACTGTAATATCGAAAGGCACACTCCAAGGTGATGTAGTGCCCATCAAACATGCCACGGGGGGCAATTCTTCCGTCCACTTGCTCATACGACTCACCATAATAAATTTATGTGTCATTCAGTTGCCAGGTCCAGTGAAACATTCTGGACTAGCAGCTTATGATCTCCTCAAGTTCCTTAAAATTTTGATGCGTGTGTGTTCGTAGCATCAAGATGCTTCACAGAAAGAAGTGGAGGGCATGGCAAAGCCTAGTGAAACAGCATTTGAGTTGGCCGCTTGTTTTTTTTATTGCATCTTGTTTCACTTTCAGAGTTGACAAGCGTGCATGCCTGCCTGGCCTGAGAATACTTCTTCCGTGGTGGGTTTCTCTTTCAAAGTCGAACGCGGGAAGATCGGCTCGAGATTTCGAATTTTCATCTCAGATGTTTGAAGTTCGCCAAACAATCTGGACCAATCTCGGTTCTGCTGCAACAACGTCCCCTATTCATCGGGAAATATTGAATTGCGCATCTGGCCCAGCGTTCGAGGGAATTGTCTGTATGTATACTACTCCGTAGTCCGTACAAACAAATACAAACACACACAGACAGTTGTTTCGCACAACATTTTATGAGGCAGCTCAACTATACAGTACAGCATTATTAGACTTGCCAGAATGTAATGTATGTCGGTACTGACGACTGCCTACCAACTTTTTGGTACCAACAATCTGCAGTGCCAGAATATCCATGTAAGAACCGCTAGTTCAGTACCATGTAGACACTTAGTTGTTGAGCACTATATTTGTCACCTGGGTATGGTTGGACTGTCCGGCCATATGACTCGGACGGTCCGCATGATAGCCCGGATGATCCGCGATCAGATTAATTCGGACCTTAAGTGTGTTGGCATACTGTCGACCGTGGACAGTCTGGTGACCTACCACGGACGACCAACCGCCTTGCAGAGAGGTTCCTTAAGGCCGCATTCCCCGCGAGCAGGATCTAGTGATCATTGGTGTTTGGCCCAAAAGATGTCAACACACCTTTTGACAACTTTGCTAGGGAAGACTGATATTAGATCTATTAGGTCAGATCTATAAGATCGACCATGATGGTCAATCCCAAAGATCACAACGACGTTTTTCTAGACAACGACACAAGGCTGACTAATTTGTCGACCACTGAGAATAAGGAATTGGAAGACTAAATGAAGAAGTTGTATGAGGAGTTCCAGCGACAACAAGCTTAGAAGGGTAAGGAGGCAGAGAGGACTGAGAGCTGGTACCTCTCGCACTTCAAGATAGATCGCCACCAAAAGATCGTGCATGAGAGGGAAGTAGAGCTCGCTTTCCTGATAGCCTGGTTGCAGCGCCCCCACTGTAAGTAACACCATGTCATCCAACATTATTCAATGTCTTAAGGATTCTTTATGTGATTGGATTAAATGTATGACAGAGGATATGGAGAAGATGGCACATGCATTAGAAGAAACACATATGCCTAATTTTCTGTCACATAAATTGGGCACTAAAACAACCGCGCCAAACACATTGGCAACAAATGGGCTTCCTCAGTCCCAACCATATTATGATATGTTGATAAACTCCTATCAGGGCAACCGTTGCCACTACCTGCGATGTAAAATAGGTCAACGCTGAGTGCGACCAGACAGTCCCCGTGCTATCTCCGACCATCCGACCATCCTGCGGACTATCCGGCTCCATATACCAGACTGTCTAGTGCAGCACCGAGCCCGCCACAAGGCTCGCAGGTGATGCCCAACACATCCAGACGTCCGGGTAATCGGACAGTCCAGTCCCTTTGCAGACCATCCGACTACCCAGGTCAGACCATCTAGGTACGTCTACATAGGACAGAGTGCTGCACAAAATACATAGCTTTTCTACCCACCTCGACACCTACTATCTCCCACCTGTGGCACATCAAAACCGTAGTATACCACCACCACCAGTATCAGTATGCAACACACAATCAATTCTAGTGTGGCTGCACAATTCGAGTATGACCTCGAACCGTCCGAGCACCTTGTGGACCATCCAACACATTTCGTTGGACTATCCGAAGGTACACAGAGCCTGACACACGCCACCCAGATAGTACCCCACATGGCCTGGTAGTTCGTTCTAACCTCGGACCGCTCCGCCAAGTCACAGACTGTCCGACACCCTACACCGAACCGTCCATAGTCCTATAGACCGTCCGACCACTCCCATCGGACCGTTCGACTATACATACGTGACCAAATAATTTGTATACCACACATGACCATCTAGACAAGTTGCGGTCTGTCTGACATCTTACATCGGACCGTCCGGATATGCATACACAGAATAGAGTACTATTACACATCAGGCACAATTTCCAAACTCCACCCCACAACATGCCATCACTCATGAATGAGACTGAATATTTTTTGGCCCCTACGGCGCAAGAAAGGTTCACCCCAACCACATGAAAGTGGGATGCGGTATCGGTATGCCTCTGGGCATATATCGGAAAGTCACCTATGATTGTCCTAGTGCACGAGATTGGCATAAAGATAATCGGTCAACTGAGCCCCATGATGAGCATCATAACGATAGTAGCTCAAATGATGAGCCGAAAGAGTTACATGTCGCTGGGCCTGTTTGGCCTTCTAAGGCCAATTTTTCTGCTTGCTCTTCCCTACGTCCGGTACAAAAGAGAAAGTTAAGTTCACATTTAATGTTGCTAAGTGTGATAAAATATCTGATGAGTTGCTTAAGAATGGTAACATTAAAGTGTCTCACACAATACTTCGATAGAGGAATTAAAAAGATATGTGCATGGATCCTTTTTTCATGACACCAATGTTTGTAATGTCTTCCGTCGGTAAATACAATCGACTATAAATGAAGGTTGGTTGAGATTTCAGGAAATAAAGATTGATAAACAACCTCTCTCTTTCAATACAATAGAGCTGGTGGACAAGGAAGTCTTGGTTTGGCCAAGTGTGGCCGATAAAGGAAAATGCAAGAACATTATCATTGGTGATCCTCGCATGTCAAATATATCATGATGAGTGGATACTCGAAAGGCTCTAGGCAAGAAGGGACGGTAAGGACCACTAATAAGACCAGAGGCCTTAGGAGGGGCAACCATGATCGGATGCCCGGTCATGAGCGCCTGTCCAGCATGCGCCGGACGGGTCGGGTAGTAAGGCCAGGCGGTCCGGACCACACGCAGATGGTCCAAGCACAAGCACTAAGGTTGGATGGTCCAAGAAAGACTAGAGACAACGACAACCTCAGATCGTTAGACCAGAACATTCTGAAATAGGTACTAGGAAGCAAAACATCTCGAAGGCATCTGGCCGGCTCATCAGTGTCGACCCTACTTTTGACCAGTTTCTTGCTATATATATGAGAGAGATGGCTGTTCCGCACAACTAGCCAATAAAACAATCAAAGTCAAAGAGGCGATTTGTGCAAAGGCAAAGGCCGACTAAACCGTCCCGAAAAGTGGTGCAACCATCGGCGCCTGCTCATCTGCCTCCAAGGATGTTGTGGTACTTTCTAGTCTACTCATTGCCGATGTGTTGTCCTACTCAAATGTGGGATAGTACGGTGATGAATCCGTATTACTTATTCAATCCGTTTGCTTATTCGGGTTGGGGGACACCACAAGTTTTTACCTTTTGACATATTGATCAGGTTGCCCTGGCCGAAGAGGATGCAATCCTAAATAGCCTCTATGTATTATAGCTCTATCAAATAGCTATATTGTTTGATCATAGAGCCGGTGACTTGCATCGGGCTAGAGTTGTATTTCAGGAGCAAAGCAAGTTGTAGAATCTAATGCTTCCTGAAAGAGGCTGGTAATACCAGGTGTTTTTTGATTCACCAAGCTCCACCAAAAGGCAAGGGACATGTGTTGAGCACCATATTTGGCACATGGGCATGACCGAACGGTCCGCGAGATAGCCTGAACGGTCCGCGATCAGATTATCTTGAGCGAGAGTACTTATCCTATACGTGGTTATCCTAACCTATCCGTGGGAATCTATTGGAGCTTATGAAAGGGTCCAGACCCCCCTATAAATATAAAAGAGTACAATCGATTGAGAACCCTGAACTAAATCCAATCCAACAAATCTATTTTATTTACCATTCATGTCTTAGGAGTAGATGTAGAGTAGCTTTAGTTGCAGTTTCCATATATCAATCTTCACCTCTATTTGACTCTACATTGTCTAGAGGCGTCTTGGTTGGCCTGCCGACCCTAGGATCTTTCCCTGACGAGGTCCCTCCTGGGGCAAGATCCAGATTCACCCAAGAGCTCTCTGCACACATTGTGGATGGTCCAGTGATATACAACGAACGGTCTATCGACTAACCGCGGACCGTCTAGTGACCTATTGCGGATGGCCCGTAGTCTCTTAGAGAGGTTCTTCAAGGTCTTGTTCACCGCGAGCGGGATCGGATCATTGGTGTTTGGCTTAAAAGATATCAAAGGTAGACAACAATGTTTATAGAGTGAAATTTAGCCTAATCAATTGAACCACAAGTTCAGCACGATGGATAGATCGAACATGATTTCACACATCGAACTCCGGCGCAACACGATTTCGAGGTAAATCATCGGAACCAATTTGTTTCCGTGGATTGTTCTTGCGTCACCTGGGGCTGAGAAAGGGGATGTGGGGTTTAACCGCACCGTCCGCCTCCACATCCGGACGATGTTCATCATTATTCAGACGATGAATGCTCTGCTCTATTAATGACATCCGAGATGTACACTGGTGTATGCTCAACCACATGATTAAACAAAACTGTAGTGTCCCGTGCATCAAAGGGGAGGCAAGCAACATACATGTGTTGTAGATTGTGAAAGCAACAAGGTGACACCGATGGCAGGATGGTCAACGGTGAACCCGTTCAGTTTTTTCTGTATCTTAAACACCGGATCTAAAGGATTTTAACTCTTCAATGTGCGGCACAAACCGTGAGTACGCGGTATGCGGAAGTGTATACAAATAATTCTATTTCTAAGTCAGGTGGTTCTGTTTCTTGAGCAAATACCAGTTTTGTTTGCTGACAGAAGACCAGGTATGTTCATTATTAGTTCTATCTTCTGACAGAAAACGTGTTCTGTTCCTCAGTAGTTCTAGCTAGTGCTGGGAACATGTTCCGGGCTTTTTGGCCAGTATGAGCACGGTCCGAAAACAGGAGTCCTAAAGTACGGACCGATACGAAATAATATAGACTGGACTAGCACGATCCGAAGATGGGCCTAGACTGGGCCTCAAATTCCGGCCCAGTGGGCCCCTGGCACGGCCCGCACAGATGGGTAGGGTTGGGCCGGCACGGCCCAATGAAGCTCAAATTATTTAATTTCTTTAATTTAGTAGGCTACCGACTTTATATTGTTGTAATATTTAGAGTTTATGTGGTCAAATGATGATAGGATTGTTTAATATCTTTAATTTAGTAAGTTATGAACTTTATGTAGTTGTAATATCTTTAATTTAGTAAGTTATGAACATATGGGTCGGGCTTGGGCCAGCACGACCCAACAGAGGCACGACGTGGTTTAGGGTCGGGCTAAACCATAGTTTTTATACTTCGGGCTGGCACGACACGACGCAAAAGTTTTTTGAGTTTTTCTGGCCCAAACTAATTCTGGCCCAACTCAATTCCCAGCACTAGTTCTAGCTTTTACAGAATACCAATTCTAGCTTTGATAGAATTTCAGTTCTATTACTTGACAGAACTTTAGTTCTATGTTTTCCTATCTTTTTAGGTTGTAGTGGTTGACAGAATAACATTACTGTTTAAGTGAAGTTCTGGATGTTCGTAGGAATCACTACCAGAATCCGGGCCTTTGCCGAGTGCTCAGCTCTTTGTCGAGTGCCGCAATCAGCAAAGAAGCCTTTGCCGAGTGCCGCACTCGGCACAGTCATGCTCTCGGTAACGAGCTCGTTTACCGAGTGTAGGACTCTCGACACGGACATACACTCGACAAAGACATCTTTGCCGAGTGCCGAACACTCGGCGAAAGCGGCGCTCGGCAAAGGGCCGTCAGCAGCCATCTATAGCTGACGGACGTTAGCTTTTGCCGAGGCCGAGAGTTGACACTCGGTAAAGCCTTCTTTACTGAGTGCCTTCTTTGGGCACTCGGCAAAGCATATTTTTATTTTTATTTATTTTGCAAACTAAACTTTTTAAGGTATGTTTCTACACTATGTAGACCTACATGTACTATTTTGGGACAATTATAACAGTGTTTTCTATAGCTAGTAGATTTAGTTCGTTTATTTGAATTTCTTCAAAATTCAGATTTTAACTGCAAGTCACTCGAAACTTGAAAAACCGTGTATGCAAAAATGATACCCATGCTATTTAGCACAAGTTATGACCGATTTCAAGAGAGGATCGGAAACTTCGAGCAACATGCTCACTAAATATGGCCGTGAACTTGCCAACCAGTTGTTTAAAAATTGTATAAAACACAAACTTATGTTGTGACTTCAAAGACGTGAGAACTTATGAGATACTTGTGAGATACTTGTGACTTCAAAACTTCTTGGTAATGCTGTGTTTGGATACTTATGTTTGTGTTGGATACTTATGTGAGAACTTGATATTTATGTTCTTGAGTGTCTTATGTTTGATTTATGGTCTTTGTGTGATATGTGATGTATATGTGATATCTATGATGATATTTGTGATGTATATGTGATATCTGTGATGTATATATGATATCTTTTATTTGTTTGGATGGAATATAAAAAAACAAATAAAAAATGTGTATACTGGTCACTTTGCCCAGTGTTACACTCGGCAAAGAGGGTCTTTGCCAAGTGTCAGGGTCATAGCACTCGACAAAGTACAAGTACTTGGGCACCGGTATAGCTTCTTTGCCAAGTGTGGTGGCTCTGGCACTCGGCAAAGAGACACGCTTTGCCGAGTGCTGCAGAGAGCACTCGACAAATAAGCTAACAGAGGGACCCGCTGACGGATCCTTTGCTGAGTGCTGGCCGGCAGACACTCGACAAAGTTAACTTCTTTGCCGAGTGTCACCTAAGACACTCGGCAAAGGCGCTGTCTCCGTCACCCCGGCGTCGTGACAGCGACTTTTCTTTGCCGAGTACTGCCTCGCACTCGGTAAAGTCTGTGCCGAGTGCCCGAGAAAAAGTACTCGGCAAAGAAGGCTTTGCCGATGTACTGTTCGCCAAGCCCTTTTTGCCGAGTGCGACACTCGATAAAGCTTGTGCCGAGTGTTTTTCAGATTTGTCGAGTGCTTTAAGCACTCGGCAAAGCGGTCGATTCCGGTAGTGAATAACAACTATGCAATCCTTTTTTTTATATATGTTCTGGTAGTTTTGATTCTATGTTTTGAAATTATCGTTCTGGATGTTTGAGCTTTGCATTCATGCCTTGGCCTTCACGCGTCTCCAGTAATCCTGCAACAAAATTCGTAGACTGGCACTCTGAAAGATGCACCTATTATGTATACGTTTAATACTGAAGGGTTTTATCTGTTGAGAACTGAGAGAATATGGCGATTGTTTTCAGTAGCTTACATGCAGAGACTGTTGGGAATTAAGTTGCATTTAGATTTTGAGAAAATCTTGGGAGCTGTTGGTGACGATACCCACATATTGGAATTAAGTGATTTAGGGAGATCCCAATTCTCTTATATTAGGATATTTATTTTGGGAATCTCACTTAGTCAAATCTTAACCCTCACACAACAATAATGGACATTTGTAACTCATTCTGGCATGCAGTATAAATTACATGGGAATTCTTTGAGAGGCCGTTTGGATATATTTATTTTGAAGGAATTGTAATTTACTTGATAAAGTAGTTATTTGGCTTGGAATTTGACATTCCACCACTTTTCAAATCTTGGAATATAAGCATATCTCAAATTAAAGAGGCAAAATATGAGAAATGGTTTTATGTATAACAGAATATGTTTCTACTCTATAATAAACATGTAGCATATAAATATCTCCCACATATTGCTAATAATAGCATACCAATATATATATTAGAATGAAATTCAATTTCAAGGATCCAAACGGGACAAACGGGGCTTGAGTGTATTATATATAGAAACTAAGCAAAAAAAAAGTATAGATACAGACATAAATGGATATGGGTATTTACTATATGGGGTGTTTAGGATGGCTTAGGTTCCAGCTTTAGTGTGGAGATATAGTTTATAATATCAATTTTAATAATTTTAAAATATCTTTAATCTAAATAATAATAAAATGATTTATCTAAATTACTTGTAAAGACTTATAGCTCCAGCCCCACAATTTTTCTAGAGCGTCTAGGGGTGTTTGGCATGGCTACAGGTTCTAGTAATAAAATGATTTATCTAAATTACTTGTAAAGACTTATAGCTCCAGCCCCACAATTTTTCTAGAGCATCTAGGGGTGTTTGGCATGGCTACAGGTTCTAGTAATAAAATGATTTATCTAAATTACTTGTAAAGACTTATAGCTCCAGCCCCACAATTTTTCTAGAGCGTCTAGGGGTGTTTGGCATGGCTACAGGTTCTAGCTTCCGTGTGAGCTGTAGTTTATAATATTAATTTAAATAGTTTTAAATATTTTTAATCTAAATAATAAACAAAATGACTTATCTAAATATCTTTTAAAGACTTACGGCCACAGTTTTTTAAACACATAATGAGCTACTTCACCAAATCTACCAAATTTTCTGAACCTGGAGCTGTCCCAACCAGGACTCTGGATGCGTTTGGTTGCAATGACAGGATGAGACGAGATAAGACGATCCCTCAAATAAAGTTGTTTGATTTAAGGTTAAGGGTTGGGACATGACTATCCCAGTATTGTTCCCAGTTATCTCTCAAAATTGGAGGGACGAGAGAGGACGACAGGAGACGTCCCTGTCTTAGTTGTCCTGCAACCAACCAAACGCACCCTAGAATGTTATAATTTACCTACTTTATAAAGCGCAACGACGTTCGCATAACATAATATATATTGACTCATCAGAATTAATGACAAATATCGATCATGAACCACTGAGATCATTATCTTTTTGAAAAGCTCAAGATCGTCCGCAATGCAATGTAATGCAAATTAAACCTGCTGCTGCTGCTGCTGTCTCGATCTAGAGCGAGTCTACCTGCCAAGAAAGATAGCGCCTAGTAGATACGCGACCATGGTCAAATCATAATCCGCAGAGACCTTGGCGAACAACGGCCAGCTATGGTACTGGTTCGGCAGCCGCAGCAGCCCATCCTGGCAGGAGCGGACGGCGACCTCGGCGTCGACGTACTCCTGCCTGGCGTGCGAGAAGTCGCAGGCGAATATCTCGTCGGAGACGGCGTCCATCCGGCCCAGCGCCACGCCGTACTTGTACTTGCAGTTGTCCAGCGCCGCCCGCGCGTCGGCGGGGGCGTTCCCGGGCCACAGCATCGTGTCCACCTCCCCCAAGGTGTTCTCGTACCTGAGCTTGGCCAGCCTCGTCGCGACGAGCGCGTACACGGTCACCTCCGCGGTGGCCGGCGCGGTCTGGAGCGTCTGCTGGCACAGATTCTCCCACCTGCCCGTCTGCTGGCACGCCGCGGTCCATGTCATGGAGGCGACGTTGTTGCAGGCCTCGCCGCCGGCGAACGAGGCGGTGAGAGTCACTGCTGCCAACACTGCTGCAGCGACGTAGGCCATGACCATCTTGGCTGCCTCTCCGTCTCTTTCTTTTGATCTTTTATTGATGCTGAGACTGAGCAGTGAGGGACCTATAACTATATGTGTTGCTCCAGGGTCTGGATTAGAAGGAAGCAAATTACTCATGGTGTGATTTCCCACGCATGATTTCATTCCGAAAATGTGCTCTATATATATATGGAGATTTATCTTGCCTTATGCTATCTCTTAAGAAAGGAAACATTATTTGCCATTTCACAAGATATGATGTGTTTAGGCTTTATATATATATATAGTTATATCTTTCCTAGCATGAATCATTCTAGCTAGTTATAAGTGCCGTTATATAAGTATATATTTTACGACCCACATTTAATTTTAATTATTTACGGCGATTTGAAACATGCATGATTGCACTCCATCAAGCATTGGATTTAGTTTGCTGACATCATATGTCCAAACATGCATGTATACGTATGTACTCAAAGGAAGACAAGCGTCTATGGATTTGTATACGTCCATCCCATTTCGTCGATCGATCATCAACGTCCCTGAAACTGAAAATAAGGTTCATCATCTATATCTAGGTGTGTGCCCGTACGATGTAACGGGAGTACGCTGGGATGAGCATCGACACATATTTAAGCGGATCTTATATTTTCTTTGGGGTCTCAAGAAAGTTTGCTTGGAAGCCAAACATGTTAAGACGTGAGCATGTGTTACCCTTGTGCCCATCAGCACACTGTTCTGCGCTTGTTTGAGTCTTGCTAATTTGCATGTCTCGTGCATAGTCTCTCACCATCTATTCACTATAATATACAGAATCCGTGTGACAAACATTATCAATATCACACAAACTATTTTAAAGAGTCAATATAAAATTTTTAATAATAGACAAATATGTCGACAACCGTACATTAATCTAATCCTTTTTAGCGATATTGATAAGTCTTTGTTTTATGTTTGCAGGGATGGCATAGCGGCATGAATTGTCCTCATAATTTAACAGATCAATCACAAAGTTCCTTCGAAGAATCTTTACATCCTACACACAAAGACATAAGAGAACAAAACGTCAAACTTATATTATGTAACTGAAATGTATGTTTGAACATGAAACAAACGTACTCCACTCACCCTATCAAATTCCATTCGTCTAGCACTCCCCCACATGACCATAACTTGTAGAACGAAGTAGCTGGTATTAACCCTATAGAATAATGTTTGGCCAACTATATTATATACAATGATTATCATAGAAAAAATTTAAACTGTTGATAACGTGGTATTGAGAAAATACCCTTTTAAGTCAATTGGAACACCAGACCGAATCGTATGTTTCCACTTAAAAAATATCCTCTGCCCATCCAAAACGTTTCTTGTTATAGGCAATCTTATATTTTTTTGAGGCCATAATAATTGCTTCCGCAAACCTCTTGCATAGTATGTGTTTACACCCATCTTGAGTGGGTGTAAAGTCTATAAAAGTTACGTGCTTTTTACCATGATCGATTAAGGAAAGTGCGTAGCATCCGTTGAATTTCCATGGCATAAGAACCTACAAAATATCAGTCATTAGGATTGCAACGAAGTGCCTTTTATAAATACATTCAAAATGAACACATACTTACATATTTACAACCAGTGATATAATAGTTCAATGAAGGCCAACAGTCGAGTGTTTTGGCTAACTCTTCTGCTGTAGGATCCTCATGGTACTTTGGAAGTTTACCAAAACTAACCATTCTCTGGATAAATGAAAGTAGCCTGGAGGGGGGGGGGTGAATAGGATAATCTGAAAATTTTCACAACAAACTTCGAAAGATTGTTAAATACACAGTTCAACTGGTGCAGGCTGGTTCAACAGCTACGTGCACAAGTTGAACCACTCTGAACCAATCCAACTGTTTTATAAACTTTAGACTATAATCTACTCGAAAAAGTATTTTGCGAGTCCTTTTAAGAAGCGAAGTATAACTAAGTTAGAATGTGAAGATGAATATATAAAGGCCATTTCACTTCTAGATCCACTCTACGGAAAAATCTATATGTCAATCTTGCGAGTAAAAATATCTTAAGTTGAAGACAAGCAAGAACACAAGACACAAGATTTAACCCGAGGTTCGGCCACACTACAAAGGTGTCCTACTCCCCGTTGAGGAGCCCACAAAAGGCCAGATCTTTTTCAACCCTAATCCTCCAAAAGCTGACCACAAAGGTCAAGGCAATCTCTTCTTATCTTAGCTCAAAGAGCGGGTGATACAAACTTCTTGGGGTCGTCCACAAATTTGGAGACTCCCAAGCAACCTCAAACGGTCTTGAAACCTAGGGTTTCAAGAACACCAAGAACGCACAAGAGGAGTTTCCACAAGCTCAAGATTTTAAAAGAGATGGGAGAGGAGAAACCAAATCGTGAGCACAAGCACAAACCTCACACCCAAGAGCTCCTCCAACAAGGTTGAATCTTGAGGAAGATTTAAGTGTGCACTACTACAAATTGTGTTATTTGAGATGGTTAATTTTTAGTTATTAAGACGCTTATGAAGTGTCCAAATTTGATGGAGTCGCAAAAGATGTTCCGTTTTTAAGATGGTTATAAATTGTCTTAAAAGATATTAAATAAGACATTTTTTTAATTTATAACTGTCTAAAAAAGGAATTTGTTAAATCATTTTGTCCAATAAACCGTCTTAAATTAGGTTTTGTCTAAGACACTTCTTCTAAAGAAATGTCGAAAATACGAACATTATAAGTCACAAAGTATTTATCAAAATGACTAGAATATCCTATAATAATAGACACTCGCAACAGAAAAACCATCTTATTTAGGAGACTGATTTTGGACGTTTTAAAAACCGTCTTATTTAGAAGACTGATATTAGACGTTTTGAGAAATGTCTTATTAAGATTCGAAACGACTTACTTGGTAGTATATTCTTCAATTACCACATTATAATAATTTAAAAGAGAAAAATACATACACATATATTTAATAACACTATAATTAATATAATATAGATAAATACCATTCAATATCTCATAAATAAGCATTGTCAAATAACTCATACATAAGTGTACTCTAAATTTAAACTTGCTCATCAACTGTTTGTGCTAACATTGAGCCTAACTAAGTATATATAAATTCATGTCTCCACAGTTGTGCGACCACCAAAATTTGAGTTCCATTCCATCTTTCATCGATGGCATCATCCATCATTTCATCAATTCATCATCGTCGATGGTATCATTCACCAGTATTTATGTGCATCTTCTGCTCTTAATCCTGAGCCTTGACCACCCGCAATAACATGTCAGCATGTTCAGCTGGCTACTGCTTCGGCTGCAGCTGCAACAGCACAATAGCCACAACAGCTTCTGTTAGTGTTGTTTGTTGCAAAAGATACTGTATTCAGTAATAACAAACAATGGTTATTTAGGTTGCTAGGTTAACCACTCACACTGATTAAATTTAGTAGCAAGCTGGTTCCAAATGGTGCTATTTAAAACTGATGGAGAAGAACTTTAAAGCAAATTGTTCTTGCGCATGTGCCCATGTCATTTTCCCATAATTTCTGACATAGATTAGTGTCCACTTATTAATCTAATTCCTAACCGATTCTGGAAGCCAGACCATCGAGCTATAAGGTCATTAACAGCTATAAGGGACGACTTTGCAGATAATGAATGAAACTATTCTTGTGGAATGTCCTTGGCCATTAAATAGACAATAACACAACACTACATGGATGGAACATACCTTCTCACCACAAGATATATCGGAAATGTTTTTCCAACTTTTCTTTGTAGGCCTCACACTGAAAACAACACCTTCTGAAAATGGGTCCATGTAATCAACAAGTCCAGTTCAGAAGAACCTCCAAGAGTAATCATCTGAAACCATATCGTTTGTTAATACAAAAACTCATTTGAACATGTGCAACCTGCCTCATGACCAAAAGATAAAATCAAGTTATGTGACATATTGCATTATTGGAGATGTCTAAATACATGAGTGTCTGAAACTAGCATAAGTAGTTGTATAATCATTGTTTCCTTCGTTATGTAACATATTGCATTATTGGAGATGTACATGGCTACCTTTCTCTAAGACAGACAGTTACTGTCACGGTGCATGGACCTGCAATGGTTGACATTTGGTCAAGGAAAACTAATTTGTTTTACCAAGTGAAATGGCATTTGGATAGAGCAATCAACAAAATATCTATGAACTATCAGCTCATACTTTGCAAATGTGTAAATGCAACAAGAACCATTACAATTTTGCAATTACCAAAGAAATCATAAGAGCCAACAGATTATTGTAAAATACAAGGACGTCATATCTCACCTTGACCATTATTATTAGCTTGCAAGACAACAAAAACATACTTCATCAGAGGGATGAGAGTGAGTGTAAAATGATCAACAATAGAGCTCCAATTACATCCTCGTCTTCATCAATACCATGTGGAAAGATATTGTAGAAAACATACAATGGCGATGTACCTAAAATAGAAGAAGCTGTAAGAATCTGAAAACTATTCCTGCAATAGGAAAAATAACAGTAACATCACATATTACATGCAGTTCCTGATAGCCTTTTATATTGTGACAGTCCCCTAAACCATCAATAGAATACTTTAATGTTCACGATTTCACATCGAAGAACCACCATGTTTCTTTCTGATATGCACAGAGACTAAGCTAGTAACGATGATAGCAGGAGAAAACGATACCTTTTATCTATACATGTCCTTCAGTTGACTGACATCCTTGTCCTTGGGCTGATCAAGGTTCTGATCTAGTTCCCACATGCTGCCCCGTTTTGTTGTCTCGATATCTGACATCGACGCCATAAGCATCTCCTTGGACCTTGAGGTCAAAATCCCACCTCAAAACCTCGCAGCTGGGAGTTCCCCGAACCTGATGGTCGAATGTGAGTTTCCCCTTAGCCGACGCCTGGTACTCCGCCATGTACCACCTTGCCTGTCGCATCATCCAATGTGGGATGCCATCCTCGCAAATGTGCAGATATGAAGGTATGAAAGCCATAAAAATATATTTTACTAGGCAAATGTATGAAGGTATGAAAGCCATAAAAATCTTAGGACATACATCTTAGTGAAAATCCTCTACAAATAAGAGGCATACTGACAACAGATAAATTCTAGATTTTAGCTGTTTAGCTTAGAATTTTTACTGTTCGACTTTGACACATTTGGCTAAGTTCTCAACTAGAAGCATCGTGCCCAGTTTCCGCTCTACTTATCCACTGTTTTCAAGAATTGCTGCAGAGTTATTTCTACTCCATACTTACCGTGTGAGATCTTGCAAACCTGAGGTATGAATCTCTAATAGCATGAATCTAAGTAGCAAGTGATAGCATATATCACAAAACAGTTGTTGTGAAAACTAAATAAATTAAAAATGATGAGATAGAGTACACAAGTTACTCTAGCCACAACGAAACGAGCACCTCACCCTGTAGAAAGCCCTGCTTTGAGTACAAGCTGTTATAGTCAACATAAACATCCGTCTCAGATTTGGAATCCAGGAATTATGATACCTGAAACAAGTAACAGGAGAGATAACGATAGTATCATATGTAAGTGACATAAATCATAAATGGGAACTCCATGCTTTAGATAAGCGGCATAAAAAATACGTTCCTAAAGTGGCCTACAACTAAGTGTAAGATAATGTGGTGAATGTTGTACCCATGAATAAAGTGAGCACTTATGCAATGTTGTACATGAGAACCCAATAACCTTCATTTGGACAATTATATCCGGAGTACTATCCAAATTCACATGTGAATGTCCATCGAGAAATCATCTTCCCATATAAAATTAGCACTATAGAATATTTTTTTGTTGAATCACTATAGCAGTAAAGCTGATATTTTGAGTATTCAGACTTCTTAGCAGAGCAAACAATCTTCCTTCATACCCTCTATCGTTATGCATTTACCATTAATCTCATTTGTACTCTTGTATGATATCTGACTGAAGAAATATATAATTTGAGTATCCTAGACATCAACCAAAGTACTTCATTCAAAATATGTTAGTAGGAGATTTATTCATCAATACAAGCAGCCGTCGCTTTTTGAAGCAAATGATCATGTCTACCATTGTCACATTAATCTCAGAGACTGCTACTACCAAGTTTTCACTTTTCAGTGGTGAACAAATCAAACAATACCTTCATCAATAATGAGAAATTCACTAATCATTTTACCTCACACAAAGCATAGCCTAAATGTAATCATGTTTTTTTGTCTTATTCCTAAATGTACAAAGCATCTCCCATATGGCTTAATGAAGCCAACAGAATAGGCATCATTTGGGCAAAAACTGGCACATTGCATGATTTATCATTGTACTTAATATATGCACAAAAATCAAATGCCCTATTTCTATTTCCTGCATTATGAGTGAAAAAAGAACAACGATGTCGATGCATCATTTTTTAATACCTTAGAGCTGTGTACTACGAATCTGTGATGCGTGCCTGCTCTAGGGTGACCACGTCCATGATGATCATGCCACGGAGCATCTGTGCTAGGCTCACCTTGACGGAGAAAGTCGCTGACTTGGGCTGCTTGGACGGCTCCAGCAGCGCCGTGTCCCGTACATCATCACCACGTCGCTGTCGTTGGACGCCATTGTTTGCTGTGGATTGGATTGGATTCAATCGACGTTGCGAGGACCGCGTGTTTGGAGATCTGGCTTCCATTGACAGCGCGGAAGGAGGTGAATGCGCAGACCTTCCTGTTAAATGAATCGAGCCTCCCTGTTAATCGGTTCAAAACGGTTAAATTATCAATATCACAACACACACATACAACACTATTTCAGCTCTATTATACTAACACACAAGCAAACAGGAAAAAATGAATCAAGCCTCCCTGTTAATCGGTTTGAAACGGTTAACTTATCAATCTCATAATGGAATCAAACAAGAAATGGACCCAAAAGGCCAAAACAGAAGTAACAATCTATAATTTGAAGCCATATACGACACATGCAGTTGAGCATGGCACAAGAAACAAGATGTGCATCAATATGATTAATTACAAATTGTGTGACTATCTCATGGCAACAGGTTCCTCTTCAAGATTTCACCACAAGGCCATGCCACTTTTAACTCAGTTGGACTATGTACATAAGATGAAACTGTTGGCTGGTCATTAGTCTGAACATTTATACACAATACTAACAAACGACTATATCTCTTAGGCCTAGTTTGGGTAATCTAGGAATGAGAGGGATTGGAGTGGATTGAGATGTATTGTAGGAGTTTTTGAACTATTAGAGATTTAAACACTCTTCAATCCAAACATATCCTTAACCTGCATGCGCATACCTGTGTGTGACCACGGAGGACTGAACGGAGTGCGGTGTTGATGTTCAGCACACGGATGTTACCGAGCTTGAGCCCATACACGACCGATTCACAACAATCTGTCTGCCCAGCACGAGCCCGGGATCCGATGTGTACTTGGTAATCGGTGTCACCTCTAGCTGCGGTGGCTGCCCTTCCCCGCGAAGCCTTGAGTTAACTCGTGCACTGCTCGTTCCCCAGTGCCAAGTAACCGCCCCTGGGCACCTTACTGCTGGTGCTGCTCAGCATCCTGGCCGGCGGCGCGGATGGCATCGCTGGGAGCGACTGCAGTTGTGTGAACTCCGATGTGGGCGGCAGCATGGAGACGACGGTCTCGAACTGTGTTGGCCCGGAGTTCTCGAGCAGCTGCATAAGGCGTGCGCCGGGGTTGGGGCCCGGGGCGACAGCATTGGGGTTAGCGTTCGGCTTGGGGTTGAGGTTTGGGTTTGGCATGGGGAAGGAGACAACTGGCGGGTCATGGCGTGGGGTCCTGCGGATAGTGGATGTAGGGTCCATGGTGGAAGGGCGGGGTCACCGGAGGGTAGGAGTAGGGGCCGGATGGCGTCGGGCCTCTAGTGACGCCGAGGAAGATGGGGTTGGGGGTGGCGTTGGGCATGGGATTCGTTGGTCTGAAAAGCTTCCTGATCTCAAATGGTGTATTAGGATTAGGGTTAGGGTTTTCGCTCGGAGACGTCATGAGAAGCGGCTCGGGAGAGGAAGGTGGCAGTGGAGTAGATCTGAACTGGGGAAGGGAGGAAGACGAAGTGGACTGGAGGTGGCAGTGGAGCAATCCCGTCCGCGATGCTCGATTTGGGCACCGGTGTAGAGCGCGGGAGCAAGAATTGGTCACAGAGAAAGATAGGCAAGCGGGCTGCAGAGTGTGGAGAGGGTATAAAAAATCCTCCCCGGATTTAATAAAAGAGATGAGAAGGAATTATTTACATAGATAAGTTTTACATTTTATATCATATATATCATCAAACTAAGTCGAATTCACTATTTACTATAATTTTTCACAATATGACTTATCAGAAATATCATACTAAGATAGTTTCATATTTAGAAGTGTCTAGTATACCCACTAACATCTAAGTCAGTTCTTATAGTCTAGACGACTCTAATAATATCTTTATTTGAGATGGTTTCATATATAAAAGTGTCTAATATACTAACCAAAATCTAAGACAATTCTTAAAATCATAATGAATCAAAAGGTATATTTATTTAAGATGGTTTTCAATAACAATCCATCTTAAATCAACATAAGACATTTCTTACGATGTAACCGTCTCAAAACACTTCTTTATTAAAGACAGATCTCCAACAAACTGTCTTACCTTATTCATCACCATATGATAAAAGACGCTTCTATAAAATGCACATGTATTTGTCTTAAAATGTGTGTCTTAAATAAATATATTTCTAGTAGTGGTGAGAGAGAAGGGAGAGAGGAGTGCTTTGTCTCAAGTTAGGTGAGCAATAAATGTGTAAGTGTACAACAGCATTGAAGAAGGGGGTGGAGGGTTCTATTTATAGTCAAGACTCAAAAACTAGCCGTTTGACCAGGAACCCCGTTAAAAACCGGTTGAACCGCCACCTAGCAGGTCAGCAGACTGTCTGCTAGTCTAACTGCCAGACTGACTAGCAGACTGACCTGCAGGCTGGTCAGACATGATAGGACCGGTTGAACCGCCCCCCAAGGTGGTTGAACCGCCCCTGACAAGTCTGGTGACCTGACTGCCAGTCTGACTGGCAGACTACAGGTTAGAAGTCAGAGGGGTCAGAGACCAGTTGAACTGCCCCCTAGGACCAGTTCAGCTGGTCTAGACCAGAGAGTTTAGGAGAGAAAACCTTAGCTCAACTGCTCGGAGGCAAGTTCAGCTGGTGTATGGTCAAAGAGGTCCACAACTGAAGTTGAAGTTCAGCTGGAGTTGAAAGCTCAACTCAGCTGAAGTCCAGCTCAGCTGAAAAGCTCAGCTGCAGCCGAAGAAGCTCAACTCAGCTGAAGTCAAGTTCAGCTGGAAAGCTCAGCTGCAGTTGAAGAAGTTCAGCTGCTTTTCAGCAAGAACACTCTAGGTTTCTCAAACCTAACCACGGTCAACCAGAGAATGTTAAAGTGATTTTTGGTTTTCAAAAATAGCTTTTGAATTTGGGAACTTGAGCTATAGCAAACACCATTACCTGTGCGAAAAATACTAAGGAAGAATTACATCATGCAACTCAAGATTTACATAAAATTTTATACGTCTGTTGCATGAATCCCTTGTTGCTTCCTTAAGTTCCTGTTGCTTTCTAATCATACACTAGGAACAAAAACTGTAGTACCCTTATTTGTTTTGTCATTAAATCACCAAAACCCTCACTAGGGGTTGATTGCACTTACAATCTCCCCCTTTTTGGTGATTGATGCCAAAACAATTAAGGTCAAAAAGATAAACATTTGAAATTGTAAAGTTCTTTTGAATGATTGTATGTAGATGGCTCCCCCTAAATGTGTGCATGAATGTGAATCAAGTGAGTTGACATAATATGTCATATGAGCAACACATTTAGAGATAGTGACCAAGTCCATACTAAATACAATCATCCGAGGGGTGCAAGAGTGTCATAAAAAGAGTTGTGATGCATATGGCTATCTCTAAACACACATCATTTGTACTTCATAGCAAAGTAATCATTACAAACTGATGGGACAAAGGATGATGGCCAGAAGACCATCATATTACATTGAATAATATGCCAACAGTTTTATTTCAACATTAATAAGAGGGTACAAGCCACAACAGTGGCCAAAACAAAACAATAAACAAAAGAGAAATAAAGCGCCAAAAGAACCACAAATAGAATGACTAGAAATTTTGATTTTCTCCCCCTTTTTGGTAGCAAGTACCAAAAACGAGGAGAGAGGGAGAAGAAAAAAATAGGAATCAATATCCTCCAGGAGGAGGATAGGACGGAGGATATGACGTGTAGTCGGGAAAGAAGGTCCTCATCATTTCTTCCTCAAGTGAGGAGTCCCTAGGAGGCTCATCACCCGCAGAAAAACCAGATGCAGAAGATGTACGATAATGAGGAGGAGGTGGAGGAGGAGGGTGGTGATAGTAACCAGAGCCGGAAGGCGGCGGGTCACCAGGAATGGGTCCCGGACCCGGGTAGGGAGGAGGAGGATAGTGACCAGAGCCGGATGGCCTGGGGTCACCGGGAGTGGGTCCCTGACCCAAGTAGGGAGGAGGAGGATGAGGAGGATCCAAGGTGTAGAAGGGGTCGTCAAAATCCTCGACCTCATTCTCCGAGGTAATGAATGGCACACCAAACTCATGTTGGTGCCACTCATTAAGGTCCGCAAGGAAGGTAGGGGTTGGAGGTGGAGGGGACCTGGGAGGAAGAGGGTGACATGTCTCGGCTGCATAACAAAGAAAATCCTCATGCAGCCAGTCAGTCCTGCGATGGCGCACAGACTCCTCGACCGCCCGAGTGCGGCACATGGCGAAGACGCCAAGAAGGCCCTTGGCCAGACGACTGAAAAGTCCCCAGCCTCGACCCCGTCCCTGGCCCGGACCACTTCCTCTCCCGCTGCGGTCCATCGGACGTGAGGCAGCGGCGGCACGAGAGGAGGATAGGTGATGTGGAGGCTAAGGAGGTGGCTCATCAGAATAGGCAGGGCCTCCAGACCCTGAGGGAGCCCACTTTGTACGAGCAGCTGGGTTGGTGGAATCAACCTAGTAGGGTATGTAGCGGGAGTGTTTGACAGGTTTTTCGAAGTGAGTCTAGGTGACCACTTCGATCATCTTCATAATAAAGGGTGCATGAAGACACCCCTTGAGAGGAGACCAGGAAGCATGAAGGATCTCTTCCCAGATCATGTCAAACACATTGATGCGGGCGAGACTGTTGGGAGCAAGGAGGAGAAGGAAGACCCGACTCTCCCCAAGGACATTCATGTGATTCCCGCCCTTCGGGAGAACGGTCATCCTGGACAAAGAGTTAAGGTACCTATAGTACCTATGCATGTTGGCGGTGGTCCAAAACTCCTGATCCATAGAGACATTAATAAATTCAGTCTCTTCCCGCATGGGTAGCCTAATGTCATGAACTCGCATGTTGCTGCCCTAAATATCAGTATCAGAGAAGCCCAAAATATGGGCAAAACGACGGTAGCTGACTTTGTGCCAGTTCCCCTGGATAAAGAAATACATGACTGGGTAATCATACCCATCAGCTTCTTCATCTACTTTCTTGACCCAGAGGGTGGCATAGAACTGAGCTATCACCTCGTCATTCCAGAGGTATTCCATTGTCATAATATTTTTTTAACCCCTTTCTCTCTAGATTATGGAGAGCTGACGTCATGTCAGCATCTCCCATGTTCTCACATCCTTCCCAGTCAATAAACCAATGCCTAACGACTGGGTGTTTCTTGGTCAAGATGACTGAATTATAGAAATCAGCCTAGAAAAGATTCCAGAACCGAGGGTCCTGGACACCAGGATGACGAGGAGTGAGAGAAGGGTTAGTGAACCTCAGGCGTTGAAGGGTGTCCACTCCCTTCAAAGAGAAGTCGACAGGAGGTTCATTAGGTCCCCGAGAAACATTCGCCAGATGCATGTGCAGGCCGGTGATGTAGAGTGCGTCAGACGGCGGAAGATCGACGAAGTCATCGAATGCTCCATCCTCCTCCTGGTAAGGAGCGTATCCAGAGGAGGAGGTGCTGCGACGAGGACGATTGGCGCCAACCTTTTGGCGCCTCTCGCGAGCAGGCTGCGAGGGCATCGAGGATCCCTCTCCTTCCATCTGACCAGAGCCGCGTCCTCTCCTAGAGAGAGAACGACAAGGTGGAGGAGAGGGAACCAGTGATTCCTTCTGAATCTCATTAGAGTCGTTGCTGAACTCTATCACGGATGGGTTGCGGCAACACACCATGTTTGGAGAGGCTTTGGGAAGTTTGACTGGTTGAGGTGAGTGAGTGAGGAGGCTCAAAAAGGTTGAAATGCTAAGACTTGAACGTTTGTGAGTGAGGGAAGAAAGGGGGGAAGCATATAAGTAGGCAGCTGAACTGGTCACCAGGGACCGGTTCAACCGCCCCCTAGACCGGTTCAACCGGTTTCTAGCAGCATAGTCTGTTGACCAGATTCAGTCAAGGGAATAAAGCTAAAATTAAATCTGACGCAACTACAAAAAGTGACAGCTGACAAGTCTAAAAAGTGTACAGTACCTGACGCAGTCTGAAAAGACGCGAAAAAGTGACTAACGCGACAGGAAAAAGTGACTGACGTGACATAAATTAAAGCTGCAGATTCTGTAAAAAGCAAAAGCTGAAAAAGTGCTGCAAAAAAGGGTGATCTGACGCCTGAAAAGATGTTGCGCAGTCTGAAAAAGGTGCTGCAAAAAGGGCTATCACGGTCTGCAAAAGCGGTCAGCGCAGACAGAAAACCGGTCAGAATGACCGGTCAGACTGAACCAGACCGGTTCAACTGGCCCTCCATACCGGTTCAACTAGTTTTTGGCCAGGGAGATTCCTGGTTATTCCTGGTTAAAACCAGCTGAGCTGAAGTTCAACTCAGAAGTTCAGCTAGTCTCTTCCAGCTGAACTAGAAAGTTCAGCTGGCCAAACCAGTTGAGCTTCGAGTGAAGTTTTAAAATATTTTTTAACACTAAACCTCATTTTAATTTTAACATTTTCACAAAGTTAAATGATCATCACTAAAATTTAAACCTTTTAAACAAAGAACAGTGAATCAAGCAATCTTTGTGTCCATTTTGAAGTTAAGTTACGAGAATCCAAGATATTTAATTCACTCCTAAGAAAGCAAAATCTAGTCTCATCGAGGGGTTTTGTAAAGATATCGGCTATTTGATTTTCTGTGTTTATATGACATAATTCGATCTCCTTTTGCTTCGTGGTCCCTAAGAAAATGGTGTCTTATGTCTATGTGTTTGGTTCTAGAGTGTTGCACAGGATTATTGGCTAGTTTAATAGCGCTCTCATTGTCACATAGTAGTGGAATTCTTTTAAAATCACAACCAAAATCCTTCAAGGTTTGCTTCAT
Source organism: Zea luxurians (assembly GCA_029449295.1). Classification (NCBI taxonomy): domain Eukaryota; kingdom Viridiplantae; phylum Streptophyta; class Magnoliopsida; order Poales; family Poaceae; genus Zea; species Zea luxurians. The sequence goes on from JAOPSE010000366.1 coordinate 505,281, forward strand.
CCATAGCAACTGAGCACAACAAGCACCAGCAGCTATGTATTCGGCCTCGGCAGTGGAAAGTGCAACATAGTTTTGCTTCTTAGAGCTCCAAGACACCAGGTACCGCCCAAGGAATTGGCAAGTCCCCGAGGTGCTTTTTCGATCTACTTTGCAACCAACATAGTCTGAATCAGAGTAGCCAAATAAATCGAAAAAGGAGCCCTTGGGATACCAAAGACCTAGATTTTGGGTGTGAACTAGATATCTCAAAATTCTCTTAACAACCACTAGGTGACACTCTTTTGGGTTAGCTTGAAAACGGGCACACATGCACACACTAAGCATGATATCTGGCCTAGATGCAGATAAATATAGCAGAGATCCAATCATTGATCTATAAAGCTTTTGATCTACAGTTTTACCTTCTTCATTTAAGTCGAAATGACCACTTGAAGCCATTGGTGTCTTGGCGTGCTTTGCCTTTTCCATGCCAAACTTCTTGAGCATGTCTTTTGTGTACTTGGTTTGGCACAGAAAGGTTCCTTCCTTGAGTTGTTTAACTTGAAAACCCAAGAAGTACTTGAGCTCGCCCACCATGGACATCTCAAACCTATTTGTCATAACCCTACTAAATTCCTCACAGAAAGTTTCATCAGTACTGCCAAATATAATGTCGTCGACATATATTTGACATACAAATAATTGATTGTCAACTTTGCGAGTGAATAAAGTAGAGTCTACTTTGCCTATCTCAAAACCATTTTTAAGCAAGAAATCTTTAAGACATTCATACCATGCTCTAGGAGCTTGTTTAAGCGCATAGAGCGCTTTGTGAAGAAGGTAGACATGGTTTGGCTTCTTAGGATCCTCAAAGCCCGACGGTTTCTCCACATAGACCAACTCTTGTAGTGGTTCGTTTAGGAAAGCACTTTTGACATCCATTTGATACAATTTGAAATCATGGTTAGTAGCATAGGCAATTAATATTCTTATGGACTCTAACCTTGCTATTGGTGCATAGGTTTCTCCAAAGTCAAGTCCTTCCACTTGAGTGAAACCTTGAGCAACCAGCTGTGCCTTGTTCCTTGTAACCAAGCCGTTTTCATCTTGTTTGTTGCGGAAGACCCATTTAGTTCCAATGATGTTTTGCTTGGGTCTTGCTACTAAGGATTAGACTTCATTTCTTGTGAAGTTGTTAAGCTCTTCTTGCATAGCAATGATCCAGTCTAGATCGCTTAGTGCTTCCTCTACCTTAAGTGGTTCAAGAGAGGAGACAAACGAGTAAAATTCACAAAAATTTGCTAAACGAGATCGAGTCATTACCCCTCTCCTGATGCTACCCAGGATGTTGTCCACAGGATGATCTCTCTGAATGCCCTGGTGCACTCGAGGGTGAGGCACCAGAGAATGTCTTTGAATTTGATCATCTTGTTCATCTTGTTCAATGGCTTCTTCTTTTTCACTAGCAACTTATTCTTGCTCATTTTCCACAATGGTTGGCATATCTTGCGGTAGAAGCTCTTCTTCAATGATTTGATGACTTGAGGTTGATGGGTTTGCTTGGATGGAAGGATTTTCACCAACCACTCTAGCACTCCCATCAACAACCCTATTTGTCATCCAAATTCTTCCTTCATCATCGTCCTTTTCTTGTGGCTTCACCTCACCTATTGCAAGCTTCTTGATGGCTTCATTAGGTGGGATTTCATTTCCTGCAATATCTTTAGAGACATGCCCTTGCGAGCCATTAGATTCATCAAATGTCACGTCTATCGCTATTTCAACAAGACCGGTGGTATTGTTGAAAACACGATATCCATGCGCATTTGATGCATAACCAAGCAAGAAACCCTCATCCACTCTAGGAGCAAACTTCAAGCTCTTGACTTTCTTGTTAAGAATGTAGCATTTACACCCAAAAACTCTAAAATAATCAACCTTAGGTTTGTTACCGGTGAGAAGCTCGTAGGCAGTCTTCTTGTAAATCTTGTGAAGATAAAGGCGGTTGATTGCATGACAGGCGGTGTTGACCGCCTCTGCCCAAAAATTGTCAGGTGTCTTGTACTCATCCAACATGGTTCTAGCGGCTTCAATTAGTGTTTGGTTCTCCCTTTCCACAACACCATTTTGTTGTGGAGTGTAGGGGACCAAGAACTCATGTTTGATTCCTTCTTCGCCTAAGAATTCTTCAACTCCTGTATTCTTGAACTCTGTCCCATTATCACTTCTCACCTTTTTGATTTTTAACTCAAACTCATTTTGAGCTCTTCTCATAAATTTCTTCAAAGTCTCTTGTGTTTCACCTTTGTCACTCAAAAAGAAAACCCAGGTGAAGCGAGAAAAATCATTAACAATAAATAAACCATACTTACTGCCACCAATACTAATGTAGGCCACAGGTCCAAAGAGGTCCATATGAAGAAGCTCCAAAGGCCTCTTGGCTGTGACCACATTCTTTCATTGATGTGGAACGCCATGTTGCTTCCCTGCTTGACATGCGCTGCATACCTTGTTTTTCTCAAACATAACATTTGTTAGTCCAATAATGTGATTATCCTTTTGAAGTTTGGCCAAGTTCCTCATGCCAACATGAGCTAGCCGGCAATGCCAAAGCCAACCCTTGTCGGATTTTGCCACTAAACAAGTCTGAGGCGTCACTCTACTAGTTGTGAAATCAATAAGATAGAGTTTGCCCTTCAGGCGACCTATAAAAGCCACAGAGGAATCCTCCCTTCTAAGAATCTTCACATCAACATCAGTAAATAGGCAATTATATCCCATTCCACAAAGTTGTGAAACGGACATCAAGTTATAGCTTAATGAATCAACTAACAAAACATTTGAAAGTGATTGGTGGTCAGAGATAGGAATGTTACCAACACCAATCACTTCACTCTTGCCACTATCTCCAAACACAATTTCTTGTGCTTCTTGAGTTAGTTGCAGGGAGTGAAACATGTCTTTCTCCCCGGTCATGTGATTTGTACATCCACTGTCAAGCACCCAGCTTGACCCACCAGAGGAGTAGACCAGCAAAACAAGTTTAAGCTATGCTTTTAGGTACCCAAATTGAATTGGGTCCTGTAGTGTTAGTTATTGCTTTGGGTACCCACACACTCCTTTTAATAATCTTTTTCTTAGTGTAGGCACCCACATATTTTACAACCAATTTTCCTGAATCCCAAGTCAACATATAATCACAAAGGTAAGGATGCGAAATGGGAGCTCTAAACTTTTCTGCACTTGTGGAGATCGCATCCTTCATCTGGTTCTTTGTGTAACTCAAGTTTACCTTTGCTTGAGTTGACTTGTCATTGGAGGAGTGAATCCTCCCCAAGGCATCATATAGGGTGGTTCCCTCTATGAACTTGGGGGATCTCCACCCCTTATGCTCTATGCTAGGGTTTACCTTATGTGAGTTGTACCCAAGCCCCTTTCTCCCATTGTTGGGCTTCAAGGACTTGTACTTGGGTTCAACTTTCTTTAACCCATCATTGCTAGAGCACTTCTTCAATATTTCTTTGACCTTAACCTGTGGGCTTTTCTTCCTTGCATGGTTAGTCAAACAACAAGAAGCATGATATTTTGTATAATGTTTACAAATATCATTATTTGAGGAGCTAGCCTTAGACTTTTCAACTAAAGATGAAGTGTTGAAGTTCTTGCAGTTGTCAAGTTGCACTTGGAGTTCTTGATTTTGAACTGTTAAGCATGACAAGCTTGATTCAAGTGCATCCTTTTCATTTGCAAGACTAACTATAGAGGTTTTTACATTAGTCATTTCCTTTTCTTTATCCTCTATAGTTACTTTGGCTAAAGATATTTCCTTAGTCAAAACCTGAAGCATCTCATCTTTATTTGAAAGCAATTCTTGAAGCTCTAGGTTTCTCTCCTTTTCAAGGATGAGCAAGTCTTCTTGAGCATCAAGAGTTGCTTTTCTTTTATCTAGCTTCTCCATTAGTTTAGTGATTACATTGTATCCATTTAAACCAAATTCTTTAATCATCTTATTTTTCATAGCAAATTGTTCTTCATCATCATTAATAAAGTCATCATTAAACAAATGTACCTTGTCTCCTTTTTCCATGAGGCAAGTTGGAGTGTAGGAGTCGTCATGAAGGTTGGTGAAGAGTTGCGAGCTTGAAGTAGATTGGATGGCGATGTTTGCTACCTCTTCCTCTTCTTCGGAGCTAGAACTTTCTTCATCAGAATTCTATTCTTCACCAATGTGGGCTTGACCATATTTCTTCTTCTTGAAATATCCCTTGTTCTTGCCCCCCTTTTTGAACTTATCCTTTTTGTATTCCTTCTTGGCTTCTTGTTCCTTTTTGTTTGGACAATCTGCTATGAAATGACCGGTTTGGCCACATTCATAACATGCCCTCTTCTTTCCTTTTCTTTGATACTTATCATTTTTCCTCACAAACTTCTTGAAGGTTTTGATGAACATGGCTGTGTCTTCATCACTTGAACTATCTTCATCACTTGATGTTTCGACCACTTTCTTTGTCTTGTGATCTTTGTTCTTCTTAGAGGAATCTTGTTCACTTGAGATCAAGGCATGAGTGTCTCTTGTCTTGATTGCGGCTTCTTTAGACTCATGTTGTTGAATCTTTGCAAATAGTTGGTGAGGTGTCATTTCCTCATAGTCATCATGGTCCCTTATCATTCTTGCCAGACTCTTATCCTTTTCTTTGTATGCTCTCATAAATAGTCTAGTGACCTTGGAATCGCTCCAATCTTCACTTCCAAGCACTCTTATTTTGTTGACCAACACCATTAGCCGGTCAAAGAGTGATTGAAGTGACTCACCCTTAGCCCAATCATATCATGCAAGCTCACTCTCCAAAGCTTCAATTCTATGTCTCTTTGCTTTGGGGCTCCTTCATGTGACATTTTGAGAATGTTCCAAATGTCACAAGCATCCTCTCTTCCTTGGACTTTCCGGTACTCTTCCGGACAAAGGCTTCCTTTTATTATGCTCACCGCTTGAGCATTGCGGTGCACTTCTTGCATCATTTCCGAAGTCATCTCTTCTCCTTGGGCAGGCTTATGCATACCTATATTGACAATCTCCCAAAGACTAGGATGCACACCGATTAAATGCGACTTCATCTTATTGGCCCACTCGTCATAGTTCAACTCACTAAGAGTTGGTAACTTTCCAAGTGGGGCAGAAGAGAAGTTGGCAATAAAATTTCTAGAATAATCAAATTGAACTTTATTGAACTTGTTACCTTTACTTTTGGTGGATGATCCTTCGGTGGTGAGACTTACCTTGCTCATCACCCTTGACACCAAAAGCTCTACCAAATCATCATTGTATTCAAATTTTCCCTTTCCTTTGTCTTCTTCGGCCTTTCTTCTTGATTCTTCTTCTTTGGCCCTTTTCTTAGCATCTTCCTCTTTCATTTTGAGGAACATCTTCTCGGCAATCTTCATGGCGAGGTCGAGGACCTTGGGGTCCACTTCCTCACCAGAAGATGTGACAGGGATTTCCTCGAGGAGAGGATCCACATGGTCCCTTTGAGTAGACATGATCGTTTCCTCATGTGGTTAAGCGTAAAACGAGGTACGAAGCTCCGATACCAATTGAAAGTAGCCTAGAGGGGGAGTGAATAGGCTAATCTGAAAATTTTCACAACAAACTTCAAAAGATTGTTAAATACATAGTTCAACTGGTGCAAGCCTGTTCAACAGCTACGTGCGCAAGTTGAACCACTCTGAACCAATCCAACTGTTTTATAAACTTTAGACTATAATCTACTCGAAAAAGTATTTTGCGAGTCCTTTTAAGAAGCGAAGTATAACTAAGTTAGAATGCGAAGATGAATATATAAAGGCTATTTCACTTCTAGATCCACTCTACAGAAAAATCTATATGTCAATCTTGCGAGTAAAAATATCTTAAGTTGAAGACAAGCAAGAACACAAGACACAAGATTTAACCCGAGGTTCAGCCACACCACAAAGGTTTCCTACTCCCCGTTGAGGAGCCCACAAAGGGCCAGGTCTTTTTCAACCCTAATCCTCCAAAAGCCGACCACAAAGGTCAAGGCAATCTCTTCTTATCTTAGCTCAAAGAGCGGGTGATACAAGCTTCTTGGGGTCATCCACAAATTTGGAGACTCCCAAGCAACCTCAAACGGTCTTGAAACCTAAGGTTTCAAGAACACCAAGAACACACAAGAGGAGTTTGCACAAGCTCAAGATTTTAAAAGAGATGGGAGAGGAGAAACCAAATTGTGAGCACAAGCACAAACCTCACACCCAAGAGCTCCTCCAACAAGGTTGAATCTTGAGGAAGATTTAAGTGTGAGAGAGAAGGGAGAGAGGAGTGCTTTGTCTCAAGTTAGGTGAGCAATAAATGTGTAAGTGTATAGCAGCATTGAAGAAGGGGGTGGAGGTTTTTTTGTAGTCAGGACTCAAAAACTAGCCGTTTGACTAGGAACCCCATTAAAAACCAGTTGAACTGCCCCCTAGGGTGGTTGAACTGCCCCCTAGCAAGTCAGCAGACTGTCTGCCAGTCTGACTGCTAGACTGACTGGCAGACTGACCTGCAGGCTGGTCAGGCATGACAGGACCAATTGAACCGCCCCCTGACAACTCTGGTGACCTGACTGCCAGTCTGACTGGCAGACTGCAGGTCAAAAGTTAGAGGGGTCAGAGACCAGTTGAACTGCCCCCAGGACCAGTTCAGCTGGTCTAGACCAAAGAGTTTTGGAGAGAAAACCACAGCTCAACTGCTTGGAGGCAAGTTCAGCTGGTGTATGGTCAAAGAGGTCCACAACTGAAGTTGAAGTTTCGCTGGAGTTGAAAGCTCCACTCAGCTGAAGTCCAGCTCAGCTGAAAAGCTCAACTGCAGCCCAAAAGGGAAATGTGCCCTTGGGCCATTTCTAGTATATTTTTGGTGATTAAGTGCCCAACACATATTGAGTGAGTAATTATGTGCCAAATGATAGATGAAGTGCAAATCAACAAGAAGGTATGATTCTAGACTTAGTACATTGGTTTTTGTGTACTAATATATTTGTCTAAGTGCTAGAATCACAGAAAAGAGAAAAAGGAAAAGACTTGGCTCGAGCAGCCAAGACTCAGCGCAGTCTGGCACACCGGACTGTCCGGTGGTGCACCAGACAGTGTCCGGTGCGCCAGGCTGGCTTCTGGCGAACTGGCCACTCTCGGGAATTCGTCGGCGGCGTACGGCTATAATTCACCGGACTGTCCGGTGGTGCACCGGACTGTCCGGTGAGCCAACGGCCGCCAGCGCAATGGTCAGCCGCCAAAGCCGCGGGTGACGCGTGGCCCGCTCCAACGGTCGGCAGGAGGCACCGGACTGTCCGGTGTGCACTAGATAGTGTCCGGTGCGCCAATGGCTACAATTCTGAAACGGTCGGCTGTGCCATTTCTGGAAGGCGATCTGCACCGGACCATGAATAGTGCCTGTCCGGTGGTGCATCGGACTGTCCCGTGCGCCACCCAACAGAAGGCAAGAATTGCCTTCCCAGTTTGCCTCCAACGGCTCCTAGATGCCTTGGGGCTATAAAAGGGACCCCTAGGCGCATGGAGGAGCAAACCAAGCATTTTTTGATCATCTCTAAGCACCAAGACTCCATTCTCGCGCATTTGATTCTTTGAGATAGTGACTTGAGCTCCATTTGAGTAGAGAACTCCTTGCGTTGTGATTTGAGCTTAAGTTGTGGCTTGTGTGCGTGATTGTGCTCGTGCTTTGAGTCTTGTGTGTGTTGCTCTCCCCTCCCTTACTTCCGTGCTTCTTTGTGATCATCAATTGTAAGGGCGAGAGGCTCCAAGTTGTGGAGATTCCTCGCAAACGGGAGATAGTAAAAGAAAGGAAAACACTATGGTATTCAAGTTGATCATTGGATCACTTGAAAGGGGTTGAGTGCGACCCTCGTCCAGTGGGACGCCACAACATGGAGTAGGCAAGTGTTATACTTGGCCGAACCATGGGATAAATCACCGTGTCTCTTGTGCTTGTTTTCTTCGTGACCATTGTGTTTCACAAGAGCTTGTCCTTGCCACTTGATTCTATTGAGCTAACACTTAACCAAGTTTTGTGGCTACAAGTATTTGATTTTTATAGGATCACCTATTCACCCCCCCTCTAGGTGCTCTCAATTGGTATCAGAGCCGTTCTCTTCACGCAAGGGACTAATCACCCGAAGAGATGGATCCTAAGGGAAAGGGGATGGTGGTCAACGACAAGACAAAGGAGTTCATTGTCAACGAGCCAAGAGATGATAAGCCCTCGGACTCTGGCTCGAGTCATAAGAAAAAAGACGGGAAGAAGAAGAGGCGCATTAAGAAGATCGTCTACTACGACAGCGATGAGTCTTCTTCTTCCCCAAGAGACGATGAATACGACGAGAAAAAGAAACCGGTTAATTCAAATTTTTCTTTTGATTATTCTCGTATTTCGTTTAACTCCAATGCTCATTTACTTTCAATTCCACTTGGGAAACCTCTACAGTTTGATGGAGAAGACTACCCATTTGGAGTCACAAAATGCGTAGTCAGCTATTCTCTCTCCATCCAAGTATTTGGAAGATTGTTGAAAACGGAATGCTTTTTGATAGTACTGACAACCCCGTTTTCATTAATGAGAAAATCCATAAAAATGCACAAGCTACCACTGTGTTGCTAGCGTCCTTGTGCAGGGACGAGTACAACAAGGTGAGCGGCTTGGATAACGCCAAGCAAATTTGGGACACCCTCAAGATTTCTCATGAGGGGAATGACACCACCATGATCACCAAGATAGAGTTGGTGGAACGCGAACTAGGAAGGTTCGCAATGATCAGGGGAGAGGAGCCAACGCAAACGTACAACAGGCTCAAGACCTTGGTCAACAAGATCAGGAGCTATGGAAGCACGAGATGGACGGACCACGACGTCGTCCGACTTATGCTCAGGTCCTTCACTGTTCTTGATCCTCATCTTGTGAACTCAATCAGTGAGAATCCTAGGTACACAAAGATGACACCCGAGGAAATACTCGGAAAGTTTGTAAGCGGGCGTATGATGATCAAGGAAGCAAGATACGTTGATGAGGCATTGAATGGCCCAATGCCCATCTACGAGCCTCAAACCGTTGCTCTCAAAGCAACAAGCAGCAGGGAGGCGCTACCTAGCAAGGTGGCGCAAGTTGAGGCGGCCGGGCTAAGTGAGGATGAAATGGCCCTCATTATCTAGCGCTTCAAGATGGCACTAAAAGGACGCAAGGAGCATCCCAACAAGAGCAAGATAAAGGGAAAGCACTCCTGCTTCAAGTGTGGTAAGACTGGTCACTTTATTGCTAACTATCCCGATAATGATAGTGATCAGGGACAGGAAAAGAGCGGGAAGAGGGAGAAAAAGAAGTCCTACAAGAAGGCGAAGGGCGAGGCACACCTTGGCAAAGAGTGGGATTCGGATTGCTCTTCGTCCGACTCCGACGACGAAGGACTCGCCGCCTCGGCCTTCAACAAGTCGTCTCTCTTCCCCAACGAGCGCCATACTTGCCTAATGGCAAAGGAGAAAAAGGTAAGCGTTCGAGAAACTCCTAAATATACTACTTCTAGCGATGAAGATTCTAGTGATGATGAAGTAGACTATTCTAGCTTATTTAAAGGTTTAGATAGAGCCAAGGTAGAAAAATCAATGAATTGATTGATGCTTTAAATGAAAAGAATAGATTGTTAGAGAAGCAAGAAGATATTTTATATGAAGAGCATGACAAGTTTATTAGTGTACAAAAATCTCTTGCTTTAGAAACTAAAAGGAATGAGATTTATCTTCTGAAATTTCTGCTTGCCATGAGTCTATTTCTAGTTTGAAGAGCGTTAATGATGAGTTAAATGCTAAGTTAGAAGTAGCTAATAAGTCTAGTTCATGTGTGGAACGTGTCATAATTTGTAATAGGTGCAAGGATTTTGATGTTAATGCTTGTAATGAACATCTGGCATCCATTACTAAATTAAATGATGAAGTTGCAAGTCTTAATGCTCAACTTAAGACTTGCAAGGTGGATTTTGATAAACTAAAATTTGCAAGGGATGCCTACACTGTTGGTAGACACCCCTCTATCAAGGATGGGCTTGGCTTTCGAAAGGAAGCCAAGAACTTAACAAGTCAAAGGGCTCCCATTTCTGCCAAGGAGAAAGGGAAGGCCCCTATGGCTAATAGTGCTCAAAGGAATCATGCTTTCATCTATAGTGATAGAAAATTTTCTAGAAATGCTCATAGGAGTTATGCTTATAATTCACATGCTATGATTGCTTCAAGTTCTTCTTTTGTGCATGGTAGAAATATGCCTATGAAAAATGTTGTTCATGTGCCTAGGAAAGTATGTAATGAACCTTCTACAATTTACCATGCTTGCAATACTTCTTTTGCAATTTGTTGTAAGAATAAGAAAGTGATTGCTAGGAAGTTGTGGGCCAAGTGCAAGGGAGACAAGACTTGCATTTGGGTCCCAAAGACTATTATAACTAACCTTGTCAGGACCCAACAAGAGTTGGGTATCTAAAACCCAAGCCTAATTTGCCTTGCAGGTTTATGCATCCGGGGGCATAAGCTGGATTATCGATAGCGGATGCACAAACCACATGACAGGGGAGAAGAAGATCTTCACCACCTACGTCAAGAACAAGGATTCCCAAGATACAATCATATTTGGAGATGGGAATCAAGGCAAGGTCAAAGGCTTAGGCAAGATAGCCATCACAAATGAGCACTCTATCTCTAATGTATTTCTAGTAGAGTCGCTAGGCTATAATCTGCTGTCTGTTAGTCAATTGTGCTACATGGGTTATAATTGTCTATTTACAAATGTAGATGTGTCTGTCTTTAGAAGGAGTGATGGTTCACTAACTTTTAAGGGTGTACTAGATGGCAAACTCTATTTAGTGGATTTTTCGAAAGAGGAGGCCGATCTAGATGCATGCTTAATTGCTAAGACTAGCATGGGCTGGCTGTGGCATCGCTGTCTAGCACATGTTGGGATGAAGAACCTTCACAAACTTCTAAAGGGAGAACATGTATTAGGTCTAACAAAAGTGTTTTTCAAAAAAATAGACCTTGTGCAGCTTGTCAAGCAGGCAAACAGGTGGGAAGCGCTCATCACAGCAAGAATGTGATGACCACATCAAGACCTTTGGAGCTACTTCACATGGACCTCTTCGGACCCATCGCCTACCTCAGCATAGGGGGAAGTAAGTATGGTCTTGTTATTGTTGATGACTTTTCCCGCTTCACTTGGGTATTCTTTTTGCAGGATAAATCAGAAACCCAAGGGACCCTTAAGCGCTTTCTAAGGAGAGATCAAAACGAATTTGAGCTCAAGGTGAAGAAGATAAGAAGTGACAACGGGTCCGAGTTCAACAACTTACAAGTGGAGGAGTATCTTGAGGAGGAAGGAATCAAGCACGAGTTCTTCGCTCCCTACACACCACAGCAAAATGGTGTGGTAGAGAGGAAGAACAGGACGCTCATAGACATGGTGAGGACGATGCTTGGAGAATTCAAGACGCCCGAGCGATTTTGGTCGGAAGCTGTGAACACAGCTTGCCACACTATAAACCGGGTCTACCTTCATCGCCTCCTCAAGAAGACGTCGTACGAACTTCTAACCGGTAACAAACCCAATGTTTCATATTTTCGTGTATTTGGGAGTAAATGTTACATTCTAGTAAAGAAAGGTAGGAATTCCAAATTTGCTCCCAAAGTTGTAGAAGGGTTTTTGCTAGGTTATGACTCAAATACAAAGGCGTATAGAGTCTTCAACAAATCATCGGGTTTAGTTGAAGTCTTTAGCGACGTTGTATTTGATGAAACTAATGGCTCTACAAGGGAGCAAGTTGATCTTGATGATGTAGATGAAGATGATGTTCCAACGGACGCAATTCGCACCATGGCGATTGGAGATGTGCGACCACAGGAACACCAAGAGCAAGATCAACCTTCTTCCTCAACGATGGTGCATCCCCCGACTCAAGATGAAGAACAGGTTCCTCAAGAGGAGGCGTGTGATCAAGGGGGAGCACAAGAAGAAAAAGTTGTGGAGGAAGAAGCACCACGGGCCCCTCCAAATCAAGTTTGAGCGACGATTCAAAGGAATCATCCCGTCGACCAGATTTTGGGTGATATAAGCATGGGAGTAACTACTCGCTCACGTCTAGCTAATTTTTGTGAGCATTACTCATTTGTCTCTTCTATTGAGCCTTTCAGGGTAGAAGAGGCCTTGCTAGATCCGAACTGGGTGTTAGCCATGCAGGAAGAGCTCAACAACTTCAAGCGAAATGAAGTTTGGACACTGGTGCCACGTCCTAAGCAAAACGTTGTGGGAACCAAGTGGGTGTTTCGCAACAAGCAAGACGAGCACAGGGTGGTGACACGAAACAAGGCTCGACTTGTGGCAAAAGGTTATGCCCAAGTCGCAGGTTTGGATTTCGAGGAGAGTTTTGCTCCTGTGGCTAGGCTAGAGTCTATTCACATTCTATTAGCCTACGTCGCTCACCACTCTTTCAGGTTATTCCAAATGGATGTGAAGAGCGCTTTCCTCAATGGGCCAATCAAGGAGGAGGTGTACGTGGAGCAACCCCCTGGCTTTGAGGATGAATGGTACCCCGACCACGTGTGTAAGCTCTCTAAGGCGCTCTATGGACTTAAGCAAGCCCCAAGAGCATGGTATGAATGCCTTAGAGATTTTCTAATTGCTAATGCTTTCAAGGTTGGGAAAGCCGATCCAACTCTTTTCACTAAGACTTGTGATGGTGACCTATTTGTGTGCCAAATTTATGTTGATGACATAATATTTGGTTCTACTAACCAAAAGTCTTGTGAAGAGTTTAGTAGGGTGATGACACAGAAATTCGAGATGTCTATGATGGGCGAGTTGAACTACTTCCTTGGGTTCCAAGTGAAGCAACTCAAGGACGGCACCTTCATCTCTCAAACGAAGTATATGCAAGACTTGCTCAAGCGGTTTGGGATGAAGGACGCCAAGCCCGCAAAGACTCCAATGGGAATCGACGGACATGTCGACCTCAACAAAGGAGGTAAATCCGACCCAAGGGAATGTCACCTTGTGGTCGTTAAGCGAATTCTTAGATATTTAGTTGCTACACCTTGCTTCAGGATCTGGTATCCAAAGGGGTCTACCTTTGACTTGATTGGATATTCAGACTCCGATTATGCTGGATGCAAGGTTGATAGGAAGAGTACATCAGGGACATGCCAATTCCTACGAAGGTCCCTGGTGTCATGGAGTTCAAAGAAACAAACTTCCGTTGCCCTATCCACCGCTGAGACCGAGTATGTTGCCGCAGGACAGTGTTGCGCGCAACTACTTTGGATGAGGCAATCCCTTCGGGACTTTGGCTACAATCTGAGCAAAGTCCCACTCCTATGTGACAATGAGAGTGCAATCCGCTTGGCGAACAATCCTGTTGAACACAGCCGCACAAAGCACATAGACATCCAGCATCACTTTTTGAGAGACCACCAGCAAAAGGGAGATATCGAAGTGTTTTACGTTAGCACCGAGAACCAGCTAGCCGATATCTTTACCAAGCCTTTAGATGAGAAGACCTTTTGCAGGCTGCGTAGTGAGCTAAATGTCTTAGATTCGTGTAACTTGGATTGATCTATAGCATACATGTGTTTTATGTCCTTGATCATGTTCCTTTGTGCATATTATTGCTTATTTATGGTGCTCAAGTTGTGCAAGGAATCCCCGGACCTCACAAGTCCATGTGTGAATGATGCACATATTTAGGGGGAGAAATGCTACAACTTGACCCTTTGAGACTAACCGTGTGCTTGAGTTTACTTAATTTAGTCTCAAAGGTGGATTGAAAGGGAAAGGTGAACTTGGACCATGCAAGACTTCCACTGCACTCCGATGAGAGGGTAATTTACTCCAAGTTCATCTCCATGCTCTTATTGCCTTTTTACTCTTAATTGACGATTTTGGTGAGGCAATGGGGTTTAAGGGCCAATAATGATCCCATTTTGGTGCTTAATGCCAAAGGGGGAGAAATTAAGGCCAAAGCAAATGGATCAGCTACCACTTGAGAACTTTGAAAATAGTAGAGTTAGAACTTTTGATTTGTCAAAATACTCTTATTGTCAAAATTTGGTCTCTTATGGGGAGATTTTATGATTATGGGAAAAGGGGGAGTTTTTGGATCTTGATCATTTTCTCTCATGGATTATCTCTCTTTATGCCCAAACAAGTGAGTTTGACTTAGAGATAGGAAAATGAATTTGATTTGCAAAAACAAACCAAGTGGTGGCAAAGAACGATCCAAATATGTCAAATCTTGTAAAAGACAATTTTTGTTCTCAATTGCATTGATGTTGCACTTCTATTTGTTGCTTTTTGGATGTGTTGGCATAAATCACCAAAAAGGGGGAGATTGAAAGGGAAATGTGCCCTTGGGCCATTTCTAGTATATTTTTGATGATTAAGTGCCCAACACATATATGTGCCAAATGATAGATGAAGTGCAAATGATAGATGAAGTGCTATTTCTAGTACATTGGTTTTTGTGTACTAATATATTTGTCTAAGTGCTAGAATTAGAGAAAAGAGAAAAAGGAAAAGACTTGGCTGGAGCAGCCAAGACTCAGCGCAGTCTGGCACACCGGACTGTCCGGTGGTGCACCGGACAGTGTCCGGTGTGTGTAACGCCCCGAATTTTGCAGTTGAATTTTTTCTCTTTTCTTCACTCGCCAAATTCGGGCGTTACCTTTTCTTTTTCTTTTTCCCCTCGCTAGACCTTGACTTTTTCCAAAGTTTTAGCGGGATTCGGTTTGGAATTCCCGTGTAAAGAAAAACCCTAAAATTGTTTTATGTTGTTTGATGCACCATGCCGAACTATGCATTCTTTGATTGTTTGAAAGTGCAAATGCATTCATCTAGGAAGATCGGATTTCGAAAATAAGGAGAAAATCTTTTCTTTCTTTTTCTTTTTCTTTCTCTCTCCTCTTTTTCTCTCTCTCCCGCGCCGTGGGCCGTCCCTGGCCGGCCCAGCCGCCCCCCTGCGCACCCCCTTTGGGCCTAATTGGCCCAACCGCCCCCACCCCCCTCCCCTTTTCCCCTTACCCCTCTCTCTCCCTCCCATTCTCCCTCTCCCCACCCTAGCCGCCGCCGCCCCCTACCCCTAGCTCGGCCGCCCCTGCCGCCGGCCCAACCGCCGCCCCTCGCCGTCGCTCGCCCGTCCCCGGTGAGCCCCCCTTCCCCCTCCTCCCTCTCCCTCTCCCCTCTCCCCTCCTCTTCCCCCAGCCCGGCCGGCCGCGCCTGGCCCCGGCCGCGCCCTGGCCCCGGCTGCGCCCCAGCTGACCCCGGCCGCGCCCTGGCCGCTGGCCGCCCTGGCCGCGCCCTGGCCGCCCGCCTGGCCCCGCCCCCGCCCCTGCGCGCCCGCCGGCCCAGCCGCCGGTTCAACCGCCCCCCGGGCCGGTTCAACCGCCCTGGCTCAGCCGCCCCCCCGCGCTCGGCCGCCCCTGCTCGGCCGGCCCAGCCGCCGGTTCAACCACCCCCAGGGCCGGTTCAACCGCCCCCCCTTTTTTTTATTTTTTTATTTTATTTTTTTATTTTGTTTTACTTTCTGTTATCATAGTTATTTTATTTTAGGTAGGCTAATCATTGTTCATGTTATTGAAATAGGAAGCTTAATTTAGAATTTCGTTGCGCTAGTTGATTCATTTAGTTAATTGTTTACCTAGTGCAATGTTGATCAACTTAAAATGACTAGGTTTCCATTAGTGTATATAACAGAATTCTTTTGCTAAGAACTAGTTGTAACTAATCATTAGTGCATAAACTTTAACCCCCTGCGAGACCTTTCCCCGTTTCTTTCTAACCATAACAAATGCGATATCGAATGTCATACTTGATGCATATTCGCTTTACTTGTTCCCTTGTATGGTGTACTGTTCTTTTGTATTAAATATGTGGATGTATGTATGTTTGCGCTCGCATAGAGAACGATCCGGTCGAAGAGCCCGAGGAATTCGCAGGAGAAGCCCCTGAGCAGCAGTCGGTTGGTGGAGGCAAGTGTCCTTTGACCTATTTCTGTCCTATTCATTCTTTAATTCACCTCCCGCATTACACATTTATACCTAAGGATTGACTAGTTTTTGTTATCCGTGTCCTTGTTTACCTATTTGGGTCGGATTATTACTGCTTAGTTTGATGCTATTGCTCAACTCTAATCAATGAACATGATGTGATTATCTATGATACGCTGTTTTCCCTTCTTATTTATGATTATATTTGTGACCTTCAAGGGGACTCGAGCGGTTTCTCGAGTGCCTCTCCGTAAGGACCTGTTCAATGGATGACCGCCCGGGAAAACAGTGCAACCATGAGGGTGGAATGGGACGCCCTTAGCTGAATAATTAGAGGAACCGGGGTGTAGTTCGCTTAGCCGTTGTGCCGTCAATGGGGCTCGGTGTATGCGGCTCGCTCTGCCAAGGTTGATTTGTCCCTTGGGGAGGAGTGCGGTACATTTAGGAAACCTAACGGGTGGCTACAGCCCCGGGGAATCTTTGTAAAGGCTACGTAGTGAGACCCTGCCTATTCACCTTGGTAGTGTTTAAGGGTTTGATCGGCCCGAGGCAAGAGGGAATCACGGCTTGTGGGTAAAGTGCGCAACCTCTGTAGAGTGTTATGAAACTGATATATCAGCCGTGCTCGCGGTTATGAGCGGCCAAGGGAGCTCCAGAGATTAGTGATACTTGATCAGAGACATTTTGGTACAGGTGGCAATGAGATTGATGATTGATGATTCTGATTATGATTATGGTAATGGTAAGTGGTATTCTTTCCGTTTGGAAAGGATACATTGGGCTAATAACTTGGGTTAATGTTAAAACCTGGCTTTCTACTAGTAAGTAATAACCTGACCAATTAAAAGCAACTGCTTGACTTATCCCCACATAAAGCTAGTCCACTACAGCCAAACAGGATGCTTGCTGAGTATGTTGATGTGTACTCACCCTTGCTCTACACACCAAACCCCCCCTCCAGGTTGTCAGCATTGCAACCACTGCTCAGGAGAAGATGAAGCTGTGGAAGGAGACTTCCAGGAGTTCCAAGACTACGACGAGTTCTAGGCGTGGGTTAGCGGCAACCCCCAGTCGGCTGCCTGTGAAGGCCGCGTTATCTACGTTTCTTTTCCGCACTTTGATTTATTGTAAGAACTATATGGACGTCTCAGACGTATGATGTAATCGACTATTATTTCCCCTTTTAATACTATTTGAGCACTGTGTGATGATGTCCATGTTATGTAACTGCTGTGTACGTGAATAACTGATCCTGGCACGTACATGGTTCGCATTCGGTTTACCTTCTAAAAACCGGGTGTGACATAAGTGGTATCAAAGCCGTGCTGACTGTAGGACTGCTAACCTAGAGTAGAATGGTCGTTCTAAGGACTATAGACCTCTGTCCCTGCCTTGACTTTGGTATCCCTTCAAAAGTTGGTCCTACTGACCAAACCTATGTTCTACTATATACTACACCTTGCTGAGAATTTTGTTTTATTCTGATCCTTCATTTATTTATGATTCATTATTTGCTGGTCATATTAATTCTGTTCTCACCCTTTTGCTTGCGGTGTCTTTTGTAGATGGCTCAACTTAGACACACTGCACGAAAGTCCGTCATCCCCTTCTTACCCTCCCGCCTTGCTGAGCGTCCGCTTCGCCGTCCCGTGGCCGGACAGTCCAGCCACTTGGAGAGACTGCACCACCGCCTGCATGAGGAGCAGGAACGTCGACGGCAGGAGCAGCAGGGCTCTTCTTTCTCGCTCCAGCAGGAGATAGAGTCTATGAGGAGCTGCTCCCCTGTGCTTCCCCTGGAGGCGCCCCCTGCACCACCACTGGGCACCCCAGCTTCTGGAGTAGCTGCTGGAGGAGACCCAGACGACGGAGGTGGCGACGATAGCTTGAGCCACGACATCGACTTCTCTGCTGACCATGAGCCGGAAGGATGGGTTGCTCGACCCATCACTCGCGACGCTGCTCGCGGGTGTCACTTCCACGACGCGCTCGACACCCTGCTACGTCGGGCACTTGACCGGCGTACTTGGTCCATCGAGTATCGCTGTGTGGTCTACCAGCATAGTCGCGGGGTCTACCCGGACCGCTGGGAGGCGACCTGCTTGGTGCGCCGTCCGGAGAACAGTCTCCAGGGCGCGGAGGCTTGCTCAGAGCACTATTCTATCTCTGAGCGGGACTCAGCTGAGGCAGCCATGCAGGATGCTGCACGGCGTGCGCTTTCGCACTACTGCTCGGTTCTCGGTGGGGTAGCTGACGGTCTCGACCTGAAGTATTACCCCCGCCGTCCATCTGGCAGCACAGGAGGCGTGGTTGTTTCACCTTCTGGTGAGGACAATCCTAGGTTGAGCAGCACAGTCAACCTAGCCGCCGTGCTAAACACGGAGCTGGACCATGCATTAGACGAGCTGAGTAGGGCTCGTGCTGAGATCGCCCTGCTGCGGGCTGAGCGCGCGGAACGTCGCCACTTGGATGATGGTTCCCCCGCTCCCGTCGGGACTCAGCACCCGTATCGCTCACCTCGGCGTGGACTCCAGTCTTATGGCAATCCCGACTGCAAGACCAAGATAAATCTAGAACCATAGATCGTTAGAGTTGGATCTTGTAATTAATACAGAATATATATACATAGAAGCTTCAGTCTTAGCGTTAATCTCGGTCTTAGTTAGTATTAGTTAGACAGGGTAGTTTGCTATATCCTGTGCATTTATGTTTGTCATGATGAACTATGTTTGGTTTGGATCTTTGTAATGACTGTCACCAGAGTGTGGGTATCCCCTGCATTTTGGTTTACCTATTATGTTAATGGAGTTAGTTATATAGTTGGGAAAACCTTTATTCTACTTTCCTCTTTATCTGAGAAGCTGTGTGGTCTGCGATGGAGATCAGTGAAGATGCTCATCTGTTCAGTGCTGTTGGAGAATTCTATACTCTTTTCTTATGCTGCAAGATTTGCCAGATCAGTTCTGATGTGTGGTTGTATTCTGCAGATGTCAGAGAACAGGCGCAGAGGAGGAAGGCGTGCTCAGCAGGAGCAAGCCGCTCCGCAGGATGAGGTGCCTCAGCAGCAGCACCTGCCACCCCCGCCCCCGATGTCGATCGAGCAGATGTTTCTGATGCAGACTCAGGCAGTTCAGGCCATCGGTCAGACTCTAGCCGCCATTCAGCAGCAGCAGCAGCAGCAACAGCAGCAAGCACCACCCCAGCCTCAGATGTCTCAGATGCCTAGAGACAAGCGTGCTGAATTCATGAGAGGTCATCCCCCAACGTTCGCTCACTCTTCTGACCCCATGGATGCTGAAGATTGGCTGCGCACTGTGGAGCGGGAGTTGCATACCGCTCAGTGTGATGACAGGGAGAAAGTCTTGTATGGTCCTCGTCTGTTGAGAGGAGCAGCCCAATCATGGTGGGAGTCTTACCTCGCCACCCATGCCAACCCCGATGCCATCACCTGGGAAGAGTTCAGAGGTAGCTTTCGTCAGTACCATGTGCCTGCAGGTCTGATGA
This sequence comes from Zea luxurians, assembly GCA_029449295.1. NCBI lineage: Eukaryota > Viridiplantae > Streptophyta > Magnoliopsida > Poales > Poaceae > Zea > Zea luxurians. Next base: position 524,835 of record JAOPSE010000366.1, read on the forward strand.
CAGTGAAGAAGGAGGAGTTCCTGGCCCTTAAGCAAGGGTCATCATCTGTCAGTGAGTATCGAGACAGGTTTCTGCAGTTGTCTCGCTATGCTCCTGAAGATGTCAACACCGACGCCAAGCGACAGTACCGTTTCTTGAGAGGCTTGGTCGACCCTTTGCACTACCAACTGATGAATCATACCTTCCCGACATTCCAGCACCTGATTGATAGAGCAATTATGACAGAAAGGAAGCGTAAGGAGATGGAGGATCGTAAGCGCAAGATCAGTGGACCCCAGCCTGGAAGCAGCAGTCGTCCTCGTTTTTCAGGCAATCAACCTCAGCAGTTCAGGCAGAACCAGCGTCCACCTCAGCAGCATCAGCAGCGTCAGCAGTATCAGCAGTTCCAAAGGCAGTATCCTCAGCATCAGTACCAGAACCGTCAGAGCAATCAATCAGGAGGTCAGTTTCAGAGGCAGAATCAGCAGACACCTCGTCTTCCTGCCCCAGCAAATCAGCAGAGCAATCAGGCAGCACCAGCTCAGGTTGGAAACAGAGCATGTTTCCACTGTGGAGAGCAAGGCCATTGGGTGATGCAATGTCCGAAGAAGGCAGCCCAGCAGCAGTTAGGCCCCAATGCCCCAGCAAAGCAGAATGCGTCTCAGTCTGGAGCAGGCAACCGCCCTCAGCAGCGCTATAATCATGGAAGACTGAATCACTTGGAGGCTGAAGCAGTCCAGGAGACCCCCGGCATGACAGTAGGTATGTTCCCAGTCGACTCCCATATTGCAGAAGTGTTATTTGATACTGGAGCAACGCATTCTTTCATTACTGCATCATGGGTAGAAGCACATAATCTTCCAATTACTGCCATGTCAACCCCCATTCAAATTGACTCAGCCGGTGGTAGAATTCGAGCTGATAGCATATGTTTGAATATAAGTGTGGAAATAAGGGGGATAGCGTTTCCCGCTAACCTTATAGTAATGGGTACTCAGGGAATAGATGTCATCCTAGGGATGAATTGGCTAGATAAGTATCAGGCAGTTATCAGTTGTGATAAAAGGACAATCAAGTTGGTGTCCCCACTAGGAGAAGAAGTGGTGACTGAGTTAGTCCCGCCTGAGCCGAAGAAAGGAAGTTGTTATCAGATGGCTGTCGATAGCAGTGAAGCAGACCCAATTGAGAGTATCAAGGTTGTGTCTGAATTCCCAGATGTGTTTCCAAAGGACTTACCGGGTATGCCACCAGAGCGGAAAGTTGAGTTTGCCATAGAGCTTCTTCCTGGAACCGCCCCTATCTTTAAGAGAGCTTACAGAATATCTGGACCAGAGTTGGTTGAGCTTAAGAAGTAGATTGATGAGCTGTCAGAGAAAGGTTACATCCGGCCAAGCACCTCGCCTTGGGCCGCCCCTGTCTTGTTTGTGGAGAAGAAAGATGGCACAAAGAGGATGTGTATCGATTATCGAGCTTTGAATGAAGTCACGATCAAGAACAAGTATCCCTTGCCCAGAATAGAAGATCTGTTTGACCAGTTGAGAGGAGCCAGTGTGTTCTCCAAGATTGATCTGAGGTCAGGTTATCATCAGCTCAGGATCCGACCTTCGGACATTCCGAAGACAGCATTCATTACCAAGTATGGTTTGTATGAGTTCACAGTGATGTCTTTTGGTTTGACCAATGCACCAGCGTTCTTCATGAACTTGATGAACAGTGTATTCATGGATTATCTTGATAAGTTTGTGGTGGTATTCATTGATGACATTCTGGTTTATTCTCAAAGCGAAGAAGAACATGCAGATCATTTGAGGATGGTATTGCAGAGATTGCGAGAGCACCAGTTGTATGCAAAGTTGAGCAAGTGTGAGTTCTGGATCAGTGAAGTCCTGTTCTTGGGTCACATAATCAACAAAGAAGGATTGGCTGTGGATCCGAAGAAAGTGGCAGACATTCTGAACTGGAAAGTGCCAACGGATGCTCGAGGAATCAAGAGCTTCATTGGAATGGCCGGATATTATTGGCGATTCATTGAGGGGTTTTCGAAGATTGCGAAACCAATGACAGCGTTGCTAGGCAACAAGGTTGAGTTCAAGTGGACCCAGAAATGTCAAGAGGCCTTCGAAGCGCTGAAAGAGAAGTTGGCAACAGCGCCTGTCCTAGTCTTGCCTGATGTGCACAAGCCCTTCTCTGTGTACTGTGATGCTTGTTACACAGGTTTGGGATGCGTGTTGATGCAAGAGGGAAGAGTTGTGGCTTACTCGTCCCGACAGCTGAAGGTTCATGAGAAGAATTACCCAATCCATGATCTAGAGTTGGCAGCAGTGGTTCACGCACTGAAGACATGGAGGCACTATCTGTATGGACAGAAATGCGATGTTTACACAGACCACAAGAGTCTGAAGTACATATTCACTCAGTCAGAATTGAACATGAGGCAACGAAGATGGTTAGAGTTGATCAAAGACTATGAGTTGGAGATCCATTACCATCCAGGCAAAGCGAACGTAGTGGCAGATGCTTTGAGCAGAAAGAGTCAAGTCAATCTGATGGTCGCTCGTCCGATGCCTTATGAGTTGGCCAAGGAGTTCGACAGGTTGAGTCTCGGATTTCTGAACAATTCGCGAGGAGTCACAGTTGAGTTGGAACCCACCTTGGAGCGAGAAATCAAAGAAGCGCAGAAGAATGATGAAAAGATCAGTGAGATTCGGTGACTGATTCTAGATGGCAGAGGCAAAGATTTTCGAGAAGATGCAGAAGGCGTGATATGGTTCAAAGACCGCTTGTGTGTTCCCAATGTCCAATCCATTCGGGAGTTGATTCTCAAGGAAGCTCATGAGACAGCTTATTCGATTCACCCTGGCAGTGAGAAGATGTATCAGGATCTGAAGAAGAAATTCTGGTGGTACGGAATGAAGAGGGAAATCGCAGAGCATGTGGCTATGTGCGATAGTTGCCGAAGAATTAAGGCAGAACACCAGAGACCTGCTGGATTGTTGCAACCGTTGCAGATCCCTCAGTGGAAATGGGATGAAATCGGTATGGATTTCATAGTCGGATTGCCTCGCACTCGAGCCGGCTACGATTCCATTTGGGTAGTAGTGGACCGTTTAACCAAGTCAGCCCACTTCATATCTGTCAGGACCAACTACAGCAGTGCAGTATTGGCAGAACTGTATATGTCTCGGATCGTTTGTCTTCATGGTGTGCCAAAGAAGATAGTGTCAGACAGAGGAACGCAGTTCACCTCTCATTTCTGGCAGCAGTTGCATGAAGCTTTGGGCACGCATCTGAATTTCAGTTCAGCTTATCATCCGCAGACAGATGGCCAGACCGAAAGAACCAATCAAATTCTCGAAGACATGTTGAGAGCCTGTGCGTTGCAAGATCAGTCCGGATGGGATAAGCGATTGCCCTATGCAGAGTTTTCCTATAACAACAGTTACCAGGCCAGTTTGAAGATGTCACCATTTCAAGCGCTTTATGGAAGGAGTTGCAGAACTCCGTTGCAATGGGATCAGCCTGGAGAAAAGCAGGTGTTTGGGCCAGACATTCTGCTTGAAGCCGAAGAGAACATCAAGATGGTTCGAGAGAATCTGAAGATAGCGCAATCGAGACAGCGAAGCTATGCAGACACAAGAAGAAGAGAGCTGAGTTTTGAAGTCGGAGACTTTGTCTATCTGAAAGTGTCACCGATCAGAGGAGTCAGAAGGTTCGGAATCAAAGGCAAGCTAGCACCCCGCTACATTGGTCCGTACCAGATCCTCTCAAAGCGTGGAGAAGTGGCCTATCAGCTCAGTCTGCCAGAGAATTTGTCAGCTGTGCATGATGTCTTTCATGTGTCTCAGTTGAAGAAGTGCTTGCGTGTGCCAGAAGAGCAGTTGCCAGTGGAAGGTCTGGAAGTCCAGGAGGACTTGACCTATGTTGAGAAGCCAGCTCAGATCCTCGAGGTTGCAGATAGAGTCACCCGAAGGAAGACCATCAGAATGTGCAAAGTTAGATGGCATCACCACTCTGAGGAAGAAGCAACCTGGGAGCGTGAAGATGATCTAGTGGCCAAGTACCCAGAGCTCTTTGCTAGCCAACCCTGAATCTCGAGGGCGAGATTCTTTTAAGGGGGATAGGTTTGTAACGCCCCGAATTTTGCAGTTGAATTTTTTCTCTTTTCTTCACTCGCCAAATTCGGGCGTTACCTTTTCTTTTTCTTTTTCCCCTCGCTAGACCTTGACTTTTTCCAAAGTTTTAGCGGGATTCGGTTTGGAATTCCCGTGTAAAGAAAAACCCTAAAATTGTTTTATGTTGTTTGATGCACCATGCCGAACTATGCATTCTTTGATTGTTTGAAAGTGCAAATGCATTCATCTAGGAAGATCGGATTTCGAAAATAAGGAGAAAATCTTTTCTTTCTTTTTCTTTTTCTTTCTCTCTCCTCTTTTTCTCTCTCTCCCGCGCCGTGGGCCGTCCCTGGCCGGCCCAGCCGCCCCCCTGCGCGCCCCCTTTGGGCCTAATTGGCCCAACCGCCCCCACCCCCCTCCCCTTTTCCCCTTACCCCTCTCTCTCTCCCTCCCATTCTCCCTCTCCCCACCCTAGCCGCCGCCGCCCCCTACCCCTAGCTCGGCCGCCCCTGCCGCCGGCCCAACCATCGCCCCTCGCCGTCGCTCGCCCGTCCCCGGTGAGCCCCCCTTCCCCCTCCTCCCTCTCCCTCTCCCTCTCCCCTCTCCCCTCCTCTTCCCCCAGCCCGCCTGGCCGCGCCTGGCCCCGGCCGCGCCCTGGCCCCGGCCGCGCCCTGGCCGCGCCCTGGCCGCTGGCCGCCCTGGCCGCGCCCTGGCCGCTGGCCGCGCCCTGGCCGCCCGCCTGGCCACGCCCCCGCCCCTGCGCGCCCGCCGGCCCAGCCGCCGGTTCAACCGCCCCCCGGGCCGGTTCAACCGCCCCGGCTCAGCCGCCCCCCCCCCCCCGCGCTCGGCCGCCCCTGCTCGGCCGGCCCAGCCGCCGGTTCAACCGCCCCCAGGGCCGGTTCAACCGCCCCCCCTTTTTTTTATTTTTTTTATTTTATTTTTTATTTTGTTTTACTTTCTGTTATCATAGTTATTTTATTTTAGGTAGGCTAATCATTGTTCATGTTATTGAAATAGGAAGCTTAATTTAGAATTTCGTTGCGCTAGTTGATTCATTTAGTTAATTGTTTACCTAGTGCAATGTTGATCAACTTAAAATGACTAGGTTTCCATTAGTGTATATAACAGAATTCTTTTGCTAAGAACCAGTTGTAACTAATCATTAGTGCATAAACTTTAACCCCCTGCGAGACCTTTCCCCGTTTCTTTCTAACCATAACAAATGCGATATCGAATGTCATACTTGATGCATATTCGCTTTACTTGTTCCCTTGTATGGTGTACTGTTCTTTTGTATTAAATATGTGGATGTATGTATGTTTGCGCTCGCATAGAGAACGATCCGGTCGAAGAGCCCGAGGAATTCGCAGGAGAAGCCCCTGAGCAGCAGTCGGTTGGTGGAGGCAAGTGTCCTTTGACCTATTTCTGTCCTATTCATTCTTTAATTCACCTCCCGCATTACACATTTATACCTAAGGATTGACTAGTTTTTGTTATCCGTGTCCTTGTTTACCTATTTGGGTCGGATTATTACTGCTTAGTTTGATGCTATTGCTCAACTCTAATCAATGAACATGATGTGATTATCTATGATACGCTGTTTTCCCTTCTTATTTATGATTATATTTGTGACCTTCAAGGGGACTCGAGCGGTTTCTCGAGTGCCTCTCCGTAAGGACCTGTTCAATGGATGACCGCCCGGGAAAACAGTGCAACCATGAGGGTGGAATGGGACGCCCTTAGCTGAATAATTAGAGGAACCGGGGTGTAGTTCGCTTAGCCGTTGTGCCGTCAATGGGGCTCGGTGTATGCGGCTCGCTCTGCCAAGGTTGATTTCTCCCTTGGGGAGGAGTGCGGTACATTTAGGAAACCTAACGGGTGGCTACAGCCCTGGGGAATCTTTGTAAAGGCTACGTAGTGAGACCCTGCCTATTCACCTTGGTAGTGTTTAAGGGTTTGATCGGCCCGAGGCAAGAGGGAATCACGGCTTGTGGGTAAAGTGCGCAACCTCTGCAGAGTGTTATGAAACTGATATATCAGCCGTGCTCGCGGTTATGAGCGGCCAAGGGAGCTCCAGAGATTAGTGATACTTGATCAGAGACATTTTGGTACAGGTGGCAATGAGATTGATGATTGATGATTCTGATTATGATTATGGTAATGGTAAGTGGTATTCTTTCCGTTTGGAAAGGATACATTGGGCTAATAACTTGGGTTAATGTTAAAACCTGGCTTTCTACTAGTAAGTAATAACCTGACCAATTAAAAGCAACTGCTTGACTTATCCCCACATAAAGCTAGTCCACTACAGCCAAACAGGATGCTTGCTGAGTATGTTGATGTGTACTCACCCTTGCTCTACACACCAAACCCCCCTCCAGGTTGTCAGCATTGCAACCACTGCTCAGGAGAAGATGAAGCTGTGGAAGGAGACTTCCAGGAGTTCCAAGACTACGACGAGTTCTAGGCGTGGGTTAGCGGCAACCCCCAGTCGGCTGCCTGTGAAGGCCGCGTTATCTACGTTTCTTTTCCGCACTTTGATTTATTGTAAGAACTATATGGACGTCTCAGACGTATGATGTAATCGACTATTATTTCCCCTTTTAATACTATTTGAGCACTGTGTGATGATGTCCATGTTATGTAACTGCTGTGTACGTGAATAACTGATCCTGGCACGTACATGGTTCGCATTCGGTTTACCTTCTAAAAACCGGGTGTGACAGTGTGCCAGGCTGGCTTCTGGCGAACTGGCCACTCTCGGGAATTCGTCAGCGGCGTACGGCTATAATTCACCGGACTGTCTGGTGGTGCACCGGACTGTCCGATGTGCCAACAGCCGCCAGCGCAACGGTCGGCCGCCAAATCCGCGGGCGACGCATGGCCCGCTCCAACGGTCGGCAGGAGGCACCGGACTGTCCGGTGTGCACCGGACAGTGTCCGGTGCGCCAACGGCTACAATTCTGCAACGGTCGGCTGTGCCATTTCTGGAAGGCGATCTGCACCGGACCATGAACAGTGCCTGTCCAGTGGTGCACCGGACTGTCCGGTGCACCACCCGACAGAAGGCAAGAATTGCCTTCCCAGTTTGCCTCCAACGGCTCCTAGCTGCCTTGGGGCTATAAATGGGACCCCTAGGCGCATGGAGGAGCAAACCAAGCATTCTTTGATCATCTCTAAGCACCAAGACTCCATTCTCGCGCATTTGATTCTTTGAGATAGTGACTTGAGCTCCATTTGAGTAGAGAACTCCTTGCGTTGTGATTTGAGCTTAAGTTGTGGCTTGTGTGCGTGATTGTGCTCGTGCTTTGAGTCTTGTGTGTGTTGCTCTCCCCTCCCTTACTTCCGTGCTTCTTTGTGATCATCAATTGTAAGGGCGAGAGGCTCCAAGTTGTGGAGATTCCTCGCAAACGGGAGATAGTAAAAGAAAGGAAAACACTGTGGTATTCAAGTTGATCATTGGATCACTTGAAAGGGGTTGAGTGCGACCCATGTCCAGTGGGATGCCACAACATGGAGTAGGCAAGTGTTATACTTGGCCAAACCACGGGATAAATCACCGTGTCTCTTGTGCTTGTTTTCTTCGTGACCAGTGTGTTTCACAAGAGCTTGGTCCTTGCCACTTGATTCTATTGAGCTAACACTTAACCAAGTTTTGTTGCTACAAGTATTTGATTTTTACAGGATCACCTATTCACCCCCCTCTAGGTACTCTTACAGCCGAAGAAGCTCAACTCAGCTAAAGTCAAGTTCAGCTGGAAAGCTCAGCTACAGTTGAAGAAGTTCAGCTGCTTTTCAGCAAGAACACTCTAGGTTTCTCAAACCTAACCACGGTCAACCAGAGAATGTTAAAGTGATTTTTGGTTTTCAAAAATAGCTTTTGAATTTGGGAACTTGAGCTATAGCAAACACCATTACCTATGCGAAAAATACTAAGGAAGAATTACATCATGCAACTCAAGATTTACATAAAATTTTATACGTCCGTTGCATGAAGCCCTTGTTGCTTCCTTAAGTTCCTGTTGCTTTCTAATCATACACTGGGAACAAAAACTGTTAGTACCCTTATTTGTTTTGTCATTAAATCACCAAAACCCTCACTAGGGTTTGATTGCACTTACAATAAATATATATACATGTCCACATGAGGATTATATGTATAGATACTATATATTACTATATTATTGATTGGAAACAAACTTACACAGAAGTGCATGTCGATATAATGTTTTTATCCTTTATCATTTCATCTTTTGACATATGTGACTCTTTAATGGCCAACAATCGAACAACCATATCAAAACATTTTAGAGTCATATCTAGATTTACCCTTAATACGTTTTGCAGGTCTTTGACAGATATTTCTATCTTAAAAGGGTTGAAACTTTGCACCCATGTCATCCTGTAATGTAGCATGACAAAAGTCTATATCAAAACTCTACGTAGTTGGTACCTATAAAATGATAAAACAACAAGCACTTACTCTAATGTCGTATCATCTTGGATTGTCATGATGTAATCACATAGAACATCTATTAAATCGGCTTTGGTCACTGGCATGTCCTTTGTGGAAAGGCCACTCAGTAAAAATTCATTAGTGCACTCATCGGTCGAGATTTTTATAGGAGTTCTTTTATCCCAATCATGAACAAACCACCTTTCTAAGTCTGCTTGAGTGATGGGGCCATCACCATCTTCCATCAATACTTCGCTATCTTCAGATACACAAAGTAGTTTCCTCTTCTAAGGATTTGTGGGACTATCTAATATCTGAACATTAGAGGAGCTTCTAGCATTGACTTCTTTGTCATACTTGTAGAACGGACACCCCTTTCTCTTGTTTATATCTGAAGATAGTAATATAGCAGCCAATTTTTTTCCTAAAGTGTGACATGTCATGCTGCAAATAAGAAACAATTTATTTAGCAATTATATGTATCATTAACTGTAGATGTGCATACTATGTCATAGTAGTAATAATATACCTAGGTAAAATTATGAGATAATTCATCCCCTGTCCAGTATTCGATATAGTTTAGTAGAAAGAGGCCACACGAGGAGCTACATAAACCAGATGATAAAAATATCAAGATTAACAACAATGAATATTAATAGCAACTAAGAAGAATGTATGGTGTACCTATCTGTTTGCTTTGCATATTCCATTTCTATTTCTCTAAGTGGCCAAGAAGCAACTCGGAGGTCTGGCCACTTGTGATCTTTTAACTCCTTACGCTGAGATACCATATCGATTTGTCTTTGAAGTCCTTTTATCTTGATATTATTATAAAAACATAGAATTAGAAGTTGAGATTTTTTAAGTTAATAAGGGGTTAGTAATTGTTGAGTTTGTGTAAACTCAGTGTCAATGAGGTCATTGCGACCGGATGATGTACCAAGTGAGTCGAGCACTTGTATCTCCATATTTCTTGCATTGATCACAGCAAGATACCAGTGTATTTCTCGGATATTTATTGGAATAAACACCTACATCTCAATTATAAATATTGCAAAAAATACATGTAAACACTAACCGTGTAGATTGCAAACTCGTATTTACCATGTCATGGTTTAGATAAAGTAAAACCCTTCTTTCAGCGCATTTGTGCCATGTCTTTAATTGGATATGGCTCACCTGTTTTAGTTTCAACATCACCGTCTCGCTTTAGAAAGTTGAACTGAAAAGCATTTTCTATGTGTACACGACCTCTAGATCGGCATTTTAGATGCTCTTGAGCTTTTATTAAATTTTTGTAACAGTCTATCACCTGCAAGTGTGTAAGTTATGGTTAAAAATACTAGGGTGAGTAATATTTTTATATATAGCAGGGTCACCAAATGAAAAACTAATCATGAATTTCCTCATCACCTAGATATGCGTCCGGTTGAAATAGGCATTCCATCCACTTCCTTTCCACAAAGGCATCATCAATAAGCACGACTTCTACCCTTGGTTCACAAGGGATTTTTTTAATCCAATCAATGAGTGCAAGATCACCCCGCGTGCAAATATAATCTTGGAACAAAACAATCATGAAATCAAACATAAATCACTTACAATAAAAACAATACAAATTGATCCATACGGTACTATGGAAATTATCATACCTTTCGGAACTATTGTAGCGACCACCGATTTTTTTGGCTTGTTATGAGACAAGGACATAAGTAGAGATTCAACTACAGATAATGTATTATCTCTTCGGATGATTGTAAGTGCAACGTTTTCCTCTTGAGATTCCATCCACGGGAGAGAAAAACCTATAATCATTGTTACTATGTATTATTTGATACACGATTCAAAGGTTTCTACTATAACCAACTAAACAATTATACATGCATTAGTCATAACATAACAGTGAACAATTAATATTGCAAATAAAATGATATAAACATATTGTAGAGGGAAGGCAGGGGAAGTCTACAGTCAATCATTTGAATGCAGATTTACGTAACATTATTCTCCAGAGACTAACATACTATACTGTAGTTATTAACTTCAATAAATAAAATCTGAGACTGGTTGTACAGTTTTTGACCCCAATAAAATATGAAACTGCATTCAACCTCAAATTGTCCACAACCCGAAACATCCACATATAGTGTTCACATACAGTGTTGGCCGAGTTCACAGACATTATACCGACAGAAACAAATTCAAAATTCAGCTACGACGTAAGGACCTCCTTATAGACGATATTCTTTGTGTATGTTACGCCATTTATTGTTGACTTCTTTTCCACCCCCTTCATTTTCTCATCAGTGACTGGAATTACATGTATCTTCACATTCAATCGAGTTATGGCCCTTGAGAGAGCAACATATAGCTAGCCATGAGAGAATACTAGTTTTGGCAAGTACACAACAACATTAGGAATCGTCTGTCCCTAAGACTTGTTAACAGTCATGGCAAAACTTAGTCTTACCGGAAACTGCTTCCTTTTAAAATGGAAAGGGAACATCTCATCATCAGAAGGGCATAGGGGTATACGAGGCAAGAAAACCTGCATTCCAGCATACTGGCCAAGGACAATTTTAGCATCAATACTATTTTTTTGGAAACCACATACCACCAGCCGTGTACCGTTTCGAAGTCCATTAGCAGGGTCTATATTCCTAAGCAACATGATTGGGCACCCAATTTTGAGCTTAAGAACGTGTGGGGGTAGTCCATTAGGAGTCATCGTGTTTAGGAATTCCGATGGATAATAGTTATTGGGATCATCCACCGCGGTGCCAAAGCTATGGTACATCATCTGCTCCCGTTGGAAATGATCGATCATCCCCATATTTATCATATCCGCCCAGTCGTTCCGAGTAGTCAATATTGCTCTTGAAGTGATGTAGCTTGTATTAGACATGTTTTCGTTTAGACTGGGGTAAATGTCATCTATCAATCTGTCAAGGCCGCGGTCATCACCGGTATATGGCACACATACCTCATCTAGAAGACGAACATCACCATCGCCGTTCACTTCCTCAGTTCCACCACCGACACGCAACAAATATTCTGCAAACCATGGGTCGCTCTTTGCTCTCATGTTGTGAACAAGCTTTAGGTGGCACATTGATTCCCATAGGTAAGAACTCCGTAGAGAGGCAGCAACTATCTGAGCCCTTGACCCCTTACGTACAACAGGGAGTACTTGTCTGAAATCTCCCCCAAATACAATAGTATTCCCACCAAAGGGCAGACTAGGGTGTCCCATGATTTCATGCATGCTGTTGTCCAACGCTTCAATTGATTGTCTCTTAGCCATTGATGCCTCGTCCCAAATAATTAGCGACGCTTTCTGTAGCAACTTTGATGTCCCACTTTGTTTCATGAAGGTACATATAGCACCATCATCAATAGTAAGTGGTATCTTGAAGCGTGAATGGGCAGTTCTCCCACCAGGCATTATGGAAGCCACAACCCCAGATGTAGCTGTTGCAACTGCAATCTTGTCCTGACTACATAGCACCGCAAGCAATGCCTTATACAGATAAGTCTTTCCAGTCCCACCAGGCCCATCCACAAAGAACACACCACCATTACTGGTGTCAACAACAGATAAGATCTTTTCATAGGCAGACTTCTGCTCCACATTTAGGGTTTCTTGCAAAGCAACATCTTCTATCGTCGCCTCGATACTTTCCTCGTAAATCTCTCTATCAATACCTTGTGAATCGTCATATCTATCGATGATAGCAGGGAGAGGGAATGTCTTTATGTCTTTACCCATTGACTGCAACATGTTTCTAATGTCAATCAAGACCATCTGCTGCAAATGGGTTTTGCTCTAAGTAATACGATGATAAACCTCGGACATTGTGTCAAGGTGTTTCTGCCACAATTCTACCACATCATTCGGCTCGCAGTAAACTAGTATCGTTGCAAACAACCTTCGTAGCATTGATGGCATTTGGTAAAGAGAAGCTTCATTGAGACACTCATCTATTGTGTTGTCTGCTTCAAGCAATCCCCTTCTTTGTGCTGCCTCACGAAACGATGGAGTGTGTCACCATCTACTATCCTTAGATCCGCATAGGAGGTAGCACCAGTCACATGGTTTAGGAGGAGTCAAAGATAGAAGCGCTCCCCCTCAGATGGTAGAGCAGAGACGATTCTACTGACCTTTCCACCCGTATTTCGTTTCCTCCTTTGCCACACTTTGCCCTGCTACCAAGTGTACCACTCAGGGAAGTCACGATACAGGATACCCTGAGCCTCCACGTGCAACTTATTCGCCTCAAAATATGCTGTAATCATTGACCTATCAGCACCTGGACGGTTGACGACTCGCTCGACCATTTGTCGCTCATGAAACGTCACCATGTGCATGTTTGGAAGATGAAGTTGCAGCTGTATCACAGATGGAGAGTTCTGACTAAGCTCAAATCCATATATCCTCCATAAGGCTTCCGGAGGAGTCACCCACCTTGCATCTCTATACTGCTAGATCTCATCTAAATCATCATTTTCCTTGCTCGCATCTCTCATAACAACAGACGCATGATCATGGCCTTTGTATATGTACTTGAACAGGTACTTAACAGCCTTGATGCTCCCACACGCCTCAACATTGATGTGATAGTTGAAGAGCCGAAGGAGGTAAGGGTTGTAAGGGACAACCCATCTATTGTCCAATTCACATCCTCGAACCTTTTCCTTATGCCCATCATCACGACGTCTGTAATTAGGATATGAATCCTTCCCTTGCAAGGTTGCCTCACAGAAATGCCGGGGGTATTGATTCTTGCACAATGCATGACCCTTAGTGCACGGGTAGTTAGGGTTTAGCGACCCGCACGGGCCATGCATCATATGCTTGATAACCATCTTTCGTAGTTCAGGGTACTTGTTGGACGGGATCTCAGCTGAGATCAAAAGGTCATACTGTTCAGGGCACGTGAGCTTGTACTTCCTCTGCATGATAAGTAGAAAATGGGCATGTGGCAAACCTCGTTTCTGAAATTCCACGATGTAGATGTAGGCTCGGACTTCACCGAGAATATCCTATTTAGTCAACCTATGCTTTAGCTCCTATAGTTTCGCATGAAAGACACGCACTACAAGATCCGGATGATCTTGCGGTGTCTGTCTAGGTAGAAGCTCTCTCCTTATCTCATCCCAGTTAGGGTTACATGTCATGGTAAGAAAGATGTCTGGTTTACCAAACTTCCGCACCAGAGCCATAGCATCCATATATCGACGTCTCATGTCACGAGGACCGCCAATAAACGACGTTGTCAATACAGTTTGCTTTCCAACCTTCTCTGCTCTAACATCTCCATCTAACTTGCTATCCACCAAGCCCTGGTATAGGTCTGCCCTTAACCGATCCCGGTTCTTACATATGAAATCTAAATGGAAGCTCTCAATCTTAATGTATGTGTCGACCGTGAACTGTTGGAAAAGCTGTTTACCATGAAGTATTGGATTCAATATCCCTGGACGTATCTAGAATTTGTAGCAGTAGTAATCACACATGAACACACATAGATGGCTAGGAGGTTCTGCATACGCAAGAATCGATTATTTAGTGATGTCGAAAACATATTTAATAATGTGAACAACTTAGAAATTACAAAGATACAACTGACCCACATCTTCATCATTTGCATTACTTGCCCTATGCGTCGCCCGGTATGCATCCACTTCGTCCATGGATACACCAACCTTTGGGATATTTGCATGCCATCCAAGTTCACCTCTAGGGAAGAACAGTGGGTATGATAGCACATCGTAGCATCCATGGTATGAGTTGATGCCGTGGCTTGACCTATCCTTCCCATGTAGCATAACACTCTTGCTGAACTGGCCTCGTCGTTCGCTCCCCTCGATCCAGACAGTGGCCACCTCCGAAGTGAGAGGTGTGTTATATGTCTTCTGGTTCAACGTCTGGTCAAGGTTCAATGCAATGTGATTGTCAGCAAGGTTCTCAACATGACCCATGCTCCTAAGGTGCTTAGAGTACAGATTTCCATGAAGTATGCCAACTATCTATTTAATAACCTCTTAGTCTTTCTGAAGCTGATCTTCACGACACTTATGGTATCGATGATCGAGACTGGGATCATCATCGTAAAAGTAAAGCTCTAGGTGTTTATGCTCTGCCCCACATTCACTATCGAATGACTTGATATTATGGTACATCATGCCTTGTGCACGGACTGTGTATATACTAAAATCCCTCATATTAGTTGTCATACTATCGAGGCAACAGTATAGGGAAGTGAAAGAAATATGGCCATTAAAAACCTGATGTTATCACGAAAGTGCCTAGCATCAGAGTCTGCACTATCCCACAACCTCCTGAGCTGGGGAGGGGTCTCTAGTGGGGCTAGCTCAACCTTCCCACCTCGACAGCAAAACCCAGGCGTCTCATACTCAAACTTCTTTGTAGTGCAATAACCACAATCAGGAACATGCTTTAGCATATGTGTTTCTTCAGGGATGTTACTATACACCTTGTTGTACGGGTGAGGCACATCAGTGGCAACAGATTGATCTTGAGTACCATCTATCTCGAAGTACTCGTTAGTCTCCTCATCTGATATTTTTTTGGAAAAGAACGATTAAGACATTTGAATTTAGATAAGCATTGATATTGTAATAGAAATTGACATAAGTACATTGACCAGTGAATAGATATCCCTCGTTCTCATCATTATCCTCTCCGAATAAGACACCCTCATCATCGTCATCAGCTGGATCGTGAAAATACAATCCAAGTAAAAGACAGGGCATTCAGGGTTGAGAAAATATATAACCTCAATAAAGATTTTTAACAATTACCATT
This sequence comes from Zea luxurians, assembly GCA_029449295.1. Lineage (NCBI taxonomy): Eukaryota > Viridiplantae > Streptophyta > Magnoliopsida > Poales > Poaceae > Zea > Zea luxurians. The sequence continues at coordinate 540,211 of JAOPSE010000366.1, forward strand.
GGAAATGAACCTTGGGATCGACTGGCTTTGCTCCAACCCACTTCCTTGTTCGACCATGTTTGCACTCCCATTTGTTGTCACGATCGCACTTTGGCGTGTATTCCTATATTGTGCTGATGGAAACACAGGTTTAGTCGGACTACATTTTATCATCGTCATGCAAGATCCATTTAAAACTGGTTAGTATAATTACCAGTGTTGTTGATCTCTATAGTTGAATCGGGCTGTGTCGAATCATCCATTCTCCCAACGTCACTGATAGTATCCTCAGTCAAAGTAGCCACGTTACATGCAATGTTTGCTTCAAATTTATTGTTTCGACGGGCTAAGATAGCTTGTCTTTCACCACGCAGAACATAATGTTTACGTCTTAGTGGCTCAGTAGACATATCAGGTGAACCGACTTCCTCGTTCTGTGTTGAAGCTGGCATGAAAGGTGTACTGGTGTATTTAGGGATAACCCAGTCGCATGCGGTATCTGAGGATGAATCAGGTTCCGATACATCTGCTGTAGGGTGTACAACCTCAGAGGTATATGTTGGGACCTCCATGGCGATGGACCCCTGATTCAAAGTGCTAGCTTGCAGTGCTCTACGTTTTCTTATGTACACTAACTTCCCTCTTTCTGCCTTGGTGTCTGATTATACAACCTAAGCAGTTCATTTTGGTCACCTACAAAATATGAACACAATTACTTTCCAATTGTAGGTTTATGCTTAGATTTATTAATTAAAATTTGATGTTTTCATCACCTCCTGACACATTGGGCATCACATTGTGTCCCTTGCTTCGTTGACGTGTTTCATGACGCTTCCTATTTTCTCGTTTTTTTGTTCAACGGACATCGCTGCATATCTTTCCCTATCCCTTTTCCTCTTACGCTCCTTAGCATCGACCATTGGTCCGAGCAATTCATTTTGATCACCTATAATGTAAGTTTGTGTATTAGTGTTCCCTACTTACTACGTTTCAACGATGTATGGTCAGTTTGTGTATTGACCTTTACCTCTAATGATATTGCTAGGGATGTCTGTGAATGGTTTGCGACGGGTATTATGTCCCATCTGATCTATAACAATAACAGTGCCCGAGAAAACATGAGCATAAAAATAATACTGCAAGAACCAAGGGTGAAATGACCTAACTGCAATAAATCAAGCGAATAGAAGATAAAAAAAGATGCCCTTGGTAATAGAGGTTATAGAAACAAGCATCATAACCGAGAGTAAAGAGATAAGACCTAGAGAGAGGTGATAGGAGAATGATTTTGGTGTCCGTATAAGATATTTTATTATATTCCAAGCTTGAACTGCATAGATGGATATGGGTGACGTGCTAAGTAATTGTTTTCATAACTCTGGTGATGTGGAATATCTTCTTGGAGCACGCCTAGCTCCTGTAGATGGGCTTCGGTATACCGAATGTACATTAAATTTGTTTCGGATTCGATTTGTATATTTGACGTAATTTCACGAGCGAAGTTACGATTTTAATGTCAAACATGACACAACATTAAACCAATATAGTATTCTAAATTGAAAACGTACGGGCTAAACGATTTGATGTTCCACTTATTCATTGATATTTCCCAGTAGAACAAAATGTTTTACAAATCTTGACACATGTAAGTTGCATTAGTAACAGTACATGTATTCCATCATAAAACTCAGATTTGCAAAAGTTTTAGACTATATCTACGCCTTTGGTCGTCAAGATATCTAATGGCAAACTGACGATCGTTCCGCGCCACCAAAGCCTTTTGAATTGCTACAATGAGTGCAACATTTAATCACATGTATACTTAGTTCACAGTATAATGAAAACAAGTACATAATGTTGATGTAGGTAATCTTATAAAATACTTACGTTCAAAATAATGGGTGTTGTGATGGAACGGTTTGAAGTGTATTGCTGTATGGTCAGTTGATTCGAGACACTCTAGAATAGCATATTTAAATATTCATTACGAATCATTATAAAGGAACAATTAGTGAATAATGTGTTTGCAAGGCGTAAACATATGTTGTACCTTGTTTTCTGAACCGCCGAAACATGGTCCCAATTATGATGCTATAATTCTCATTAGCCAACGCCCAGCGAAGTGCATTTTTGTTTAGTAAGTTGCCCCAAACTTTAATGGTATGTAAAGACCACCTTATGACATTGATTTTGTGAAGAATAGATTAGTACTAATAGATTTAACATCATATCTGTAATATTAATAGAATTTACCTAGCATCTATTATAACAATCTTCCTGAATATACCCCACATTGTGCGATGAATTGTATCCAAGTGAACTACAATAGCCATAATGTCTAGAAAAATCACAATGAAATATGGATTAATACTGAATTTTGTGTAAAGGAATTTTTAATAGGGTTAGTAGATCGATATATTCTTACCAACTAAAGTCCTGTTCGGCAACTCGGCAATATCATCAAGGTTTAAGAATATATGTTTTGGAAATGGCGGCATTTGAACTGGAACAGCGTATGGCTCTACGACAGTTTGTTGGGCGAAATACAACTCCATGGTACCATTTAGATGTCGAAAATTAAATGCACCCTGTCGGTACCCTGGATCAGGGGTACCCCTTGCTACAGCATGAGGGCGCGGTGCCCGCGTGACTACCTCTAGTCGCGTGGAGAACAACACTCGACTCCGCCACATGGATGGCTCTAGGGTCACCATGTGACCAGGAAAAGCGATACACTCCAAGATGCCAACAGTGGGTCCGCACCCCCATGGGAAAGTGCCGGATCCCTGTACATGTAGGCCGGACCTCCGGAGCAAGATCCAGGACCCCCGCGAGTGCAGCCCGGACCTCCGGGTTGGGTCCTAGACCCTTCCGCGTGGGATCCAAGGAATACCCAGGCCTCGCTTAGGCTGGGGTCCGGTGCCGACATGTGTCCAGGCCTAGCCTGGTATGGACCTATCCGCAAAGCGCTACTACTCCCCACCTAGGCAAAAACCCGATGCTGTCGCGTGGCCCACCATGCGTGACGTAAGCTAGTGGATGGGGCCTGACGTAAGACCTCTGGGCTGCGCTGTCTTTGCATTTATTGCAGAGAAGACGCGCCGCCTGACTACTCCACTGACAGGTGATGTGCCCCTTCAGCATTTAATGTGTCCTATCCACTCAGATGGCAGGCAGCGTCCAGGCCATCCTGCAGACGGTGGGCCTGTCCATTGCCAAACAGTACGCCCGTGCTGCGAGGTGCACTGTGCTCATCCATCATCACACGTACGTTGCCAGGGAAGCTTCCCCTGCACACCAATGCTACGCAGATCACGGATATTAGGGCGCAAGGAAGATTGCACTGGGGACGAGCATTAGTCGCTCCAAGTATTACATCCGTTATGTCCCTAGGCCCACATGTCGGGGCTCAGTATCCTTGTACATGCTCCCCTTGAGCTATAAAAGGGGAGGCATGCAACATTACAACCCAGTTCCAAAGGAAGGGCTCGCCCGAGTCATCCAAGACACAACTCAAGCTCACGAGCAATACAACACACAGTGGAGTAGGGTATTACGCTCCGGCGGCCCGAACCACTCTAAACCCTTACGTGTTCTTGTGTGTTCATCCCCCCCAAATCTCTAACAAGAAAAACGCTTAGGCCCCTCCTCATCTTAGGATTTAGGGCGGGTGCACTACGCCACCCGGCCGGAGATTTCCTCTCCGACATTTGGCGCGCCAGGTAGGGGCCTTGGCTTTAGGTTTTTGCTTGTTTTCCTGCTCGACACCATGGTTCACATCCTCGAGCACCATGACTTCATCCCCGAGGATTTCCCTATGGAGGAGGCTGCCTCTTCCATGCCATGGGCTTCTAGCCGCCCTGTGCCCGGTGCAGCTGCTGCTGAGCGCTCTGCGCGGCAGCACACTCCTGCGCAGTCGACCAGGGCATCAAGAGCTGCCCCTGGTGCACTGTCTGCAGCCAGGGAGTTGTTGCGCCACCCTCCTAGCTCCATGGCCTCGCCGGGGGCCATGAAACAGTGGCGTGACGACGTCGACCGGCTACTCGGCATGGCGCGCTCTGGCTCAGCCAGGCCCAGGCCTCACTCGTCCCGACATCAGCATGAGGTGTCTGCGTTAGTATGTTCGCCCTCTGTAAGGGCAACACCGACCGAGGACTTGTGGGTGTAACACCCCACTAGTCACACACAATGGATATTACCAAAACTCCTCCCACCAAACTTACTCAACACAAGAGATGTAAGAAAGAGAGAAAATATTGCAAAATCCGGCAGCACCTCCTTTGAAACTAGCATAACAAGGAGGGGAAACATGTAGTTCATACAGGATATAAAGACAGATAATTCACGTAGTAGAATCTAAATGCAAAAGTGGTAAAACACATTCATGACCCAACAGAAGCAAAATAAATGAGATAAGGAACTCAGCCCACCCCAAAACAAATGCTTAACCAAGAACAAAGTAATTCTCTAGACTTGACCCTCCCTGATTAACAACATTATTAAGTGGTGGTTCCTTTATTAAAGGTGTAGTGGCCGTGCTGCTACATCCCTCTTTTCCCAAAGCAGTAATTAGGTGCCTGCATCAAACAATGCAAGATGTGAGATGACACATCTCAGCAAGTAAACATAACAACAACAAATTGGACATTGTAAATCAACTGTGCTTAAACAACCACATAGTTCAAAACTTTCTTCTTGAACATTAAATTGCAGCAAGTAAACAGGTAACTAATTACTTAACGCCAAGAAGAATCACCATGCACAATTCCAGATTATCCACATCCACATAGCTTCCACACCTCTCCCATGAATGCACATGGCTACAGATGCAATAATGACTTCTGCCTCCATATCTCTAAGGATATGAAGCTGCATCATACCCCTTCTCAGGCAACATATGATGCTCAATGTACCGGTATGGTCGGACCATAAGATCGCGACGAAACTTCAATGCAATGGATGATGAATGCATTATGCATGACAACATCATGAGTTCTTCCCAAATAAAATGTGCTAGACATATACTTCCACCCATTCCACATAATAACCACTTGAGTAACATGATCAAAACTCAAACTCAACATATGAAATCCATGAAACATGAACATCTTCAAATGATGGTACTCAATAAAAAATGTGAATATGAACACAATAGCACAACATAATCAAGTATAAGACTCCTCATTTGACAGACGGAATAACCATCACAGTTTTACTTGCCTTCACCGGAAGTTTGGGCAAATCCCTAAGAACGATCCGGAAGTCCACCACCTGTTTTTGACACCCAACTTAGTGCACCAAATTCACATAAAAAGCCTAAAAAACAACGCCGCACCTACGCGCAGTCTCAAACCCCGCCGCGGGTAATAATTCCCCCCCCCCCACACCAACCAAACTGCAGCGGCGCTGCTTAACAATTCCATAACTTTAAAATTAAGACAGCAGTGGTGACAACCAAAAACTCCAGAGAAAACTACATACATTTCCCCACAAGTTTGGTATACAATTTAGGATTAAATTCTAACATCTAATTACCCCTAAACGGTCCACAAGATAATCCCTGCAATCTGTTTTTTTCCTGATTTGGGCAGCGACATATTCGGATTCAAACAGCGATAACTTTTAAAATATAATTCCGAATCGAGCGCATAAGTACTTGTTGGAAAGATAAGATAAATCCCTACATGATTCTCATACTGATTAACACTAATTACGCCCGAAAAATCCCCAGAAACTGCTAATACTGCTGCTGTTCATCCCCCTGAAAATCTGTTTTTTTGGACAGCCACATACCCGGATTCAAACGGTGATAACTTTTAATTTATAACTCCAAATTGAGCGCATAAATACTCGTTGGAAAGGTATGCCAAAGTTCTACATGATTCCCAAACTGATTCCCCTTAATTCTCCACGAAAAATGCCCAGAAATCACTAATTCTGCTGCTGTTCGTCCACCCCCTTAAAATTCTGGACAGCCCTACTACCAAATCGCATACGCAACATCTAAACAATTGGATTGCAGCACAAAAGAACAAGAGATGAACACAAAAATCACCTTGTGATCTCCCCGTTTTCTTCCTCCCTTCCTCCCTCCACCGGAAACCGTTGAAGTATTGCACCACGCGACGGAGATCCGAGCGGCAACGAATGGCACCTTGGGAGGAGGAGATGGGGGGGGGGGGGAGGATAGGGTTAGATGTGTGGCTGCAAGTGCTTGAGAAAGGAGGAGATGGGAGGGGGGGCCAAGAGGGTAGGGGAATGGGGGGGGGGCGGCTGCACAAAGAAGGGGGGGGGGTTAGGAGGAGGGCGGCTAGCGGTAGCGGGGTTAGTGGGCCGAAACAAGATTCACGGCCCAACTCGCCCACGCGACGGCTTCCGACCCCGATGCAAGCGCCTAACCAAAGAAATTCTACTGTCCTACTGGTGAATGTTTTTCCTCAAATTCCAAATTCCCAAAACGCAACAACCGAAAGAGAGAAAAAAACAAAAAGAATACCCTCCAACTTCTCTTCTTTGCAAACCGGGTATCACACTCTACCCCCTTAAAAAGAATTCGACCTCGAATTCTGACGCTTCTATCGGAACGACAAAAGGAAAGATTAATGAGTCAACAACACTTACCCACAACAAAAAGTTCTGGATACTTCTGTCGCATCAGCTCCTCAAGTTCCCACGTAGCCTCGCGCTCAGACTGATTAGTCCATAAGACCTTGACATACTTAATTGATCTCTTCCTCAATACACGCTCCGAGAATTCCAATATACGCACCGGATGACACTCCAAAGTCAGATCCTGCTGCACCGCAATTGGTTCCATCTCAATCTGATGGTCTGGATCCCGCAAGAACTTCCTCAACATATAGACATGAAAAACCGGGTGTACCCCTGCCATGGAATCCAGCAGTAGCAAGCGATAAGCCTGGCTACCCACTCGGGCCAAAATAGTGAACGGTCCAATGTATCTCGGGCTGAGCTTTCCAGAGACACCGAACCGAACAACTCCTTTAGTAGGTGATACCCTGAGAAGGACTTGGTCACCCACAACAAATTCCAGATCCCGCCTCCTCACATCAGCATAACTCTTCTGACGGCTCTGAGCTGCCAAAATATTCTGACGAATTTCCCGAACCTTTTCAGAAGTCTGCTGAACCCAATCAGGACCAACCAGGGATCTCTCTCCCAAAGTCTCCCAGCACAGAGGGGAGATACACCGCCTGCCATACAAAGCCTCAAATGGTGCCATCTTGATGCTAGCCTGGTAGCTGTTGTTATAAGCAAACTCTGCCAGTGCAAGATGATCCTCCCAGCTACCCTTCCATGACAGAACACAAGCACACAACATATCTTCTAAGGTTTGGATTGTTCGCTCTGACTGACCATCAGTCTGAGGGTGAAAAGCAACACTAAACGAAAGCTTGGTGCCCAATGCACTATGAAGACTCTCCCAGAATTTGGATATAAATTTGGAGTCTCGATCAGAAACAATAGACTTAGGTACCCCGTGAAGCCTGACTACTTTCTTTCATATACAAGGGAACCAAATCTGAAGCTGAATTTGTGGTCTGCATGGGAATAAAATGCGCAGACTTAGTCAAGCGATCCACTACCACCCATATAGCATCCCTGCCATGAGGGGAACGAGGTAGACCCACCACAAAATCCATGGTGATATGCTCCCATTTCCACTCTAGAATTTCTAATGGCTTCAGCAAACTGGCAGGCCGTTTATGCTCGGCCTTCACGTGCTGACATACCTCACAAGCGGCCACATACATAGAAACGTCAACCTTCATCCGCTTCCACCAGAAGTTTTGCTTCAGATCCCGGTACATTTTGGTTTCGCCAGGATGGACGGTGTAAGGTGTTTTATGAGCTTCTCTCAAGATATCCAGATTCACCTCTGATTTCTGAGGCACACAGAGATGGCCCCTGAAACAAACCAAATCATTCTCGTCAATGGTGAACTCCCACGGTTTACCATCACCAACCCTCTTTCGAGCTTCCTGCAATAGACGATCCTGCTGCTGAGCCGCACGCACTCTCTCCATGAGAGAGGATTGAATAAGCATCCGAGTCTCCTCGCTAGCGGTGCCGACATAACACAAAGCGATCCCCAAACGGTCCAGATCAGCGATCAATGGCAAGGCCACCTTTGGAACCCCGGACCTACTAAGGGCATCAACCACCACATTAGCCTTCCCTGGGTGGTAATGAATGGACAAATCATAATCTTTAATCAATTCCAGCCACCAACGCTGCCTCAAATTCAGCTCCTTCTGAGTAAAAATATACTTGAGACTTTTATGATCGGTGTAAATGTCACAAGCCTCGCCATAAAGGTAATGCCTCCATGACTTTAGAGAAAAAACCACCGCGGCCAATTCAAGATCATGAGATGGGTAATTCCCCTCATGCTTCCTCAACTGCCTTGAGCCATAAGCAATCACTCTGCCTTCCTGCATCAACACACAGCCAAAACCAATACGCGAAGCATCCGTATAAACTGTGAAACGCTTACCGCTCTCAGGCAAAGCTAGGATAGGGGCATCCACCAACTTGCTCTTCAATGTCTGATAACTGACCTCACAATTGCCGTACTAGACAAAGGGAACACCCTTCTCCAACAGCCTAGTCAAAGGCTTAGCAATGCTGGAAAAATTTGGTACGAAGCGCCGATAATACCCAGCGAGCCCCAAGAAACTTCGGATTTCAGAGACACAAGAGGGTCTCTTCCACTCCACCACAGCCGCAACATTCTTGGGATCAACCGCAATACCCTGCTGATTAATCACGTGCCCTAGGAAAGCCACTTCGGATAGCCAAAAGGCACACTTCTTCAACTTGCCATAGAATTGATTCTTCCTTAGAGCACCCAGAACGAGACGGAGATGCTGCTCATGCTCGGCCTCGGTCTTTGAATAAATCAGAATATCATCCAGGAACACGACCACAAAGTCATCCAGGAATTCATGCAACATCCTATTCATTGCTTCCATAAAGGCAGCAGGGGCATTAGTTAAGCCAAAAGACATGACTATGAACTCATAATGCCCATACCTGGTGCAAAAGGTGGTCTTCTCAATATCCTCCTCATGAATCCTCAATTGATGATAACCAGAGTTCAAATCAATTTTGGAGAACACCTGGGCACCCCTCAACTGCTCAAAGAGGACCTCAATTCGGGGAAGCGGATATTTATTCTTGATTGTCACTTGATTCAAAGCGCGATAATCCACACACAACCGCTTGCTTTTATCCTTCTTCTCAACAAACAACACTGAGGAAGCCCATGGAGACCTGCTAGGCCCAATGAAACCCTTAGCCAGCAGATCATCCAATTGCCGCTTCAATTCAATCTGCTCCTTTGGGGCCATTCGATACGGGGCCTTATGAATAGGCTGCGTACCCGGGATCTGCTTAATCTCAAAAGCTGCATCGCGCTCCAGAGGAATGCCTGGAAGCTCTGCCGGAAACACGTCAGCAAAGTCACACACCACCCGGATGTCCTGCACCCGCAAGGCAGCCTCACCCTCCACCACCATGGAGAAAAAGATCCCCAACTTCCTTGACCGGCGATCAAGAAGCAATTGCGCCAACAAGGATAACGTGAACTTCGGGGAACTTCCCAAGAATACCACCTCCTTACCCGATGGCGCCTGCAATAACACTGTCTTCCAGAAACAGGATATAACCGCGCGATACTGGAATAACCAATCCATACCCAAGATAACATCGAATGCCCCCAAGGAAATCACCACCAGATTGGCCGAAAAGACCTCATCAGCAAGAATGACGGAACACCCCTGACAAACTGAACAGCTACTAATGGAGCCATTAGCAGATCTAACCAAAATTGGGTGACCCAACCTCTGCACCGAAAGACCAGCCCGCGACACAAAATCCTCCAAAACAAACGAATAGCTAGCGCCAGAGTCAAAAAGAGCATGGGCTGCGAACGAATCAACTGAAATCGTACCTGTCACCACGTCTACTTGCTCCCTGCCATCCGCAGCGGGTAGCACATAAGCTAGAGAAATACCCGCAGAAGAGGAAGCTCCCGGAGTGAAATTAATAGAAGAACCCCACTGAGCCACCGGATGAGGCAGGCGCAGAGCTCCAAATTGAGACGACATATGAGTAGATGGTGCAGGAATAGGCGCGGCCTAATACTGAAGAAAACCCTGCATCGGCACAAACTGAGAAGTCCCAGGCACATAGAGCTGCTGCGGAGGAAGAGGAACTGAAAACTGCTGCTCAGCACATGACATCATGTTGATAGAGCCCAGAGAAGAGGAGGAAGTCACCGACTCCCATCTGAGCTTCCCATTAGGATTCCTCCTACACACCACATCCTTATGGTCCTGGCTGCAGATAGAACACCTGCCACCTCACTGGCACTCTGCACGGCGATGCGCATCACCACAGCAAAAACACACCAGCCCCAGCCCAGGCTTAGGAACAGCCCGAAACCTCTGAGTACTTCCTCCCAAAGTACCCGAGTCAGAAGATTTGCCACAGTAAGGATGGTGGCGCTGGTGCTGAGACTTGCCCCTCTTGTGGGCTGGACCTCCCGTGTTGCCCCTCCTCGCGTCCTGGCCACGAGGCTGATCAACACCCGAAGACTTCTGCGTCTCCATGGTATACTGGTGTTGCATCTCCACACCCAGTGCCTGCTCCACCGTGGTATGGAAGTCCACCAACGGAAAGGCCCCCAGAGCATGCCTGATAGAAGGCTTCAGACCCTGACGGAACTGGCTCGCCTTCTCCATCTCATTATAAGCCACATGAGGGACAAAGCGGACCATCTTGTTGAAGCCCACCTCATACTCTGTGACAGACTTCTTCTCCTGCTTGTAGGACTGCAAGTCAATCTTCATTTTCTCCAGGAAGGTGACCGGGTAGAATCTCCTTTCAAACTGCCTGATGAAAACATCCCAAGACAGGACTCCTAGTGAGGAGGAGTGCGCTGCCTGCACGCCTCTCCACCAAATTTGAGCCTCTCCCTTCAGCAGCTGTGTGCCAAAGCGAACCCGATCTCCATTGCAATCTCGAAGACATTCATCTTATCCTCCACATAAGTCAACCAATCTGCCGCCTCGACCGGAGTACCACTGCCACCAAAAGAATCCAACTTCATGCCCATCCACTGCATCAGAGAAAGACCACTGACTGGAAGAGGCACTTCGGCCCCGCCACCTGGAACAGCACCCGCAGGGACAGCGCCCCCGGGCACTTCACCACCAGCACCCTGAGCAGCACCCGCAGGGGCAACAGGAATGGCTTGCCTCAGAAGGGCCAACTCTTGCTGCATGGCCTGCATCGCGGCTAACATTACCGCCGGACTCATCGAGTCCCCACTAGGAGCTTGCAGACTACCCCGAGCCCTACGAGGCGGCATAGCTGCAGCCACAGGGATGAGAATAATAAGTAAATAAGATTGGCATAGCATCTCTTCAGATAATGTCAAACTAGCACAGATAATAACATAACATATCAATAGCAAGCCAAAAATCCCAGCCTACATGTGTAGTGTGTCAATTTATTATTACTCCACTTGCTAGGACCTACAGCCTATAGCTTTGATACCAACTGTAACACCCCACTAGTCACACACAATGGATATTACCGAAACTCCTCCCACCAAACTTACTCAACACAAGAGATGTAAGAAAGAGAGAAAATATTGCAAAATCCGGCAGCACCTCCTTTAAAACTAGCATAACAAGGAGGGGAAACATGTAGTTCATACAGGATATAAAGACAGATAATTCATGTAGTAGAATCTAAATGCAAAAGTGGTAAAACACATTCATGACCCAACAGAAGCAAAATAAATGAGATAAGGAACTGAGCCCACCCCAAAACAAATTCTCAACCAAGAACAAAGTAATTCTCTAGACTTGACCCTCCCTGATTAACAACATTATTAAGTGGTGGTTCCTTTATTAAAGTTGTAGTGGCTGTGCTGCTACATCCCTCTTTTCCCAAAGCAGTAATTAGGTGCCTGCATCAAACAATGCAAGATGTGAGATGACACATCTCAGCAAGTAAACATAACAACAACAAATTGGACATTGTAAATCAACTGTGCTTAAACAACCACGTAGTTCAAAACTTTCTTCTTGAACATTAAATTGCAGCAAGTAAACAGGTAACTAATTATTTAACACCAAGAAGAATCACCATGCACAAGTCCAGATTATCCACATCCACATAATAGCTTCCACACCTCTCCCATGAATGCACATGGCTACAGATGCAATAATGACTTCTGCCTCCATATCTCTAAGGATATGAAGCTGCATCGTACCCCTTCTCGGGCAACATATGATGCTCAATGTACCGGTACGGTCGGACCGTAAGATCACGACGAAACTTCAATGCAATGGATGATGAATGCATTATGCATGACAACATCATGAGTTCTTCCCAAATAAAATGTGCTAGACATATACTTCCACCCATTCCACATAATAACCACTTGAGTAACATGATCAAACTTCAAACTCAACATATGAAATCCATGAAACATGAACATCTTCAAATGATGGTACTCAATAAAAAATGTGAATATGAACACAATAGCACAACATAATCAAGTACAAGACTCCTCATTTGACAGATGGAATAACCATCACAGTTTTACTTGCCTTCACCGGAAGTTTGGGCAAATCCCTAAGAACGATCCGGAAGTCTACCACCTGTTTTTGACATCCAGCTTAGTGCACTAAATTCACATAAAAAGCCTAAAAAACAACGCCGCACCTACGCGCAGTCTCAAACCCCGCCGCGGGTAATAATCCCCCCCCTCCCAACACCAACCAAACTGCAGCGGCGCTGCTTAACAATTCCATAACTTTAAAATTAAGACAGCAGTGGTGACAACCAAAAACTCCAGAGACAACTACATACATTTCCCCACAAGTTTGCTATACAATTTAGGATTAAATTCTAACATCTAATTACCCCTAAACGGTCCACAAGATAACCCCTGCAATCTGTTTTTTTCCTGATTTGGGCAGCGACATATTCGGATTCAAACAGCGATAACTTTTAAAATATAATTCCGAATCGAGCGCATAAGTACTTGTTGGAAAGATAAGATAAAGCCCTATATGATTCTCATACTGATTAACACTAATTACTCCCGAAAAATCCCCAGAAACTGCTAATACTGCTGCTGTTCATCCCCCTAAAAATCTGTTTTTTTGGACAGCCACATACCCGGATTCAAACGGTGATAACTTTTAATTTATAACTCCAAATTGAGCGCATAAATACTCGTTGGAAAGGTATGCCAAAGTTCTACATGATTCCCAAACTGATTCCCCTTAATTCTCCACGAAAAATGCCCAGAAATCACTAATTCTGCTGCTGTTCGTCCACCCCCTTAAAATTCTGGACAGCCCTACTACCAAATCGCATACGCAACATCTAAACAATTGGATTGCAGCACAAAAGAACAAGAGATGAACACAAAAATCACCTTGGGATCTCCCCGTTTTCTTCCTCCCTTCCTCCCTCCACCGGAAACCGTTGAAGAATTGCACCACGCGACGGAGATCCGAGCGGCAACGAATGGCACCTTGGGAGGAGGAGATGGGGGGGGGGGGGGCTAGGGTTAGATGTGTGGCTGCAAGTGCTTGAGAAAGGAGGAGATGGGAGCGGGAGGGGCGCGGCGGCCAAGACGGTAGGGGAATGGGGGGGGGGGGGGGGCGGCTGCACAAAGAAGGGGGGGGGGGTTAGGAGGAGGGCGGCTAGGGTTAGGGGGTTTAGTGGGCCGAAACAAGATTCGCGGCCCAACACGCCCACGCGACGGCTCCCGACCCCGATGCAAGCGCCTAACCAAAGAAATTGTACTGCCCTACTGGTGAATGTTTTTCCTCAAATTCCAAATTCCCAAAACGCAACAACCGAAAGAGAGAAAAAAACAAAAAGAATACCCTCCAACTTCTCTTCTTTGCAAACCGGGTATCATAGTGGGCGGAGCTCAACCGCCGGTGGGTAGGAGAAGATGCCACAACCTCTCAGGAGGTGCCAGAGGATCTATGGGTAGAACTCAACCGCAGGCGTGCGGGCAAGGATGCCCGTGTCTCTCTGGAGAGGGTGCGTGAGCGCCGACAAAACATCGAGGGCCGCAACCTCGATTATGACTTCGCTGCGGTAGCACCGCAGACCCTGATGGGCGCCCGAATCCTGACGAGTGTCCCGTTGGCTGGCGTGGGCTGCGCCGCGCTCGCAGATCATCTCCGCGCGGTGTCCTGGACATCCAAGTTCCGGACGCACCTGCCGGAGAAGTACGACGGTACATCAAATCCGTCAGAATTTCTGCAAGTTTACGTCACCGCTATCACAGCAGCAGGTGAAAACACTGCTATGATGGCAACATATTTTCATGTCGCCCTCTCTGGGCCCGCCTAGACTTGGCTCATGAACCTTGCCCCAGGGTTGTCTACTCCTAGGAAGAGCTCTGCGCACGGTTCACGGCGAACTTCGCCAGCGCTTACCAACAACACGGCGTGGAGGCCCACCTCCACGCAGTGAGGCAGGAGCCCGGGGAAACCCTTTGGACGTTTATCTCTCGCTTCACCAAGGTGCGAGGTACTATACCTCGCATATCCGATGCTTCTATCATCACAGCCTTCCGCCAGGGGGTACGTGATGAAAAGATGTTAGAGAAGTTGGCCACGCATGACGTGGAAACTGTCTCCACTCTCTTCGTTCTGGCCGACAAGTGCGCAGAGCTGCCGAGGGCCATGCATGGCACTCGGCGCCATAGACCGGGGAAGCCCAGACGGGTGGCTCCGGTACCGTCGCCCAGGATGATAAGCAGAAGAAAAAGAAGAACTGCTGTCACGAAAAGCCGCATTCTATCGCTCTAGTCGCTGCAGCTGAAACTGAGGGCTAGGGCAACCGCAATAAATGCCCACGGCCGCAGAGGGGTAACCGCGGCTCATGCCCTGTGCACCCCAACGGTCGCCACAGTGCCACAGAGTGCCGCAAGATCATTAACCTCGCTAAGCGCGTCAGCGCGTGGCGCCAGCAGTCTTTCGGAGACGGCTCCCAACTCGTCGCCGGCCTGGCAAGGAAAAGGTCCACGACGACGAGGTGGCCGCGGCCGAACTGGACCTCGGGTATCAGTCACCCGAAGGAACCTTGAAGGATGTTTTCACTAGAGACTCCGACTCTGGTGACAACAACTAGACGGGCCACCAGGGGACCCCGTATTCCCTGGCCCACGGGGCCGAAGCCTGCCTCCCCCGCGAAAACCCTTTTTTGGACTCCCCATGGGTCCAATCTTTTGATGAGCCTATCAATGGCAATTACAGCGCAAGGACGAGGACTCCATCAGGGAACTCAGATGTCAAGCGGCAACCCGAAATGCACTTTGTACCCAGGCGCCCATACACTGCAGCCAACGGTTCTTGCATAGTAGGGAGCCCAGGGTCAGGGCTTAGTCCTATGGCAAGTACTGAACCAAGAAGGGGTCCGCAATCTCTCCCATAGCTGGGAGGAACCCTTCGAGGTGACAGAAATATGCCAGCCCAGGGGGTGCCTGCCTTGCTATAACTAAAGGCGTATCTCTTCATAACCTCTGGAGCATCTCTGTAAGTTCAATCCATAGGAGCAAGTCTGAGGGGTTAAATTTTTTCTTCTTTTGTAATTAGGTTCGCATATGTGTACACCAGCCCGGTGAGGTCCGCCCTGTTGGTTTACACACATGCATGTCAAGTTATAAAAAGGAGATTTACCCCCTCAAATCTGCTTCTATAATAACTTTATCCTCCTGCTGCACGGATTTATCCTGTAGTCTCTAGATAATACTATTTATCTAACCCACCCGTACGGTCCAGACTGTTGAACACGATGACATCTGAATTGAATAAGCCAGGCCTGCAGTTTAGGACCCCTCTGCGAAAGCAAGGAGGTCTAGCAGCTCGGGGGCCGGTTCTAAAGAACGGGAGCTTGTTCCATGGGGTGGTCTAGGTCAGTGTAGCCGCTTAGCCTGGTCTAGTACCGTAAGCCTACACAGTCCACCACTCTGTGATGGGTACCTTAGTATTCGGAACTATAGTCCTGTGGGTCCGACAACCTAGGGTCCGGCTCTAGAGAATGGGCACTTGTCTCTTGGGGTGGTCCAGAGCCATGTAGCCGCTTAGCCTGGTCCCGTACCATAAGCCTGCACGCTCCACCACTCTGCGACGGGTGTCCTAGTATCTAGAGCCACGATCCAGGGGGTCCGGACACACAACTTGGCCTCCTGGACTTAATACTGCAAGTCCAGAGCATGTATCAAAGGATGACTAATGTCAGACGGGGGATCCTATGGGTGTGTTACTAACGCTCCCTAGCCGAAGCTGTGTACAAGCCTAGGTCCTGGTCGAGGCTGCCTCCTGGGGGTTGTCGCCAACTCTTTCAGCTACGCTGGTATCCAACCTCGACACATCGAGTCTGCATCCTAGGGGGTCAAGTACCAGGGAGGAGTCGACAACATCACACACAACAGGGACATGTGGTACACATATAGGTAATAATACTGCTTGATAAATAGTACTTAAAAAGACCTTACAAAAGCAAAAGTTATTACATTTGCCTTCGAGCGAAGTCCTAGCTCCATATCTACAGGTGTAAACTACTTGATGCCAGCAGGGTCGCACTGGAAGCTCGCGGGCGCTGTCCTCACGGAATTTTCCCGAAGCACACCGCAGCACCCAGCCTATGATGTGGGGGCCCGCCCCCACAGGTCATATGGCTAGCGCGATGGTCTCCTAGTGCGCAGAAGACAAACTGCCGCATGGGGAGCGAATCGCCGCGCCCCTTCTTCTCCGCCGAGAGCAATAACCCAGGTTCTGTCATGGGGGCCCGGGCCCACGAGTCATCCTCTTTGGGCGCCGGTTCCTAGGTGCAGAGAAGTCGAACCGCTGCTCGCACCAGTACCGTGCCTCCTCGGGGCCGCCATAGAAGGTGAATTTTCGAAACCAAATGCAGCGGTATCGAGGTACCCCATGCATGGCCCAGTAAAGCCATCGAGTGCGAAGACCATGGGTCAGTCAGTCGTGGGAACAGGCGTGGCAGTTGATGCGACCGATGGAAGGCTGATAACGCATGCGTGCCGAGTTAATGCGGTGCGTGCAGAGGAGACGCCCCAGTCGCCGGTCATGCCAAGATTGACGCAAGGTACAAGCTTTGGCCCCACCTGCAGGCTCGTATCCTCCCCTGAGGCGGGCCCGGGGGCCACTGTCGGTACCCTGGATCAGGGGTACCCCTTGCTACAGCATGAGGGCGTGGTGCCCACGCGATTACCTCTAGTCACGTGGAGAACAACACTCGACTCCACCACATGGATGGCTCCAGGGTCACCATGTGGCCAGGAAAAGCGATACACTCCAAGATGCCAACAGTGGGTCTGCACCCCCATGGGAAAGTGCCGGATCCCTGTACATGTAGGCCGGACCTCCAGAGCAAGATCCAGGACCCCCGCGAGTGCAGCCCGGACCTCCGGGTCGGATCCCGAACCCTTATGCGTGGGATCCAGGGAATACCTAGGCCTTGCTCAGGCTGGGGTTCGGTGCCGACATGTGTCCAGGCCCAGCCTGGTATGGACCTATCCACAAAGCGCTACTACTCCCCGCCCAGGCGGAGACCCGATGTTGCCGTGTGGCCCACCATGCGTGACATAAGCCAGCGGACGGGGCCAGACGTAAGACCTCTGGGCCGCATTGTCTCTGCATTTATTGCAGAGAAGACACGCCGCCTGACTACCCCGCTGACAGGTGATGTGCCCCTTCAGCATTTAATGTGTCTTGTCCACTCAGCTGGTAGGCAGCGTCCAGGCCATCCTGCAGGCGGCGGGCTTGTCCATTGCCAAACAGTACGCCCGTGCTGCGAGGTGCACTGTGCTCATCCATCATCACACGTATGTTGCCAGGGAAGCTTCCCCTGCACGCCAATGCTACGCAGATCGCGGATATCAGGGCGCAAGGAAGATTGCACTGGGACGAGCATTAGTCGCTCCAAGTATTATATCCGTTATGTCCCTAGGCCCACATGTCGTGGCTCAGTATCCTTGTACGTGCCCCCTTGAGCTGTAAAAGTGGAGGCATGCAACGTTACAACCCAGTTCCAAAGGAAGGGCTCACCCGAGTCATCGAAGACACAACTCAAGCTCATGAGCAATACAACACACAGTGGAGTAGGGTATTACGCTCCGGCGGCCCGAACCACTCTAAACCCTTGCGTGTTCTTGTGTGTTCATCCCCCCAAATCTCTGACAAGCAAAACGCTTAGGCCCCTCCTCATCTTAGGATTTAGGGCGGGTGCACTCCACCACCCGGTCGGAGATTTCCTCTTCGACACACCCAAATTAAGACCAAACGTTGTGCATCTTGTAGACATGCTTTTCATGGAGCAAACTGTTGAAGTCTTTGACTATCTCATACCGAGTTGCAATGGCTTTGATCTTGGCTCCCTAATTTTATTTTAGCACAAAAGAGATTGTGGTACGAATATTATACATAGTTATATAAATGAAACTTAAAGAGATGTTGTCTTACATTGATGTCAGACAAAATGTAATGTTGCCTGTCACGATAACGTGGTTCCATCAGGAATTTAACTTCAACTCGAGCGACAATACTATACTTCCATTGTAGCCCATAAAAATCTTCATCGCTATAGTCGTCGAACAACCTGAAGCTATATTAAACATGCGACTAAATAATGTTCATAACTTTGATAGCGAAATCTTGTGTTAACTATTTTTTATAATATAACTTACATATGCATCCTTTTTTTCTTGTCCAATGCAAGTCTTTCACGGTTCAATACGGCTGGCTCCATCAAAACCTTTTATAATTTAAAAATATTTAAAACTAAATTGTAAAATGGTCCAATGCATTGATATAGCACGACGTAGGAGCAGTGTTGGTTGGTTGGTTGAGCACTTATTTTGGACTGTAGGTGTGACTACGATTAAGGCTTGTAGTTCACGAGCCTGCAACTCATGCAGAGGTGGATGACATGCATGATTGTGTGTGACGGCTATAGACTCGACCTAGTTGGTGCTCAAGTACGGCGTCTATAGCTCATACTAATACCTTTGATGACATAATGCCTAAAACCTCACTAGCAGTTGAAAAGAACAGACCTAATATAGTGGTGAGCTTTCAACCATTCTAAACAAACCAAACAAGGTAGATCGACAATTAGATAACTTCATGATGACTTCTGGATCATCAGTCCAGTGAACACATATACGTCGTATTCTGAATTTTATTGATGCAAAAATTTGGTAGTTAGATGGTGTTTTCTATTTGAGCGGTAAATGGTGTTTGTTCTTGTATTTAATGGCAGATCCAAAAAAGAAGGAAGAGAAGCATGTGAGAAAGAGAATTGTGAACGGATGCAACTAACCGTACACAAATCATACTATTAGATAAATAGCATCAACCTCTATATACAGGAAGCATGCATATAAACTTTACACTACCCCAATAAATACCCGAAATACACACAAGTTGGAATATTATACTAATTACTAATTAGTGTGTCAATTAGTACTCGACCAGTCAAGTGTTTCTAAATATTGTCGCTACTTAGCTTAAATTACTTTTTACACAGTTGTAGAAATTCAGTAGAGAAATGCATCAACTCATTTTTGGGCTAGGTTGGACCCTGGAGATCCAATTGCATTAGTGATTGTTTGGTTCCTAGCATGTAATTTTTCTCGCATAAAAGAATGTTATAATTAATTTTAGTCCAACATTTCATCATAGTATGACTAAAAAACAAACACATTTGACCATTTATTAAAGGAGCGCCATTTTTATGTAAACACATGCCAATTTAGTCCAACATTTCATCATAGTATGACTAAAAAACAAACACATTTGACCATTTATTAAAGGAGCACCGATATTATATCACCAAGCCAAACTTAAAAAATGACTGAATCTATAGAAGTTGATATATTTGGGAGGGAAAGAAACATACTTTAAAAGGAAAGAAGTAGCAACAAACCTCAACGAGTAGAAAATATATGTCGACTCTTTTGGGGGGCAAAATGATTGTTGGACCGAAGATCAATGCGAACTGCAAAAACAAGAACAAAAAACATGTGTTTAGAGATTGAACTTAGTGAAAAGAGCCGAAGAAAATTTTTGAAACTTCCAAAGTGCAAACTGAAGTCTTTGTTGCCGAAGCTCTAAAGCAACAATCTGAGACTGAAGCTGGGCCTTCAGAGCCCACCAAGGTAAAATTCTTGGAAGCCGAAGAAACGAAAATGATAGAGCCGATTTTAGTTGAAGAAATTGGCACTGCTGCCCCTGAAGCATCCTCCAAAGCCCTCGATTATATTGTTCGACATGCTTCGGGAAAAAGATTATCTGAAGAAGAGATTTTTGAAGCTAATCACTATGCCCAAGAACTGAGGTATCCAAAAGGGGCCTTAGTATTCAATGGCACAGATGAAGACGACTTCTTATACTGCCTCCCAGATAACAAGGAATTATCCGTCTGCCGGGAGATGGCTAGAAGTATGGGGTTCCAGAAGCTCGAAGCTGGCCTCTGCGCCATGACGAAGGACGATCTTGCAGATAGCCTTGCATACAATAGTCTGAAGGTAATTTTTTTTAATCCATTCATTCTTTTGCACAGGGCTTAATACTCAGCAATGCCTTAAGGGCACAAAAGAATGCTGAAGACGAAAGCTGCACTATTGCTCTCAATAACCTTCGAACAAAGGTTATCAAGCTAAGAAATGAAGCCTTGGAAAAAGACAAAATTCTGCTTACATTGGTGGATAAAGTAAAGGAAGACGAAGCTACTTCTAAAGCTCAAGCTGAAGCTCAAAAGCAAGAAATCGAGAGTCTTCGGAGACAGTTGGCCCGAGCTAAAGAAGAACGCATACTTGAAGAAACGAAACGAGAACTTAGCGACCAGTGGGCAAATCATTTAGAAGGAAACGTTGAAGAGCTTCGTGCATCCAAAAAAAGGTGCTATGACAAATCTATAGAATGCGTTAAGAAAATAAAAGCTAGCTTCGCCAGCGTTGGCACATTCTCGAGCGAGGAAAACTTCACAAGGGGGAACCCCGAGGGCCCGATTGAATGGATCAATCATGAAGCCGAAGCTTTTGAGGAAATTTTGAATAGCCGCGGAGACATTTGTGCTTTCTCGGGTGCCAGGGGGATTGCTACTATTTTGGAGAGGAAAGGCTGCGAGCATGTGAGAACTTTAACACAATCCGAAACTGCCTTATCCTCCGAAGATATAAAAGACCCCTCGGCCGAAGCTAGCATGGTTGGTGGAAAATTTTTCACCGACATCTGGGATAATGGTGGCCGAGAAATGGCCCAAGAGATTATTCAAAAAAGCGAAAAAGGCATCCATGATGCTAGAAAAGTAGCAGAGGTTGCTGAGAAAAGCGCAGAGCCCGAAGGGCAAATAGGTATTAACTAGTGGTTTTTGTCTCTTTGTTGTAATTTTTTGACTTTGACCTTGCTCAGGGTTTGTAATAGTAATAAATCCGTATGTACTCTTCCCTCAGAGCCTGCTGAGTCATCTGGGGGCCCCCACACAAAGGGGGATGACGAAATTAGACAAATGGCTGAAGCCATCATGGATAGAGTGGTTGATCAACTTTTAAACGAAGCTGCACAAGTAGTCCTAAGGGAAGATTAGATGCTGTTGCAAAAACACTCAGAATGTAATGTTTGTTGAGAATCATGTGTAATATTGTGTAACTTAGGGTGTAATTTATTAACTGTTTATAGTTCTATTATTTGCGATGCATGAAACATTATACACATACCGTTTTTGAGCCTTCGGCGAAAAAAACACCTTCCCTTCTTTTCATGCTTCGTAAACAATATCCGTGCTCATAAAATCAGTAACCAATCCTGGTAAAATCGATGATCAATAGATCTTTCCATCTCAGAGTTTGACGAAGATATAACCCTTCCATGGCTATTGTTTGTGCCATGCCACTATTTCTTCAAAACGATCTTCGAATATCAATATTGAAACCCCCTTCTTACGTTGTTGATGCACTATGATGTATGATGTTATGCTATGCAAATGATGTAATGATGTGATGTTATGCAAAATGATATTTGCCGAAGGTCGACATTTATTTTTCACTGTAAGCCTCCCTTAGGAGCTTCTTCGCCTTTTACTTCAGCGGAATCAGCGTTTATTTTTCGCTGTAAGCCTCCCTTAGGAGCTTCTTCGCCTTTTACTTTCAGCGGAATCAGCGTTTATTTTTCGCTGTAAGCCTCCCTTAGGAGCTTCTTCGCCTTTTACTTTCAGCGGAATCAGCGTTTATTTTTCGCTGTAAGCTCTGCATTCCCTTCGGAACGACTTTTGAGCAGAAAACTTACACTGCGCTCCCTTAGGAATGACTTTTGAGCGGAAAACTTACACTACGCTCCCTTAGGAACGACTTTTGCTGCTTCGAAGAAATTGCACTGTATTTCTTAGAACAAATTTTTGATAATTCGAAGATCCTTCTTGCCACTATAAATTCTTATGTTTCGGCAACTTGAGCCTATGGAGAAGACATATTTTTATTATGACAGAGAACGAAACTGTTACAAGAGATTAAAAGATGATAAAAAGCACTTAAACTTCCCATAATTGTTCCTTATTAAAAAGAAAGTAATACTGAAATGCGAATAATGCGAAAATCCGCTGTCGAGGTAGGATATTTGTCAGTAAATATGCTTCGACTCTGGCACAGTGCTATTGACTGTGCGAGCTTCGGACTCCTCTCTGAAGTCCCGCTGAAGGAGAGTGTGCTGACTCCCTTCTGGCTGCTGACCTTGTTGCATTGGCGGTGGCGGTGGAGGCTGTTGCCAAGATGCTTGGGATTGACTTGCCGAAGCAATAGAAGCTGCAGGGTGATTGCCTACATATTCTGGAATGTAAGGCGAATGGTACGAAGCAGTATGCATGACCTGCTTCGGCTGGCTCTATTGCGCTGCAGCTTCTGCTAGCTCCTTTTGCTTCTGGATGGTAACATGGCACATCCTGGTGGTATGGCCCTTGCCTTCACCACAGAATAGGTAGTAAATTTTTCTTGGTTGATCTCCAAATCTTCCCCCGAAGACCCTGGCGCCTCTGCCCCTTAGCGCTGGCGGCCGGAAAGAGCTTTGCTGTTGCCCCGAAGCTTGCGAGGAGCACTGTGGCCTTTGCTATTGACTCCCTTTGTCATCACTTTGAGTAGAATTGTGAATTGACCTGACGTGCCTCGGATAGAATCTTCCTCCGAAGCCCCTTGTCATTTCAGAGAACCTAAATGCTTCCTCCCTTCTTTGGCGAAAATCATTGTCAGCTCGAATATACTCGTCCATCTTCTGGAGCAACTTCTCCAAAGTTTGAGGAGGCTTTCTAGCAAAGTACTAAGCCGAAGGTCCCGGCTGAAGCCCCTTGATCATGGCCTCAATGACAATTTCATTGGGCACTGTTGGTGCCTGTGCCCTCAGACGCAGGAACCTTCGGACATACGCCTGAAGATATTCTTCGTGATCCTGGGTGCACTGGAATAAAGCTTGGGCAGTAACTGGCTTCATTTGAAACCCTTGGAAGCTGGTTATCAACATGTCCTTTAGCTTTTGCCATGAAGTGATTGTCCCTGGCCGAAGAGAGGAGTACCAGGTTTGTGCAACACTCCTGACAGCCATGACGAAAGACTTTTCCATGACCACCGTGTTGCCACCAAATGAAGATATGGTTGCTTCATAGCTCATCAAGAATTGCTTCGGGTCTGAATGACCGTCGTACATGGGGAGCTGAGGTGGCTTGTAAGACTGTGGCCAAGGTGTAGCCTGCAGTTCTGTTAACAGGGGAGAAGTATCATCAAAAGCAAAATTTCCATGATGGAAATCTTCATACTAGTCACCCTCGTTGTAGAAGCCCTCTTGATGAAGCTCTTTGCGCGGGGGCCTTTGGTTCTGGTCATCTTGAGTAAGATGTCGAAGCTCTTCAGAGGATTCGTCTATCTGCCTTTGTAGATCAGCTAGACGAGCCATCTTTTCCTTCTTCCGTTGGACCTGTTGATGGAGCATCTCCAAATTTTGGATTTCTTGATCCAAGTCGTCTTCCGGAGGCGTTGGACTGGTGGCCTTCCTATTCTGGCTTCGGGCCTCCCTGAGAGAAAGGACATCCTGATTGGGATCCAGCGGCTGCAGAGTAGCAGCCCCTGCGGCTGAAGCTTTCCTCGGCGGCATGACGAAGGTGATGCTTGCCGAAGATGATCAAAACTCAAAAAATAGACGTGAGTTCACCGGAGGTGGGCGCCAATGTTGGTAACTTGTTCTCAAATACTAAGAGTCAAGAACAAGGCAACATAAAAAGTATTAAATGTTAAAGTCCTTCGTCCTTTAAGACATTATATCCCTTCGGATATAATGAATTTCAAACGAAGGTTGTGAAGGAGAAGACCTTCGTAAGTCCAACATATGATGAAGAAGAATATGTACATGGAATACGAACAATAATACAAATATTATCATCAACTTATTTCTATTTTGTATTATCAGAGTCATAATAACAAATTATAAATGTACCTTTAGATTGTCGAAAAGTAAAGATACAGGCGTGATGCGAAAAGCAGATGCCAGATCAGCGTGAACAGTACGGGAGTACTGTTCATCTATTTATAGGCACAGGACGCAGCCCGTGAAGAATTACATTAATGCCCTTTACATTTATCAATAACTCTATAGTGATTCTTCGAGGTCTAATTTGGCTTTTCATCATATAAGTCGGTTCCCCTTTTCTGCTGTCATGCCGAAGCTTTTTCTGCGCATAGCTTCGTGATCATCTTCTCCTTCGTCATGATCGCCTTCCGTCCTACTCAAGCTTCGTCTTGACCATATTCTTGTATATTCGTGACCCGATTCCGAAGATAACTGTTCACATATTCCACTTGAAAACATTGTCAAATCATGTTTTTGAGGACCTTGGAAGCCGAAGGCCCCCAACAAGAGCAGTAATCAATTTTTCAGTAGAGCTTCCAGTAAACTCTAATGGCAGTTATGGTGTCCAGGTGAATCGAAGTTCTTTGCATGCACATGATTTTTTCATTGACTATGATGGGTGACTGCCAACACATAAGGTCTAGTCACTAACAAGTAGCGGGGCAGTCAGCAAAGTGATGTCATTAGCTCCTACAGACTCCAAAGCCTCATCTCTTAAATGGCTGAGGCCGTGACATTTAGCCCAATAGGTGGAGCTCCATCAAAGACACACCGATACAGTTATCCATAGGGACCAGGCACCAAGGATAACAAATTTTGTTAAAAACCTGCCAGACTTGAACATCAGCAGCCTCAGAACAAGACCACCAATTATTGAAGGCTACACCAAAGCAGAAATGTTGCCCCCAAAGGAATCTCTTTCCTACTATTGATGATGCATGTGCTTACATAAATTTGAATGATAAATTCAATAGTGGTGTAGAGGAGTAAAGAAGCTGAACAGTGCTCATGAACAATTCATAAGGCATATAAGGCATGTCTATAGTCATGAACAATTTATGTTTTGGAAGAGATTTTGCAACCGGTTGCCTTTCCTTGTTTTTTCCATTTAACTTCCAGTAGTTTTAGTGTTTATCATGCCAATATTTCCATTGCTTTGGAGGAATTAATGCTTTTAGTGCATTATATACTTCTATAAAATGGGAGTTAACTCATATGTGCCACTACCTTGCAGCCTTTTTTAGCTCTTTTGTGTCTATTTAGAATAGTTTGGTTTTATCATGTTATACATTCTTCTGTGTTGAAGCTGACTAATTATAACATTTCAGGAAATGCCATGAATCCTTTCATGCTGTAGAATTAAGAGATAACTGCCAGACAATCACCTCTCATAGGTCCTAAAAAAAGTCTGTAAGTATTGAATCAAAAAATCAGAAAGGTACATTACATTATTACACTATCTTTGAACCATAAAGTGCATGTCCTTGTTAAGCATTAACTTTCTACATATGTTTCTCAGTTTTTGATTCATGGGAGTGGATTGAACGAGAATATGTGTTTGTTCCTGAAAACTGCACTTCTATGGAAATGTCTTCACTCAACATCAAGTCCACAAAGGATGATATGGATACAAGAACTGCCAGCTATGGTAGGTCCATTGGCAAAGGGTCTATTCAGAACCAAATCAGAGACTCTACTAACACAGATACTGGTGTACAAAGCCATGGATGTGCTCCTGTGCTCATTTCACAGGAGTTAGCCATTGTGGATTGTAGACGAGGGAAACCACCTGATTATATTACAAGACTTCATTATCTGAATCAATATGTTCTTGTTCTTGCGGATCTTGCTCGGGAAAAGGTACCACTACTGCTATGCTGGAAACTATGATTGTGGCCCTAAACTTCATGTTCATCATCATTCTATCTTCATGTGCTTTTACAATTCAGTATGAATATCTGGTCAGGTTTAAACTTCACAATGTGTTTTTATGTAATCTCAAAGTTGTGGTCTTCAAAATAGATTGTTTTAATATTCTTTGGCAATAAAGCCATGGTATTTTCAGTTGAACTCTTCTCCTTTAATACATATTAGACATATATTTATTTTTAATGCTATTCATTTCCAAACTTCAACTGGATGTACATTATAGATTTTTCAATTGGAGTTTAATAAGAAGTACATTATAGAGTTTTCAATCATAGTGTTTGCTGGTATTATCACATCCTAGACAAGTATGGAAACTCTATGACCAGACTAGACTGGCTTAGTGAAGGGCAACATAAATTATTTTACCTCACGAATTAAGGGACTACTGTAAAGCAGTTGTTGTTGACATACTTATCTGAGTCAATCATTCAATCACATTCTATATAAGAATCAAACGTAACAAATGGCATGTTTAGCAGGAACGTGTGTAGCTAAGATTTAGTGTACACCGGGAGTGTTGGGGCGTTTCATTTTATTCTGGACTGGATTATTCCCACCCACTCTCATTTGTACTAAAAACAGAAGCTAGATCAGAGTAGCTTATTTTCAAATCAAAATGGGTGAAACCATGAGTTCACCATTGGCAGGAATTTTTCTGGTAATCAGCATGGCACCGCCATTAATGTTTAAGAGAATAAATGTGAAAGGTTTGACCTCCAAGGTTTCAGTCTATACCAGTGCTACAGGTGATGACTTTGGTAGCTTACCATATTATTTAATCCACTTAACTACATCTGCCTAAAGAATACATGCTTCAAGAGTTATCTGGTGACTAAACATGATATTTAGGCGTTGGGACACGAAAAGGACTGCTGGATCAACAAAAAATGGTCACGATTCCAATCCAAAGTATTTGGGGGGTAAAGAGAGAAAGTTATTGATTGATTTGCTTCCTTCAATAGGTTCATATGGAGAGGTTTACCGTGCTGACTGGAATGGAACAGTAAGTAGTTCATCCCCCCTCGCGATTCCAATCCAAAGTATTTTGGGGTAAATAGAGAAAACTATTGATTGATTTGGTTCCTTTAATAGGTTCATATGGAGAGGTTCACATGTTTACATGCTCAAACCTTTCCTCTAGCACTGCATAACTTTGATTTATGTGGGGTGCGTTAATATCTATATGTGCGATTATTAGGATGAAATGGACTCATGGGCGGAGGTAGTCACAAAGTTCCTGGGATGATTAGGTCGTGGAACAGGGGATTGAGGAACATGATATTCTCCTTAAAAAGGTTTTTTCACTTCGGGGATGATATTGTTCCTGGAACGGGAATGACATTCCTGGTGACGAACATGTGATGGCGCTCATGGGATTGAGTATGCATAATGAAGATTTTGAGGAACCATCATGTGGATGTGCTGGACTATGGCAACATTCTTGGTTTAATGTCCAATCACATGTCTAAAGCATGCTGGTGATTTTTATAAGAATTTAGACATAAACATTGGCACCCAAAGGTTTGAGCATTGGTCTTTGTTATGAACTGCATTCTATCCTACGGCGAGATCAGATGGTGATGCAGTTTGAATGGAGTTCTGCATTGCAGTCTTTCAGGTATATTTGTACAATATGGATGAAAGGAAGTAAAAGTAACATCATTATTCTGTTGATGAAAAAATACCTTCAGAATTCAGAATGTCGTTGCCATGAGTTAGTTGGGTTGTCGTATCAAGCAAAACAACACATGGTCTACAATTAAAAAATTGCTCCTATGGTCTACAATTGTAGCTGATATTGTCTTTTTTATGGGTAGTTATAATGCATGAAAATGAAATTTAATATTCATGAGGCAGGGGCTGTAGCATAAATGAAATTCGCGACAACCGAAGTTTATGGTGTAGTGATGCTACTTCAGTCGCTTATCTGAAGATGGAATTAGCTGAAATCATCAGGTAAACAGTGTAGAAACCTTGTCGGAAGGCATTCCCCACGAGGGCTCGAGGGGGTGCATGGTGGCCACAAGCCCCCGAGTGTATTTCTTGCAACAGCGCTTGTCCTTGGGCGATAGATATGCATCGTTGGAGGATGCCTGAGGGGCTGCGGTGATAGAGCTCTTTTTCATCACCCAGCAAGACGAATGACTTGGTGCATCGAGCCAGCCGCCGAGCTTTGGTCTTGTCGATGGGAAGCTCTCCTCAGAGGAGATAATCCAGGTACGGGGTCTACCAGTCCGGATCTGGCGTGACCCCATTTCGTTCCTCCTCGACGGGCAAGGCCTCTTCCTCGATGGCTGAGGGTGCCTCGGGTTTGGCTAAGGGTACCTCGGGCTCGGCCGAGGGTACCTCGGGCTTGGCCGAGGCTTCCTCAGGCTCGGGCGCGTCGTCGATCTTGACGGATGGTTGATGTAGATCTCTGGAGAAGACGTCCGGGGGAACCGTCGTTC
This sequence comes from Zea luxurians, assembly GCA_029449295.1. Lineage (NCBI taxonomy): Eukaryota > Viridiplantae > Streptophyta > Magnoliopsida > Poales > Poaceae > Zea > Zea luxurians. Next base: position 569,045 of record JAOPSE010000366.1, read on the forward strand.
GCCCCGAAGCTATTTTTGCCAGCTCGTCCACAGTCTCGTTGTACCGTCGGGCGATGTGGTTGATTTCCAGCCCGTAGAACTTGTTTTCCAGGCGCCGGACTTCGTCACAGTAGGCTTCCATCCTCTGGTCACGGTAGTGGGAGTTCTTCATGACTTGGTCGATGACAAGCTGCGAGTCGCCTCGAGCGTCGAGGCATCGAACCCCTAGCTCGATGGCGATGCGTAGCCTGTTAACCAGTGCCTCGTACTCGGCCACGTTGTTTGATGCCAGAAAATGGAGGCGAATGACGTAGCGGAGATGCTTTCTGAGGGGTGAAACGAAGAGCAGGCCAGCGCCTGCTCCTGTTTTCATGTGTGACCCATCGAAGTACATGGTCCAGAGCTCGGGCTGGATTGGAGTTGTCGTTAACTGGGAGTCAGTCCACTCAGCCAGGAAGTCTGCCAAGACCTGGGATTTTATGGCCTTCCGAAAAGCGAATGATAGCGTTTCGCCCATAAGCTCCATCACCCACTTTGCAATCCTACCCGAGGCCTCACGGCACTGGATGATCTCCCCTAGGGGGAAGGATGACACCACAGTTACCGGATGAGACTCGAAGTAGTGTCGCAACTTTCGCCGTGTCAAGATCACTGCGTAGAGCAGCTTCTGGATCTGTGGGTAGCGGAGTTTGGTCTTGGAAAGCACTTCGCTAATGAAGTAGACTGGCCTCTGGACGGGCAGTGCATTCCCTTCTTCTCATCTCTCGACTATGATCGTGGCGCTGACCACCAGAGTAGTCGAGGCTACATAGATCAAGAGGGCTTCTCCTACGGCGGGGGGACCAGGATGGGGGGTGTTCGTAAGCAGCGTCTTAAGGTTTCCGAGGGCTTCCTCGGCCTTGGGGGTCCAAGTGAAGCACTCAGCCTTCCTTAAGAGGCAGTACAGAGGCAAGCCTTTCTCGCCAAGGCGTGAGATGAAGCGGCTCAGAGCCGCAAGGCATCCCATGACCCTCTGTACTCCTTTCAAATCTTTGATCGGTCCCATGTCGGTGATGGCCGCGATTTTCTCTAGATTGGCCTCGATGCCCCGCTCGGAGACGATGAATCTAAGGAGCATGCCTCGGGGGACTCCAAAGACACACTTCTCCGGATTGAGTTTCACGCCTTTCGCTCTTAGACACTTGAATGTCGTTTCAAGGTCAGAGAGGAGGTCGGAGGCTCTCTTCGTCTTGACAATGATGCCGTCGACGTAAGCCTCGACCGTTCTGCCGATGTGTTCTCCGAACACGTGGTTCATGCACCTCTGGTAAGTGGCGCCTGCATTCCTCAACCCAAATGGCATTGTAGTGTAACAGTACATGCCAAAAGGTGTGATGAAAGAAGTCGCGAGCTGGTCGGACTCTTTCATCTTGATTTGGTGATAGCCTGAGTAGGCATCAAGGAATGACAGGGTTTCGCACCCAGCAGCGGAGTCCACGATTTGATCGATGCGAGGTAGAGGGTAGGGAACTTTCGGACATGCTTTGTTTAGACCAGTGTAGTCTACACACATCCTTTATTTCCCATCCTTCTTCCTTACAAGAATAGGGTTAGCTAACCATTCGGGATGAAATACCTCTTTGATAAACCCTGCCGCGAGTAGCTTGTGGATCTCCTCGCCTATGGCCATGCGCTTTTCTTCGTCAAAATGGCGCAGGGTTTGCTTCATGGGTCGGGCTCTAGCTCTGATGTCCAGTGAGTGCTCGGCGACATCCCTCGGTATGCCGGGCATGTCCGAGGGACTCCACGCAAAGACTTCGGCGTTTGCGCGGGGAAAGTCGACGAGCACTGCTTCCTATTTAGGGTTGAGCTCGGAGCCGATCCGAACTTGCTTGCTGGCGTCGTTGCTGGGGTTGAGAGAGACGGACTTGACCGCCTCAACTGGTTCGAAGTTGCCGGCATGCCGCTTCGCGTCGGGCGCCTCCTGGGAGAGGCGTTCTAGGTTGGCGATGAGTGCCTCGGACTCGGCGAGAGCCTCGGCGTACTCCACACACTCCACGTCGCATTCGTACGCGTGGCGGTATGTGGATCCGACGGTGATGATCCCATTCGGGCCCGGCATCTTGAGCTTGAGGTAGGTGTAGTTGGGGACGGCCATGAACTTGGCGTAGCATGGTCTTCCCAACACTGCATGGTAGGTTCCTCGGAACCCGACGACCTCAAAGGTGAGAGCTTCCTTTCGGAAGTTAGAGGGAGTTCCGAAGCAGACGGGTAAGTCGATCCATTCGAGGGGTAGGATTCGCTTCTCGGGCACGATCCCGTGGAAGGGTGCCGCACCGGCTCGGACTTCGGACCGATCAACCCATAAGAGTTCCAGGGTCTCAGCGTAGATGATGTTAAGGCTGCTGCCTCCGTCCATGAGGACCTTGGAGAGCCTAGCATTGCCGATGATCGGATCGATGACGAGCGAGTACCTTCTTGGGCTTGGCACGAAGTCGGGGTGGTCGCCTTGGTCGAAGGTGATGGGCTTGTCGGACCAGTCTAGGTAGACTAGCGTCGCCACCTTCACTAAGCAGACTTCCCGGCGCTCCTGCTTGCGGTGCCGAGCCGAGGCGTTCGCCGCCTGCCCGCCGTAGATCATGAAGCAGTTATGGACTTCCGGGAATCCCTCTTCCTTGCCACCCTCCTTCTTGTCGTTGTCATGGCCCTTGCCATCCTCCGCCGGGGGCCCGGTCTTATGGAAGTAGCATCGGAGCATGACACATTCTTCAAGGGTGTGCTTGATGGGACCCTGGTGATAGGGGCACGGCTCTTTGAGCATCTTGTCGAACGCGCTGGCCCCTCCAGGAGGTTTCCGAGGGTTCCTGTGCTCAGCCGTGGCGACGAGATTCGTGTCTGCGGCGTCGCGCTTCGCTTGTGACTTGTTTTTAGCCTTCTTCTTCGTGCCCCGCTGGGCGGACGCCTCAGGGGCGTCTGTCTTTGGCTCTCCGTGAGGCTGCTTGTCCTTTCGGAAGATGGCTTCCACCGCCTCTTGACCCGAGGTGAACTTGGTGGCGACATCCACCAGTTTGCTCGCACGGGTGGGAGTCTTGCGCCCTAGTTTGCTCACCAGGTCTCGGCAAGTGGTACCAGCAAGGAAAGCCCCGATGACATCCGAGTCGGTAACATTGGGCGTGATGCGAAAAGCAGATGCCAGATCAGCGTGAACAGTACGGGAGTACTGTTCATCTATTTATAGGCATAGGACACAGCCCGTGAAGAATTACATTAATGCCCTTTACATTTATCAATAACTCTATAGTGATTCTTCGAGGTCTAATTTGGCTTTTCATCATATAAGTCGGTTCCCCTTTTCTGCTGTCATGCCGAAGCTTTTTCTGCGCATAGCTTCGTGATCATCTTCTCCTTCGTCATGATCGCCTTCCGTCCTACTCAAGCTTCGTCTTGACCATATTCTTGTATATTCGTGACCCGATTCCGAAGATAACTGTTCACATATTCCACTTGAAAAACATTGTCAAATCATGTTTTTGAGGACCTTGGAAGCCGAAGGCCCCCAACAAGAGCAGTAATCAATTTTTCAGTAGAGCTTCCAGTAAACTCTAATGGCAGTTATGGTGTCCAGGTGAATCGAAGTTCTTTGCATGCACATGATTTTTTCATTGACTATGATGGGTGACTGCCAACACATAAGGTCTAGTCACTAACAAGTAGCGGGGCAGTCAGCAAAGTGATGTCATTAGCTCCTACAAACTCCAAAGCCTCATCTCTTAAACGGCTGAGGCCGTGACATTTAGCCCAATAGGTGGAGCTCCATCAAAGACACACCGATACAGTTATCCATAGGGACCAGGCACCAAGGATAACAAATTTTGTTAAAAACCTGCCAGACTTGAACATCAGCAGCCTCAGAACAAGACCGCCAATTATTGAAGGCTACACCAAAGCAGAAATGTTGCCCCTAAAGGAATCTCTTTTCTACTATTGATGATGCATGTGCTTACATAAATTTGAATGATAAATTCAATAGTGGTGTAGAGGAGTAAAGAAGCCGAACAGTGCTCATGAACAATTCATAAGGCATATAAGGCATGTATATAGTCATGAACAATTTATGTTTTGGAAGAGATTTTGCAACCGGTTGCCTTTCCTTGTTTTTTCCATTTAACTTCCAGTAGTTTTAGTGTTTATCATGCCAATAGTTCCACTGCTTTGGAGGAATTAATGCTTTTAGTGCATTATGTACTTCTATAAAATGGGAGTTAACTCATATGTGCCACTACCTTGCAGCCTTTTTTAGCTCTTTTGTGTCTGTTTAGAATAGTTTGGTTTTATCATGTTATACATTCTTCTGTGTTGAAGCTGACTAATTATAACATTTCAGGAAATGCCATGAATCCTGTCATGCTGTAGAATTAAGAGATAACTGCCAGACAATCACCTCTCATAGGTCCTAAAAAAAGTCTGAAAGTATTGAATAAAAAAATCAGAAAGGTACATTACATTATTACACTATCTTTGAACCATAAAGTGCATGTTCTTGTTAAGCATTAACTTTCTACATATGTTTCTCAGTTTTTGATTCATGGGAGTGGATTGAACGAGAATATGTGCTTGTTCCTGAAAACTGCACTTCTATGGAAATGTCTTCACTCAACATCAAGTCCACAAAGGATGATATGGATACAAGAACTGCCAGCTATGGTAGGTCCATTGGCAAAGGGTCTATTCAGAACCAAATCAGAGACTCTACTAACACAGATACTGGTGTACAAAGCCATGGATGTGCTCCTGTGCTCATTTCACAGGAGTCAGCCATTGTGGATTGTAGACGAGGGAAACCACCTGATTATATTACAAGACTTCATTATCTGAATCAATATGTTCTTGTTCTTGCGGATCTTGCTCGGGAAAAGGTACCACTACTGCTATGCTGGAAACTATGACTGTGGCCCTAAACTTCATGTTCATCATCATTCTGTCTTCGTGTGCTTTTACAATTCAGTATGAATATCTAGTCAGGTTTAAACTTCACAATGTGTTTTTATGTAATCTCAAAGTTGTGGTCTTCAAAATAGATTGTTTTAATATTCTTTGGCAATAAAGCCATGGTATTTTTAGTCGAACTCTTCTCCTTTAATACATATTAGACATATATTTATTTTTAATGCTATTCATTTCCAAACTTCAACTGGATGTACATTATAGATTTTTCAATTGGAGTTTAATAAGAAGTACATTATAGAGTTTTCAATCATAGTGTTTGCTGGTATTATCACATCCTAGACAAGTATGGAAACTCTATGACCAGACTAGACTGGCTTAGTGAAGGGCAACATAAATTATTTTACCTCACGAATTAAGGGACTACTGTAAAGCAGTTGTTGTTGACATACTTATCTGAGTCAATCATTCAATCACATTCTATATAAGAATCAAACGTAACAAATGGCATGTTTAGCAGGAATGTGTGCAGCTAAGATTTAGTGTACACCGAGAGTGTTGGGGCGTTTCATTTTATTCTGGACTGGATTATTCCCACCCACTCTCATTTGTACTAAAAACATAAGCTAGATCAGAGTAGCTTATTTTGAAATCAAAATGGGTGAAACCATCAGTTCACCATTGGCAGGAATTTTTCTGGTAATCAGCATGACACCGCCATTAATGTTTAAGAGAATAAATGTGAAAGGTTTGACCTCCAAGGTTTCAGTCTATACCAGTGCTACAGGTGATGACTTTGGTAGCTTACCATATTATTTAATCCACTTAACTACATCTGCCTAAAGAATACATGCTTCAAGAGTTATCTGGTGGACTAAACATGATATTTAGGCGTTGGGACACGAAAAGGACTGCTGGATCAACAAAAAATGGTCACGATTCCAATCCAAAGTATTTGGGGGGTAAAGAGAGAAAGTTATTGATTGATTTGCTTCCTTCAATAGGTTCATATGGAGAGGTTTACCGTGCTGACTGGAATGGAACAGTAAGTAGTTCATCCCCCCTCGCGATTCCAATCCAAAGTATTTTGGGGTAAATAGAGAAAACTATTGATTGATTTGGTTCCTTCAATAGGTTCATATGGAGAGGTTCACATGTTTACATGCTCAAACCTTTCCTCTAGCACTGCATAACTTTGATTTATGTGGGGTGCGTTAATATCTATATGTGCGATTATTAGGATGAAATGGACTCATGGGTGGAGGTAGTCACAAAGTTCCTGGGACGATTAGGTCGTGGAACAGGGGATTGAGGAACATGATATTCTCCTTAAAAAGGTTTTTTCACTTCGGGGATGATATTGTTCCTGGAACGGGAATGACATTCCTGGTGACGAACATGTGATGGCGCTCATGGGATTGAGTATGCATAATGAAGATTTTGAGGAACCATCATGTGGATGTGCTGGACTATGGCAACATTCTTGGTTTAATGTCCAATCACATGTCTAAAGCATGCTGGTGATTTTTATAAGAATTTAGACATAAACATTGGCACCCAAAGGTTTGAGCATTGGTCTTTGTTGTGAACTGCATTCTATCCTACGGCGAGATCAGATGGTGATGCAGTTTGAATGGAGTTCTGCATTGCAGTCTTTCAGGTATATTTGTACAATATGGATGAAAGGAAGTAAAAGTAACATCATTATTCTGTTGATGAAAAAATACCTTCAGAATTCAGAATGTCGTTGCCATGAGTTAGTTGGGTTGTCGTATCAAGCAAAACAACACATGGTCTACAATTCAAAAATTGCTCCTATGGTCTACAATTGTAGCTGATATTGTCTTTTTTATGGGTAGTTATAATGCGTGAAATTGAAATTTAATATTCATGAGGCAGGGGCTGTAGCATAAATGAAATTCGCGACAACCGGAGTTTATGGTGTAGTGATGCTACTTCAGTCGCTTATCTGAAGATGGAATTAGCTGAAATCTTCAGATAAACAGTGTCACTGCATCTTCCTTATGTTATTCCTGTTTGTAGTACTGATTTGTTATTATTTATAGAGTGGTGCAAAGAAGGTTTACAGGAAGTTCAGACATTTCAAGGGTGCGATAGTTGATCGGATATGCAGACCCATTATATTTCAATGCTGTTTTTGTGGAGCATCTTCTAATTCATTCTAGTTGTTGCCTAGTGATTACGAGCAAGAGAGTAATAGATTCTATATTGTTTCTGGTTACCTCTACTTTTTAGTGGTTCATTTGCTACTTGTTTTAATAGTTGAAAGGAACAAAGCCATTATCTTTAGCCATTCTTGAATATTGCAATGCTATCAGAACTTTTGCTTTCATAGTTTACCAGTTCAGTTCATGGTAGCTAGATTTGGTGACACATTGCAGTTCAGCTTGTTTCATCTAAGATTTTATATTTCTTGAATGCTTCAGAAAGACTGGAAGAATTGTTTGGGAATGACCAGGTAGGCTTTTATGTTTTATCGTCACATTGCAAAATACCCTTTATTCAAAAGTCCTAGCTCATCTTTCCATTACCTTTAATGATAGCTGAAAGTAGAGCTGAAGAAGGGGCATCTGTTTGAAGGATGGACCGAAGGGGTCATCAACTTTCCTCCAACGTATACGTACAAGGTTAACTCAGAAAAGTACATAAGTGATGATAACAAATCTGGAAGGAGAACACCTGCATGGTATATTTTGTTCTACATGATTTATGACCTACTAGTTATTTTCTTTTATTAATGAAATTATCATTGTAGAAGTTATGTTCGTATATCTAAAGTTACTGGTGGCGTGCAGTAACAGCAAACCCTCTCTTCTAACAATGTAGGTGTGACCAAATTCTTTCCCATGGTAAGGGTATGAGATTACTGTCATATAAGACAGTTGATCTTAGACTATCAGATCACCGCCCTGTGACTGATGTGTACTTGGCAGATGTGGAGGTTTTCTCTCCAAAAAAGCTGCAGAGAGCTCTGACCTTCACCGATGCAGAGGCTGAGGAACAGCTCTCCTTCGAGGAATACAGTGCTTTTGGAACATACAACCTTGGACTATATGAAAGTTCAAGGTAATCTTGGACGCACATTGAAACAGAAAACAATTGCTACTATGACATAATAACTTTATGGTGTACAATTCAAAAATTGCTCCTATGGTCTACAATTCAGATTAAAAAAGGATCAATCACATGGATGCGGTCCCGGAAGCAAAAAAACCCACATTGAAACAGAATTTACCAAACAATATAAGAGACTCACCTTTTTGGTGTATTATGACGATGAGCCTAGAATGTGTAACACCCTGATTTTGGGGGTATAAAATTTCTTTCTAATTATCACCCAAAATCATGTGTTACTCTTCTTTTTCTCACTCTAGGTTTTCTCTCTCTCTAGATTCTTTCTCCCTTTCTCCTTTTGATTAGAAATAGCTTAAACTAGTGAAGGTTAATTATTTATTTTTTGAGAAAACCTTATGGGTCATGACATGTTGCATCATGCTGAGCTTAAAATAATCTTTGAAGTGTTGCACATGTTTGAATTTATTTGAATTGGAAACCTAGTTTGATTTTGGATTTGAAGACCCTATGGAAAAAGAAATGGAAAAGGAATTAGAAAATCTAGAGAAAAGAAAGAGAAAGCAGCCCAGTCGGCCCACTAAGCCCAGCCAGGCCCAGTCCCGCACGCGAGCCTGCCGCCCCTGACAGGCGGACCCCGCCTGTCGGCGCCAGTCTTCCGCGCGCCCTCCCTCTCTCGCTCTCTCTCTGTCCAGTGGGGCCAGTCTGTCGGCGCCAGTTTCCTTCGCTCGCGTGCCCCTTCTCTCTCTCTCTCTGCCCCGCGGGCCCGGATCGCCAGTCACCGAGCCATTGCCCCGCGCGCCCCTTTCTTCTCCCTCTACGTCGTGGGCCAACCCTGTCAGTTCCGCCTTCTCCGCGCTTGCCGTGGACCGGCGCGTGCGCACTCACGCACGTCGCCGGGTTTCTCGGCCACGACGCCCGCCCACGCGCCCAGCTCCCCTTTTTAGAGCCCTGCTAGTGCCCCGCACACACCCCTCACCTCATTTCACGCAGCTTCGCCCTCTCTTGCGCTCTGCCCACGCCGCCAGCTGCCGCTGGAGACCCGCGCCCGTGTCCCCGACCATCCAGCTCACCGGAGATCGCCCCAAGCCTGCTCGAGCTCCGCCCCGAGGTGAGACACCTTTGCCCATTCCCAATTTCCCTTATTGCTCTCTATGTTCGGCCAATTTCACCTTCGCCAGTGCTCGGCCGCGGCGGTCCGCCGTGCTCGCGCGGTGGCCAGTCGATTTAGCCTGGTCTAGTTCATCAGAGTAGGCCCCTATGTCACCCCTGCCTCTGCTGAAGTTAGCCAAGGCCTTAGCGCGCCTTAAGTCCCCTACCCGAGGCTGGAATGGCTCACCGGAGTTTCTCCAGCCCACGCAAGACCTTCTCATAGCTGTTCTACCCTCTTTGCCCGTGGATTCATGGCCTCTTCCCCGCCACTGAGTTCGCCGTGGCGCCCTCTTCCCCTCTGCCCAACTCTGGCGACTCCGGAGCCACCCTAGCTCGCGCCTACATCAACTCCGGCGACCTCACCACCACGGAGAGGAGCGGCGCCGCCCGCAGCCATCTGTTTCCCGGTTTGATTTTTCCCCATCCGATCTTGATCGCACGGCCTGGACCGTGGGATACCACTTCACGCACGCGCGCCCTGACGCCCTGGCCCGCCTGTCAGCGCCATCCGCAGCCGCTCATCCTTTCCAGTCTGATTTCCCCGTCTGATCTTGTAACACCTCAAAATCTCATTTTGAGAATTATGTAAATTTTTTTTCAAAGATCTTGAATTAGATTTTCTTTTGAGAATTCCCATAACCTTCGAAGTCACATCTCCTAAAATAAAAGTTTTATAATAAAGATTTAATGAAATATTCTTCTATTATCTATTGTTGAAATTTATAAGTATTAATGTCAGAACATCTTTTAATAAGTAATCATACAATAGAAACTATTTGTCTTAAAATAATTGTATGTGTGCTACATATCCAATTTTTTTACTTAAGTAGGATAATAAACAAATAAATAAATACAATGGATACTGCATCACATGTTGGATTTTGATAGTGCATTTATTTTGAAAATTAATGTCAGCGTCTCGGACCCGGGGGGGTCCCTTCGACCGACCAGTGAAATCGCTGCGTGTCCCTGCCCAGATGGGTTGGCGCGGGATGGAACACAAGAGGTGGGACGAGCCTTGTATTATCCTGCACCAGAGGTGCCGCTCGTAGTAGGGGTTACAAGCGCGTCGCGTGAGAGAGGGAGAGACACAGAGTCCGCCCACCGCTTCCCTCACGCGAACCCCCCTCAGGGTGGCCCTGGACCTCCCTTTTATAGAGGCAAGGAGAGAGTCCAGACGTACAACAGGGGGTGTAGCTATGTGCTAACGTGTCCGGCAGTGGAGTGCCTAAGCCCTGTGTACATGCCAACGTGGTCGTTGGGGGAGAGCTTGGGCCATGTACATGTGATGGCGTGGCCGTTGGAGGAGCGCCTGAGTCCTGTAGGAGCACAGCTGGCAGCGTGGCGAGGATCCTGCTGACGTCTCCTTGATGTCGTAAGGGGCTGAGAGCCACCGGCGTCATGATGCACGCGGGGCACCATCATTACCCGTCGCTGGGGTAAGCCAGATGGGACGTCAGTCTTGTTCCTTTGTAGCCTGAGCAGGCTAGGAATAGGGAAATGATGCATCCCCTATTAGCGCGGTCAGTCCGAGCCCAGGGTTGGTCGAGGCGCAGACTTCTCTTGAGGCCGAGGCCGTGGTCGGGCGAGGACGCGATTCCTCCTGAGACCGGGGTTGAGGCCGAGTCCGGGGGTCGGGCGAGGCGGAGACCTCCTCCCGAGGCCGGAGCCTAAGGTCGGGCGAGGCGGAGACCTCCTCCCGAGGCCGAAGCATGAGGTTGGGCGAGGCGGAGCTTCCTGTTGCGCCCGAGGTCGAACTCGATGGTTGATCGTGACTTGTCATCAGTCGTTGCCTGGGTGGCTGACATGGTAGTCAGAGCAGAGCGAGCGGCACTGTTTTCCTGTCATATCGAACAGTAAAGAAGAGGGGCGAAGTGACTACAGTCACTTCGGTCTGCCCGTCTGATGCGCATGTGTTAGGATACGGCGTCAGGCATCCCCTGCATTTAATGCGCATGTGAAGCGGTCGGTTGGTGAGGCGGTCTGGCCAAGGTTGCTTCACAATGAAGCCTGCCCGAGCCGGGCCTCTGGAGAGCCGAGGGGGCACTCGCTGCTTGAGGAGGCCCTCGGGTGAGGCGTGAACTCGTCTGGGACTACTATTCCAACCCGAGGCTGGGCTCGGGTGAGATCGTGTCCCTCGGGTAGACGAAGTCTTGGCTTGAACCGCACTCGTCAGTTGGTCTGAGGGTGTTTACCAGCCATGATTAGGAGCGTTGGGGGTACCCCTAATTATGGTACCCGACAGTAGCCCCCGAGCCTCGAAGGGAGTGATGGTACTCGCTTGGAGGCTTTTGCCGCGTTTTCGGTGAGGGGACCGGCCTTTCTTGTTTTTTGCCTTGTTCTGGGGGTGCACGCGAGCGCACCCACCGGGTGTAACCCCCGAGGCCTCGGATGAGTGGTTTGACTCCTCTGAGGTCTGAACGCTTTTTGTGGTGCTTCAGCCGGTCTGATCGTTCCCTCATGCAGCCCGGCCATAGCCCGGGTGCGTGGTCGGGTTCCAAGTTATCAAGCTGGTTTGTTGACGCTGTCAACAGTTTTGGCCGTAGCTGGGTGCGAGAGCAGCCCCCGAGCCTCTGCACGGAGCGAGAGGACGATCAAGGACTTTCCCGACTTTTATTATACGCCCCTGCGTCGCCTTTCCGCAAGGAGGAGGGGGAAGCGCCATGTTGCCCTCGGAGGGCGCCGAACATGGTGTTTCCAGTGAGCTGCTAACGGGTGATCCGAGTGGACGCCCGTGCCCCGTTCGTTAGGGGTCGGCTGGTGGCCCAGAGGCGCGCTCCAAAAGTACCTGCGGGTGATTCGCCGGACCCAGACCCCTTCGACAGGGTCCGAGGGCTCAATGCCTCCCTCCGGTGGGATTCCGTTACAAATCGTTCCCGCCGGTCTCGAAAATGTCCTAGGGTACCTCGGGAGCGTAGCCTGAGCCTCGGCTATGTATCGAACGTACCCAGAGTCATCCGTCACTCTGCGTGCTCTGGGGCGACTGTCGAACCCTTCCGAGGGGCCAGCCTACGAACCCCTAATCAGTAGTGGGCACGGAGCCCGGGTGCTCTGGGGCGGCTGTCAAACCCTTCCGAGGGGCCAGCCTTCGAACCCCTGATCAGTAATGGGCTTGAAGTCCGAGTGCTCTGGGGCGGCTGTCGAAACCTTTCCGAGGGGCCAGCCTTTGAACCCCTGATCAGTAGGAGGGCTCGGGGCCCGCTTCCTCCGCCGAGAAGGATCCTTTCCAGAACGTCCCCTTTCCCGGTCCCTGTGGCTAGAGAGAGAGAGGAGGAGGGGAAGGATATGAATTTAAATAAGGTGGCGCACCTTTTTTGACGCGATCCTTATGGCGAAGGCGAAGCGACGCCTGCCTCGCCTGCCAGAGGTGTTGCCTGCTCCGTCGAAGAGTTAATGCGACGGGACCGACGATTTGCGTGGCGCCCGTTGCGCGTGCGAGCCGTTCGAGGAATAGGGCACGAGCGCGTTGTCTTCACACCATGGGAGAGGGCTCTCCCGTCGCTTCAGGAGGGGACGCGAGCCTGCAGGTGACTTGACCGCTGCTTCCGCTCGTCTACCGTTGCAGTTACTGTCGGCCCGCTTTTGACCATGCCAACCATCGTGCCTACCCCGCGGCTGACTGACCCGAGGCCATCGCCTTTAATTGGCACTATTGGGTCATGCGTAGGGCTACCACGAGTCGTGGCACTAGTTTCGCATTCGAGGAGGCGCAGCATTGGCGTGAGTGGCAGTGTAGCTTCTTGCACGTCGTAACCGGCGCGCCGGTTACATGACATGCGGGCCCGTTTCCTTTGCGCTGGTCTGCCGGATGCGGACGGAGCCAAAGGGGCGCACAATTGCGGTGCAGTTGGACGCCTGTCGCGTCGCAGTCCACCCTTTCGACCGCCGGTTTCTGCGAAGATGGGAGAGCACTTGTAACCGCGAGACGGTTACATGCCTCGCGTGCGGCGGTTCGCCTTCTTCGTGCTTTGGATCAGCTCATATGACGTGTGGGTCCCAGCCCCCATGTCGTAGGGGGAGAACCCTGGAGGGTGTCAGTGGGGATTTCGCCCGTGACGCTAAGGGGTGCAAGTTAGGAGGTCTGCCTATAAAAGGGGGATCGATCGCCTGGGCAGTGGCCATGCCTTCGTTCTCCCCTCATGCATCGCGTCCTTCCGCCTTTTGAGCCCCCGGATGGGGTGCTCCAGCGCCGCCTTGCTCTATCTGTCGTTGGAGGAGCGTGGCCTCGTGGAGATCGGCAGCTTTCAGCCATCGCTCGGCTTCAAGGATTTTCGTCGTGCAGCCCGGCTGCATTCCCTCACCAATGGGCAGTTTGGTGGGGAGAAGCAAGCCAGGCTGCGGCCTCCGCCCCGCCCTCAGCTTAAAGGACCTTCGTCATCCTTGCTGAGGCGGAGGGAGAGCTGAGCCGGGGTTGTACCTCCCGCATGGGCCGGCAGGCCGTCTCCTCCTTCAGCATTCAGGGGAGAAGGCGCTCACCGACCTTGCGGAGGGGCAAACTTCGGCAACGCAGGACCGGTCGGCCGCAAGCATCGTCAGCTCCAGCGTGCCTGAATCGCTGGCTCAGCTAGCTCTGTCGCGGCCTCCAACGCTGCCTCCTGCCGCTTGATCTGGGCTCGGGCGTCTGTTGCACGGTGCGCACCGGTGGACCGTCCAAGACGCTGTACATCGCATGGGCAACGTTCGTGTTCTTGGATTGTCTTGCCCTCACTCCGGCACGACGCCTCCGTGTGGAGGTCGGGGCCTGCCCATCCACGAGGACCTGAGTGGGGATCTGCCGGTGCAGGCGGGGGCGTTCGCCATTCGTCGGCGTGGCGCTGGCGCGCAGGTGGCCGTTGTCGTCGGTGCTGAGGTGGTGGCAGCCGGAGAAGGTTTCTCCGCCAACGAGACCATCAGCGCCATCTGCGGCCGGACCCCCGGCTCTTTGGCTTTCATGGCTTATCCTCGCCCTTCGAGCGGAGACGCGGGCAAGGGCCTCATCACAGCAGCGTCGGCCCTGAGGTCATCGCTGCTGCTGTTTAGCCACCCGAAGCAGGGGTCATTGTCGCTGCTGGTGTAGTGGTCGCCGGCGAGCCACCTGGAATTTGTCATCCCGCAGGCCCCCCTGGTGTGGAGGTTGCTCATATCCACGGGAGTGGAACCGGAGTCCCGTTTGTAAGAAGATATACCGGGTTTTTGTCGGAGCAAAATGTAACCGCTTCAAGCACTTAGACATTTGTCGTAGGTCGGGAGAACCGCCGAGGGTTCTGCCGACGTCTAAGTCTGTGTAGCATAGTTACCCCCAAGTATATGTGTTTGTTCTTTGTGGCTGTCGAGGCCTGAACATTTGGGTATTTGAGAATGAAGCTGTGTGTCTTCCTCATTCCGAGCGCTGGGACTTGTCTGTTGGCTAGCCGAACCACTTAACCGAGCGTCGGTTGCCTTTTGCGGAAGGTGATGAGTGAGGTGTCCGTATCCCAGAGGCGTAGGAGTCCCTCGACTCTGTCGGCCTTGTTGCTCTAGGCTTCCATTGCTCAGTTTTTGGGACTCTCGGCTGCTATGCGATGAGCCGGAGCCAGAGGCAGCGGTGTTAGCACGGACAGACGCGGAGTCGGCTCTGAAAGAGACTTCGTTGGCCCGGGAGATGGCGGTTTCCTAGGCCGAGGAAGATGTGGTAGCAGCTGCTGGAGCTTGGCCAAGACATCTGCTGGCGCGGTGCTGGCGTCCTCCCTTAGGTGGAGGTCCTTTTGCCCGGGTCACCGTCCGAGGCCGGGCCAGGTTCTGCCGTGGGTGGAAACAACGCCAAGGGTGCTGCTGCTCCCCCTGCCGATGCCCGAACCTACAGGAACCGTTTGTCTGTAGCATGCGCATGCTTTTTCGCGGCCGCCGAGGCCTAAACACTTTATCGTCGTGTTTAAAAAGCTGCGTCTTCTCTCCTCTTGTTTCAAGCATCATGACTTGTCTGTCAATAGCGGAATCGTTTATCCAAATGAGAGTTACTTTTCGCGGAAGGTGATGAGTGAGGTATCCGTATCCCGGAGGCGTAGGAGTCCCTCGGCTCGGTCGGCCTTGCCGCTTACGTGCGCTCTCATTTGGTCGAAGGATTCCATTATTGGTACAGTCAAAAAGGCGCGAAAGTCGTTTTCTACCCGAGTGTTAGGACTTGTTCGGTAGCAGGATCGCTTATCCAAGCGTGAGTTACTTCTCGCAAAAGGTGATGAGTGAGGTATCCGTATCCTGGAGGCGTAGGAGTTCCTCGGCTCGGTCGGCCTTGCCGCTTATGTGTACTCTCGTCGTTCTCAGGATCCCGCTATCAATATGGAAGTCGAAAGAACAAAGGTGGTTTTGGTAGAAAATTTTTCCGAGGAAAATTTTGACGCAGAGGGGGTTCCCCCCTTCTAGCCCCCGAGGGAGGGTCGGGCTTTGCTGAGGCAAGGCCGACCCTTCCTTGACGGTTAGACTTTGTGTATGTAAACGAGGTACATGAACGACTTAAAACATATTAAGGGTAGAAGCGATGTTACTGTTGGATGTTCCAAGCGTTGCTATAGACCTCGCCTTGGTCGTTGGCCAGCTTGTATGTTCCGGGCTTCAAGATCTTGGCGATGATGAAGGGCCCTTCCAGGGAGGAGTGAGCTTGAGGCGCCCTCGGGCGTCCTGTCACAAGCAAAGCACCAAGTCTCCTACTTGGAAGCTTTGGGACCGAATGCTTCGGGGGTGGTAGCGCCGCAACGACTACTGGTACCGTGCCGAATGTAGTAAGGCGACGTCCCGAGCCTCCTCGAGTTGGTCCAGCGAGTCTTCTTGGTTGGTCTGGTTGCTTCGGTCATTGTACGCCTTGGTCCTCGGGGAGCCATATTCTAAGTCCGTGGGGAGGACGGCCTCGGCCCCATAGACTAGAAAGAATGGCGTAAGACCCGTGGCGCGGCTCGGCGTCGTCCTCAGACTCCAGACTATCGAGGGTAGCTCTTTCATCCACCGCTTGCCAAACTTGTTGAGGTCATTGTAGATCCTTGGTTTGAGCCCCTGCAAAATCATACCGTTGGCATGCTCCACCTGCCCATTCGTCATGGGATGAGCTACGGCGGCCCAGGCCACACGGATGTGGTGGTCGTCACAGAAGTCCATGAACTTTTTCTGGTGAACTGCGTGCCATTGTCGGTGATGATTGAGTTTGGGACCCCAAAGTGATGGATGATGTTGGTGAAGAACGCCAACGCCTGCTCGGACCTGATGCTGTTTAGGGGCCGAACCTCGATCCACTTGGAGAATTTGTCGATAGCGATCAGCAGGTGTGTGAAGCCCCTGGGTGCCTTCTGCAAGGGACCAACGAGGTGTAGACCCCACACAACAAATGGCAAGGTGATGGTTATTGTCTGCAAGGCCTGAGCGGGCAGATGCGTCTGCTTTGCGTAGAATTGACACCCCGACAGGAGCGCACAGTCCTAGTGGCGTCGGCTACCGCGGTTGGCCAGTAGAAACCTTATCGGAAGGCATTCCCCACGAGGGCTCGAGGTGCTGCATGGTGGCCACAAGCCCCCGAGTGTATTTCTTGCAACAGCGCTAGTCCTTGGGCGATAGATATGCATCGTTGGAGGATGCCTGAGGGGCTGCGGTGATAGAGCTCTTTTTCATCACCCAGCAAGACGAATGACTTGGCGCGTCGAGCCAGCCGCCGAGCTTTGGTCTTGTCGATGGGAAGCTCTCCTCGGAGGAGATAATCCAGGTACGGGGTCTACCAGTCCAGATCTGGCGTGACCCCATTCCGTTCCTCCTCGACGGGCAAGGCCTCTTCCTCGATGGTCGAGGGTGCCTCGGGTTTGGCTGAGGGTACCTCGGGCTCGGCCGAGGGTACCGCGGGCTGGGCCGAGGCTTCCTCAGGCTCGAGCGCGTCGTCGATCTTGACGGATGGTTGATGTAGATCTCTGGAGAAGACGTCCGGGGGAACCGTCGTTCGCCCCGAGGCTATTTTTGCCAGCTCGTCCACAGTCTCGTTGTACCGTCGGGCGATGTGGTTGAGCTCCAGCCCGTAGAACTTGTTTTCCAGGCGCCGGACTTTGTCGCAGTAGGCTTCCATCCTCTGGTCACGGTAGTGGGAGTTCTTCATGACTTGGTCGATGACAAGCTGCGAGTCGCCTCGAGCGTCGAGGCATCAAACCCCTAGCTCGATGGCGATGCGTAGCCTGTTAACCAGTGCCTCGTACTCGGCCACGTTGTTTGATGCCGGAAAATGGAGGCAAATGATGTAGCGGAGATGCTTTCCGAGGGGTGAAACGAAGAGCAGGCCAGCGCCTGCTCCTGTTTTCATGAGTGACCCATCGAAGTACATGGTCCAGAGCTCGGGCTGGATTGGAGTTGTTGGTAACTGGGAGTCAGTCCACTCAGCAAGGAAGTCTGCCAAGACCTGGGATTTTATGGCCTTCCGAGAAGCGAATGATAGCGTTTCGCCCATAAGCTCCATCACCCACTTTGCAATCCTACCTGAGGCCTCACGGCACTGGATGATCTCCCCTAGGGGGAAGGATGACACCACAGTTACCGGATGAGACTCGAAGTAGTGTCGCAACTTTCACCGTGTCAAGATCACTGCGTAGAGCAGCTTCTGGATCTGTGGGTAGCAGACTTTGGTCTCGGAAAGCACTTCGCTGATGAAGTAGACTGGCCTCTGGACAGGCAGTGCATTCCCTTCTTCTCGTCTCTCGACTATGATCGTGGCGCTGACCACCTGAGTAGTCGAGGCTACATAGATCAAGAGGGCTTCTCCTACGGCGGGGGGACCAGGATGGGGGTGTTCGTAAGCAGCGTCTTAAGGTTTCCGAGGGCTTCCTCAGCCTTGGGGGTCCAAGTGAAGCACTCAACCTTCCTTAAGAGGCAGTACAGAGGCAAGCCTTTCTCGCCATGGCGTGAGATGAAGCGGCTCAGAGCCGCAAGGCATCCCATGACCCTCTGTACTCCTTTCAAATCTTTGATCGGTCCCATGTCGGTGATGGCCGCGATTTTCTCTGGATTGGCCTCGATGCCCCGCTCGGAGACGATGAATCTAAGGAGCATGCCTCGGGGGACTCCAAAGACACACTTCTCGGGATTGAGTTTCACACCTTTCGCTCTTAGACACTTGATGTCGTTTCGAGGTCAGAGAGGAGGTCGGAGGCTCTCTTCGTCTTGACAACGATGCCGTCGACGTAAGCCTCGACCGTTCTGCCGATGTGTTCTCCGAACACGTGGTTCATGCACCTCTGGTAAGTGGCGCCTGCATTCCTCAACCCAAATGGCATTGTAGTGTAACAGTACATGCCAAAAGGTGTGATGAAAGAAGTCGCGAGCTGGTCGGACTCTTTCATCTTGATTTGGTGATAGCCTGAGTAGGCATCAAGGAATGACAGGGTTTCGCACCCAGCAGTGGAGTCCACGATTTGATCGATGCGAGGTAGAGGGTAGGGAACTTTCGGACATGCTTTGTTTAGACCAGTGTAGTCTACACACATCCTTTATTTCCCATCCTTCTTCCTTACAAGAACAGGGTTAGCTAACCATTCGGGATGAAATACCTCTTTGATAAACCCTGCCGCGAGTAGCTTGTGGATCTCCTCGCCTATGGCCCTGCGCTTTTCTTCGTCAAAAAGGCGCAGGGTTTGCTTCATGGGTCGGGCTCTAGCTCTGATGTCCAGTGAGTGCTCGGCGACATCCCTCGGTATGATGGGCATGTCCGAGGGACTCCACGCAAAGACTTCGGCGTTTGCACGGAGAAAGTCGACGAGCACTGCTTCCTATTTGGGGTCGAGCTTGGAGCCGATCCGAACTTGCTTGCTGGCGTCGTTGCTGGGGTTGAGAGAGACGGACTTGACCGCCTCAACTGGTTCGAAGTTGCCGGCATGCCGCTTCGCGTCGGGCGCCTCCTGGGAGAGGCGTTCTAGGTCGGCGATGAGTGCCTCGGACTCGGCGAGAGCCTCGGCGTACTCCATGCACTGCACGTCGCATTCGTACGCGTGGCGGTACGTGGATCCGACGGTGATGATCCCATTCGGGCCCGGCATCTTGAGCTTGAGGTAGGTGTAGTTGGGGACGTCCATGAACTTGGCGTAGCATGGTCTTCCCAACACTGCATGGTAGGTTCCTCGGAACCCGACGACCTCAAAGGTGAGAGCTTCCTTTCGGAAGTTAGAGGGAGTTCCGAAGCAGACGGGTAAGTCGATCCATTCGAGGGGTAGGATT
Source organism: Zea luxurians (assembly GCA_029449295.1). Classification (NCBI taxonomy): domain Eukaryota; kingdom Viridiplantae; phylum Streptophyta; class Magnoliopsida; order Poales; family Poaceae; genus Zea; species Zea luxurians. Next base: position 588,380 of record JAOPSE010000366.1, read on the forward strand.
CGCTTCCCGAGCGCGATCCCGTGGAAGGGTGCCGCACCGGCCCGGACTTCGGACCGATCAACCCCTAAGAGTTCCAGGGTCTCGGTGTAGATGATGTTAAGGCTGCTGCCTCCGTCCATGAGGACCTTGGAGAGCCTAGCATTGCCGATGATCGGATCGATGACGAGCGAGTACCTTCTTGGGCTTGGCACGAAGTCGGGGTGGTCGCCTTGGTCGAAGGTGATGGGCTTGTCGGACCAGTCTAGGTAGACTGGCGTCGCCACCTTCACTAAGCAGACTTCCCGGCGCTCCTGCTTGCGGTGCCGAGCCGAGGCGTTCGCCGCCTGCCCGTCGTAGATCATGAAGCAGTTATGGACTTCCGGGAATCCCTCTTCCTTGCCACCCTCCTTCTTGTCGTTATCATGGCCCTTGCCATCCTCCGCCGGGGCCCGGTCTTATGGAAGTAGCGTCGGAGCATGACACATTCTTCAAGGGTGTGCTTAACGGGACCCTGGTGATAGGGGCATGGCTCTTTGAGCATCTTGTCGAACGCGCCGGCCCCTCCAGGAGGTTTCCAAGGGTTCCTGTGCTCGGCCGCAGCGACGAGATTCACGTCTGCGGCGTCGCGCTTCGCTCGTGACTTGTTTTTAGCCTTCTTCTTTGTGCCCCGCTGGGCGGACGCCTCAGGGGCGTCTGTCTTTGGCTCTCCCTGAGGCTACTTGTCCTTTCGGAAGATGGCTTCGACCGCCTCTTGACCCGAGGCGAACTTGGTGGCGACGTCCACTAGTTAGCTCGCACGGGTGGGAGTCTTGCGCCCCAGTTTGCTCACCAGGTCTCGGCAAGTGGTACCGGCAAGGAAAGCCCCGATGACATCCGAGTCGGTAACATTGGGCAGCTCGGTGTGCTGCTTTGAAAACCGCTGGATGTACTCTCGGAGGGACTCCCCTGGCTGCTAGCTATAGCTTTGGAGGTCCCACGAGTTCCCAGGGCGCACGTACGTGCCTTCGAAGTTTCCCACGAAAGCTTTGACCAGATCGTCCCAGTCGGAGATCTGCGCAGGAGGCAGATGCTCCAGCTAGGCTCGGGCGGCGTCGGAGAGGAAAAGGGGTAGATTACGGATGATGAGGTTGTCATCATCCGCCCCTCCCAACTAGCATGGCAGTCGGTAGTCTGCGAGCCATAGCTCTGGCGTCGTCTCCCCCGAGTACTTGGTGATGGTAGTCGGGGCTCAGAAACGGGCAGGGAACGGCGCTCGTCGTATGGCCCGGCTGAAGACTCGCGGACCGGCTGGTTTGGTTGAAGGACTGTGATCCTCCTCACTGTTGCAGCGTCCCCCACGCTTGGGATGGTAGCCTCGGTGCACCTTCTCGTCGAGGCGGGCTCGATGGTCGAGATGGTGGTGCTCGTTACCGAGGCGTTCCCGGTCGGTGGGTGCCTCGTCCCGCGTACGCTCGGGATGGACCGAGGCTTCCCGAATGTGATGGGAGGACACCGTGTGATGCTCCGAGGGGTTAGCTCGCCTGCAGGAGGCAGAGCTCTCGGCTCGTCGAACCGCTGCGCGTTCTAGGAGATTCTTGAGTTTGCCCTGGATACGCCGTCCCTCGGTGGTGGATGGCTCCGGCATGGCTCGAAGCAGCATGGCCGATGCAGCTAGGTCCTGGCCGGACCCGATGACGGCCGGGGGCAGCACTGCCCTGGCATTGTCGATGATGCGGCGCCGGATGTCTTAGGGCCGGTGACAGGCTTCTCCGGCGAGTGTTTAGCCTGCCCACTCCTGTTCGATGTTCTGTCGGAGCTGTACAAGCCGGCCTGCTTCCCCGTCGACCCAGGCCTGCATCTCACGGATTTGCTCGAGCTGTATGTCCTGACCCCCCGCAGGGACTGGGACCACAGCTAGCTCCCGCGGGATGTCAACGCGAGATGCGGGCCCAGGGGGATCGTCAACTTCTGGCATACCGAGGTGGTTGCCTTCATTGTTATCTCCCAGATCGACGTGGAAACATTCGCGACTTGGGCCGTAACCCTCGTCGTCAAGGTCATGGCCATTGTCAGAACAACCGGAGAGGCAGTGGTCACATGCGGACATGAAGCCCCACATGACACCGGGGTCATTGAGGGTGGAGAAATCCCAACCGGAGTCAGGGTCGTCCTCTTCCTCAGAACCCACCGGTTCGAAGGTTGAGATGGCTGTCAGTCGGTCCCAAGTCGACCACATGTGGTACCCTGGAAGGTTTGGATACACCTTTACGAAGGCGCTCACCATAGCGGGGTCGCTAGGTGGATCGAAGCTGAACCGAAAAGGTATGGGATGGAAAACGGACGGTACCTCTTGGTCATTGGACGGTGGTGAAGTCGCGTCGGGGGCCGAGCACACCGTCATCTCAGGTACAAGGGTAACGCCCAGCAGGTCCTTTGCGAGGGTGCTGGCGTCATCAGTCCGCTTGGGGCTGACACGTCGCGGGGAAATGACACCCGCCGTCGCCTCAGGTGCGAGGACAATGTCCGACATGTCCCCCGGGGGAGTGCTGGTGTCGTCGACTCGCTCTGGTGCGACAGCCGACAAGGTGCCGCCTCCTGTGTGGCCACGGTTGCCTCGTCTCCGCCTCCTCTGACAAGGAGGGTGGCGGGGACGACCGGAGTGCTCCTCTTCTGTCGCGGGGAGATGCTGTCGTAGAGCTCGCCGCCGCCGGGTGAGTCAGAGACCGTCGTTATCGTCACGCCGCGGGGGGAGGAGTACCATGTCGTAGCTACCGTCGAGGTACATGAACTCAAGACTCCCAAAGCGGAGCACCGTCCCAAACTGGAGAGGTTGCTGAAGACTCCCCATCTGGATCTCAACGGGAAGGTGTTCGTTAACATGCAGCAGCCCCCTACATGGCGCGCCAACTGTCGGCGTCTCGGACCCGGGGGGTCCCTTGGACCGACCCGTGAAATCGCTGCGTGTCCCTGCCCAGATGGGTTGGCACGGGATGGAACACAAGAGGTGGGACGAGCCTTGTATTATCCTGCACCAGGGGTGCCGCCCGTAGTAGGGGTTACAAGCGTGTCGCGTGAGAGAGGGAGAGACACAGAGTCCGCCCGCCGCTTCCCTCGCGTGAACCCCCCTCAGGGTGGCCTTGGACCTCCCTTTTATAGAGGCAAGGAGAGAGTCTAGACGTACAACAGGGGGCATATCTATGCGCTAACGTGTCCGGCAGTGGAGTGCCTAAGCCCTGTGTACATGCCAACGTGGCCGTTGGGGGAGAGCTTGGGCCCTGTACATGTGATGGCGTGGCCGTCGGAGGAGCGCATGAGTCCTATAGGAGCACAGCTGGTAGCGCGGTGAGGATCTTGCTAACGTCTCCTTGCTGTCGTAAGGGGCTGAGAGCCATCGGCGTCATGGTGCACGCGGGGCACCATCATTACCCGTCGTCGGGGTAAGCCAGATGGGATGCCGGTCTTGTTCCTTTGTAGCCTGAGCAGGCTAGGAATAGGGAAATGATGCATCCCCTATTAGCGCGGTCAGTCCGAGCCCAGGGTCGGTCGAGGTGGAGACTTCTCTTGAGGCCGAGGCCGAGGTCGGGCGAGGACGCGATTCCTCCCGAGACCGGGGTCGAGGCCGAGTCCGGGGGTCGGGCGAGGCAGAGACCTCCTCCCAAGGCCGGAGCCTGAGGTTGGGCGAGGCGGAGACCTCTTCCCGAGGCTGGAGCATGAGGTCGGGCGAGGCGGAGCTTCCTGTTGCGCCCGAGGCCGAACTCGGTGGTTGATCGTGACTTGTCGTCAGTCGTTGCCGGGGTGGCTGACACGGCAGTCGGAGCGTAGCGAGCGGCACTGTTTTCCTGTCATATCGGACAGTAAAGAAGAGGGGCGAAGTGACTGCGGTCACTTCGGCCTGCCCGTCTGATGCGCGTGTGTTAGGATACGACGTCAGGCATCCCCTGCATTTAATGTGCCTGCGAAGCGGTCGGTTGGTGAGGCGGTCTGGCCAAGGTTGCTTCACAACAAAGCCTGCCCGAGCCAGGCCTCTAGAGAGCCGAGGGGGCACCCGCTGCCTGAGGAGGCCCTCGGGCGAGGCATGAACTCGTCTGGGACTAATGTTCCAACCCGAGGCTAGGCTCGGGTGAGATCACGTCCCTCGGGTAGACAAAGTCTTGGCTTGAACCACACCCGTCAGTTGGTCTGAGGGTGTTTACCAGGTATGATTAGGAGCGTTGGGGTACCACTAATTATGGTACCCGACAATTAAATATGAAACAAGAGTCAAATTTGAATTTTCCATAGAAATGAAAACAAAGGAAAAACAGAAAAAAAGGAAAATAATAAATAATAAATAGTAGAAGTTATAGTTACACTAGTATTAATTTTAGCATTTGGAAATTGGGAGTTCAAAATAGGTGATTGAATTTAAAATAGAGAATAGAAAAAAATAATAAAAGAAAAGAAAAACTCACCCTTTATACCTGGGCCGAATTCGGATCGCTCGTCCCACCTCTCCCTGCTGCTTTCCCCTTTCGCTAGCTCCATGCGCGCGCTACACTCACTGGCCGGTGGGCCACCTTGGCAGGGTCGTCATCTTCCTGGGAATTAGACGCGAGTGCGCAACAGAATCCGCGAGCCTCGCGCAATTGCCTCCTGCCGATCTCCTCGCCGTGGAACCCGCGACCCCCTGGACTCGAACCACCGCGGATCTCGCTGCTCGCCCTGGCACGGACTTGGGCACCACCTGGGAGAAGGAGATTCTGGCCGCCACCATGGAGACGCTGGTACGCCGTCGTCCAGTCTGTGGTGGGGGTCTGGAGAGGATCGCCAAGACATAGTGATGCTGCGGTGTTCACCAATCCATCGTAGGAGGGCGCGAATCCGTGATGACTGCTCATCGGAACTGAGAACTCGCTGCGGAGTATCGCTCGCCGTAGCTAGCGTTCAACCCTACCCACGCTTCTAACCGCCGGTATGGTCGCGACCTGGTACTTGTCATCAACTCTGTGTTGCGCAAGTCATGTCCGTGCTCCAAACAAAGATCTCGGGCTGTGAATCTGGCGCTCGTCGGGTTCGCATCCCCTGGTGCACGCGCTGTCGCTTACTGGTAGACGGAGGTAGAAGATGGCTCCTGGCCGTTGGTCCTTTGATAAAGGGCCAAGATTAGATTACATTCACCGTTTTGTATTATTACAATCGGGCCGTCGCTGGTCGATCCGAGGGCTAGGACGATCTCTCCTCGCGGATGAATTTCAGCCAAGGATCTTTGATCCGATGGCTAGGAGCGCATACCGGTTCACAGAATGGAGATTTAATCCTGACGCTTGGATCAGATCTGGGCGGCTCAGAATCCATCGTACCCCTTCGGCCAGCACGTTTTGTAAAAGAGACCTCGTAGAACCCTGAATTCAACCCGCCATCCCCTTTTAGTGTAGAATAATTACATTCGGGTCTGGGAATTTTGCAAAACAACCCTTATGGTGTCTGGGTTTTTTAGAGCCACAGCCCAAGAGATCTTATTTCCTTATTAAATTAATTCTGGAAATTTATTTTTGTATAAAAACAATATCAAAAATACTTGAGAACTTAGAAAATTCATATGTTGTTCATTTTAACTCCGATTGGATCCATTCAAGTTTTGTTAGCTTCGTAATAAAATAATCTACACCTTGGTAACCTTATTTTATCATGAAACATGTTTGTAAATAATTAATTTGTTTAATCTATGCTCATTGGATTAACTTACTTAATTTAAAAATTAAAGTAGTATTTTCACTTCCTAGTTGTAATTTGACTAAAATATGTTTTCTAATCAAGTTATAACTTGGATTAAAATTAAATTAATGGTTTCTTAGGAATATCCTTCTCACAAGATTTATAATAATCAACCTAGAACCTAGTTTTCCTATTTAATCACATAAACCTTCGGAAAATCGTAACTCAATAAACGTAGCTCCGAATTTAGTAATTTTTGTTCCCACGATCTCGTAGCAACATGTAGATTATTGTTACATAGTTTATTCTTATGTTTGGTGTAATATTAATTTTTGCCTATACCATGTTTGTCTGTATTACTATGTTTAGCAGTGAGGACACATGTCATCTGAAGAACAAGTTGGTACTTGGAATCTCAAGTCCCAGGCAAGTTGTGCCCTTGATCACTTCTTTTTACCCACTCATGTTCTAATTAATCATAATAATCTGCATAGGTTAATTTTGATGGGACCCAATAGGATACCCTAGTTTGTCTATCTTTATACCTTGTTTTACCACTGAATTTTGGGTAGTACCTGATATTGCTTTATGTGGTTCTAGGTATGGAGACACATTACTATTCATGATTACACTTTTATTATCAATTTATTATTACTGTTCATGTTAAGATCATTATGTTAATTGGAACATGGAGCATCCACCCGGGAAAACAGTGCTACCACAAGGGAGGAATGGGACCCCTTGGCTGATTAATTAGGAAAGCTAGTGGATGACTACCTTACCCGAAAGGGGCAAGGGCAGTAGGGGAGTGGTCAGTGTAGGGAGGCCCTTGGGATGATTTTGCTGTGATGGCGGTCATGCGAGGGGTCCCTGCATTGGAGCTTCCTATAAACTGTAGTGGGTTTTCTGAAGCTAGTGTAACTTTGTAAAGGCCTCGTAGTGTTACCCTGCCTCGCCTCCTCGGTAGAGGTGTATGGGAAGTCGTGATCCATTGGCAGATGGGTAACATGACTTGTGGGTAAGGATGCGCAACCTCTTCAGAGTGTAAAACTGGTATATCAGCCGTGCTCACGGTCAAGAGTAGCTCGGACCCTCACATGATTAATTTATGGAACTAAATTCAATTTGTCATATGCATTGCATCGCAGGTGATGTTGTTACTTTTGTTCTACTACTTAATTGGGTTGGTATTTACTTATACTTAGTAATTGCTAATTAAATTTTGACCAACTTTAAAAGCAATGCTCAGCTTCAACCATCCTCTTTGGTAAGCTTTACACTTCACGTGAGCTCCCACCTTTGGCGAGTTCATGCACATTATTCCCCACAACTTGTTGAGCTATGAACGTATGTGAGCTCACTCTTGCTGTCTCACACCCCCCACATGTCAAGAACAGGTACCGCAGGATGAGGCGCTTTGAGGATGATGTGATGAGTTCGTGAGAGGTCTAGGCCATCGTCTCCCAGTTAACTTTGGGTTGCTGGACCGTTGTCTCCTTATAATGCAATTGATTATTTATTTTGTACAGAACTCCTATTATATAGTATAGATGTGACATTCGATCCTGTGCCATGATTCATCATATGTGTGAGACTTGGTCCCAGCACACCTGGTGATTATGTTTGCGCTCGGGTCTTGGTGCCCCAAAACCCGAGTGTGACAGAAGTGGTATCAGAGGAATGTTGACTGTAGGACGAAACCTAGATAGAACTGGACAACCATTGTCTACTTACCTTTGCTACTCTGATTCTTTTCTAAACTTTCCTTAATCTTTTCTCATCTATTTCTACTTACTCTGATTATTCTTACCTTTTCCTTCTAAAGACAAATGTGGATTTCACACCTTGAAATCCTGTACCTAAACTGACCTTTAGGAATAGGAGACCTAATCTTAGGAACAAAAAAAACTATTTTTATAGATATCTATGAACTTGAATGTTTGTTCTTATGATACTTGTTTGATTTGGATCTTTGATTGAGTGTGATAAGTTGTGGAGTAATGTCCACAATTACATCTTCATATGCATATAGGAAAAAAATGCTTATAAAAATAACTAGACAAACTAGATTATCCCTCATTAAAATATTTAGCCTAACAATATCTATCTCATCTTAAAAGATTCTATCCTACATTCATAGATCCATCTTATCTCAAAAGATCCTAACTTATCCTAATTAAAATATATCTAGCTTAATAGATCCATCTTATCCTAAAAAAATTCATATGATCCAAACCACCTAACTTGTCCCACCATATCTATCTTAACCATATTTCCCCAACTCCAATGATATACACTAACCTCGAATCAACGAGACCAAGACCGGAGGAGATAAGATCAACCTCGTCAAGGGAGAAGTCGAAGTCGATCTTCAAATGCATTACCACCCAACAAGGAGTTCTTTCTCACTGGAAACTTTCTTAGCCCAGGCTATTCTTGCCCTAACTTATCAATCTCTTGGATCCTACATAATAAGTAGCTGGATAACTATGCTCTCCTAATCACCAACTATTGACTAAAAAAACACTCTAGATTTTTGAACCACTTATAGACTAAAAGTTGAATCACAAACCAATCCTTTTGTATCCCTTTTCTTACAATTCTCGAGGATGAGATTTCTGTTAAGGGGGATAGGATTTGTAACACCTCAAAATCTCATTTTGAGAATTATGTAAATTTTTTTTCAAAGATCTTGAATTAGATTTTCTTTTGAGAATTCCCATAACCTTCGAAGTCACATCTCCTAAAATAAAAGTTTTATAATAAAGATTTAATGAAAGGTTCTTCTATTATCTATTGTTGAAATTTATAAGTATTAATGTCAGAACATCTTTTAATAAGTAATCATACAATAGAAACTATTTGTCTTAAAATAATTGTATGTGTGCTACATATCCAATTTTTTTTTACTTAAGTAGGATAATAAACAAATAAATAAATACAATGGATACTGCATCACATGTTGGATTTTGATAGTGCTTTTATTTTGAAAATTAAATATGAAACAAGAGTCAAATTTGAATTTTTCCATAGAAATGAAAACAAAGGAAAAACAGAAAAAAGGAAAAGAATAAATAATAAACAGTAGAAGTTATAATTACACTAGTATTAATTTTAGCACTTGGAAATTGGGAGTTTAAAATAGGTGATTGAATTTAAAATAGAGAATAGAAAATTAATAATAAAAGAAAAGAAAAACTCACCTTATATACCTGGGCCGAATTCGGATCGCTCGGCCCACCTCTCTCTGTTGCTTTCCCCTTTCGTTGGCTCCATGCACGCGCTACACTCACTGGCCGGTGGGCCACCTTGGCAGGGTTGTCCTCTTCCTAGGAATTAGACGCGAGTGCGCAACAGAATCCGCGAGCCTCACACAATTGCCTCCTGCCGATCTCCTAGCCGTGGAACCCACGACCCCCTGGACTCGAACCACCGCGGATCTTGCTGCTCGCCCCAGCTCGGACTTGGGCACCGCCTGGGTATAAATCTGCGGCCGCTTCTCCCCAAACAACGGCGCGCAGAGAGGAGATTCTAGCCGCCACCATGGAGACGCTGGTACACCGTCATCCAGTCTGCGGTGGGGGTCTGGAGAGGATCGCCAAGACATAGTGATGTTGCGATGTTCACCAATCCATCGTAGGAGGGCGCGAATGCGTGATGACTGCTCATCAGAACTGAGAACTCGCCGCGGAGTATCGCTCGCTGTAGCTAGCGTTCAACCCTACCCACGCTTCTAAATGCCGATATGGTCGTGACCTGGTACTTGTCATCAACTCTGTGTTGCGCAAGTCACGTCCATGCTCCAAACAAAGATCTCGGGCTGTGAATCTGGCGCTCGTCGGGTTCGCATCCCTTGGTGCACGAGTTGTCGCTTACTGGTAGACGGAGGTAGAAGATGGCTCCTGGCCATTGGTCCTTTGATAAAGGGCCAAGATTAGATTACATTCACCGTTTCGTGTTATTACAATCGGGCCGTCGCTGGTCGATCCGAGGGCTAGGATGATCTCTCCTCGTGGATGAATTTCAGCCAAAGATCTTTGATCCGATGGCTAGGAGCGCATACCGATTCGTGGAATGGAGATTTAATCTTGACGCTTGGATCAGATCTAGGCGGCTTAGAATCCATCGTACCCCTTCGGCCAGCACGTTTTGTAAAAGAGACCTCGTAGAACCCTGAATTCAACCCGCCATCCCCTTTTAGTGTAGAATAGTTACATTCGGGTCCAGGAATTTTGCAAAACAACCCCTGCGGTGTCTGGTTTTTTTATAGCCGCAGCCCTAGAGATCTTATTTCCTTATTAAATTAATTCTAGAAATTTATTTTTGTATAAAACAATATCAAAAATACTTGAGAACTTAGTGAAAGGGAATTAGGCTTACACCTATTTCCTAAACTAATTTTGGTGGTTGAATTGCCCAACACAAATAATTGAACTAACTAGTTTGCTCTAGTCTATAAGTTATACAGGTGCCAAAGGTTCACAAAAGGCCAATAAAAAGACCAAGAAAAGGGTTCAACAAAAAGAGCATAGGGACAACCGAAGGCACCCTAGTCTGGCGCACCGGACTGTCCGGTGCACCACCGGACATGTCCGGTGCACCAGGGTTCTCCACACGCTGAACTCCTCGCCCTCGGCAAAACGCAGAGTCACTCCGCTATAATTCACCGGACATATCCGGTGTACACTGGACTGTCCGGTGTAACTGCGGAGCAACGGCTACTTCGGCGCCAACGGTCACCTGCAGGCGCATTAAATGCGCGCCAGAGCGCGCAGAAGTCAGGCACGCGCGGACAGGCGCACCGGACACTCTACAGTACATGTCCGGTGCCCCACCGGACATCCAGGCGGGCCCAGCAGTCAGAGCTCCAATGGTCAGAACCCTAACGGTTGGGTGACGTGGCTGGCGCACCGGACTGTCCAGTGCACCATGCGACAGACAGCCTCCACCCAAACGGCTAGTTTGGTGGTTGGGGCTATAAATACCCCCAACCACCCCACATTCAAGATATCCAAGTTTTCACACTTCAACACCTTACAAGAGCTCTAGCATTCAATTCTTGACACACCCAAGTGATCAAATCCTCTCCAATTCCACACAAGGCTTTAGCGATTAGTGAGAGAGATTTGTCGTGTTCTTTTGAGCTCTTGCGCTTGGATTGCTTCTTTCTTTCTCACTTGTTCTTGTGATCAAAACTCCATTGTAACCGAGGCAAGAGACACCAATTGTGTGGTGGTCCTTGCGGGGAAGTTTTGTTCCCGGTTTGATTTGAGAAGAGAAGCTCACTTGGTCCGAGGGACCGTTTGAGAGAGGGAAAGGGTTGAAAGAGACCCGGTCTTTGTGACCACCTCAACGGGGAGTAGGTTTGCGAGAACCGAACCTCGGTAAAACAAATCCGCGTGTCACACTTTTCATTCGCTTGTGATTTGTTTTGCGCCCTCTCTCTCGGACTCATTATTATTTCTAACGCTAACCCGACTTGTAGTTGTGATTAATTTTGTAAATTTCAGTTTCGCCCTATTCACCCCCCCTCTAGGTGACTTTCAATTGGTATCAAAGCTCGGTGCTTCATTAGAGCCTAACCGCTCGAAGTGATGTCGGGAGATCACACCAAGAGGGAGATGGAGACCGGCGACAAGCCCATTACAAGCCATGGGTCGACTTCATCGGAAGAGTCCCGCAACAAGAGGAAGGAGAAGAAAAACTCCTCCAACAAAGGGAAAGGGAAGGAGAAGAAATCCTCTTCCCACAAGTCGCATCGGAAAGGCGACAAGCACAAAAGGATGAGGAAAGTGGTCTACTACGAGACCGACACTTCATCAACATCAACCTCCGGCTCCGACGCGCCATCCGTCACTTCTAAGCGCCAAGAGCGCAAGAAGTATAGTAAGATCCCCCTACGCTACCCTCGTATTCCTAAACATACACCTTTACTTTCCGTCCCATTAGGCAAACCACCAACATTTGATGGTGAAGATTATGCTAGGTGGAGTGATATGATGCGATATCACTTAACCTCACTCCACAAAAATATATGGGATGTTGTTGAGTTTGGTGTTTAGGTACCATCCGTAGGGAATGAAGATTATGATGAGGACGAAGTGGCCCAAATCGAGCACTTCAACTCCCAAGCCACCACTATACTCCTCACCTCTCTAAGTCGAGAGGAGTATAACAAGGTGCAAGGATTAAAGAGCGCCAAGGAGATTTAGGACGTGCTAAAGACCGCGCATGAAGGAGATGAGGTGACCAAGATCACCAAACGGGAAACGATTGAGGGGGAGCTCGGTCGCTTCCGTCTTCGCCAAGGGGAGGAGCCACAAGACATGTACAACCGGCTCAAAACCTTGGTGAATCAAGTGCGCAACCTCGGGAGCAAAAAATGGGATGACCATGAAGTGGTTAAGGTTATTCTAAGATCACTTGTTTTCCTTAACCCTACTCAAGTTCAATTGATTCGTGGTAATCCTAGATATATAAAAATGACCCCCGAGGAAGTTATAGGTAATTTTGTGAGCTTTGAGTTGATGATCAAAGGCTCAAAGAAGATCAACGAGCTTGACGGCCCCTCCACGTCCGAAGCACAACTCGTCGCATTCAAGGCAACAGAAGAAAAGAAGGAGGAATCTACTCCAAGTCAAACACCCATCGACGCCTCCAAGCTCGACAATGAGAAAATGGCGCTTATCATCAAAAGCTTCCGCCAAATCCTCAAGCAAAGGAGGGGAAAGATTACAAGCCCCGCTCCAAGAGAGTTTGCTACAAGTGTGGTAAGCCCGGTCACTTTATTGCTAAATGTCCATTATCAAGTGATAGTGACAGGGACAACGACAAGAAGGGAAGAAGAAAGGAGAAGAAGAAATATCACAAGAAGAAGGGCGGTGATGCCCATGTGTGCCGCGAGTGGGACTCCGATGAGAGCTCCACCGACTCCTCCTCCGACGAGGACACCGCCAACATCGCCATCACCAAGGGTCTTCTCTTCCCCAACGTCGGCCACAAATGCCTCATGGCCAAGGATGGAAAAAGGAAGAAGGTAAAATAAAGATTCTCCACCAAATATGAAACATCTAGCGATGAGGATAATGCTAGTAATGAGGAGGATAACTTGCGAACCCTTTTTGCCGACCTAAACATGCAACAAAAGGAAAAACTAAATGAGCTAATTAGTGCCATCCATGAAAAGGATGATCTCTTGGACTCCCAAGAGGACTTCCTAATCAAGGAAAATAAAAAGCATGTTAAGGTTAAGAACGCTTATGCTCTAGAAGTGGAAAAATGTGAGAAATTATCTAGTGAGCTAAGCACATGCCATGACACTATTGCCAACCTTAGAAATGAAAATGCCAAATTAATTGCTAAGGTTGATTCTCATGTTTGTGATGTTTCAATTCCCAATCTTAGAAATGATAATGATGATTTGCTCGCTAAGATTGAAGAATTAAACATCTCTCTTGCTAGCCTTAGGTTTGAAAATGAAAAATTAATTGCTAAGGCTAAAGAATTAGATGTTTGCAATGTTACAATTTCCAATCTTAGAGATAACAATGATATTTTGCGTGCTAAGATTGTTGAACTTAATTCTTGCAAACCCTCTACATCTACCATTGAGCATGTTTCCATTTGCACTAGATGTAGAGATGTTGATATTGATGCTTTTCATGATCACATGGTCTTAATTAAACAACAAAATGATCATATAGCAAAATTAGATGCAAAAATTGTCGAGCATAACTTAGAGAATGAAAAGTTTAAATTTGCTAGAAGTATGCTCTATAGTGGGAGACGCCCTGGCATCAAGGATGGCATTGGCTTCCAAAGGGGAGACAATGTCAAACTTAGTGCTCCTCCTAAGAAACCGTCTAACTTTGTTAAGGGCAAGGCTCCCATGCCTCAGGATAACGAGGGCTACATTTTGTACCCTGCCGGCCATCCTGAGAGCAAAATTAGAAGAATTCATTCTAGGAAGTCTCACTCTGGCCCTAACCATGCTTTTATGTATAAGGGTGAGACATCTAGCTCTAGGCAACCAACCCGTGCTAAGTTGCCTAAGAAGAAAACTCCTAGTGCATCAAATGATCATGACATTTCATTTAAAACTTTTGATGCATCATATGTTTTAACTAACAAATCCGGCAAGATAGTTGCCAAGTTTGTTGGGGGCAAACACAAGGGGTCAAAGACTTGTGTTTGGGTACCCAAAGTTCTTGTTTCTAATGCCAAAGGACCCAAAACCATTTGGGTACCTAAAGTCAAGAACTAAAATTGTTTTGTAGGTTTATGCATCCGGGGGCTCAAGTTGGACCATCGATAGCGGGTGCACAAACCACATGACAGGGGAGAAGAAGATGTTCTCCTCCTACGAGAAAAACCAAGATCCCCAACGAGCTATCACATTCGGGGATGGAAACCAAGGTTTGGTCAAAGGTTTGGGTAAAATTGCTATATCTCCTGACCATTCCATTTCCAATGTTTTTCTTGTTAACTCTTTAGATTAAAATTTGCTTTCCGTATCTCAATTATGTCAAATGGGCTACAACTATCTTTTTACTGATGTAGGTGTAACTGTCTTTAGAAGAAGTGATGATTCAATAGCATTTAAGGGTGTGTTAGAGGGTCAGCTATACTTAGTAGATTTTGATAGAGCTGAACTCGACACATGCTTAATTGCTAAGACTAACATGGGTTGGCTCTAGCACCGCCGACTAGCCCATGTTGGGATGAAGAATCTTCATAAGCTTCTAAAGGGAGAGCACATTTTAGGATTAACAAATGTTCATTTTGAGAAAGACAGGATTTGTAGCGCATGCCAAGCAGGGAAGCAAGTTGGTGTTCATCATCCACACAAGAACATCATGACGACTGACAGGCCACTGGAGCTCCTACACATGGATCTATTCGGCCCGATTGCTTACATAAGCATCGGCGGGAGTGAGTACTGTCTAGTTATTGTGGATGATTATTCTCGCTTCACTTGGGTATTCTTTTTGCAGGAAAAATCTCAAACCCAATAGACTTTAAAGAGATTCTTGAGACGGGCTCAAAATGAGTTCGGTTTAAGGATCAAGGAAATTAGAAGCGACAACGGAACGGAGTTCAAGAATTCACAAATTGAAGGTTTCCTTGAGGAGGAGGGCATCAAGCATGAGTTCTCTTCTCCCTACACCCCACAACAAAATGGTGTAGTGGAGAGGAAGAATCGAACTCTATTGGACATGGCAAGAACCATGCTTGATGAGTACAAGACGCCGGATCGGTTTTGGGCCGAGGCGGTTAACACCGCTTGCTACGCCATCAACCGGTTATATCTTCACCGAATCCTCAAGAAGACATCCTATGAACTCCTAACCGGTAAAAAGCCCAATATTTCATATTTTAGAGTTTTTGGTAGCAAATGCTTTATTCTTGTTAAAAAAGGTAGAAAATCTAAATTTGCTCCTAAAACTGTAGAAGGCTTTTTACTAGGATATGACTCAAACACAAGGGCATATAGAGTCTTTAACAAGTCCTCAGGACTTGTTGAAGTTTCTTGTGACGTTGTGTTTGATGAAACTAACGACTCTCAAGTAGAGCAAGTTGATCTTGATGAGATAGGTGAAGAACAGGCTCCGTGCATCGCACTAAGGAACATGTCCATTGGGGATGTGTGCCCTAAGGAATCCGAAGAGCCTCCACATACACAAGATCAACCATCCTCCTCCACGCAAGCATCTCCACCAACCCAAAATGAGGACGAGGCTCAAGTTGATGAAGGAGAAGGTCAAAGAGATGAGCCACCTCAAGATGACGACAATGATCAAGGGGGAGATGCAAACGGTCAAGACAAGGAGGATGAAGAATCAAGGCCGCCACACCCAAGAGTCCACCAAGCAATCCAACGAGATCACCCCGTCGACACCATCCTCGGCAACATCCATAAGGGGGTAACCACTAGATCTCGTGTTGCACATTTTTTGAGCATTACTCTTTTGTTTCCTCTATTGAGCCACACAGGGTAGAGGAAGCACTACAAGATTCGGATTGGGTGGTGGCGATGCAAGAGGAGCTCAACAATTTCACTAGAAATGAGGTATGGCATTTAGTTCCGCGTCCTAATCAAAATGTTGTAGGAACCAAATGGGTCTTCTGCAACAAGCAAGATGAGCATGGTGTGGTGACAAGGAACAAAGCTCGACTTGTGGCCAAGGGATACTCCCAAGTCGAAGGTTTGGATTTCGGTGAAACCTATGCACCCGTAGCTAGGCTTGAGTCAATTCGTATATTATTGGCCTATGCTACTTACCATGGCTTCAAGCTTTATCAAATGGACATGAAGAGTGCCTTCCTCAATGGACCAATCAAGGTAGAGGTCTATGTTGAGCAACCTCCCAGCTTTGAAGACAGTGAGTACCCTAATCATGTCTATAGGCTCTCTAAGGCGCTTTATGGGCTCAAGCAAGCCCCAAGAGCTCGGTATGAATGCCTTAGAGATTTCCTTATTGCTAATGGCTTCAAAGTCGGCAAGGCCGATCCTACTTTATTTACTAAGACTCTTGCAAATGATTTGTTTGTATGCCAAATTTATGTTGATGACATTATATTTGGGTCTACTAACGAATCTACATGTGAGGAATTTAGTAGGATCATGACACAGAAATTCGAGATGTCGATGATGGGGGAGTTGAAGTATTTCTTAGGATTTCAAGTGAAGCAACTCCAAGAGGGCACCTTCATCAGCCAAACAAAGTATACACAAGACATTCTTAACAAATTTGGAATGAAGGATGCCAAGCCCATCAAGACTCCCATGGGAACTAATGGGCATCTCGACCTCGACATGGGAGGTAAGTCCGTGGATCAAAAGGTATATCGGTCGATGATAGGTTCATTACTCTATTTATGTGCATCTCGACCGGATATTATGCTTTCCGTATGCATGTGTGCAAGATTCCAAGCCGACCCTAAGGAATCTCACCTTACGGCCGTAAAACGAATCTTGAGATATTTGGCTTATACTCCTAAGTTTGGGCTTTGGTACCCTCGGGGATCCACATTTGATTTGATTGGTTATTCGGATGCCGATTGGGCAGGGTGTAAGATTAATAGAAAGAGCACATCGGGGACTTGCCAGTTCTTGGGAAGATCCTTGGTGTCTTGGGCTTGTAAGAAGCAAAATTTGGTCGCTCTTTCTACCACCGAAGCCGAGTACATTGCCGCAACCCATTGTTGTGCCCAATTGCTTTGGATGAGGCAAACCCTGCGGGACTATGGCTACAAATTAACCAAAGTTCCAGAAGTGGAGATAATGAGAGTGCAATCCGCATGGCGGATAATCCCGTTGAGCATAGCCGCACTAAACACATAGCCATTTGGTATCATTTTCTTAGGGATCACCAACAAAAGGGGGATATCGAGATTGCATACATTAATACTAAAGATCAATTAACCGATATCTTTACCAAGCCACTAGATGAACAAACTTTTACCAAACTTAGGCATGAGCTCAATATTCTTGATTCCAGGAATTTCTTTTGCTAATTTGCACACATAGCTCATAAGTATACCTTTGATCATGTCTCTCTTATATATGCTATGACTAATGTGTTTTCAAGTGTATTTCAAACCAAGTCATAGGTATATTGAAAGGGAATTGGAGTCTTCGGTGAAAACAAAAGCTTCCACTCCACTCTATCACTCATCCTTCGCCGTCGCTCCGAGCAATTCTTCATCTTTGGTATAATCTTCACTCATATGCTTTATTTGCCAAAGAGGAGAAAGTAGTTATCAAGGGCTTATATCTCACTCAAAGTATCCGTTTTTGGCGCTTCATGCCAAAGGGGGAGAAAGTATGAGCCCAAAGCAAAAGGACCGCACCACCACTCTAATTTTAAAAATGATTTTCAATTGGTAAATTTCAAATTAGTATCTCTTTGTGTTCTAAAGGGGGAGAAAGTAGTATTTTCAAAATTGAAATCTTAAAACCCTCTTGAACACTAAGAGGAGAATTTATTGAGGGGGAGTTTTGTTTAGTCAAAGGAAAAGCATTTGAAACAAGGGGAGAAAATTTCAAAACTTGAAAATGCTTAGCAAAATCTTATTCATTTACCTTTGACTACTTTGCAAAAGGCCTTTGAAAAGGACTTACAAAAAGAATTTGCAAAAACAAAACATGTGGTGCAAGCGTGGTCCAAAATGTAAAAAAAAAATAAAGAAACAATCCATGCATATCTATTGGCTCAATTCTAAGAGACCTTTGCACTTGCATATGCAAACTAGTTCAAATTCTGCACTCCTATATTTGCTTTAGTTTGTGTTGGCATCAATCACCAAAAAGGGGGAGATTGAAAGGGAATTAGGCTTACACCTATTTCCTAAACTAATTTTGGTGGTTGAATTGCCCAACACAAATAATTGAACTAACTAGTTTGCTCTAGTCTATAAGTTATACAGGTGCCAAAGGTTCACAAAAGGCCAATAAAAAGACCAAGAAAAGGGTTCAACAAAAAGAGCAAAGGGACAACCAAAGGCACCCTGGTCTAGTGCACCGGACTGTCCGGTGCACCAGGGTTCTCCACACGCTGAACTCCTCGCCCTCGGCAAAACGCAGAGTCACTCCGCTATAATTCACCGGACATGTCCGGTGTACACCAGACTGTCCGGTGTAACTGCGGAGCAACGGCTACTTCGGCACCAACGGTCACCTGCAGGCGCATTAAATGCGCGCCAGAGCGCGCAGAAGTCAGGCACGCGCGGACAGGCGCACCGGACACTCTACAGTACATGTCCGGTGCGCCACCGGACATCCAGGCGGGCCCAGCAGTCAGAGCTCCAATGGTCAGAACCCTAACGGTTGGGTGACGTGGCTGGCGCACCGGACATGTCCGGTGTGCACCGGACTATCCAGTGCACCATGCGACAGACAGCCTCCACCCAAACGGCTAGTTTGGTGGTTGGGGCTATAAATACCCCCAACCACCCCACATTCAAGATATCCAAGTTTTCACACTTCAACACCTTACAAGAGCTCTAGCATTCAATTCTAGACATACCCAAGTGATCAAATCCTCTCCAATTCCACACAAGGCTTTAGCGATTAGTGAGAGAGATTTGCCGTGTTCTTTTGAGCTCTTGCGCTTGGATTGCTTCTTTCTTTCTCACTTGTTCTTGTGATCAAAACTCCATTGTAACCGAGGCAAGAGACACCAATTGTGTGGTGGTCCTTGCGGGGAAGTTTTGTTCCCGGTTTGATTTGAGAAGAGAAGCTCACTCGGTCCGAGGGATCGTTTGAGAGAGGGAAAGGATTGAAAGAGACCCGGTCTTTGTGACCACCTCAACGAGGAGTAGGTTTGCGAGAACCGAACCTCGGTAAAACAAATCCGCGTGTCACACTTTTCATTCGCTTGCGATTTGTTTTGCGCCCTCTTTCTCGGACTCATTATTATTTCTAACGCTAACCCGACTTGTAGTTGTGATTAATTTTGTAAATTTCAGTTTTGCCCTATTCACCCCCCTCTAGGCGACTTTCACATAGAAAATTCATATGTTGTTCATTTTAACTCCGATTGGATCCGTTCAAGTTTTGTTAGCTTCATAATAAAATAATCTACACCTTGGTAACCTTATTTTATCATGAAACATGTTTTTTAATAATTAATTTGTTTAATCTATGCTCATTGGATTAACTTACTTAATTTAAAAATTAAAGTAGTATTTTCACTTCCTAGATGTAATTTGACTAAAATATGTTTTCTAATCAAGTTATAACTTGCATTAAAATTAAATTAATGGTTTCTTAGGAATATCTTTCTCACAAGATTTATAATAATCAACCTAGAACCTAGTTTTCCTATTTAATCACATAAACCTTCGGAAAATCGTAACTCAATAAACGTAGCTCCGAATTTAGTAATTCTTGTTCCCACGATCTCGTAGCAACACATAGATTATTGTTACACAGTTTATTCTTAGTTTTGTGTAATGTTAATTTTTGCCTATACCATGTTTGTCTGTATTACTACGTTTAGCAGTGAGGGCACGTGTCATCTGAAGAGCAAGTTGGTACTTAGAATCTCAAGTCCCAGGCAAGTTGTGCCCTTGATCACTTCTTTTTACCCACTCATGTTCTAATTAATCATAATGATCTGCATAGGTTAATTTTGATGGGACCCAATAGGATACCCTAGTTTGTCTATCTTTATACCTTGTTTTACCACTGAATTTTGGGTAGTACCTGCTATTGCTTTATGTGGTGCTAGGTATGGAGACACATTATTATTCATGATTACACTTTTATTATCAATTTATTATTAATATTCATGTTAAGATCATTATGTTAATTGGAACATGGAGCGACCACCCGGGAAAACAGTGCTACCACAAGGGAGGAATGGACCCCTTGGCTGATTAATTAGGAAAGCTAGTGGATGACTACCTTACCCGAAAGGGGCAAGGGCAGTAGGGGAGTGGTCAGTGTAGGGAGGCCCTTGGGATGATTTTGCTGCGATGGCGGTCATGCGAGGGGTCCCTGCATTGGAGCTTCCTATAAACTGTAGCGGGTTTTCTAAAGCTAGTGGAACTTTGTAAAGGCCTCATAGTGTTACCCTGCCTCGCCTCCTCGATAGAGGTGTATGGGAAGTCGTGAACCCTTGGCAGATGGGTAACATGACTTGTGGGTAAAGATGCGCAACCTCTACAGAGTGTAAAACTGGTATATCATCCGTGCTCACGGTCAAGAGTAGCTCGGACACTCACATGATTATTTTATGGAACTGAATTCAATTTGCCATATGCATTGCATCGCAGGTGATGTTGTTACTTTTGTTCTACTACTTAATTGGGTTGGTATTTACTTATACTTAGTAATTGCTAATAAAATTTTGACCAACTTTAAAAGCAATGCTCAGCTTCAACCATCATCTTTGGTAAGCCTTACACTTCACGTGAGCTCCCACCTTTGGTGAGTTCATCACATTATTCCCCACAACTTGTTGAGCTATGAACGTATGTGAGCTCACTCTTGCTGTCTCACACCCCCACAGGTCAAGAACAGGTACCACAGGATGAGGCGCTTGGAGGATGATGTGATGAGTTCGTGAGAGGTCTAGGCCGTCGTCTCCCAGTCAACTTTGGGTTGCTGGACCGTTGTCTCCTTATAATGCAATTGATTATTTATTTTGTACAGAACTCCTATTATATAGTAAAGATGTGACATTCGATCCTGTGCCATGATTCATCATATGTGTGAGACTTGGTCCCAGCACACCTGGTGATTATGTTTGCGCCTAGGTCTTGGTGCCCCGAAACACGGGTGTGACAGATCTTGATCGAACGGTTCGGACCCCCTTAGACCCCCTTCGGACCCCCTCCGTCCGATCTTGATTGAACGACTCGGACCCCTTCGGACCTCCCTTCGTCTGATCTTGATCGAATGGCTCGGACCCCCTCCGTCCGATCTTGATCGAATGGCTCAGGCCTCCTCGGACCCCCTCGGACCTCCTTGGACCCCCTCGGACCCGCTTGGGCCCCCTCGGACCCGCTTGGATCCCTGTAGCCGTCCGTTTCCCTCTGGCGCTGGGCCCACTCGGTCAGCGCACTCTCCCCCTCTGTCGCTGACACTCCCTGGCCCGCTTGTCAGTGCTCACCCGCCCGCGCGCGCCCTCGGCCACAGATCTAATCTCGGCCGTTGGTTTTAGATCTGATGGTTAGAATAGCTAGACACCCCTTCGCGCGGTAGTTTTATTAAAGAGACCCTCGATTTATTGGAAATCATCTCGCCGTCCCTGGTTTTTGAACGTAGGCCCCTGTATCCTTGCAGATTGAACCCTGGACTTTTAAATATTCACAGAATTAGACCTAAATTCATATTTTGAATTCCCAAACTGGTTTATTTCATAACTTTTGCATATGAACTCCAAATTTAGTGATTCAAATAGCAAAATGTTCATAGAATTATTCTCTGTCTAAATGAAATGGTTTCACTTACTGTCTGCACACTCTAATTTTTAGGATTGAATATGAACTAATGAAGGTGTATGTTTTATTTATTCGATAAATAAATAAAGGAGAACCTTAGAGATTTAAACCTGTTTAAGCTTGTGAAATTAATGATAGGTATTGCATGAGTTCATCTCTGTTCTAAATTATAGGTCACAATAAAATAAATGGATCTATGATTATGTACTTGTAAATAACACTTAGGGAAATAATAATATATTTTTCAAATAAAGTTAATGTATGTCATAGTTTATGTTATACTTCGAATTCATTATCCCTTATGTAGTATTATGTCTTTTTAAGATGTTTTCCAATGTTTGTACATGTTTGGTGTGATGTTCATTTGTACTTTCCAAATGTATTAAATGCATGCTCGCTTTATTTAGACAACGAGCGGTCCGAAGTTCCTGAGTGTGTTGTTGGAGACCTCCCTGA
Source organism: Zea luxurians (assembly GCA_029449295.1). NCBI lineage: Eukaryota > Viridiplantae > Streptophyta > Magnoliopsida > Poales > Poaceae > Zea > Zea luxurians. Next base: position 610,439 of record JAOPSE010000366.1, read on the forward strand.
GCAACAACCTGGTGAAGGCAAGTGTCCTGTGACCTATTATGTCCTACATACTTTATGATTCACTGTCCCGCATTACTTTATGAAACCTAAGGATTGACTAGTCTGTATTCACTTATCCTTGTTTACCTTTTGGGTTATCATGGTTAGCATTTTGCTATTGCCTTAACTTAATCAATGAACATGATGTGAACATTTATGATACGATACTGTTATCCTGACTATGTGAAGGATCTTGTGATACCTTAGGGGCCTCAGGCCTGTTCCCTGAGTACCTCTCCGTAAGGACCTGTTCGTGGAGTGTTAAAAATTGGTATATCAGCCGAGCTCACGGTTAAGAGCATCCTTGGGATCCTCTTTGATTAGAAGAACTTTGGATACTGTTATGATGAAGACTAGCAATGATGCTATAAAATCTGATCTTTGGTATTTCCTCGTTTGAGGATGTACTTTTGGGTAATAACTGGGTTTATTACTAAAAGTTGGCTTTACTAATAACAATAAATAATTGACCAACTAAAAGCAACTGCTTAACCTTAAACCACATATACAGCTAGTCCACTTTAGCCAAACGGGACATTTGCTGAGTACGTTGATGTGTACTCACCCTTGCTTTACACTCCGCCCCACCCCAGGTTGTCCCCACTGTACTCAATGCTCAGGAGGTGATGCTGGCAACATGGAAGATTTCGAGGAGTTTTAGGACTATGACGAGTTCTAGTTTTTTCTTAGTAGCAAACCCTCAGTCAGCTGCCTGTGTAGGCTTAGCATCTACGTTTCACATTTCTGCACTTTGATATTTATGTTGAAAAATGGTTATGTATTAGACTCTATGGATGTCTTTGACATCTCGATGTAATAAAGTACCTTTCCGCTATTTATTTTGAGCATTGTGTGATGATGTCCAATTATGTAATCGCTGTGTACGTGAGTTTCTGAACCTGGTACGTACATGGTTCGCATTCGGTTTACCTTCCAAAACCGGGTGTGACATAAGTGGTATCAAAGCCTTGCTAACTGTAGGACCGCTAACCTAGACTAGAATGGTCGTCCTAAGGACTATAGACCCCTACTCTTACCTTGATCTTAAAGTCTTTTCCAAAGATGGTCATCTTGACCAACTCTATGTTGTTTACTCATCTCAAAAGTTTTATCTCACTTTTCTTTTTGTTACTTTCTGGTCTTATAGTTCTACTCTTACTCTTGTGCTTACGATGTCTTTTGTAGATGGCTCGTCTTAGGTGCACTGCACGTAAGTCTGTGATCCCCTTTTTGCCTTCTCACCTGGAGGAGCGTCCACTACGTCGCATTGTGTCAGGTCAGTCCAGCCAGCTGGAGAGACTGCATCATCGCCTGCACGAGGAGTAGAAGCGTCAATGCCAGGAGCAGGAGCAGGAGCAGGAGCAGTAGGACTCTTCCCCCTCACCTCAGCAGGAGGTGGAGTTTGAGAGGCCGCCTTCCCCTGCACCTCAGCCAAAGATGCCCCGTGCACCACCACAGGGCATCCCGGCTGCTGGAGGAGACCCTAACGGAGATGGAGACGATAACGCTGGTGGTAGTTCGAGCCACGACACGGAGCTTTCGGAGGAGCTAGAGCCAGATGGATGGATCGCTAGACCCATCACTCGTGACGCCGCTTGCGGGTGTCACTTCCACGACGCTCTCGATACCTTGTTGCGTCGGGCCTTTGACCAACACACATGGTCCATCGAGTACCATTGTGTAGTCTACCAACATCATCATGGGCTATACCTGGACCAGTGGGAGGCTACTTGCTTGGTGCGCCTTCTGGAAGATGATCTCTAGGGTGCAGAGGTCTTCTCATAGCACAATTCTATTACTGAGAGGGATACTGCCGAGGCAGCCATGCAAGATGCAGCACGACGGGCACTTTCTCAGTATTGCTCGTTGTTCAGCGGGTAGCTGATGGCCTTGACCTAAAGTACTACCCTCGTCGTTCGACCGGTAGTGCTGGAGGTGTGATTGTCTCACTAGTGGGTGAGGGCAATCCCAGGCTAAACATCATGGTCAATCTGGTCGCCGTGCTCAACACAGAGTTGGACAACACCCTTGATGAGTTAGGCAAGGTTCGGGTGGAGGTTGCGGAATTGCGTGCTGAATGCGCGGCACACCACTATCTGGATGGTGGTTCTCCCTCCCCTATAGGGATTCAGCCCCCTTACCGTTCACCACCCCGTGGTCGCTTCGACTATGGTACCCCAGACTACAGGACCTGCATAGATTTGGATCCCTAGATCGATAGAGTCGAAGTCTGTAATAATGCTTAGTTCAGTGTCTTAGTCTAGTCAGTTTTAGTTAGAGTTAGTTTGCTTATTTTATGTTGGATGCTTGTTATGATGGACATGTAATGAAGTTGGATCTTTGTAATGATTGTCATCACTACAAAAAAATGGTTTTGTATGACAAAAGTAAAGTGTCATGTTTAGTACAAAATTGGTCATAAAAAGCATCTTATAACAAAAATGTTGCGTCATAAGGGTCGTCATATAACGGCCATCACATTATGTACCTTGTGACGACTGTTCAGAGTACCATCACATAATGTCATCACCTTTTGTGACGGCTGCGTTCGTCCGTCACATATTGTTGCTATATATGACGGTGTTATCTGTCACATTTTTTCTAGTCAACGCGTCACCTAAAGTTGGGATCGTCACTTATGGCACCCACATACAGTGACCATATAGTGACGACACTGAGCTCTCATGATAGCTCACAGAATCATAATACACAGAAAAGCCATCATACACAACATTCTCATCACAAGTCATACACAATTCCAGCACACTAGTCCTTCCACAACAGAGGTTCAAACATACAAAGGTTCCACCACAAAGGTTTGAAGCATTCAAACAGATTGCACGTAGTTCTGACAAAGTTCTAACCACAGATATGTTCTAGCAAGGTAGAAAAACCTTAAGCAAAGGTATCATCCTCAGACTTGGTATGCATCCCTACCTCAATCTTTCTGAAGTTTCAGGACAGCTCGTAGCAGTGCATTGGTCTCTTCAAACTTGGTATGCATCCCCTTCACTTCCTCTTGGGCCTGGCGCAGCAAACTTTGGTTTTCTTCAAGTGCGGCCTGTTGAGCTTGTAGTTGTGCTTGCAACTCTTCCTGCTTCCTTGCAGCTTCCTTTCTTTCAGCTTGGAGTTTTTCCTCAAATTGATATAAGATTTCTTCAAGTGCGGCCTGTTGAGCATATAAAAAACTTGGGATATAAGATTTGCCGTGAAATATTGGTACATGCCAACAGCAATACAACATAGTCAAATAATGACTGACAGTTTAAGAAAAAGAACACATGATCATGCATCAATGCTGCCTAGACAGGTCAAGACTAATAACATGGCCTAAAGAAACCCTAGTACTGATGATGATCATGTTTGATGACATAGCAATTGTCCTGCTGTTTTCTATTTTAGATGGTCACCATAAAAGAATTGGAGCATAAGCACCTATTGATTATACCTCATTTAGCACAGTGCAAATATTATGAACATGGGAGCTCATCTCAAAAATCAGATGGCCAATCTCAGAATTAGCTACTCAATCAACACCAAAACCAAGACCGTTAGCTTCAAACGACCGTCGCAGCCGAGATGGTATGGTAGCAGCCAGCACTCACCAGTAGAAGAAAGGCTGCTTGCTTTCGGAGTGGAGCCAGCAGTCATAGTAGTAGTGAAGGTTGTGGCCGTACTGATGTCGCGGGTCAATCTGCTCTAAAAACAAATCTCAGTTTGAAAAGCTAGTATGGACACTTAGACCCGCCGCAGTTCTGACCTGTCTTCATCCGAGAACGGTATTGGGGATCGTGGTACCTGGTGGGCGCGAGTGGCAACGACTGCTGCTGGTCGCGTGCGTAGGCTCGGACTCCATGGCTGCCGCAACATCTCGATCAGCGACTCCGCCTGCGCAATCGGAATTCGGAAATGGAAACGCATTAGTTGGTGACTCATATTGGGTTAAGCTGAGATGCACGAATTGATTGGATGTTTGTTTGTCAAATGTGGGCACTGCGACGTGGTGTGTACCTTGGTTTTGAGCTTGGGGCGGGCGGAGGAGGACTGGGAGAGGGCGACGAGGGGCGGGATGGCGCCCTCGCGGGTGACCATGGTGTGGTAGACGGCGTTGTCCTCGCAGATCTGCAGGAGGGAGAGGGTGGCGATCTCCTTCTGGCGCGAGGTGCAGACCTCCACCATCTCGACCAGGACGGGGATGCCGCCTTCCTCGACGGCGGCGGCGTGGCCCTCGCCAGAGCTCACCAGGGAGTGGAGGACGTACGCGGCTTTGTCCACCATGCCGGACTCCGGGTCGGCCATGAGGTCCAGCAGGGGCCGCACGACGCCGGTCTCCACGGCGCGCTGCCGGTTCTCGCGCGCGCCGCTGCAGAGCGTGTACAGCGCCGTGGTGGCGTCCTTCTTCCCCCGCGTGCCCCCGGTCTCGAGCAGGGAGACCAGCAGCGGGATGGCGCCAGCGCGGTCGATGGCGGCCGCGGAGGCGCCGTCGAGCTGGGACGCTGTGCTCCTGCAGCAGCGGGTCCGCGTGCGACAGCAGCCTGACGAGTGGCGGCGCTAGGTTGAGGGGAGGGAGAGGACTGGACTTGTCTGCGGTGGTGAGCAGCCGAGAGGATAAGGTAGGAGGGGAATTTTGGTCATCTTTGGCGGGAGATGGGAAAGTGAATGCGGTCAACAGAAAGGGGTACAGTCCTTTTTTGGAAAAAACATAAAGTGACGCCGCCAAATCATCACATAAAGGCACATCTAAGCGTCATAAAAGTAAAACCGTCTACCGGCTTCTGGCGCCTGACAATATATGACGAATCTTCGTACCCTTATGTGACAACAAAAACACTATCATCATAAAATCTTCATGGCCTCATGAAATTATGACGACTCAAAAAATTCCATCATATTATGTGACATTATATGACGATAAATGACCTTGTCATTAAGTATTTTGTCATAAAAGGACAAATTTCTTGTAGTGCATCAAGCTGTGGGTATCACCTGCAACTTGGTGTAGTTATTAATAAAGTTAGTTATTTAGTTGGGTAATCCCTTTATTTCCACTTTCCTCTTTATCTGAGAGGTTGTCAGTGAAGATGGTCATTTGTTCAGTGCTGTGAAGATTTCCGTATATCTTTTCTTATGCTGAAAGACTATAGAGTCAGATCTGATATGTGTGTGATTCCTACAGATGTCTGAGAACAGGCGCAGATGTGCGAGGCGTGCTCAGCCTCAGCAGCAGGCACCCCAAGAGGAGGCAGCCCAACAGCAGCAGTTGCCGCCGCCACCCCATGACCATTGAGCAGATGTTCTTGATGCAGACCCAGGCAGTTCAGGCAATTGGTCAGACCTTAGCAGCTATGCAGTAGGCGCAGCAGCAGCCACCACCACCTTAGCCTTCAGTGCAAGTCCAGATGCCACAAGTGCCTAGAGACAAGCGAGCAGAGTTCATGAGGGGCCATCCCCCTGTCTTTGCCCACTTTGCTGACCCCATGGACGTGGAAGATTGGCTGCATACTGTGGAGCATGAGTTGCACACTTTCTAGTGCAACGATCGAGAGAAGGTGTTGTATGGTCCCCAACAGGTGAGGGGAGCAGCACAGTCTTGGTGGGAGTCTTACCTTGCCACCCATGCCAACCCTGAAGCCATCACTTGGGAGGAGTTCAGGGATAACTTCCATCGCTACCATGTGCCCGAGGGACTAATGATAGTGAGGAAGGAGGAGTTTCTCGCGTTGAAGCAAGGTCCCCTGTCCGTCAGCGAATATAGGGACAAGTTTCTGCAGCTGTCGCGTTATGCCCCAGAAGATGTCAACACATATGCTAAGAGGTAGTACCACTTTCTAAGAGGATTGGTTGACCCTCTCCATTATCAACTGATGAACCACACCTTCCCTACCTTCCAGCATCTGATAGACAGAGCAATCATGACAGAAAGGAAGCATCGAGAGATGGAGGACAGGAAACGCAAGATTGGTGGACCTCAGATTGGGAGTAGCAGCCGTCCTCGCTACTCAGGCAACCCACCTCAGCCATTCAAGCAAGGTCACTAGTACCAGCATCGGCATCAGTGTCAGAACTAGCAGCAGCAGTACCAGAGGCAGTTTCCTCAGCAACAGCAGTACCGTCAGAACAACCAGCAAGGAGGAAATCAATACTAGCGTCAGAGCAACCAGGCAGCCCGTCTTCCTGCCCCAGCAACCAACCAGAGCAACCAAACTGCTCTAGCTTAAGGAGGAAGTCGTGCATGTTTCCACTGTGGTGAACAAGGCCATTAGGCGAATCATTGCCCAAAGAAAGCAGCTCAGCAGTAGCTAGCTCCCAATGCCCCAGTTAGGCAGAATGCAATGCAGCAAGGAAGCAACAACTGTGGGCAACCTCGTGCCCAGTATGGAAAGGTGAACCACCTAGAGGCCGACACAGTCCAGGAGACTCCAGGAGTGGCACTAGGTACGTTTTTAGTCGAGTACCATTCTACAAATGTCTTATTTGATACTGGAGCAACACATTCTTTTGTGACTGTATCATGGGTAGAATCACATAATATACTAGTAGCACACATGTATCCACCTATGAGGGTTAGTTCAGTTGGTGGAAGAACCCAAACAGATAGATTTTGCCCTAGTGCAAGAGTCCAAATAAGGGGGATTGTAACACCCGGGGTCCACAAACACCCTGGAATGGTACTAAACAACGTTTCTGACATCTATATATAAAATTTCGGCAGCATCCCCTTTGCAAAATTGCATAAATGAGGGGGGGGGGCAACAGTGTATAAACATATATCATGACAAAAACATACTAAGTATTATTAATCGGCTAGCAAAGAGAAGTTAAACATACGACATGAACTGAATTAACTAGTGCGCACGACTAGTTAAAAAAACAAACTTCCTTTGACAATAAGTTTATAATTAAATCATGGCTGCGCCTGGGCAGCATTATTGTGAGAGTGAAAGTGGACGTGCTGCTACTCCCCTCATTCCCAACATGTATCAAGTACCTGCATTGAGTAATGCAAGAGTGAGATGACACATCTCAGCAAGTAAAATAATATCAAACTGTTTAACCACATAAGAACATTGTTTTACCACCACTTGATTCCACAACTTTCTTATTACGAAGGTGCAACACGTATACAACGTACAACACACCTAGTTACCACACCTCGTAGGTAGAAACCACAATAGTAACATAGTAATGTCACACTTCATATATACCTCATGAGTGCAAATGTCTGCAAATGCAAGGATGACTTCTGCCTTCATACCTCTAAGGATATGAAGCCGCATCGTACCCCTCCTCGGGCAACGTACGATGCTAAAAATGTACTGGTATGGTTGGACCATAAGATCACGACATAACTTCAAAATGCAAGATGGATGATGCGATGTGCATGTCATGCCTACAACACTTCATATAACGTGATTCCAAAAAAGATACTTCAACTTCATCCAAGATGGAAATCAACCACATATATCATTACCAAATTATGATCATCGACAATATTAGACAATTGATAATTAATACTTCCAAACAAATAAACTTCATCATAGAATTCAATGATTAACATAATTAAAACTTATGCATACTCAATGACAGGGAATAGGATGCAAACCAAACGGTAGCAACCACCACTGTATTTACTTGCCTTTACCGGAAGTTGGGGCAAATCCCTAAGTACGATCCGGAAGTCCACCACCTGTTTTTGACACACAACTTAGTGCACCAATTTCACATATCAGGCTCATAAATGATGCCGCACCTACGCACAAACTGAAAACCCGCCGCGGGTTACATCTCTCCCCACACCCACCAAACTGCAGCGGCGTTGCTTAATAATTTCATAACTTTAAAATTATGACAGCAGTAGTAACAAACAAAAACTCCAGAGGCATCTACATAAAATTTCCCACAAGTATTGTATACAATTTATAATTAAATTCCAACATCTAATTAGCCCAAAACAGTCCACAAGTTGAACCTTGTAATCTGTTTTTTTTGTCTTTTGGACAGCGACATACCCGGATTCAAACAGCGATATCTTTTAAAATATAAATCCAAATCAAGCGCATAAGTACTCATTGGAAAGATAAGATAAAGCCCTACATGATTATCATACTTGTTAACACTAATTACCCACGAAAAATTCCCAGAAACTGCTAATACTACTGCTGTTCACCCACCTGAAAAATCTGTTTTTTTTGGACAACAACATAACCGGATTCAAACAACAATATCTCTTAAATTATAACTCCGAATCGAGCGCATAAGTACTCGTTGGAAAGGTATGACAAAGCTCTACATGATTCTCCCACTGATCCCCACTAATTGCCCACGAAAAATTCCCAGAAATCCCTAGAACTACTGCTGTTCGTCCACCCACTAAATTTCTGGACAACACCTCTACCAAATCGCATAGGTAAACATGTAACTAATTGGATTGTAGCACAAATACAACAAAATGATCACGAAAATCACCTTGGGTTCCTCCTTTCCTCCTTCTTTTCTTCCTTCTTCCTCCCTCCAAACTCCCATGGAAGACTCGCACCCACACGACGGACACCAAGCGGGGAGGCTCCACCTTGGAGAGGAAGAGGTGGGGGCGGCTAGGGTTGAGGGGTGGCGCTGCAATCACATGGGGAAGAAGGAGAGGGATTGGGGCGGCTGCAAGAGTGGAAGAGAGGAAGAGAGAGGGGGGCGACCAAAGGGGTGGGGGAGTGAGAGGGAGGGGCGGCTAGGGTTAAGGGGGTGAACTAATGGGCTCCCCACCGCCGGATCGAGATCCACGGCCTAAACTCGCTCTCACGTTAGCTCCCAACCCCAGCGCACAAATCCAACAAGTATTCTACTGTTTTACTGGTGAATGCTTCCTAAAAAACTCCAACCCCAACTACACAGATCACGAAAGAAAAGGGAAAAATAAATTTTACTTCTTTTCAGAAAATTGGGTATCACACTCTATCCCCCTTAAAAAGAATTCGACCTCGAATTCCGACGCTTCTATCGGAACGACAAGGAAGGATCAATGAATCAACAAAACTCACACATAAAGAAAGGTTCGGGTACTTCTGCCGCATCAGCTCCTCAAGCTCCTAGGATTCTAAGATACGCAGCAGACGACACTCTAGAGTCTGGTCTTGCTACACAGGAATCAGCTCTAGCTCGATTTGATGGTCTGGATTCCGCAAATACTTCCTCAACATAAAGACATCGAATACATGGTGTAATCTGATCATAGACTCCGACAATTGTAGGTGCTAAGCCAAGCTGTCAACTCAGGCTAAGATAGTAGATGGTCCTATATAACTCGGACAAAGCTTTCCTGACACCAAATCAACATTGACACATGCAAGTACTTCAATGAATATATATACGAATGCAATACATACTGTGCTCAAATAGCCTAAACCAAACCTATCCAAACAAGAGTAACTTCAAAAGATCAATTTAATGCTTGCATATTTCTAGACAGCAGCACAACGGTTATTTGTTTTCCTCATAACTCACAAAATTTGCATCCAATAGAAGTAAACTAGGACTTTATGGAAAGCTTACAAAGTCCACTATACCCTTGGTATTATCATCACCACAAGATTTGACACTTAGAAAGGCCAAACAATGCGAAACTTAAATTTTGTCCAGACTTGGACAGAATTCAACTACTCACTTCAAAAAAATCCATAATTGGAGTCTCAGTCATCCAATTCAGGCGCTCCTAGACTTTTTAGAAAGCCAGTAAAATTATCTATATTTCATTTATAAACCTATCAGGTTAATTCAATGCATATCAAGATCAAAAGACATAAGAAATGCTTTACTGTCCAAATTTGGACAGATTCAAAGATTCCAATTAAAACAGTTGTAGCTTAACTTATAGGTCACCAAAAAGGGTGATCCAAAATTTGTTGGAAATCTTAAGGAAAGTACTACCACTTCTTTATAATTTATAAGAACTGATTCGAAGTTTAACTTGGGCAAACAAGGTCAGTTTCGAAATCTGTACAGAATCCGGACGGATTCCAAGACTAGACTTGAGAAAATCATAACTCCCAAACTACTAGACCTATGGTCATAAAATTTTACACAAGTAAGATAAAGAAGTTGGCTACAACTTTTATATACAACACCTCTACCGAAAACAGGGTGTAATTCATTGAACTAGCGGCATAACCAAAACTGGTCATGTAGTCCCAAACAACAAGCAATAGATTTATTCAGGTTCTATACTCTTCTAAGATTAAGCGTTCATCGAAGGACTAATAACTTTAGGTTCTTCATTATGAGACACTTAGAGCCAACATAAGGGTAGAAGCAATATGCTTACTTTTTAAATCATTTTAAGCCTGATCTCACATCATGCAAGCAAGAATCGATTTAAGCATACTATGCGTGCCCATATATCCATCCAAGCACATTCTATACATTATATCATCCCATCGAAGAACTCTCTCTTTTTTTAATTATACTATGCATATATATATCCATCCAATAACTCACACAATCTGCATCTCCACCTAGACTTCACACGACGTAACTATTTCATACTTACGCAAACACGCCAAGACCAGAAAACATGGCTTCACAACAATACGTACTGGCCTATTCAAATATCCCTCGCTATCTCTCTGTTTCAGCCACGCTCCGCATATACAATAACAAGATAACTATCACAACCACTACATCTATTCCCTCGCACCATACAACATAATTAACATGGATTGCGAAAGAGCTCACCATAACTAAACCAAACTCCCAAAGAAATATCCCTAACTAGAAAGTTGACAATCAACAGCACAAATGCTCATTCTTTCTCTACCTCTTTCACTATAAAAGCAATGATAACAAAGAAATATTGTAAAATCATCTAAACTTCATGACCTACAACTTTTGTATTCAAAGGATAAACAAAGTTTTATTTTATCTCCATTTTTTTAATTTGACTTGTAAGGCGGCATACATGATCTGCCACCAGAACCTGACGGAACATGACCCGTAAATTCAAAACCTCATAACTCGCTGCATCTAACAAAATTTTACAAATATAAACTCATTGAAAAGATTATAACATTCCCTAAAATTTTATTATAATGAGTGTTTCAGAATTGGTTTCCAAACCGATAAAACAATGCAACTGCTTAGTTGCAAAACTGATAGGTTAGAAACAATGGACAACTAAAATTCAAAATACTATAACTCCTGCTATACTCAACTTAAAACTACAACGAACACACATTGGAAAAGTTTGGAAATTGTCCATGACTTTTGCAATAAAGTTGCACCCAAATTTATCTTTATAGCCCTCAACTCGGCATGACCTACAGCTAAACTCAGCCTGAGATACTGCACATCAGAGATTCGACTTATATCCGGACAACCACCTCTCCCAATCTATTTAACAGAAAATTACAAGAAAATACCCATTAAAAGGTACTAAGAAAAACTAGAAGTTTTTCTTAAAGAGAATTCCCAAATTTGGTCTCTGAAATTATCAAAACACGGTCGATTTATTAGTGGTTTTAACGACACCTAAAGTTCAGACACAAAGGTGCAACAACTTCAGAGTAGCCTAACTCCAATTATATGCAATGAAAATTACAAACCAATACTCTTTGGGAGGATCATAAAATTACTAAAACTTTCATAATCCAACAAAACCCAAAATTTACCGTATTCAATGTCTATACTTCCGTACAAAATTAAGGCTGCTATAGGAAACCCATAAGTCTCAAATGTTTAGACCAAACTGGGTGATTGAGCATCCTATGCAAAGATGAAGAAACCTACTACAAAACATTCTAGATAAGTGAAGCCTGATTCAGCCTCCAACTAATTTAAAATGACTCCCAAAACAAAACAACACCTTACCCATAATAAAAAACAATATAAAATAAAACCCAAGGCATTGGCAGGTGCGATCAACACTAGGATTTTCCACTACCAAATGGGGATGCAACTCCCCAAAGCCTTTAAGCAACACTTTATCTAATAGGTTAGAACACTAAGCACAACAATCAACGAATTCAACAACCTCGTTTGTTAATGCCACTAAGGTCAAACATCCATGTATCGACAATGTATGAAACACCTAACATACCCGCCTCTAGCACTATAAAACATGGTTGTTATTACACTAGAATCCAACTATTAGAGCTCTCCACAACTATTCGGTTGACGTGAAGCAAATGGTGCTCATGTCATGTAACGTCTTTTCCTCCTCTCAAAAGAGATAAAATTTGCAATACTCATAAAGCAATGGAGGGATAACAACAAGAAAAACTAATGTACTTCTTGACACAGACTCATGCAAAAGCTTCATAAATATTACTTTCAATACTAAAATAATAACACGATACTATGCTCAACAGGAGTAATTGGACGTCAATAAGACAATCCACATAACCAAACTACCTTGATTAGCCTCACATACAACAAAACCTACTATTACTGCACTTGAACAATTTGTACCTCGTGATATCACAGGATGCATTCAAAGTAGTAGACATACATGATCTATCAACCATCATTCATATAAGAAAAATCTCAATCTGATGGAACAACCCCATCATTAAAGAGATAGATGACTAACAAACATAAGCAACTCCTAATTAAGCATTAACGTCGTTTAAGATAAAGCGGTCCAAATAATGATTCAACAAGCATGCATAGAGAAACTGCTCATAAAAAAATCGAATTGCCATACAACATTGGCAAATAAAAAAAAATATAAAACGGGTTGTCAATATCGCCCACATGACTAGCTTGCAACAACTAAAAATTATGCATAGCCTTTATGACTATTGAAACAAGCCATAGAAGGAAAACATGCACGACATAAAATCCACTTGAAACCACCCTATTTATTGTTAAAAATAAGGTTGCACATAATAAGAAAACCTATCAGGTAGACATGGTTGGACTTATCAATCTACGTCATCTCACAAATTCACTCGAGTTCTACCAGTTTAAAGATTTCATAGACATTACAACGTTGCCTCTGCTCTATAGAGACAAACCAATTTTATACTAAGATCAATTTAGCAAGTAGCCACACTAGCCTAAAAAAGTGAGGCCAAAGCATTGCACCCATGGAAATATTACATTGATAAGTTGGATTGTAACCCAACAGTCAATCAAACTCAACAACACCATAAAACTACATCATATAATGTTTTCACACTACACCAAGTCGGATTAGACCCACTATACACAAGCTCAATAAACAATCGGTCCTATAAGTACAAGAACCCAAGAATCCTTTTGGGAAAAATAACATCCACAGTCAAGCAGATAGAAATATATGATGGTAATAGCTCAGAGATTTGAAAACATTGCATCCCAAAAAAACATCATGACGATATGTATATAAAACAAGTACATTAGTAGCTTCACTTGCATAATATCGTCAATAACAACCACATCAAGAAACCAATATTAAATAGAAGTAACATATCATATCAAGCATTACGTCGTTAACGACATACCCCATCAAACCGTAAAGAGGTTTGGAGTAAGGAAGTTCTAGTCATCTATACAATAAAATACTAATATGAAAGATATACGAACCCATACCCTTCCTATATGTGCAAGTGTGTCAAATTTATCTTCAAATTGCGTAGAATCTAAAGCCTATCCTCTGATACCAACTGTAACACCCCGGGGTCCACAAACACCCCGGAATGGTACTAAACAACGCTTCTGACATCTATATATAAAATTTCGGCAGCATCCCCTTTGCAAAATTGCATAAATGAGGGGGGCAACAGTGTATAAACATATATCATGACAAAAACATACTAAGTATTATTAATCGGCTAGCAAAGAGAAGTTGAACATACGACATGAACTGAATTAACTAGTGCGCACGACTAGTTAAAAAAACAAACTTCCTTTGACAATAAGTTTCTAATTAAATCATGGGTGCGCCTGGGCAGCGTTATTGTGAGAGTGAAAGTGGACGTGCTGCTACTCCCCTCATTACCAACATGTATCAAGTACCTGCATTGAATAATGCAAGAGTTAGATGACACATCTCAGCAAGTAAAATAATATCAAACTGTTTAACCACATAAGAACATTGTTTTACCACCACTTGATTCCACAACTTTCTTATTATGAAGGTGCAGCACGTATACAACGTACAACACACCTAGTCACCACACCACGTAGGTAGAAACCACAATAGTAACATAGTAATGTCACACTTCATATATACCTCATGAGTGCAAATGTCTGTAAATGCAAGGATGACTTCTGCCTTCATACCTCTAAGGATATGAAGCCGCATCGTACCCCTCCTCGGGCAACGTACGATGCTAAAAATGTACTGGTATGGTCGGGCCATAAGATCACGACATAACTTCAAAATGCAAGATGGATGATGCGATGTGCATGTCATGCCTACAACACTTCATATAACGTGATTCCAAAAAAGATACTTCAACTTCATCCAAGATGGAAATCAACCACATATATCATTACCAAATTATGATCATCCACAATATTAGACAATTGAGAATTAATACTTCCAAACAAATAAACTTCATCATAGAATTCAATGATTAACATAATTAAAACTTAAGCATACTCAATGATAGGGAATAGGATGCAAACCAAACGGTAGCAACCACCACTGTATTTACTTGCCTTTACCGGAAGTTCAGGCAAATCCCTAAGTACGATCCGGAAGTCCACCACCTGTTTTTGACAAACAACTTAGTGCACCAATTTCCCGTAATCAGGCTCATAAATGACGCCGCACCTACGCACAAACTCAAACCCCACCGCGGGTTACATCTCTCCCCACACCCACCAAACTGCAGCGGCGCTGCTTAATAATTTCATAACTTTAAAATTATGACAGCAGTGGTAACAAAAAAAGACTCTAGAGGCATCTACATAAAATTCCCCACAAGTATTGTACACAATTTATAATTAAATTCCAACATCTAATTAGCCCAAAACAGTCCACAAGTTGAACCCTGTAATCTGTTTTTTTTGTCTTTTGGACAGTGACATACCCGGATTCAAACAGCGATATCTTTTAAAATATAAATCCAAATCAAGCGCATAAGTACTCATTGGAAAGATAAGACAAAGCCCTACATGATTATCATACTGGTTAACACTAATTACCAACGAAAAATTCACAGAAACTGCTAATACTACTGCTGTTCACCCACCTGAAAAATCTGTTTTTTTTGGGACAACAACATAACCGGATTCAAACAACGATATCTCCTAAATTATAACTCCGAATCGAGCGCATAAGTACTCTTGGAAAGGTATGACAAAGCTAAACATGATTCTCCCACTGATCCCCACTAATTGCCCACGAAAAATTCCCAGAAATCCCTAGAACTACTGCTGTTCGTCCACCCACTAAATTTCTGGACTGCACCTCTACCAAATCGCATAGGTAAACATGTAACTAATTGGATTGCAGCACAAATAAAACAAAATGATCACGAAAATCACCTTGGGTTCCTCCTTTCCTCCTTCTTTTCTTCCTTCTTCCTCCCTCCAAACTCCCATGGAAGACTAGCACCCACACGACGGACACCAAGCGGGGAGGCTCCACCTTGGAGAGGAAGAGGTGGGGGGAGCGGCTAGGGTTGAGGGGTGGCGCTGCAATCATATGGGGAAGAAGGAGAGGGATTGGGGGCGGCTGCAAGAGTGGAAGAGAGGAAGAGAGAGGGGGGCGGCCAAAGGGGTGGGGGAGTGAGAGGGAGGGGGCGGCTAGGGTTAAGGGGGGGAACTAATGGGCTCCCCACCGCCGGATCGAGATCCACAGCCCAAACTCGCTCTCACGTTAGCTCCCGACCCCAGCGCACAAATCCAACAAGTATTCTACTGTTTTACTGGTGAATGCTTCCTAAAAAACTCCAACCCCATCTACACAGATCACGAAAGAAAACGGAAAAATAAATTTAACTTCTTTTCAGAAAATTGGGTATCACAGGGATAGAGTTCCCCGTCGATTTAATAGTTATGGGTAACCAGGATACAACTATAGATGTCATCCTAGGGATGAATTGGCTATCCAAGTATCAGGCCAGTCGTAGTTGTGATAAGAGAACAGTGAAGTTAGTGTCCCCATCAGGAGAAGAAGTGTTAGTGCAGTTGATCTTGTTAGGACCCAGAAAAGGGAGTTGTCACCAAGTCACCACTGACATTGAGGAGATTAAACCATCAAAGGCTATCAGTATAGTATCAGATTTCCCAGATGTGTTTCTCAAAGAGTTACCAGGTATGCCACCTGAGAGAAAGGTTGAATTTGCCATAGAGCTTGTTCCAGGAACCGCCCCTATTTCCAAGAGAGCCTATCGAGTGTCCAGACCAGAGTTGGTGGAACTCAAGAAGCAGATTGATGAGTTGTTAGAGAAAGGCTACATCAAACCGAGTACTTCGCCTTGGGCAGCCCCAGTGTTGTTTCTGGAGAAGAAGGATGGAACAAAGAGGATGTGCATCGACTACAGATCCTTGAATGAGGTTACTATCAAGAACAAGTACCCCCTGCCTAGAATTGAAGATTTATTTGATCAGTTGAGAGGAGCCTGTGTGTTCTCAAAGATAGATCTGAGGTCAGGCTACCATCAGCTCAGAATCCGACCTTCAGATATACCGAAGACAACATTTATCACCAAGTATGGACTGTATGAGTTCACGATCATGTCATTTGGTTTGACGAATGCGCCAGCTTATTTCATGTACTTAATGAACAGTGTGTTCATGGACTACCTCGACAAGTTCGTAGTGGTGTTCATTGATGATATTCTTATATATTCCTAGAATGAGCAAGACCATGAGCATTTGAGGAAAGTACTCCAGAGGCTACAAGATTGTCAGCTGTATGCCAAGCTTAGCAAGTGTGAGTTCTAGATCAGTGAAGTCCTATTCTTGGCTCACATTATAAACCGAGAGGGATTGGCTGTAGATCCGAAGAAGGTAACAACTATCTTGGACTGGAAAGCACCAAAAGATGTTCGAGGAATCAAGAGTTTCATCGGAATTGCCGGTTATTATCAGCGTTTCATTGAAGATTTCTCCAAGATTGCCAGGCCAATGACAGCCTTGCTGGCAAAGAAGGTTGAGTTCAAGTGGACCCCAGCATGCCAGAAGTCCTTTGAGACATTGAAGGAGGAGTTGACAACGGCACCAGTATGAATTCTGCCAGATGTTCACAAGCCATTCTCAATATATTGTGATGCTTCATACACTGGATTAGGATGTGTGCTAATATAGGAAGGGAGAGTAGTGGCATACTCGTCCCGACAGTTGAAGATTCATGAGAAGAATTATCCTACTCATGATCTGGAATTAGCAGCTGTGGTCCATGCATTGAAGACCTGGAGGCATTATCTGTACGGACAGAAGTGTGATATCTACACGGATCACAAGAGTCTCAAGTACATATTCACTCAGTTAGAACTGAACATGAGGCAGCGAAGATGGCTAGAGTTGATCAAAGACTATGAGCTGGAAATTCATTATCACCCAGGCAAAGCAAATGTAGTTGCAGATGCTCTTAGCAGGAAGAGTCAAGTCAATATGTCGGCCGTGTGGGGGACAGATATCCCCTGGGTCCACTAAAAGAGTAAAAGACCTCACGAAAGGCCCAAGGGCCCAATAAATCGTAAGGCCATTCTTTCGTGGGCCTGGGGAGGAACAATCAACAAAGCAGGTTGACACGAGGCCGGATTGGTGCAAACCTGGACGGCCCACAGCGTCGAGCGAGCGACCACAACAGAGATCCGACTTTCCCGCGCCGGAGCCCCCATGCAACGGAGCCACGCGAGGATAGGTCGGCGGAATTACAGGGAGATAAACTCAAACGATTGCCGATCCTTTAGCTACGCATTGTTATCATATCCACATGTATTACCCCACGGTCGAGTATATAAGGCCTAGGGGGCACCCCTTCAGAACGATCGGCCCTACTACTTAGCCACCCACTTCAACTCTCTGCATTCTCAATTCAGGGAGCTCTCTTGTAACCTCATTCACCAAGCATACTCACCAGGACGTAGGGTGTTACGCATCTCTAAGCGGCCCGAACCTGTAAACATCGTCCACTGTCCCTCGTGCAACTGGCACGAACCATTTTGCTACAGTCGTCGACGCCGTCCTACTCCTAAAAACACCTTGAGGGGCAACCCCGGGTGTGCGGTCGGACCCAAAACACCGACAGCTGGCGCGCCAGGTAGGGGGTGTGTCGACGATCCGAGCTAGCTCAATGGCCGTCACCTTCCACAGCAATATCACCCTCCGTCCCGGATCCGTATTATGCTTCGGAACAATCTCATTCGTAGCAGATGAAGAGGGAACTCTACACCGCATTGCGGATCCACCGGAAAAGAAGTCTCCTCCAACAAACTCCGAAAGTGTCGGAGAAGCGCAACCTCCAGCTCTCCGAGAAAAGATCGTCTCCGGAAAGTCAGGGGCCAAGAGCCCGCTGACCCGGAGAACTCCACTGTCTACTTCCCCGACAAAAGAATGGACACAGATCGCGAGGAAGAAGGAGACCAAGGGGAAGCAAGTTGTTCTTTCTGTTCCTCCGCCCTCAGAGGAGAACGGAAAGAAGGTCGCCATGACAGCAGCGCCATTCTATCCCGACGTCCTCTTCATCGGGAGAGTGGAGTCGCCTACCGTCTCCGTCGACGAGCCGACCGCACCCGGAGAGGAACCACATCAACGAGAATCCCGCCGACGAAGAAACTGGCGCAGGAACGTTCGACGACATCACGCAGCCGGAGAACGGGATCCGGAGCAACCTGTCTCACGAGACGAGGTCTCGGAGATAGGAGAAACGCTGGAGGAACGTGTCTTCAGAGAACGAAGGAAGTCCCGACGACGTGATCGCCGCCGGGCTCAAGAACAAGCCGAGCAGGATGCAAGGCAACGCCAGGAGAATCCATTCTTCGGGCGCAACCTGAACCCCGACTTTGCCCGAGCCATGAACATGCCGAGCGAAGTTGGAGGAGTACTAGCTCGGATAGCTGATGGACTCCCTCGGACTCCCGATGCCGAGGGCTACCGATGACTGCTCACCCAGGCAGCCAACCATCATCTACCGCTTGCTCACCCGTCGAACGATCTACGACACGCCATCAACAGTCGCCGAGACGCGCGAAGCTCCATCAATGCTTCGCGTGAACGACGGCATGAGAACGAGATCCGCCGCCGGGAGGAGTACGATAGGGATCATGGCATCCCAGCTCGGAGCCAGGCCACCAGAACTGAGTCGGCAACGGCCTCAACTGGCGGTACTACCCGGGGACGGTCGAGGAACCATAACAGTTATTCCCCTCCCTAGGACAAACATCATCTCCGATGACAGGAGGACACATGCGGAGTGTCTGCTCTTACTCCGTGCCTTAGGGCCATCCAATGGCCTCCCAACTTCAAGGTATCCAATGTCGACAAATATGAACCTAAGCAGGATCCAGGGGGTTGGCTAGCCGTCTACACCACCACTGCTCAAGCCGCCGGGGCGTCCGAAGACGTGATGACCGCGTACTTACCCATTGTCCTCGGGCAAGACGCGCTGCAATGGCTGCGACATCTACCCCGACACTACATCGACGACTGGGGCGACTTCAGTCGACGCTTCACCGCCAATTTCCAGTCCCTCTCCGACAAACTGGCACAACCATGGGACCTCAAATCCATCAAGCGCCGAGGGGACAAAACTCTTCGGTCGTACCTCAAAAGGTTCCAGACCATGAGAAATCGTATTCCCGAGGTCACGGAAGCGGCCGTGATCGAGGACTTCTACAGAGGATCCAATGACTCGGCCTTCGTCCAAGCCATATTACAGAAGGCACCGACTACCTCTGAGGAGCTGTTCCGGGAAGCCGATCTCTACATTACCACCGACGAACGGGCCCAGGACCTCATCGGAGGAGCAAAGCCCGCACCGGCGGCACCACGACGTGACACGAACCAGCAACCCGACAAGCGCTGGGAGAAGAGGCCTCGCGAAGAAGTGCACGCCGCCGGACCACCTGCCTCTCGCGCCCGAGGAGGACCTCGCGGAGGCGAGCGCACGCTGGACGACATCCTCGACGCCCAGTTCCCGTACCACAAAGACATGCGCCACACTCTTTGTAACTATCGGGACTTCAAGCACTCCGTCGGGCACGACCGACCCTTCCAGCCTCTACCTCCTCCTCCGCCGAGGGGAGGACCAGATGAACCACGACAACCCCGACAGCAGGAGGAGGGAGGAGGAGGAGCTTTCCCGCGCATTGACAGGGAGGTCAACGTCATCTTCGGCGGACACAGGTCGCAGGAGAACAAAAGACAACAAAAGCTCAACGACCGCCAGATACTGGTGGCGACCACTGGTCCTCCTGCTCCATACCGGTGGTCGGAGCACCCGATCACTTTCACTCGGGAGGATCAATGGCTCAACTTCGACCATCTAGGAAAATACCCGCTCCTCGTCGATCCGGTGATCCGAGAGAGCCGGGTGAAGAAGGTGCTAGTGGACGGGGGGAGCAGCATCAACGTCACCTTCCCCCGGACACTCCGAGGCCTGGGAATTCACCTCAAAGAGCTCCACGAGTCGAACACTCCCTTCTTCGACATCGTGCCGACTGAAGGGGAATACCCGCTGGGCCACATCTACATGCCTGTCACCTTCGGAACTCCGGAGAACTACAGAACCGAGTTCCTGAGGTTCTAAGTGGCGAACTTCGACTGCGGGTACAACGCCATCATTGGAAGGCCGGGACTGGCCAAATTCATGGCCATTCCGCATTACACGTACATGATACTGAAGATGCCAGGACCGCAAGGAATCATAACTGTGCGCGCCGACTTCCAAGGCGCCGCAGAGTGTTTCCGAGTGGCCATCCAAGCAGCCCTCGCCACCAAGCCGTCAACGATTTCTTCAACACAGGCGAACTCTAAGCCTGAGGAAGACCTTGCAGTACTGGCAGACGAAGCTCAGGCCGCGACCTCTATGCGGCCGACTGAAGAAACTAAAAGGATCAACCTGGGGTTCGCTGATGAACGCAAGACTTCCATCATCAGCTCCAGCCTAGACGACAAATAGGAAAGCGCGCTCGTCCAGTTTCTGCAAGATAACCGAGACGTATTCGTGTGGCAACCTGCGGATATGCCAGGAGTCCCAAGAGAACTAGCCGAGCACAAACTGAAAGTCTATCCCCAGGCGAGGCCGATCCGTCAAAAACTACGACGTTTCACGCCTAACAAGAGAGAGGCCATTCGCGCCGAGTTAGCTCGCTTGGTCACGACTGGATTTCTTAGAGAAGTATTACACCCCGAGTGGTTAGCCAACCCTGTTCTTGTACTCAATAAGAATAAAGTGGATTGGCGCATGTGCGTCGACTACACTGATCTCAACAAACACTGTCCGAAGGATCCCTTCGGGCTCCCGAGGATAGATCAGGTGGTGGACTCCACCGCTGAATGTTCTATGCTGTCTTTCCTGGATTGCTATTCCAGATACCACCAGATTAGTTTGGCAAAGGAAGACGAAGAAAAAACAGCGTTCATTACTCCATTTGGTGCTTTCTGTTATACCTCCATGTCGTTCGGCCTCAAAAACACTGGAGCGACTTATCAGAGAGCCATTCAAACATGCTTAGCCGATCACTGGAGCAAGCGTGTGGAGGCCTACGTAGATGATGTGGTAATCAAAACAGAGAACTCAGAAAACTTCATCGAAGACTTACAACTGGTTTTCAATAGTCTGAGGCGGTATAGATGGAAGCTTAATCCCGAAAAATGTGTTTTCGGGGTACCAGCAGGAAAGTTACTCGGGTTTATTGTCAGCCACCGGGGAATTGAGGCTAATCCGGATAAGATTGAAGCTATCATGAAGATGGAAGCACCTCGATCACAAAAGAAGGTTCAACGACTTACTGGATGTATGGCAGCTCTGAGCAGATTTATATCCAGGCTGGGGGAAAAAGGTTTACCATTTTACAAGCTACTCAAGAAGGTGGATAAGTTTCAGTGGACTTCAGAGGCACAGGAAGCTCTAGATGCACTGAAGAAATTCTTGACAACACCACCAGTACTGAAGCCACCACGACGAGCTACGTCAACTCAACCAGCTGAAGATCTACTACTGTATATCTCTTGCACGACTCATGTGGTAAGCACCGCGTTGGTAGTCAAGCGAGCAGAAGAAGGACATGCCTACCCAGTGCAACATCCTGTTTACTTCATCAGCGAAGTTCTGGGCCCATCAAAGAAAAAGTATCCTCAAGTTCAGAAGCTATTATACGCAGTACTTCTAACTGTCCGCAAGCTGCGTCACTACTTTGATGACCACAAAATCATAGTAAACCAGTTTTCTGATAGGGGATATTCTTCACAACAAGGAAGCCATTGGCCGAATAGCCAAGTGGGCTTGTGAGCTGGGATCTCATGACATCGAGTTCCGACCTCGCGCTGCCGTCAAAACTCAAGCCCTGGTTGATTTCGTATCAGAGTGGACTGAACAGCAAGTACCAGATAACCCAGAGACTGCAGAAGTGTGGCAAATGTATTTTGATGGCTCGCTGAAGCTGCAGGGAGCAGGAGCAGGAATTCTTTTCACCGCACCTAGAGGCGAGCACCTCGAATATGCCCTCCAGTTGCTGTTTCCAGCCTCCAACAATGCAGCCGAGTATGAAGCTCTGATCCATGGATTGAACATCGCCATATCATTGGGCATCAAGAGATTGATGGTGTATGGAGACTCTCTGGTAGTCATTAGTCAGATAAACAAAGAGTGGGATTGTTCAAGCAATTCAATGGGAAAATACTGCACTGCCGTCCTAAAGCTGGAAGATAAATTTGAGCGTCTGGAATTTCATCATGTAGAAAGAGATCGGAACACAGCAGCTGATGTGTTGTCCAAGTTAGGATCCAGTCGAACTCAGGTCCCACCTGGAGTCTTTGTGCAAGAAATACTACGGCCGAGCATCTCAATGGATCAAGCAAAAGAGTGTAATATTATAGATCAACCCGAGTCAGACTCTGATGACTGGAGAAGGCCAATCATCAAGTATATAAAGAATGAAGAGGAACCAGATGACAAGAATTTAGCCGAGCGCATTGCCAGACAGTCGGCTCACTACACACTCATTGGGGAGACATTGTACAGAAGGGGTGCATCAGGCGTCCTTATGAAGTGCATTCTCCCATCTACAGGGAAACGACTTCTGGAGGAGGTCCATGCTGGGCAATGTGGAGTACATGCAGCATCCAGAACACTAGTCGGGAAGGTCTTCAGGTCAGGATTCTATTGGCCAACAGCGAAGAGTGATGCAGCCGAGTTAGTTCAGAGGTGCGAAGCTTGCCAATACTTGTCAAAACAACAACATCTACCAGCACAGCAACTGCAGACCATACCAGTAACTTGGCCTTTCGCATGCTGGGGACTGGATATGATTGGACCTTTCAAGAAAGCTCAAGGAGGATACACTCATGTATTGGTAGCAATCGACAAATTCACTAAATGGATAGAGTTCAAGCCCATTGCCTCTTTGACCTCAGCTAAGGCCGTGGAATTCATACAAGACATAATATTCAGATTCGGGATACCAAACAGCATCATAACTAACCTAGGATCCAACTTCACAAGTTCAGAGTTCTTTGATTTCTGCGAGCAAAAAAGCATTCAGATCAAGTATGCTTCGGTAGCACACCCGAGAGCCAACGGGCAAGTTGAGCGAGCCAACGGGATGATACTGGAGGCACTCAGGAAAAAGGTCTTCGATAAGAATGAAAAGTTCGCAGGAAAATGGATAAGGGAATTGCCCTATGTCGTCTGGAGCCTAAGAACCCAACCTAGCCGAGCCCTGCATGGAAACGCTCCTTTCTTCATGGTCTATGGGTCGGAGGCAGTGTTACCCGCCGATCTCAAATTCGGGGCACCAAGATTGATCTTCGAAAACATAGCAGAAGTCGAAGCCACTAGGCTAGAAGACATTGATATACTCGAGGAAGAACGGCTGAATGCGGTAATCCAATCAGCACGGTACCAACAGACTCTAAGGCGCTATCACGACAAGGCCGTGCAACAGCGATCCTTCTCAGTAGGAGATCTCGTCCTCCGCCGAATTCTAACGGGGGAGGGACGGCACAAGTTATCGCCCTTATGGGAAGGACCCTTCATGGTAGCAGAAGTCACTCGGCCAGGATCATATCGTCTCACTCAGATGAATCTCACTCAGATGAATGGCACAGAAGTCGGGAACTCCTGGAACATAGAACACCTCAGGAAGTTTTATCCCTAGCTGTATTTCAAAAGCTATCGGGACAACGATGTACTCTGTAAAATGGAAATATATCATCAATAAAGAAAGGCTTCAAAGATACTCAGTTTGTTCACGATTGACTTGCATTCTTACTTAACTCGGGGTGACCACTATGCCCTGCTAACGGAGCAATCGGCTTAAGTCGGCAACGACTTAAGGCGGTGCAACATGCTCATGCTTACTTAACTCGGGGTGACCGCTATGCCCTGCTAACGGAGCAATCGGCTTAAGTCGGCAACGACTTAAGGCGGTGCAACATGCTCATGCTTACTTAACTCGGGGTGACCACTATGCCCTGCTAACGGAGCAATCGGCTTAAGTCGGCAACGACTTAAGGCGGTGCAACATGCTCATGCTTACTTAACTCGGGGTGACCACTATGCCCTGCTAAAGGAGCAATCGGCTTAAGTCGGCAGCGACTTAAGCCGGTGCAACATGCTCGCGCCTATGCAATTCAGGGTGACCACTACGCCCTATGAACAGAAGCAATCGACTTAAGTCAGCAGTGACTTAAGGCGATTTGACGTGATTACAATTACTCATATAAGGATGGCTTCTATATCCCACAAACAAATTTCAAAACCATCGCGCATCATTTTACTACTACAAATTTATGAACTGATGGATTCTAAAACAATATGAAAATAACGATATCGTCCAAGTACTGAAATGACGTCCTCTAACAAATGTCTGACCATGCTAACCGCGCGTTCAAAGCACGCAAAATGTTTCTCTATTTCGTGATATTTTTCTCAGGAGCAATCGATAAGGAAGGACGACTCGAGGAATCAGGGGCAGCATTCACATCAGCCCTTATATCTTCGGGAACAACCATGCTGGATCTCCTCATCAAGATTCGCCCCGCCCGAATAGCCTTGTCCATGGCTCTATCACGCTGGGCTCTGAGAGTAACAGAAGTTTCTTCGGCAACCTTGGCAGCCAGCCGAGCAGTTTCTAACTCTTGGGCGATGGATTTCTTGGAAGCTCGGAGTTCTTTGATAGTAGCGTCCTTCGCTGATATCAACTGTTTGAGCCGGGTCACTTCATCCATGGATTCCTGCAGCTTACAGCGTTGGTTGTCTAACTCTTCCATGGTGAAGCGATGACTCCTCTCCAAGATAGTCAGTGAGTTGCTAGAATCACGATACAATCTTTCAAGACTGTCGCGAGAAGCAGCAAGGATACGTTTTTCTTCCTGCAAACAAAAGTCAACTCCCTCAAACACCAAGCAAGTAATAGGAGCACAACAGGGCAAATCACAGTTTCATAAATCACCTTTTCAGAATTGAGCTGAGCATGAAGAGAAGAACTTAGTGCATTAGCGTCATCTAAGGCAGCGGAGACCTGACCCAGTTCAATCTGACTTTGAGAGTACTTTTCCTCAAAGTCAGTGCACCGCTGGGCCAATTCAGCCTGATCTCGGGAATGTTTTTCCTCAAGAGTGGAAATCTGCCGAGTCATACCTAGCAGGAGACAATCAAACAAAAAAGGGTCAGAATGTAAAGCAGTCTACAGTGAAGACAAAGAGAAGCAAAAAGGCACTAACCAGCGTTGGCCGCCTCCAATTCAGAGACATGATGTTGAAGCGACACTGGATTCCAACATGCAAGTGACGAAGCTACTTCTGGGACAGAAGCACCCTGTAACCTCAGCTGGCCAGCCATCCCATCCACCAAAGCCTGATGAGGAGAGCAGATGAATGTAATGACAGCAGTTCATGCAATGTAAAAAGCCAAGCTGAAATACATCACAGTACCTGGAGGTTGGAAAAGAACGAAGGGATCCCCAAATCAGGAGAGATCAATTGATAACCGGGCGTAAGGCCACCACCCGAAGCAGCTTGCAACGAACCAGCAGGAATCAACTCGGTGCCATCAACAGAACCCAACACTCGGTCAGCGGGGACGCTACCCTCTAAAGCGACTCCCTGGTCCAAGGCTTGGGCTACCACCATACAGCCAGAGTGTGGAGGCGATCTCGCATGAACGTCCATGGAAGTACAAGAGAGAGACCCCGCTCGGACATCCTCGGGGGCTGGGTCATAGTTTGCACTGCCCACTTGAGCCGGATCATCCCCGGCAGCACCCTCGGGGCTGGGCAGTAACTTGCACTTCCCACCCGAACCAAGTCATCCCCGACAACATTCTCGGGGGCTGGGCACGTGTCAACACCATCCTTGGGGTCCAAGTTCTCTGCGGTAGCCACCTCTAAGGCTGATGGGCCCTCAGTTACTTCCATGGAACCAGGACGATCCAAATCAGTCTCCCGACCCTCGAGATCGCGCTCTAAGGTCGACGAGGCACGGGATGACCTCAACCAGCATCAAGCACATCAGCACAAACCTCCATCACACCATCATCTGCTGGCTCCGATAACAAATCCTCTGGAACCATATCCTCAAGAGTCTGATCAAAATTGGCCAGAGACAGTTCTTGCAGACCAATGAGGGCAGACAAAGCAGGAGAAGGAACTCCACTACTTTCACCACTAGCGATGAACTGCCGACTGTTTTTCCGAGTTAAAGGAACTTCATTTTCTTCCTCCTCGTCGCCCACATTAGCAACGCAGGCAGCACCCCCATTGGGATCAGCAACAGATTGAGCACTCGCATTGGGATCAGCAACAGATTGGGTACACCCATTGGGATCAGCGTCTGTAAATTCAGTCGCAGGCACTTCTTCAGCATCAGGAGCCGAGGTACCAACGTCCCGATCCAAACTGGATACTTGCCGGAGGCGTCTCTTTTTCTTTTTCTGCTCATCAGCAGAAGGATCAGGTTGATTGGCTCGGCAAGGGCGCCTCGGGCGTGTACCAGCAGGCTTCTGAGTATTTAAAGTTGTATCAGCCTCTGGGAGGGGCGCCACTACCAATGCCCCAGCAGGAGCAGCGTCAGAAGAGTCCTCAGCCAGCAAATCAAGCATAGCATTTATCTCCGCATCACTAGGGTTCAGGGGCACCTCAAAATGGACCTGCCGTTCATCATCAGGAATCCCCCGAGCGAGGCAACCAAGGCACTAACTTCTTCAGCAGAGGGCCGCACTCTAAGGCCCAAACTGCCATCAGTGACAGGAGGATTCGACACAAAAAGAGTGAAGGCTCTAGGAGGAGGCAAGTTCCAGGCTGAGAATGCCACTGGGGCACCAACATTTGACACTTTGCCTCTAAGGATCATCTCAAGTCGGCTGACCAAGTCCATAGAGGGAATTCTTCTGTTAGTGACCCGAGTTGAGTCGGCTAGGCCTCGATACAGATAAGCCGGGTATGCCCTGTCTTTCAACGGCTGAATATTCTTGAAAACAAAATCAGCAACCACAGCTTCAGCAGTCAGACCCCTCTCTTTCAGCAATCCAACTTCAGCAAGCAAAGCACCTGCCTCAGCTACCTCCTGATCTGTGGGAGACTCGGTCCAGCTTGGGGTGCGAACATCCGGCTGTCTTCCCGACGGGGGGGGGAGAGAGTTTCCATAATTCTCAACTATGAACCACTCCAAGCGCCACCCCTTGATACTGTCTTTGAGAGGGATTTCGAGATACTCAGTCTTCCTCCTGCGGCGCATCTCCAAGCTAGCACCCCCAACCAATTGATGTTGTCCCCCGGCCATCCTAAGGCGACAGTGATACAAGTACTTCCACAACCTGAAATGTGGTAGCACGCCAAGAAAGGCTTCGCATAAATGAACGAAAATGGAGATCTGCAGGATAGAATTGGGATTCAGATGGGTCAAGTTAAGACGGTAGAAATCCAGGAGGCCGCGGAAAAAGGGAGAAATGGGAAGGCCAAGACCGCGGAGAAGGAAAGGAGCATAAATCACGGACTCATGGGTATTCTCAGTTGGGACAGTAACCCCATGGAAAATCCGCCAAGAGCAGAGTTCCCTCGGAGGAAGAACCCCGATGGACACGAGGTGGAGAAGTTCGGGCACAGAGATGACGGACATGTGGTTACCTGCGAAAGGCAACTGGCTGTTGGGGTCGATTGGAGGAGTCACCACAGCAGACGAACTCGAGGCTTTCCTCTTGGGCGCCATCTCGATTCTACCAGCGAGCAGAGTAGGAGGCGAATTGCGGAGAGGATTCGGAAGCAAGAAAGCAAGAACTAGGGCACGGAAAGCAGAGGCGGCTAAAAGCGCATCACTTATGGGATATTCCGAGCCAGATACTGTTTCAAAAAGCGCCCAGTCAGCACCCGGCGGTTATTTCCAAAACACCAGCGTCCCACGTCATCACCCGGCAGTTATTTCCAAAACACCGGTGCGCCACATCATCACTCGGCTATTAACCTCAAAGTGGCACACGTAGCCCGCTTTTGCTCGGCAGTTGACTCTAAAACTCTGACATAGTATTAAGTCGCTCGGCATTACCTCTAAAATGCTCACGTCGCCCTCAAGTCACTCGGCATTACCTGTAAAATGCCGACATCGCGTTCAGTCGCTCGGCGTTACCTCTAAAACACTAACGTCGCCTTCAAGTTACTCGGCAGCTATCTCTAAAACTCCGACGTCGTGTTCAGCCGCTCGGCGTTACCTCTAAAACGCCGACGTTGTCTTCAAGTCGCTCGGCAGTTAACTCTAAAACTCCAACATCGCATTCAGTCGCTCGGCAGTTAACTCTAAAACTCCGACATCGCGTTTAGTCGCTCGGCGTTACCTCTAAAACGCTGACGTCGCCTTCAAGTTACTCGATAGTTATCTCTAAAACTCCGACGTCGTGTTCAGTCGCTCGGTGTTACCTCGGAAACGCCGATGTTGTCTTCAAGTCGCTCGGCAGTTAACTCTAAAACTCCGACATTGTGTTCAGTCGCTCGGCAGTTATCTCTAAAACTCTAACATCATCTACAAGTCGCTCGGCAGCTACTTCTAAAAGCATCGATATGATGTCCGAGTTATTCACTTACTATTCCAAGGGAATCAACTTCACGAAAAAGGCGGGAAGAGGAATGATTCAAGAACTTTGAGTTACAAATATCAACGAGCAATAATCACAGAGAAGCCAACATCATTTCTTCATTAAAGGGAAGATATCATACTTACAAATCAACTCATTATGAGTTGATACTTCCCTACTACTACTGCTACATTACATTATACTACTACTACACTACACTATATTACTCTACATTACTAAATACTACTACATTATTCTAACTATACTATACTAACATTTAAAGAACCAGTGGCATCTAGCCACTGGCCCTATTGCTGCCGCCGCCGCTGCCGCCCCTGCTGCTGCCCTTGCTGCCGCCGCCGTCACCGTCCTTGCTGCCGCCCCTGCCGCTGCCGTCACCGTCACTGCCGCCACCCCCTTCGTCGTCGTCGTCGTCGTCGTCGTCGCCGTCCTCGTCCTCGCCGCCACCGTCCAAGTCCTCCTCATCTGAGGAGTACTCCGACTCATCCGAGCCCTCGAGCCCGGAGCGCTCGACGGCCCGGATGTACGTCCAGACCTCCGCCGCAAGCCCCTGGGAGTCGTCTGAGTCATCAGACGACTCACGCAGAGGGATGGGAGCCGAAGACCCCTCGGATTCAGAGGAGAACTCCTCCTCTGAATACTCCGAGTCACCAAAATCCTCAGACGGAGGAGTTGGCTCGCGCTTGCGTTTCTTGCCCATGGTGGAAATGCAGGTAGAAGAAAGAAAGCAGGCAATGGAGAACAGCGAGAGACGTGAAAAAGCCAGGCAGGCAAAGGCACTATTTATAGGAAAAGAAAGCAACCGCTCACCTCCAACCATGGTCACTGAACAGTCGCAAAACATTCAATAAGCACTTCAACCCGTCTGAAGACACGTCAGGCGGCTGACGCCGTTTCACGCAACACAACACCCATTGGGACTCCAGTCAACAGCGCGGAGGATATGATTACACCCGCCGTCGCATCGCATTACTACTCAGAAGCAGCCGGCTAAAACACTCAGCGTACCAAGCCGTCCCTTGCCCACACCCATTGGGGGGGACGCCCAGGAATTATCAGTATTGTTGGGGACTTGTTCTCAACTGCTACGAATTAAGAACAAGGCAACACAGAAAAAAGTTAATGGTAAATATTCTTCGTCCTTCGAAGCGTTATTTCCCTTAGGATATAACGATCTTCAGACGAAGGTCATGAAGGACATACCTTCATCATTATAATTTATACCGATAAAAGGAGAAGCATATGAAACATGAGAGAATAACGTGAATAATCATATAACATTATTATGTGTCTTTTATTATATAATCATGAAAGAATAAGAGCAATATTGAATTACATTTGTACCTTCGGTTTGGCAAAAGACAAAGATACAAGCGTGATGCAAGAGCGTGTACCAGTCAGCGTGAATAGTACGGGAGTACTGTTCATCTATTTATAGGCGTGGGACGTAGCCCATGCAAAATTACATTCATGTCCATTACATTTGCTAATGACTTATGGGAATCTATCAAGGCCTAAGTAGTCTTTTCATCTTTAAGTCGGTTCCCCTTTCTGCTATCGCGACGAAGCTTTCTGCGCATAGCTTCGGCTGTGCACCATCCTTCATACAGCTTGGTAATCAGCCCGTCCTTTATCTCAATCCCCCTTCGTCTGGCTTGGGCTTCGTTCTGACCGTACTCCATGTTCATGATCTGAGTCCGAAGATACCTGTTCATATAATTCACTTGGAAAATATTGTCAAATTATGTTTTTGAGGACCTTCGGAGGACGAAGGCTCCCAACAGTAGCCCCTCGCAATATTAATTTGTTAGTGATAAATTCAGATTGCGATATGGACGAAGGCCTTAAGCCGAAGGTCCGAAAAAACACCTTCCCTTTGCTAGAATAGCAAAAGTCACTAACACCTGGGACCACACAGTTTCCGTCATATCGAGTGTATAAATAGGAGCCCGCCACATTTGATTTGGCACGCTCTCTTTGCCATCTGTTTTTCCTGCTTATAAAGCTTTCTGCCCAAAAATATTTGTTTTCTTTCCTAGTTTTAAGCTTTGGAAGCGAGAAGTAAGATTTCCGAAGGGATGTCTGAGGAGAAGAAGGCTGGTGTCGAGATGAAGCTAAGTCTCTCTGAAGAGAAGAACCTGGGCTTTCTTGAGGCAATGTCGAAGACCAATACAGAAAAGATCACCAAAGAGATTTTAGAAGGTTTATCTGAAGATACTGGTGACAGCGACAGTTATGATGTAGAAAGCGGCGGGGGAGAGTCCGAAGATCGACCATGGCGGCCAAGTCACTCGGTTTTCGGGAAAACCACTATTAAGCAGAGTCATATTGACAATATGAGGGGGAGATATTTTCGAGATATATCTATTGTGAGGGCTGATGCTGGAGAAAAAACTTCTCCTACCCCCGAAGAAGATGAGGTCGTGATCTTCCGAAGCTTTCTCAAGGCTGGGCTTCGGTTCCCCCTAAGCAGCTTTGTTGTCGAAGTCCTGAAGACATTTCAAATCTACCTTCATCAAATTACTCCCGAAGCTATCATAAGAATGGGAATTTTTGTCTGGGCTGTGAGAAGCCAAGGTTTAGAACCAAATGCTAAAAGCTTTTGCAAAATTCATGAGTTGGTATATGAGACGAAGCCCCGGGGGGAAAGAACAATATCACAACAACTTTGGTTGTTACAGCTTCGGTGCCCGCTCCGGGTCAAGCTGCCCCGTGCCAACCTTTCGGAAGAGGTGGCCCGGTGCCTGGATGACAGAATGGTTCTATGTAAAGAATGACTTGACAGCGCAGGAAGATGTTAAAAGTATCATTATGCGCCCTATCTGGCAACGCTTCGGACTCCGAAAGCCGAAGGTTGAAATGGATGAAGCGGCCGAAGAATGCCAAAGAGCCTTCGGCGTAATCTGCTCTTTTATTGGGACAAGGGATCTGGTCCAAGAGCATATTGCCTTCAGGGTGTGGCCACTTGCAGGAAAGTGGGAAATGCCGAAGGAGACCATCAAAGAGTCTGACGAAGGTGGACTGGTCAGACTAAAATACACATTCAAATACGGGGATAAGTTTGTTGAACCTGATGACGACTGGTTAAAAAGCATTGAAACCTTAAGTGACGAACTGCTTGGGGTATATTCGAAGGCCGAGAATACTGCATTATCGGCAGCCTTCGGAGGCCGAAAGAAGAAGAGGCTCAACCGGGTATTTGATGCAATCGGGTTTGTCTACCCTGACTATCATTATCCGGTGCCAGGCCGCAAAAGAAAAAATACTTCTCCTGCAACAGAAGTTGCCACAGGTGCTTCTAGTGAGCCAGCGCCGCAAAGAAAAAAGATGAAGGTGCTCACCCACCGGGCACGTTTTATTGAGCCGGCCACAGTGCCTGAATTTATCGGTGAAGTCTCTTTGGCCACTGAAACTACAGAGCCAGCTCCAGTGCCGAAGATCGAAGAAAAAACTGAAGCACCTTCAGCAGAGAAGGCAGAAAAACCGAGAATTGAAGGACCAAAAATATTGGAAATCTTAAGTCCTTCAGCAAGTGTTGAGACAATAAAAAATCA
The DNA here is from genome assembly GCA_029449295.1 of Zea luxurians. Classification (NCBI taxonomy): domain Eukaryota; kingdom Viridiplantae; phylum Streptophyta; class Magnoliopsida; order Poales; family Poaceae; genus Zea; species Zea luxurians. The sequence goes on from JAOPSE010000366.1 coordinate 643,202, forward strand.
AAAGGGTCCATCGCTGACCCCGAAAAGAAAAAGAATGGTGAACGTGCTAGATGTTTTGGAGACAATTAAGTCTTCAAGCATAACTCCAAAGAAGACTGTTGAACTTTCTGAAGTGTCTACTGAAGCTTTAGTTGCTGAAGCTTCGAAGCAACAACTTGAAGCTGAAGCTGGGCCTTCAGAGCCCACCAAGGAACAACCTTTGGAAACCGAAGAAAAAATAAAAATGTCAGAGCCAATTTTGGTTGAAGAAATTGACACTGCTGCCCCCGAAGCACCTTCCAACATATGCGATTACATTGTGCGACATGCTTCGGGGAAGAAATTATCTGAAGAAGAGATTTATGAAGCCAATCACTATGCCAGAGAATTAAAATATCCGAAGGGGGCACTAGTGTTCAATGGGACAAACGAAGATGACTTCCTATACTGCCTCCCTGACAACAAAGAATTATCTGTCTGCCGGGAGATGGCTAGGAGTATGGGGTTTCCGAAGCTTGAAGCTGGACTATGCGCTATGACGAAGGAGGATCTTGCGGATAGCCTTGCTTATAATAGTCTGAAGGTGCGAGAATTGCGCATTTTTGAAAATTTATGATTCGAAATCTATTGTTTTATTCTTATACTAACTTTTTACATATAGGGCTTAATACTGAGCAACGCGCTGAGAGCGCAAAAGAATGCCGAAGACGAAAGCTATGAAATTGCTTTCAACAACCTTCGGACAGAGGTTATCAAACTAAGGAACGAAGCCCTGGAAAAGGACAAAATTCTAGTTACATTGGTGGATAAAATAAAGGAGAACGAAGCTGCATTTAAAGCACAAGTTGCAGCTCAAAAGCACGAGATTGACGATCTTCAGAAGCAATTGGCCCGGGCGAAAGAAGAACGCATACTTGAAGAAACGAGGCGGGAATGTAGCGACCAATGGGCTAATCATTTGGAAGGAACCGTTGAAGAGCTTCGGTCTTCTAAGAAAAGGTGCTACGAAAAATCCATGGAATGTGTAAAGAAAATAAAAACCAGCTTCGCCAGCGTTGGCGCATTTTCGAGTGAGGAAGATTTTGTGAGAGGTAACCCAGAAGGACCGATCGAATGGATCAGCCATGAGGCTGAAGCCTTCGAAGAAATTCTAAACAGTCGCGGAGACATTTGTGCCTTCTCGGGTGCCAGGGGGATTGCTACTATGCTGGAGAAAAAAGGCTGCGATCATGTTAAGGCTCTTGCACAATCCGAAGCCAGCTTATCTCCTGAAGATATTAAAGATCCCTCGGCCGAAGCTAGCCAGGCTGGTGGAAAATTTTTCACCGACGTCTGGGACAATGGTGGCCGAGAAATGGCCCGAGAAATTATTCAGAAGAGTGAGAAGGGCATTCACGACGCTAGAGAAGTAGCTAAGGCCGCTGACAAAAGCTCAGAGCCCGAAGGGCAAATAGGTATTAGCTAATGGTTTTTATTGTGTTGTAATTTTTGATTTTAAACTTTCGTTCATAATTTGTAATAGCAATGTGGCCGTATCATGTCCTCCTTCAGATCCTACTAAAGCGTCTCCGGGCCCTCACCCGAAAGGAGACGAAGAAATTAAAAAGATGGTTGAAGCTATCATGGATGAAGTTGTTAACCGACTCCTGAACGAAGCTGCCGAAGTTGTTTTAAGAGAAGATTAAGCACTATTGTAAAGACTTCTGAAATGAAATATGTGTGACATTTTGTAACCCTGTGATATATTTGCTTTTAATGATTCGATTCTTTACGATGCATGAAACTTTACATACGTACCGTTTTTGAGCCTTCGGCGAAAAAACACCTTCCCTTCTTTTCATGCTTCGTGAAGATAGAAAAACTTATGCATCACGACAATGTTCATAGTGCTCTGATGAAGGATATCCAAGCTTCGTGAAAATATTCTCCGAAGCTATATTCCGAAGATCAATATTGTATCCCCTTGTGACTTAGCACGATTTTCACTTTCTCAAAGCATCCTTTCGAAGGTTGATACTGTGTCCCCTTCTTTTGCCATATGCAACATGATGTATGATGCTTATGCTATGCAAAATGATGTGATGGTGTTATGTTATGTAGATGACATTTGTTCGAAGATACACACATATCCCCGTAAAACACACAATATTTTTGTATCAGCGCTGACTTTTCGCTGTAAGCTCTGCATTCCCTTAGGAACGACTTTGGAGCTTCTTCGCCTTTTACTTAGGCGGTATCAGCGTTGACTTTTCGCTGTAAGCTCTGCATTCCCTTAGGAACGACTTTGGAGCTTCTTCGCCTTTTACTTAGGCGGTATCAGCGTTGACTTTTCGCTGTATGCTCTGCATTCCCTTTGGAACGACTTTGGAGCAGAAAACTTACACTGTGTTCCCTTTGAAACGGCTTTTTGTGACTTCAGCAAACTTACTCTGCGCTCCTTAGAACGACTTTTTGTTGCTTCGAAGGATTTTTGATAATTCAAAAGGTCCTCCTTGTTATCGCAAATCTTAAAGCTTCAGCAACTTAAGCCTGAGAAAACAAATTTTCCTTGTGGCAAACAACGAAACTATTACATGAAAACTGAAAAATGTTCTTTATTACACAGAAAATATAACTAAATGGAAAAGACTGCTATCAAGGTAGGATATTTGTCAATAGATGTGCTTCGACTCTGGCACAGTGCTATTGACTGTGCGAGCTTCGGATTGTTCTCTGAGATTCCTTTGGTGTGGAGCATATTGGCTCCCTTCCGGCTGTTGGCCCTGTTGCAGCGGTGGTGGAGGCGGAGGCTGTTGCCAGGAAGCTTGAGGTTGACTCGCCGAAGCAACAGAAACTGCAGGGTGGTTGCCTACGTATTCTGGGATGTAAGGCGGATGGTACGAAGCAGTATGCATGACCTGCTTCGGCTGAACTTGTTGTGCTGCAGCTTCGGCTATCTCCTTTTGCTTCTGGATGGTAACATGGCACATCCTGGTGGTATGGCCCTTGTTTTCACCACAGAACAAGCAAAACATTCTCCTTGGTTGATCTCCAAATCTTCCGCCGAAGCCCCTGGCGCCTCTGCCTCTTGGAGCTGGTGGCCGGAAGAAACTTTGCTGTTGCCCCGAAGCCTGTGTGGAGCACTGCGGCCTGTGCTGCTGACTTCCCTTATCATCATTTTGAGTATTGTGGATGGACCTGACATGCCTCAGATAGAATCTTCCTCCGAAGCCCCTGGTCATTTCAGAAAACCTGAAAGCCTCCTCCCTTCTTTGGCGAAAATCGTTGTCAGCACGAATATACTCGTCCATCTTCTGGAGCAGCTTCTCCAAAGTTTGAGGAGGCTTCCTAGCAAAGTATTGAGCTGAAGGTCCAGGACGAAGTCCCTTGATCATGGCCTCAATGACAATTTCGTTGGGCACCGTTGGTGCCTGCGCCCTCAAACGCAAGAACCTTCTGACATACGCCTGAAGGTATTCTTCATGATCCTGAGTGCACTGGAACAAGGCTTGAGCAGTGATCGGCTTCGTCCGAAACCCTTGAAAGCTGGTTAACAACATGTCCTTCAGTTTTTGCCATGAAGTGATCGTTCCTGGTCGAAGGGAGGAATACCAGGTTTGAGCAACACTCCTGACAGCCATAACAAAAGACTTTGCCATGACTGCAGCATTGCCACCATACGAAGATATTGTTGCTTCGTAGCTCATCAAAAACTGCTTCGGGTCTGAATGGCCATCGAATATGGGAAGCTGGGGCGGCTTGTAGGACGGAGGCCATGGTGTAGCCTGCAGCTCAGCGGACAGGGGAGAAGCATCATCGAAAACAAAATTTCCATGATGGAAATTGTCATACCAGTCATCTTCGTTGAAGAAACCCTCCTGATGAAGGTCTTTTTGTTGAGGCCTTCGGTTCTGCTCATCGTGAGTAAGATGGCGAACTTCTTCAGAAGCTTCGTCTATCTGCCTTTGCAGTTCAGCTAGCCTGGCCATCTTTCCCTTCTTCCTTTGCACCTGTTGATGAAGCATCTCCATATCTCTGATCTCTTGATCTAGCTCATCCTCTTGAGGCGTTGGGCTGACAGCCTTCCTCTTCTGGTTTCGGGCCTCCCGAAGAGAGAGAGTCTCCTGATTGGGGTCCAGCGGTTGCAGGGCTGCAGCCCCAGTCGCTGAAGCTTTCTTCGGCGCCATAGCGAAGGTTTATGGCTTCCGAAGGTGTTCAAAAACTCAAAGTGGAAGTGAGTTCACCGGAGGTGGGCGCCAATGTTGGGGACTTGTTCTCAACTGCTACGAATTAAGAACAAGGCAACACAGAAAAAAGTTAATGGTAAATATTCTTCGTCCTTCGAAGCGTTATTTCCCTTAGGATATAACGATCTTCAGACGAAGGTCATGAAGGACATACCTTCATCATTATAATTTATACCGATAAAAGGAGAAGCATATGAAACATGAGAGAATAACGTGAATAATCATATAACATTATTATGTGTCTTTTATTATATAATCATGAAAGAATAAGAGCAATATTGAATTACATTTGTACCTTCGGTTTGGCAAAAGACAAAGATACAAGCATGATGCAAGAGCGTGTACCAGTCAGCGTGAATAGTACGGGAGTACTGTTCATCTATTTATAGGCGTGGGACGTAGCCCATGCAAAATTACATTCATGTCCATTACATTTGCTAATGACTTATGGGAATCTATCAAGGCCTAAGTAGTCTTTTCATCTTTAAGTCGGTTCCCCTTTCTGCTATCGCGATGAAGCTTTCTGCGCATAGCTTCGGCTGTGCACCATCCTTCGTACAGCTTGGTAATCAGCCCGTCCTTTATCTCAATCCCCCTTCGTCTGGCTTGGGCTTCGTTCTGACCGTACTCCATGTTCATGATCTGAGTCCGAAGATACCTGTTCATATAATTCACTTGGAAAATATTGTCAAATTATGTTTTTGAGGACCTTCAGAGGACGAAGGCTCCCAACAAGTATATTTTTCAAAACGGTCACATCTATGCAGGGCATGCAGTGAATACCTCAGGACAAAAATGAGATATCAGTGAGGATCAGAGGAAAGCCAAATATAGCCAGTGAAGTACAAAATATGGCCAATAGAGAAGACGTGAAGACTAGACAGAGAACGTCCATCAAATGTCCAATCAGTCGCAGAGCAAATAAATTACACTACCTAGCAAGATATGGATGGATTGCGAACTCGGCGGCAAAAGACAAAATACATGCTGACCTCTGAAGCATAATATTGATGGCATAATGCTGACCTCCAAAGCATAATGCGGATGACATCATGCCGATTTTTACAAGCAGAAAGGATAATCTTCAGCAAAAAGACACAAAAGAAGACTTTCAAATGGATTATCCTCAAAAATCCACTTGAAGGTCGGGGGCTACACCCATTGGGTGCACCTTCGGTGCACCCCATGGATCATCATTCCAAACCAAGATAGTGCCAACTTCTAAGGCATGGGACAAGATTAAAGACATGGCTGGCCCTCAACCAAAACGCAGGAGTAAAAATGGAAATAATTTCTGGTGAAGACCTTCGAGTAGATTATTTTCTAAAATCTACTCGAAGCTCGGGGGCTACACCCATTGGGTGCACCTTCGGTGCACCCAATGAAGTTTAGGGTCCTACAAAATGAAATGCCAACCTCTAAGGCACGAGCACGAAAGAAAGCTTCGGTTTACGAGAGATCAAAGCAGGAGGAGACAGTAAGAAGTCGTTCTCTTCAAATCGCCTGCAAGCTGGACCTGGGATCTTTGGGCTAATTACCTCTAAATTAACCCAAAGATCGGGGGCTTGTGGGGGACAGATATCCCCTGGTCCACTAAAAGAGTAAAAGACCTCACGAAAGGCCCAAGGGCCCAATAAATCGTAAGGCCATTCTTTCGTGGGCCTGGGGAGGAACAATCAACAAAGCAGGTTGACACGAGGCCGGATTGGTGCAAACCTGGACGGCCCACAGCGTCGAGCGAGCGACCACAACAGAGATCCGACTTTCCCGCGCCGGAGCCCCCATGCAACGGAGCCACGCGAGGATAGGTTGGCGGAATTACAGGGAGATAAACTCAAACGATTACCGATCCTTTAGCTACGCATTGTTATCATATCCACATGTATTACCCCACGGTCGAGTATATAAGGCCTAGGGGGCACCCCTTCAGAACGATCGACCCTACTACTTAGCCACCCACTTCAACTCTCTGCATTCTCAATTTAGGGAGCTCTCTTGTAACCTCATTCACCAAGCATACTCACTAGGACGTAGGGTGTTACGCATCTCTAAGCGGCCCGAACCTGTAAACATCGTCCACTGTCCCTCGTGCAACTGGCACGAACCATTTTGCTATAGTCGTCGACGTCATCCTACTCCTAAAAACACCTTGAGGGGCAACCCCGGGTGTGCGGTCGGACCCAAAACACCGACAGGCCGCTCACCTGATGCCGTATGAGCTAGCGAAGGTATTCGACAGGTTGAGTCTCGGATTTCTGAACAACACTTAAGGAGTGATAATTGAGTTGGAACCCACTCTAGAGCAAGACATCAGGAAGGGTCAGAAGGATGATGAGAAAATCAACGAGATCCGACAGCTGATCAAAGATGGGAAAGGCAAGGATTTCCGTGAAGATGTAGGAGTGGTATGGTTCAAGGACAGACTGTGTGTTCTCGATATCAAATCGATCCGGGAACTAATTCTCAAGGAAGCTCATGAGACAACATACTCTAAACACCCTGGTACCGAGAAAATGTACCAAGACCTGAAGAAAAGATTCTGGTGGTACGGTATGAAAAGGAAGATAGCAGAGTATGTGGCTGTGTGTGACAGTTGTCAGAGGATTAAAGCAGAACATTAGAGACCTGCAGGTTTGTTGCAACCGTTGCTGATTCCTTAGTGGAAATGGGATGAGATTGGGATGGACTTTATAGTTGCTCTGCCCCACACTCGAGCTGGTTATGACTCCATCTGGGTAGTAGTGGACCATTTGACAAAGGCGGCCCATTTCATACCAGTCAAGGCCACTTACAACAGTGCAGTGTTGGCCGAACTATACATGTCTCGGATTGTGTGCTTGCATGGTGTTCTGAAGAAGATAGTATCAGATAGAGGCACCTAGTTCACCTCTCATTTTTTGCAGCAGTTGCATGAAGCCTTGGGCACACACTTGAAGTTCAGCTCAGCTTACCACCCACAGACAGATGGCCAGACTAAGAGAACAAATCAGATTCTTGAGGACATGTTGACGGCTTGTGCTTTGCATGACAAAATAGGGTGGGACAAGAGATTACCATATGCAGAATTCTCTTACAACAATAGCTACCAAGCCAGTCTGAAGATGTCAACATTTGAAGCGCTTTATGGGAGGAATCGCAGAACTCCATTGCATTGGGACCAACCCGGTGAAAGACAGGTGTTCGGTCCAGATATTTTGCTTGAAGTCGAAGAGAATATCATAATGGTCTGGGAGGATTTAAAGGCAGCGCAGTCCAGACAGCGAAGCTATGCTGACACGAGAAGAAGGGAACTCAGTTTTGAAGTGGGAGACTATGTCTACATGAAAGTGTCACCCATCAGAGGAACCAAAAGGTTTGGAGTCAAAGGCAAGCTAGCACCTCATTATATTGGACCGTATTAGATTCAAGCCAGATGTGGAGAAGTGGCTTATCAACTCAGCTTACCAGAAAATATGTCCGCTGTTCACGATGCGTTCCATGTGTCTCAGTTGAAGAAATGCTTGAGAGTGCCAGAAGAGCAGTTGCCAGCAGAGGATCTTGAAGTTCAAGAAGATCTGACTTATATTGAGAAGCCAACTCAAATTCTGGAGACATCAGATCGGGTCACTCGGAGAAGTACCATCAGGATGTGCAAAGTTAAATGGGGTCATCACTCAGAAGAAGAAGCAACCTAGGAAAGAGAAGATGATTTAAAAGCCAAGTACCCTGAGATCTTTTCTAGCCAGCCCTAAATCTTGAGGGCAAGATTCTTTTAAGGGGGATAGGTCTGTAACACCCTGATTTTGGGGGTATACAATTTCTTTCTAATTATCACCCAAAATCATGTGTTACTCTTCTTGTTCTCACTCTAGGTTTGTTCTCTCTCTAGATTCTTTCTCCCTTTCTCCTTTTGATTAGAAATAGCTTAAACTAGTGGAGGTTAATTATTTATTTTTTGACAAAACCTTATGGGTCATGACATGTTGCATCATGCTGAGCTTAAAATACTCTTTGAAGTGTTGCACATGTTTGAATTTATTTGAATTTGAAACCTACTTTTATTTTGGATTTGAAGACCCTATGGAAAAAGAAATGGAAAAGGAATTAGAAAATCCAGAGAAAAGAAAAAGAGAAAGCAGCCCAGTCGGCCCACTAAGCCTAGCTAGGCCTAGTCCCGCGCTGTAACGCCCTGAATTTGGGGGTAGAATTTTTTCTTCTTTTCTCTCACCAAATTCAGGCGTTACTCTTTCCTTTTTCCCTTTTCTTCTCGCTAAGCCTTGATCTTTTCCAAAGTCACAGCGGGTTTTGGCTTTAGACCTCGTGTAAAGCAAAACCTTAAAACACTTTACTTTGTGTGATGCACCATGCCGAACCATGCATACTTTTGATTGATTAAAAATGTGAATGCTTTCATCTAGAGGAAATTAGAAATTAGAAAAAGAAGCCTTTTCTTTTTTTTCTTTGCTCCTCCCCCCTTCGGCCGGCCCAGCTGGCGGCCCAGCCGCCCCCTCCCCCCCTTCTTCCCGCGTGGGCCCCGCGCCGGCCCAGCCGCGCGCCCCCTTTCCCCCCTTGAGCCCAGTCGGCCCAACCGTTCCCCCCCCTCTCTTTTTTTTCTTTTTCCAAAAATCCCATCCCTCTCCCTCTCTCTCTCCCTCACCCTAACCCTAGCGCCGCCGCCGCCTCTCCCCTGCCCTAGCGCCGCTGCCACCCCTCCCTGGCGCCGCCGCCGCGCCGTCCCCCTCCGGTGAGGCCCCCCCTCCTCCTCCCTCCTCTCCTCCCTCTCCCTCCTCCCTCTCCTCCCTCCGGCGCCCTCCCCCGCGCCGCCCGGCTCGGCCGCCCGGTGAGCTCGGCTCGGCCCCGGCCGCCCCGGCCGCCCCGGCCGACCACGCCCGACCCCGGCCGCCCTGGCCTCGCCCCCGCCTCGGCCGCCTCGCCCGGCTCGACCCCCGCCCCCGGCTCGACCCCCGGCCCCCGGCTCGGCCGCCCGCGCCGCCCCTCCCCCGCGCTCGGCCCAACCGCCCCGCCCCGACCCCGGCTCGGCCGCTCCCGTCGCGCCCCGGCCCGGTCGCCCCGCCCCCGCGCCCGGCCTCGCCCGACCGTGTCCTCGCCCCGTCCGTGCCTCGCTCGCAGTGGTCCGCGGCGTCCTCGCTCGCCCGTGCTCGCTTGCCCTGGCATGTTTGCCCGCTCGCCCCGTCGTGCCTTGCTCGCGTCGTGTCGGCCCTCGGCGTGGCCTCGAGCTCGGTCAGCGCACAGTCCCGACGCATGCGCGACTCGTTCACGGCACGTTAAGTGTGGCTTTGCGCGTGCGCGTGTTCGCGCAGCGTTCTGGCGTAGCTCGTCGTGCTCGCGACACGATCGTCTACCCCCCCCCCCCCCCCGTATCTATGCGCGCTAATCACGTTGTTTATATTAATAAGATAGGAGTCTCAATTTGGAAATTGGTTACGTTAGTAAATTTGTATAGCTAATCGTCTATCTTATTCAATGATTAATCTACTAAAAGTGGTCACGTTTATATTAGTGCATGTAGCTAATTCTTTTGTTAGAACCAATTGGAACTAGAACACGTGACGTCTAGTTATGCACCAACCCGTAGTGCGTCTCGGGCATAAGCTTTAACTCTCGCGAGACCTTTTCTCATTTCTTTCTAACCATGGTAAACTCATTATTGTATGTTATATTTTATGCATGTTTAATCTACTTGTTCTCTTGTATGGTGTATTGTTGGTTTCCTAATTTCAATGGATGGATGTATGTATGCTTGCAATCGCTTAGAGAACGATCCGGTTGGAGAGCCCGAAGAACTCGCAGGAGAAGCCCCTGAGCAGCAGTCGGTTGGTGGAGGCAAGTGTCCTTTGACCTATCTCTGTCCTATTCATTCTTTAATTCACCTCCCGCATTACACATTTATACTCAAGGATTGACTAGCTTTTGTTATCCATGTCCTTGTTTACCTATTTGGGTCGGATTATTATCGTTTAGCTTTATGCTATTGCTCAAACTCTAATCAATGAACATGATGAGATTACCTATGATACGCTGTTTTCCCCTCTCTTATTATGATGTTATACTTGTGGTCTTCAAGGGGGCTCGAGCGGTTTCTCGAGTGCCTCTCTGTAAGGACCTGTTCTATGGATGATCGCCCGGGAAAACAGTGCAACCATGAGGGTGGAGTGGGACGCCCTTAGCTGAATAATTAGAGGAACCGGGGTGTAGTTCGCTTAGCTGTTGTGCCGTCAATGGGGCTCGGTGTATGCGGCTCGCTCTGCCAAGGTTGATTTGTCCCTTGGGGAGGAGTGCGGTACATTTAGGAAACCTAACGGGCGGCTACAGCCCCGGGGAATCTTTGTAAAGGCTACGTAGTGATGCCCTGCTGGACCACCTAGGTAGTGGTCAATGGGGAGTAGCTCTCTCCGGGAAGAAAGGGGATCACGGCTTGTGGGTAAAGTGCACAACCTCTGCAGAGTGTTTGAAAACTGATATATCAGCCGTGCTCGCGGTTATGAGCGGCCAAGGGAGCTCCAATGATTAGTGGTACTTGATCAGAGACATTTTGGTTTACAGGTGGCAATGAGACTGATGGTTTTGGTTATGTCTATGGTGCTGGTAAGTGGTATTCTTTCCGCTTGGAAAGGGTACATCGGGCTAATAACGTGGGCTAATGTTAAAACCTGGCTTTCTACTAGTAAATAATAATTTGACCAACTAAAAGCAACTGCTTGACTTATCCCCACATAAAGCTAGTCCACTACAGCCAAACAGGATACTTGCTGAGTATGTTGATGTGTACTCACCCTTGCTCTACACACCAAACCCCCCCCCCCCCATCCCCAGGTTGTCAGCATTGCAACCACTGCTCAGGAGAAGATGAAGCCGTGGAAGGAGACTTCCAGGAGTTCGAAGACTACGACGAGTTCTAGGTGTGGGTTAGCGGCAACCCCCAGTCGGCTGCCTGTGAAGGCCACAGTTATCTACGTTTCGTTTTCACACTTTGATTATTGTAAAGACTATATGGACGTCTCAGACGTATGATGTAATCGACTATTATTTCCCTTTTAATACTATTTTGAGCACTGTGTGATGATGTCCATGTTATGTAACTGCTGTGTACGTGAATAACTGATCCTGGCACGTACATGGTTCGCATTCGGTTTGCCTTCTAAAACCGGGTGTGACATAGCTGGTATCAAAGCCAGGTTGACTGTAGGACCGCTAACCTAGAGTAGATTGGTCGTTCTAAGGATTATAGACCTCTGTCCCTGCCTTGACTTTGTTACCTCTTCAAAAGGTGGCCATATCGACCAAACCTATGTTCTACTATATATTATACCTTGTTGAAAATTTTGTTTTATTCTAATCCTTCATTTATTTATGATTCATTACATGCTGGTCATATTAATTCTGTTCTCACTCTTTTGCTTGCGGTGTCTTTTGTAGATGGCTTGACTTAGACACACTGCACGAAAGTCCGTCATCCCCTTCTTACCCTCTCGCCTTGCGGAGCGTCCGCTTCGCCGTCCCGTGGCCGGTCAGTCCAGCCACTTGGAGAGACTGCACCACCGCCTGCATGAGGAGCAGGAACGTCGACGACAGGAGCAGCAGGGCTCTTCCTTCTCGCTCCAGCAGAAGATAGAGTTTGTGAGGAGCTGCTCCCCTGTGCTTCCCCTGGAGGCGCCCCCTGCACCACCACTGGGCGCCCCAGCCTCTGGAGTAGCTGCTGGAGGAGACCCAGATGACGGAGATGGCGACAACAGCCCGAGCCACGACACCGACTTCCCTGCTGACCATGAGCCGGAAGGATGGCTTGCTCGACCCATCACTCATGACGCTGCTCGCGGGTGTCACTTCCACGACGCGCTCGACACCCTGCTACGTCGGGCACTTGACCGGCGTACTTGGTCCATCGAGTATCGCTGTGTGGTCTACCAGCATAGTCGCGGGGTTTACCCGGACCGCTGGGAGGCGACCTGCTTGGTGCGCCGTCTGGAGAACAGTCTCCAGGGTGCGGAGGCCTGCTCAGAGCACTATTCTATCTCTGAGCGGGACTCAGCTGAGGCAGCCATGCAGGATGCTGCACGGCGTGCGCTTTCGCACTACTGCTCGGTTCTTGGTGGGGTAGCTGACGGTCTCGACCTGAAGTATTACCCCCGTCGTCCATCTGGCAGCACAGGAGGCGTGATTGTTTCACCTGCTGGTGAGGACAATCCTAGGTTGAGCAGCACAGTCAACCTAGCCGCCGTGCTAAACACGGAGCTGGACCATGCACTAGACGAGCTGAGTAGGGCTCGTGCTGAGATCGCCCTGCTGCGGGCTAAGCGCGCGGAACGTCGTCACCTGGATGATGGTTCCCCCGCCTCCGTTGGGACTCAGCACCCGTACCGCTCACCTCGGCGTGGACGCCAGTCTTATGGCAATCCCGACTGCAAGACCAAGATAAATCTAGAATCATAGATCGCTAGAGTCGGATCTTGTAATTAATACAAAATATATACGTAAAAGCTACAGTCTTAGCGTTAGTCTCGCTTTTAGTTAGTCTTAGTTAGATAGGGTAGTTTGCTATATCTTGTGCATTTATGTTTGTCATGATGAACTATGTTTGGTTTGGATCTTTGTAATGACTGTCACCAGAGTGTGGGTATCCCCTGCATTATGGTTTACCTATTATGTTAAAGGAGTTAGCTATCTAGTTGGGAAACCTTTTATTCCACTTTCCCCTTTATCTGAGAAGCTGTGTGGTCTGTGTTGGAGATCAGTGAAGATGCTCATCTGTTCAGTGCTGTTGAAGAATTCTATACTCTTTTCTTATGCTGCAAGATTTGCAAGATCAGTTCTGATGTGTGGTTGCATTCTGCAGATGTCAGAGAACAGGCGCAGAGGAGGAAGGCGTGCTCAGCAGGAGCGAGCCGCTCCACAGGATGAGGTGCCTCAGCAGCAGCACCTGCCGCCCCCGCCCCCGATGTCCATCGAGCAGATGTTTCTGATGCAGACTCAAGCAGTTCAAGCCATCGGTCAGACTCTGGCCACCATTCAGCAGCAGCAGCAGGCCCCACCTCAACCTCAGATGCCTCAGATGCCCAGAGACAAGCGTGCTGAATTCATGAGAGGTCATCCTCCAACGTTTGCTCACTCTTCTGACCCCATGGATGCTGAAGATTGGCTGCGCACTATGGAGCGGGAGTTGCATACCGCTCAGTGCGATGACAGAGAGAAAGTTCTGTATGGTCCCCGCCTGTTGAGAGGAGCAGCTCAGTCATGGTGGGAGTCTTATCTCGCCACCCATGCCAACCCTGACGCCATCACTTGGGAAGAGTTTAGAGGTAACTTTCGTCAGTACCATGTGCCTGCAGGTTTGATGACAGTGAAGAAGGAGGAGTTTCTGGCCCTTAAGCAAGGGTCATCATCTGTCAGTGAGTACCGAGACAGGTTTCTGCAGTTGTCCCGCTATGCTCCTGAAGATGTCAACACCGACGTCAAGCGACAGTACCGTTTCTTGAGAGGCTTGGTTGACCCTCTTCAGTATCAGCTGATGAATCACACCTTCCCGACATTCCAGCACCTGATTGACAGAGCAATCATGACAGAGAGGAAGCGTAAGGAGATGGAGGATCGTAAGCGTAAGATCAGTGGACCCCAGCCTGGAAGCAGCAGTCGCCCTCGTTTCTCAGGCAATCAACCTCAGCAGTTCAGGCAGAACCAGCGTCCACCTCAGCAGCATCAGCAGTTCCAAAGGCAGTATCCTCAGCACCAGTATCAGAATCGTCAGAGCAATCAGTCAGGAGGTCAGTTTCAGAGGCAGAATCAGCAGGCACCTCGTCTTCCTGCCCCAGCAAGCCAGCAGAACAATCAGGCAGCACCAGCTCAGGTTGGAAACAGAGCATGTTTCCACTGTGGAGAGCAAGGCCACTGGGTGATGCAATGCCCAAAGAAGGCAGCCCAGCAGTAGTCAGGCCCCAATGCCCCAGCAAAGCAGAACGTGTCTCAGCCTGGAGCAGGCAACCTCCCTCAGCCGCGTTACAATCATGGAAGACTGAATCACTTGGAGGCTGAAGCAGTTCAGGAGACTACCGGCATGATATTAGGTATGTTCCCAGTCGACTCCCATATTGTAGAGGTGTTATTTGATACTGGAGCAACGCATTCTTTCATTACTGCATCATGGGTAGAAGCACATAATCTTCCAATTACTACCATGTCAACCCCCATTCAAATTGACTCAGCCGGTGGTAGAATTCGAGCTGATAGCATATGTTTGAATGTAAGTGTGGAAATAAGGGGGATAGCGTTTCCCGCTAACCTTATAGTAATGGGCACTCAGGGAATAGATGTCATCCTAGGGATGAATTGGCTAGATAAGTATCAGGCAGTTATCAGTTGTGATAAAAGGACAATCAAGTTGGTGTCCCCACTAGGAGAGGAAGTGGTGATCGAGTTAGTCCCGCCTGAGCCGAAGAAAGGAAGTTGTTACCAGATAGCTGTCGATAGCAGTGAAGCAGACCCAATTGAGAGTATCAAGGTTGTGTCTAAATTTCCAGATGTGTTTCCAAAGGATTTACCGGGTGTGCCACCAGAGCGGAAAGTTGAGTTTGCTATAGAGCTTCTTCCTGGAACCGCCCCTATCTTTAAGAGAGCTTACAGAATATCCGGACCAGAGTTGGTTGAGCTTAAGAAACAGATTGATGAGCTGTCAAAGAAAGGTTACATCCGGCCAAGCACCTCGCCTTGGGCCGCCCCTGTCTTGTTCGTGGAAAAGAAAGATGGCACCAAAAGGATGTGTATCGATTATCGAGCTTTGAATGAAGTCACGATCAAAAACAAATACCCTTTTCCCAGAATAGAAGATCTGTTCGACCAGTTGAGAGGAGCCAGTGTGTTCTCCAAGATTGATCTGAGATCAGGTTATCATCAGCTCAGGATTCGACCTTCGGACATTCCGAAGACAGCATTCATTACCAAGTATCGGTTATATGAGTTCACAGTGATGTCTTTTGGTTTGACCAGTGCACCAGCGTTCTTCATGAACTTGATGAACAGTGTATTCATGGATTACCTTGATAAGTTTGTGGTGGTATTCATCGATGACATTCTGGTTTATTCTCCAAGCGAGGAAGAACATGCAGGTCATTTGAGGATGGTATTGCAGAGATTGCGAGAGCACCAGTTGTATGCAAAGTTGAGCAAATGTGAATTCTGGATCAATGAAGTCCTGTTTTTGGGTCACATAATCAACAAAGAAGGATTGGCTGTGGATCCGAAGAAAGTGGCAGACATTCTGAACTGGAAAGCGCCAACGGATGCTCGAGGAATCAAGAGCTTCATTGGAATGGCTAGATATTATCGGCGATTCATTGAAGGGTTTTCGAAGATTGCGAAACCAATGACAGCGTTGCTAGGCAACAAGGTTGAGTTCAAGTGGACCCAGAAATGTCAAGAGGCCTTCGAAGCGCTGAAAGAGAAGTTGACAACAGCGCCTGTCTTAGTCTTGCCTGATGTGCACAAGCCCTTCTCTGGGTACTGTGATGCTTGTTACACAGGTTTGGGATGCGTATTGATGCAAGAGGGAAGAGTTGTGGCTTACTCGTCCCGACAGCTGAAGGTTCATGAGAAGAATTACCCAATCCATGATCTAGAATTGGCAGCAGTGGTTCACGCACTGAAGACATGGAGACACTATCTGTATGGACAGAAATGCGATGTTTACACAGACCACAAGAGTCTGAAGTACATATTCACTCAGTCAGAGTTGAATATGAGGCAGCGAAGATGGTTAGAGTTGATCAAAGACTATGAGTTGGAGATTCACTACCATCCAGGCAAAGCGAACGTAGTGGCAGATGCTTTGAGCAGGAAGAGTCAGATCAATCTGATGGTCGCTCATCCGATGCCTTATGAGTTGGCCAAGGAGTTTGACAGGTTAAGTCTCGGGTTCCTGAACCATTCGCGAGGAGTCACAGTTGAGTTGGAACCTACCTTGGAGCGAGAAATCAAAGAAGCGCGGAAGAATGATGAAAAGATCAGTGAGATTCGGCGACTGATTCTAGATGGCAGAGGCAAAGATTTTCGTAAAGATGCAGAAGGTGTGATATGGTTCAAAGACCGCTTGTGCGTTCCCAATGTCCAATCCATTCGGGAGTTGATTCTCAAGGAAGCTCATGAGACAACCTATTTGATTCACCCTGGCAGTGAGAAGATGTATCAGGATCTGAAGAAGAAATTCTGGTGGTACGGGATGAAGAGGGAAATCGCAGAGCATGTAGCTATGTGCGATAGTTGTCGTAGAATTAAGGCAGAGCACCAGAGACCAGCTGGATTGTTGCAACCGTTGCAAATTCCTCAGTGGAAATGGGATGAAATCGGTATGGATTTCATAGTCGGATTGCCTCGCACTCGAGCCGGCTACGATTCCATTTGGGTAGTGGTGGACCGTTTGACCAAGTCAGCCCACTTCATACCTGTCAAGACCAACTACAGCAGTGCAGTGTTGGCAGGACTGTATATGTCTCGGATCGTTTGTCTTCATGGTGTGCCAAAGAAGATAGTGTCAGACAGAGGAACGCAGTTCACCTCTCATTTCTGGCAGCAATTGCATGAAGCCTTGGGCACACATCTGAATTTCAGTTCAGCTTATCACCCACAGATAGATGGTCAGACTGAAAGGACCAATCAAATCCTTGAAGATATGTTGAGAGCCTGTGCGCTGCAAGGTCAGTCCGGATGGGATAAGCGATTGCCTTATGCAGAGTTTTCTTATAACAACAGTTACCAGGCCAGTTTGAAGATGTCACCATTTCAAGCGCTCTATGGGAGGAGTTGTAGAACTCTGTTGCAATGGGATCAGCCTGGGGAAAAGCAAGTGTTCGGGCCAGACATTTTGCTTGAAGCCGAAAAGAACATCAAGATGGTTCGAGAGAACCTGAAGATAGCGCAATCAAGGCAGCGAAGTTATGTAGACACAAGAAGAAGAGAGCTGAGTTTCGAAGTCGGAGACTTCGTCTATCTGAAAGTGTCACCGATCAGAGGAGTCAGAAGGTTCGGAGTCAAAGGCAAGCTAGCACCCCGCTACATTGGTCCGTACTAGATTCTCGCAAAGCATGGAATCAGCTCAGTCTGCCAGAGAATTTGTCTGCGGTGCATGATGTCTTTCATGTGTCTCAGTTGAAGAAGTGCTTGCGGGTGCCAGAAGAGCAGTTGCCAGTGGAAGGTCTTGAAGTCCAGGAGGACTTGACCTACATTGAGAAGCCAGTGCAAATCCTTGAGGTTGCAGACAGAGTCACCCGAAGGAAGACCATTAGAATGTGCAAAGTCAGGTGGGATCACCATTCAGAGGAAGAAGCAACCTGGGAGCGTGAAGATGATCTGATGGCTAAATACCCAGAGCTCTTTGCTAGCCAACCCTGAATCTCGAGGGCGAGATTCTTTTAAGGGGGATAGGTTTGTAACGCCCTGAATTTGGGGGTAGAATTTTTTCTTCTTTTCTCTCACCAAATTCAGGCGTTACCCTTTTTCCCTTTTCTTCTCGCTAAGCCTTGATCTTTTCCAAAGTCACAGCGGGTTTTGGCTTTAGACCTCGTGTAAAGCAAAACCTTAAAAAACTTTATTTTGTGTGATGCACCATGCCGAACCATGCATACTTTTGATTGATTAAAAATGTGAATTCTTTCATCTAGAGGAAATTAGAAATTAGAAAAAGAAGCCTTTTCTTTTTTTTCTTTTCTCCTCCCCCCCTTCGGCCGGCCTAACTGGCGGCCCAGCCGCCCCTCCCCCCCTTCTTCCCGCGTGGGCCCCGCGCCAGCCCAGCCGCGCGCCCCCTTTCCCCCCATTGGGCCCAGTCGGCCCAACCGTTCCCCCCCCTCTCTTTTTTTTCTTTTTCCAAAAATCCCATCCCTCTCCCTCTCTCTCTCTCCCTCACCCTAACCCTAGTGCCACCGCCGCCTCTCCCCTGCCCTAGCACCGCCGCCACCCCTCCCCGGCGCCGCCGCCGCGCCGTCCCCCTCCAGTGAGGCCCCCCCTCCTCCTCCCTCCTCTCCTCCCTCTCCCTCCTCCCTCTCCTCCCTCCGGCGCCCTCCCCCGCGCCGCCTGGCTCGGCCGCCCGGCGAGCTCGGCTCGGCCCCAGCCCCGGCCGCCCCAGCCTCCCCCACGCCCGGCCGGCTCCGGCCCCGGCCACCCCGGCCGACCCCGCCCGACCCCGGCCGCCCCGGCCTCGCCCCCGCCTCGGCCGCCTCGGCCGCCTCGCCCGGCTCGAACCCCGCCCCCGGCTCGGCCGCCCGCGCCGCCCCTCCCCCGCGCTCGGCCCAACCGCCCCGCCCCGACCCCGGCTCGGCCGCCCCGTGCCCCGGCTCGGCCGCTCCCGTCGCGCCCCGGCCCGGTCGCCCCGCCCTCGCGCCCGGCCTCGCCCGACCGTGTCCTCGCCCCGTCCGTGCCTCGCTCGCAGTGGTCCGCGGCGTCCTCGCTCGCCCGTGCTCGCTTGCCCTGGCATGTTTGCCCGCTCGCCCTGCCGTGCCTTGCTCGCGTCGTGTCGGCCCTCGGCGTGGCCTCGAGCTCGGCCAGCGCACGGTCCCGACGCGTGCGCGACTCGTTCGCGGCACGTTAAGTGTGGCTTTGCGCGTGCGCGTGTTCGCGCAGCGTTCTGGCGTAGCTCGTCGTGCTCGCGACACGATCGTCTACCCCCTAGCCCCGTCTACCCCCCCCCCCCCCCCCCCGTATCTATGCGCACTAATCACGTTGTTTATATTAATAAGATAGGAGTCTCAATTTGGAAATTGGTTACGTTAGTTAATTTGTATAGCTAATCGTCTATCTTATTCAATGATTAATCTACTAAAAGTGGTCACGTTTACATTAGTGCATGTAGCTAATTCTTTTGTTAGAACCAATTGGAACTAGAACACGTGACGTCTAGTTATTCACCAACCCGTAGTGCGTCTCGGGCATAAGCTTTAACTCTCGCGAGACCTTTTCTCATTTCTTTCTAACCATGGTAAACTAATTATTGTATGTTATATTTTATGCATGTTTAATCTACTTGTTCTCTTGTATGGTGTATTGTTGGTTTCCTAATTTCAATGGATGGATGTATGTATGCTTGCAATCGCTTAGAGAACGATCCGGTTGGAGAGCCCGAAGAACTCGCAGGAGAAGCCCCTGAGCAGCAGTCGGTTGGTGGAGGCAAGTGTCCTTTGACCTATCTCTGTCCTATTCATTCTTTAATTCACCTCCCGCATTACACATTTATACTCAAGGATTGACTAGCTTTTGTTATCCATGTCCTTGTTTACCTATTTGGGTCGGATTAGTATCGTTTAGCTTTATGCTATTGCTCAAACTCTAATCAATGAACATGATGAGATTACCTATGATACACTGTTTTCCCCTCTCTTATTATGATGTTATACTTGTGGTCTTCAAGGGGGCTCGAGCGGTTTCTCGAGTGCCTCTCCGTAAGGACCTGTTCTATGGATGATCGCCCGGGAAAACAGTGCAACCATGAGGGTGGAGTGGGATGCCCTTAGCTGAATAATTAGAGGAACCAGGGTGTACTTCGCTTAGCCGTTGTGCCGTCAATGGGGCTCGGTGTAGGTGGCTCGCTCTGCCAAGGTTGATTTGTCCCTTGGGGAGGAGTGCGGTACATTTTGGAAACCTAACGGGCGGCTACAGCCTCGGGGAATCTTTGTAAAGGCTACGTAGTGATGCCCTGCTGGACCACCTAGGTAGTGGTCAATGGGGAGTAGCTCTCTCCGGGCAGGAAGGGGATCACAGCTTGTGGGTAAAGTGCACAACCTCTGTAGAGTGTTTGAAAACTGATATATCAGTCGTGCTCGTGGTTATGAGCGGCCAAGGGAGCTCCAATGATTAGTGGTACTTGATCAGAGACATTTTGGTTTACAGGTGGCAATGAGACTGATGGTTTTGGTTATGTCTATGGTGTTGGTAAGTGGTATTCTTTCCGCTTGGAAAGGGTACATCGGGCTAATAACGTGGGCTAATGTTAAAACCTGGCTTTCTACTAGTAAATAATAATTTGACCAACTAAAAGCAACTGCTTGACTTATCCCCACATAAAGCTAGTCCACTACAGCCAAACAGGATACTTGCTGAGTATGTTGATGTGTACTCACCCTTGCTCTACACACCAAACCCCCCCATCCCCAGGTTGTCAGCATTGCAACCACTGCTCAGGAGAAGATGAAGCCGTGGAAGGAGACTTCCAGGAGTTCCAAGACTACGACGAGTTCTAGGTGTGGGTTTGTTGGAACTTGCTCTCGGCAGCAAGGGGATCCAACACGAGTGAATGGTGATGACAACAGGGCACTCGCGCGTGATGGCAACAGCTCTGTCAATCTCGCCTCTCACGGGCACTGTGCGGGGGTATTTATAGGTATCCGAGTGCACGGCGCCTTGCGTTAAGGACGCATGTGCCCTCAGGTACCTAGTTTATCCCCAGAATATTCCCATAAAGCGGGGTTACAAGCTGTAATCACAAGTATGCCTTTACAAATTAGGCCCGTAACACAAACGCGGCCACGCAGGGCCCGTTACAATGGGCCAGATCTCATGTGGGCCTCAGAGCTGAACGAGGCCGCGCCGCGGGGAGGCGTCGCCGCAGGCCTTCGTCTGGTGCCGAACCGAGCGAAGGGTCTCCGTGTTGTCTCTGGTGCCGATGATGCGAAGGGTGTCCCTGCCTGCTTTGTCTGTCAGGGCAGGGGCTAAGCGGTGGAGACTTCGGGCGAAGGGTGGCGTTTCTGTCTTCGCTCCAACATTTGCCCTCCGAGGGACCAGTTCGACAAAGTCACCTGGTGCCGAAGACGTCGCTAGATGGCGGAGACGCTGCCCTCGCTCGAAGTGGTTCCGCGGGGGTTTTTGATGTCAACGTTGATGGACATCGTACTGTTGGATTGCGGGTTTCCCGAAGAGCCGCGCCCTGCCTATAAAAAGGGGGCGGGGGTCGGCGCTGTTTGCACTTTGCCTTCCGCGCTCCGTGAAAACCCTAGCCGCCCGCCGTCTTTCTGCTCCTTTTCTTCTACTGCTCCCTTTGCTCGTCGGAGTTCTGGCTCGAGTGAAGCAGACCGCCCGCCGCCGCCGACGGTACGTAGCAATGCCATCCTCTTCTTCTTCCGCCGACGCCACGCCGCCGGCCGCCGCCTCGTCTGAGGAGACGTTGAGTAGCGTGATGGTGGAGGAGCTGCGCGCCGGCGACTCTGTTGATTTTGGTGTGTCACGGATGACGTCGGCCCGCGTTGAAGATATGCAGCGTTTGGGTTACTTTGGCGGCGGGGTCGCTCGTGCTCCGGGGACGGAGGAAGTCCCCGAGCCGGAGGGTGAGTTGGTTGTTTTCGAGGCATTCTTCGTCGCCGGTCTCCGCTTGCCTGCGCACCGGTTTGTTGGCGAAGTCCTGCGTAGATTCAACGTTCAAATACATCAGCTGACACCGAACGCCGTGGTGGCGCTGGCGAAGTATGTCTGGGCGACGACTTCGTACGGCGGGCAGCCGTCGGTTGAAGTTTTTGCGAAGAATTATTGCTTGCATTGGCAGAAGAGGATGGTTGAGGACGGAGTTGCCCAGTTCGGGTCGTGCACATTCACGCCGAAGACCGGCAAGACCACAATGCCAGTAGTGGAGTTGGTTCCGTGCGCCCGCAACAAGTGGGGCAATTGGAATGAATTTTGGTTTTACGTTGCTGAGGCTACTGTCGAAGGCCATGAAGGACTTCCCGTGTCTGAGATGTGCTCTCACTATTACTCTGCGTATCCGCCTTTTGAGGTGGCAGAAGAGGATGCAGACGAAGGGGCCCTTCGGTGCGCCGCCGGCCAGAGCAGTGGTCGTGATTTAGTTGAAGAGTTCGTGGCGTACGGGGTCTGGCCCTTGGCGCACGGCTGGGCGCTGGGTGAAGTATGCCCTCGCCAGATGCCTTTTCACGGAGGAAGGGTGGTGCGAAGTCCTGCCTTTGCACTGAATTTGCGAAACCGTGACCCGGCCGCCTTTGTGCGTGATGCGGAGGACTTGGCGGTGCGGCTCGTGGGGCGGTACGTGGCGAGGACGGAAGGCCAGCGCAGCTTTGATATTCGCGGGTCAAATGAACGTTTGAACAGGGTCTTCGAATTAAATCAATTGCCGTACGACGGCTACCCTGGTCAAGACGAAGCGGACCGCCGTGGGAAGAAGCCGGCGGTGGAGACTGGAGGCGACCCTGCGCTGGCGGCCGCCCCCTCCTCAAAAAAGAGGAAATTAGGTACTGCGATGGGAGGAATTGGGGTGTCTGATAGTTTTGCTAGAGAGTTAATGAGGACGTGTGCGGCCCCGGGGGAGAGGATGTCTTCGCCCGAGCTCCGGGAGTCTTCGGCTCGGATGCTGAGGGTTACCGGGGGCTGCTGGCCTAGAAATGTTCCTATCCCCTGCGCGGCTGAGGAAGACTGTTTTACATCTCGTATGGTTCGTCAGTGGAGAATTTTTCCTTACGGGCGAAATATCGGTGCTGTTGTGTGGGCAGTGATGGACAAGGATCGCCAAGGGGCGGCGCAAAAACGTCAGGCGACTGTCAGGATTCACGAAGCCCGGCCGAAAAGGCAGCGGGGAATGGCGAAGGCTGCGGCCTCCGGCGGAGGCAAGCCGCCGCTGGCGGCGAAGGCGGGCGCCGCTGCACCTAGCAGGGCGCCGGAGACAACGGCGGGCGCTGGAGTCTCCAAACTGACGAAGGTGGTGCCGCCGGCCAGCGGAGTGGCGGAGGCTTCGGAGGCGGCCCGAATGTCGCTGCCGCCGGGCAAACGCGTTGCCGACTTCGGCACCGATATTAATGTGGACGATTATCTTGGGGGTAAGTCACCCGGCCGCCTCTTTCCTCTTTTTTTTTACTTGTTGATGCGTTGCAGGGTCGGACGAGGGCCGGCTTGCTATAGCTGCGCCTGCCGCGGCAATCGCGACGGCTGCGCTGTCGTCGAAGGCGAGGGACGGGACCCTTGGCGCCGAAGGCGAGGCGTCGGCCCTCGCGTTGGTCAGGGACGAGGCTGGCGCGGCGACCCGCCGGCTGAAAGGAGTGACGGAGGCGCTGAGTCAGGCGACGGAGGCGCTGAGTCAGGTCCGCCGAGCTATTATATATATATATATATATATATATATATATATATATATATATATATATATATATATATATATATATATATATATATATATATATATATATATATTTTACGGCCAAGGCCTTACGTGTGCTCTGCAGGTGGCTGACTTCACCAGCCGTACCGCGTCGGGGGCACTTACGGCAGCTTTGTCTGCCGAAGTCGAGAGACTTCGGACGCAACATGCTGACGCTGTCCGTGAGAAGTCGGCCTCCGACAGCAAGTGTCGTAAACTGGCGGACAAGGTGGCCGCCCTGGAGAAGGAAAAGGCTGACCTCCGGCGCCAGCTGGCGGGGGAGAGGAGGGAGGCCAACGAGGCCATCGCCAAGGAGCAGGCCGCGCAGGCGGAGGCTAGGCTGGCACGGGCGGAAGCCAATCTTGCCAAGGATCTCGCCGAAGACCTGCGGGGGCGGCTCACCGCTCTGGAGAGCCGCGCGAAGGGGGCCGAAGCCGCGGTGCGAACGGAGGCCGAACGGACGCGCACACAGCTTATGGCCACATACCGCGAGCTGGGTGCGCGGACCGGTGACTTCGTGGTGCCGGAGCGAGAGGCCGGGCTTCGCTGTCTGGAATGGGTGCAAGAGGAGCTGCAGGAGCTCCCCACTGTCCTGGGGGGATTAATGTCGTTCGCCTCCCTGGTCACCTGCGAGGGGGCGATGAACGCACTCTCTCGCGAAGGGTGCCGGCACTATGAGGCCTTCGACCAGGCAGATGAAGATTTTGGGCGAGATATCTATAAGGTCGAAGACCCCGTGGTGAAGGAGTCCGCCGGTGCCCTCTATGACCGGATGTGGGGTCTGTATGGTGGTGATGTGGTCAGGGAGCGGGCCGAGGCTACGAGGGCTCAGGTAACGTTGTCGTTTGTTCGGCGTTTGCTGGATGTGATCTGTGCGTGTGTTTGCTGACTTTTTGTATGTTTTGTTTTAGGCGGAGCGAGGCGAGCGGGTGGACGACTTCGGAGCACTGAACAGCGCCCTGCCTGACCCGGAGCCGACCCCGGAGGCCGCGGAAAACGCACCAGGCGCCCCCACAGCTGCTGCGACAGTTGAAGACCTGCCCCTGAAGGTGGCCGAAGGCTGTCCTGATGCCCTCGCAGTAGCTGCGCCGACCGTCGAAGATCCGGCGGCGGAGGCGGTGGAAACAATGGCGGAAGTGGCGGCGGAGCCAACGGCGGAGGCTCCCGCAGCGTCAGGGCCCGCGCAGGTGGCGTAGTGGTTGTTTAGGGTTGGGGAATTTTGGATGTTGTACTGAATTTTGGTTGCTGCGCAGGTTCAAGATTTTGGGCCTGCGCACGCAACCGCTGCTACTGAGTTTTTGGCGGCTCCGACCGCGGAAGGTGGTAATGAATATAGTGGGTCTGCATCTGAGTTTTTTGATTTTGCCGACTCCGGGAGCTCGGTTGAGTGGACTGAGGAGTCGTCGGAGGAGAATTTGGATTATTTTGCGGCCTTGGACGTGGCTGCGGCGGAGGCTTCGCCACACGCCGCGGACGCGTCGGACTTGCCAGGCCCTAGCACCGGGCGCCGTCGACGAAGGGCGGTTGCAAAACGTAGGGTTAGCGCGGAGGAGCAGGCTCTGCTTCGTGTGAGTGGGGCTGGTCGGCAGGAACTGTTGTCTCTGCCGACCGCCGAGAGTGTAGGTGAAGGGGAACTGCGAAGGCTTTTTGCGGGTGAGGAGCTCAGGATAATGTTATTTAATTATAGGGAGATGGGGATTATTCCTAAGGTTGAGCCGATGTAGAGTGTGGTGCCCTCGCTTATGTATGTGTGTGTGCGAAGGCGTTTTGTACTCACTGATTTGTTTGGCTGCGCTGTGTTGGCTTGATTATAGTTGGTCTTGGTTTGATGTTGTCGTTTCAGCCGTTGTTGTGCTAGTCCAGGTGTACCCTTAAGTGTCTTCTGCACAGATAGTCCTCGGTTTTTTCGCACTTGTTGTGCTAATCCGGCTGCACTCTTAGGCGACTTCTGCGCGGATAGTCTTCGCGATAGACTTAGATTTTTTCCGCACTTGTTGTGCTAATCCGGCTGCACCCTTAGGCGACTTCTGCGCGGATAGTCTTCGCGATAGACTTAGATTTTTTTCGCACTTGTTGTGCTAATCCGGCTGCACCCTTAGGCGACTTCTGCGCGGATAGTCTTCGCGATAGACTTAGATTTTTTTCGCACTTGTTGTGCTAATCCGGCTGCACCCTTAGGCGACTTCTGCGCGGATAGTCTTCGCGATAGACTTAGATTTTTTTCGCACTTGTTGTGCTAATCCGGCTGCACCCTTAGGCGACTTCTGCGCGGATAGTCTTCGCGATAGACTTAGATTTTTTTTTTCGCACTTGTTGTGCTAATCCGGCTGCACCCTTAGGCGACTTCTGCGCGGATAGTCTTCGCGATAGACTTAGATTTTTTTCGCACTTGTTGTGCTAATCCGGCTGCACCCTTAGGCGACTTCTGCGCGGATAGTCTTCGCGATAGACTTAGATTTTTTTCGCACTTGTTGTGCTAATCCGGCTGCACCCTTAGGCGACTTTTGCGCGGATAGTCTTCGCGATAGACTTAGATTTTTTTCGCACTTGTTGTGCTAATCCGGCTGCACCCTTAGGCGACTTCTGTGCGGATAGTCTTCGCGATAGACTTAGATTTTTTTCGCACTTGTTGTGCTAATCCGGCTGTACCCTTAGGCGACTTTTGCGCGGATTTGTCGCACGCGAGGGTAGCTAGCGCTTAGCCTCGCGGTGACCTCGTGGTGGTCGAATGTCGAAGACCGTCATCGCGGT
Organism: Zea luxurians; assembly: GCA_029449295.1. Classification (NCBI taxonomy): domain Eukaryota; kingdom Viridiplantae; phylum Streptophyta; class Magnoliopsida; order Poales; family Poaceae; genus Zea; species Zea luxurians. The sequence goes on from JAOPSE010000366.1 coordinate 669,260, forward strand.
CTTTTTCGACGCATGTCTTTTTGCGGGGGATTTTTTACGCATATATTACATGGCTCCGCCTCGTTAAAAACCTCACCCCCCGGGAGGAAAAGAGTGCGGGCCGGTGCAAGATTGTTTTTGCGAATTACAAGGGCGAAGACAGCCCTGAGGAATCAAACAAAAAATTTGCGGAGGTTGTCGATGTTCCAGGAGTGCTCCAGGTCCTCGCCGGTTGGCGTTGTGAGCCTGTAAGCGCTGGGGGAAGCTTTCGTCTTGACGATGAAAGGGCCCTCCCACCTGGGCTCCAGCTTGCCCTTGGACTCCGTCCGAGCTGTTCGAATGAGTATGAGGTCCCCCTCGCTGAACTCCCTTGGGGTGACTGAATGGTCGCGCCATGCTTTGGTCTGGGCTTGATACTTGTTCAGGGCCTGTAGGGCGAAGACACGGTCTCCGTCGATGAGATCCTTTGAAGTTGGCTCGTCCACATCTAGGACGGCTGACGGGACTGTTCGCGGGGACCCGTGCTTTATTTCTTGCGGGGTCATGGCCTCCGATCCGTATAAAAGACGGAAGGGAGTAAACCCGGTCGCCCTGCACTCAGTCGTGTTTAGTGCCCAGACTGCCTCAGGTAAAAAATCGCTCCATCTGCCCTTTTTTTCATCGAGGAGCATTTTTTTGATAGCTGTGAAGATTTTCCCGTTGGCGCGCTCCACGACCCCGTTGGACTGCGGATGATAGACTGACGCGAAGGCAAGCTTGGTGCCAATGGAGAAACAAAAATCCTTGAAGTCTTGGTTATCAAACTGCTTGCCGTTGTCGACTGTTAATTCGGACGGTACTCCGAAGCGGCAAACGATGTTCTGCCAGAAGAATTTTTGGGCAGTCTTCGATGTTATTGTGGCGACAGCCCGTGCCTCGATCCATTTGGTGAAGTACTCGACCGCGACGAAGGCGAACTTAAGGTTCCCCTGAGCGGTGGGCAGGGGTCCAACAATGTCGAGACCCCAGCGCTGGAGAGGCCATGTGTGGGCGATCAGCTTTGTGTACTGCGAAGGGCCGCCTGACCGAGGAGAGAACTTCTGGCAGGCTTCGCAGGACCGAGTGACCCGATTCGCGGCGCAAATCATTGCGGGCCAGTAAAAACCCTGGCGGATCACCTTAGCAGCTAGGGCCCTCGGCCCCGCGTGCGAGCCACACGTGCCGCTGTGGACTTCACGTAGAATCTGCATGCCTTCGGCCTCGGTGACGCAGTTAAGCATTGGTTGACTGACCCCTTTTTTGTAGAGTTGGCCTTCAATCAGAGCGAAGTCCCGGCTTCGATGTCTGAGGCGCTTGGCCTCACTGATGTCGGCTGGGTGATAATACCCCTGCAGGAACAGGGTAATGGGTGCTCGCCAGTCTTCGGTCATGATGAGGTTAACTGTACGGTGTCCCTCGCTGTCATTGGTTATTTGGAGCCCTTCGGGGCTCCGGACTGCTGGCGTGCCGATGATATGGAAGAACACGTTGGAGGACATAATTTCGCCCCTGGCCGCGGCCTTGGCCAATGTGTCGGCCTCCTCATTCTTGGCCCGGTCCACATGCTGCACGGTGAACCCCTTGAACTGCCTCTCGAGACTTCGGATGGCCGCGAGGTACTGCATGAGTGCGGGGTCCTTGGCTGCATAGTCTTTCTCGACCTGGCCGGCAACTACCTTGGAGTCTGTTTTGATGATGCAAGTGGTGACTCCGAGGGCCCTTAGCTTGCGGAGGCCGAGGATGACTGCTTCGTATTCTGCTATATTATTTGTGCACCTGTCGGACTCCAGATTGAAGCTGAGTCGTGCTGCATATCTGTGCTTGACCCCGACTGGTGAGGTTATGATTGCAGCGACGCCTGCCCCCGCATGGCACCATGCGCCGTCGCAATGGATTGTCCAGACCTTCTCTGTGGTCGGGTCCGGCTGTGTTACTGGCCCGGTCCAGTCGACGACGAAATCTGCCAGGACTTGCGATTTGATGGCTGTCCTGGGCTCGAAGCTGATGTGGTAGCCGGAGAGTTCGGCTGCCCACTTGGCGATCCTCACCGATGCCTCCGGGTTTCTAAACAGTTCTCCGAGCCCCCTGTCTGAGGTGACGCGGACCTTGAATGCTTCAAAGTAATGGCGCAGCTTGCGCGAGGACATAACAACTGCGTAGGCGATCTTCTCCAGCTCTGTCATGTTGCATTTGGACGGTGTCAGGACCTCGGAGACGTAATAAACAGGGCACTGTCTGACAGCGCCTTCGACTGTCTGCTCCTGCACTAGTGCCGCGCTGACCGCGTGCGGCGAAGCCGCGACATAGAGCAATAGGGGGAGCGAGGAGTCGGGGCTCGTGAGGGTGGCCAGCTCCGTTAAGTACTGTTTTAATGAGGCAAAGGCCGCTGCTTGCTCCGGCCCCCAGGCGAAGTCTTTTGCGCCGCGGAGGGTTTTGAGGAAAGGAAGACTTCGCTCGGCCGACCTGGAGATGAATCTGTTGAGAGCGGCCAATCTGCCTGTCAGACGCTGGACGTCCCTGGCGGACTGCGGAGGCGACATGTCGATGATGGCCTGGATCTTGGTTGGGTTGGCCTCGATGCCGCGGTGTGACACCAGGTAGCCCAATATCTTGCCCTGGCGAACACCGAAAACGCACTTCTCCGGGTTTAGGCGGAGTCGTGCATCTCGCATGTTTGCGAATGTCTCGGCCAGGTCGGCGAGATGGTCCTCCTTATTTTTGCTGGCGACGTCGATGTCGTCCACATATGTAAATATATTTCTGCCGACCTGCCCTTCGAGTACTGTTTTGGTGAGTCTGGAGAAGGTGGACCCGGCGTTCTTGAGACCCTCCGGCATTCTGACGAAGCAATAAGTGCCGAAGGGTGTTATAAAGCTGGTGCTAGCCTTGTCTTCCTCCTTCATGTATATCTGGTGATAGCCGGAGAAGCAGTCGAGGAGAGACATGACCTCGCATCCGGCGTGCGCTATCGACTATTTTGTCGATCCGTGGCAACGGGAAATTGTCTTTTGGGCAGGCCTTATTGAGACTGGTGAAGTCTATGCACATCCGCCATTTCCCGCTTTTTTTCTGCACCATTACAACATTGGAGAGCCATGTGGGGTAAGCCACTGGCTCAATGAATTTAGCCTCTAGGAGGCGGTGCACCTCCGCCTTGGCGGCCTCTGTCTTTTCGTCGGACATTTTGCGGAGCCTTTGCTTTCTTGGTCGCACCGAGGGGTCAATTCCCAAACTGTGCTCGATTATAGATCGGCTGACTCCGACCAGGTCTAGGGCGGACCAGGCGAAGACATCTTTATTCTTGGCCAGGCAGCAGAGGAGCTTCTCTTCTTCATGCGAAGTAAGGTCTTCGCTGATAGTGACTGTCTGCTTGGGCGTGGCCTGATCGAGGGGGACAGTCTTGGTCCCATCCTGACTCTGCAACTGAGCCTTGTCGTGCTGCTTGTCAGTTGGGCTGGCGGGCGCAGGGACCTCGCACTGTGTCGTGAGACAGTGCACGTTCCTCTGACCGGGCACGAAGTCTCGCTCTATGTTGCGCGCTGTCTGCTGGTTACCGAAGACTGTAATTACGCCTAGCGGGCCTGGTATCTTCATGCACAAATACAGTCCGTGGATGGCAGCTTCAAACTTATTGATGGAGCCCCGGCCCATGATGGCGTTGTATGGATATACCATATCCACAATGTCAAAAGTCACTTGCTCACTTCGGGCATTGGGTGCTACACCGAAGGAGAGGGGCAATTCTATTTTGCCGACGGGGAAGGTGCCCTTGCCGCCGAAGCCATACAACGGGTTGTCCGAAGGCTTAAGCAGGCTGTGGCTGATGCCCATGCGATCGAAGGCGTGGAGGAAGATGATGTCTGCCTGGCTGCCGTTGTCAACGAGGACCTTGTGTAGGTCCCAGCCTACCACGCTGCAATTGATAACCATGGCATCGCAGTGGGGGGCGCTGCGCAAGTCGACGTCCCGTGCGTCGAAGGTGAGCGGTACGTGGGACCACTTTGTCTGCACAACTGGGCCCGTGACGGCGACATGGTTTATGCTGCGGTAATGGTCCCGCTTCTGCCGCTTGGTGTCAAAGTCGGTGCTGGACCCCCCAGTTATCATATGAATGACTCCGCGATAAGGTTGATCGGCGAAGTCTTCCTGCTTTGGGGCATGGGGGATGTTTTGTTGTTGCTGGTGTGGTGGTGGAGGCGGAGGATGTACGATTTGTACTTCCTGATGATGTTGGTAAGCGTGGTGCGGTGGATGCGGGGCGGGAGCGTGGATATATGGTGGAGGGGGTGGCTGGTAATTATGCGCGACAATTCTGGGGTTGTCGGCTGGCTGCGCCCTCGCCATTCTGTCTCTGGTGGCCTTCACTTCGGGGCAGTCTTTGGTTTGGTGGGCGCAGTCTTCGCCATGGAAAAGGCAGTAAAATCGGCGCGGTGGAGGGGGTGGCTGCGCACGCCCTCGGCCCCTTCCGCGGGTTCCACTTCCGCGGCCCTGGGGGGGATATTCCTGGCGACGAAGGGGGTCAGCGGCCGGCTGCTGGTTGGCAATGTTGTGCACTTGCTGCTGACCGTGGCCATCTCGACCGGAGTCTGGTTGCGGAGTCCTTGTCCACATGCGGCTGGACTGTGGAGCATCTTTTGGCTTCCGCTGGGACTCAATCTTGCGCTGGTGGAGCTCCTCGGATCTGGCGTACTTTTCAAACAGCTGGTATAACTCTTGGAGATTCTTCGGCGGATCTCTGATGCAGTGGCTGTAAAGGACGCCAGCGCGAAGACCACTGATAGCATAGTGGATGGCAATCTGGTCATCGACTGAGGGTAGCTGTGACTTGAGTGTCAGGAATTTGCGGTAATATTCCCTCAGGGTCTCCCTCTCTAGCTGCTTGCAGAGCGAGAGCTCGGCCAGGGCGTCGGTGTCCGGGCGGTACCCTTGGAAGTTGAGGAGGAACTTGTCCCGGAGACTTCTCCAGGAATCGATGGACAGCGGAGGCAACCTGGTGAACCAGGTGAGTGCGGGGCCCTCGAGGGCGATGATGAAGGACTTCGCCATTGTGGCGTCGTCCCCCCCGGACGATGCGACGGCGACCTGGTAACTCATTATGTATTGAGCCGGGTCGGTGCTGCCGTTGTACTTGGGGTAGGTCCCAGCCCGGAAGTTAGCTGGCCACGGCGTCACTTGCAGGTGAGGCGCCAGGGGGCTTCGCTCATCGAGATAATTGACCCCTTCGAATGGCGCGGCGTGCGGGAAAGTGAAGTCGCGCTGGGGGAAACGCGGGTCCTCCGGTTGCGCGCGGTGTTGCAGGGGTGGCCCATGCTGCAGGCCGGGGTGGCCTTCGCGTGTGTCTTCGTTTTGTGCGCGCTGCTGGAGGGATGACTCGTGCCGCGGGCTGAGGTGGCCTTCGCGTTGCATCAGCGCAATCTCCCGCTCGAGTTCCTGGGCCTTGTGCTCTTCGTCGCGTATCATCTGCCGCACTTTGGCGCGTGCGGACACACGCTGGCGCTTGGCCTCCAGTATCTCCTTCTGCCTCTGGAGGTTGCGGTTCTTGAGGCGCAGAGCGCGCAGCTGTAGCTGTTCTTCTGCTGAGATGTCGAGGACCTCACCGTCCTCGGCGAGGTCCGCGCCCTCCGCTGGTGCGAAGTCCGAGGGAGGTGCGAAGCCTAAGGGAGGTGCGAAGCCTGAGGGTTGTCCCTCAGGGTCGCAGGTGCGGAGGGTGTAGTCTTCAGTGGCCTCTTGGTGGGTGGATTGGGTGAGGGCGAGGGCCTTGCCCTTTCTTGCGGCGAGCAGTGCTGCCTTCGCAGCCTCGTCAGCCTTCGGGTTAGCTCTCTTGGGTGCCATCGCGGGTGGTTGTCTCGTAGCACGAACGGTGGGCGCCAAATGTTGGAACTTGCTCTCGGCAGCAAGGGGATCCAACACGAGTGAATGGTGATGACAACAGGGCACTCGCGCGTGATGGCAACAGCTCTGTCAATCTCGCCTCTCACGGGCACTGTGCGGGGGTATTTATAGGTATCCGAGTGCACGGCGCCTTGCGTTAAGGACGCATGTGCCCTCAGGTACCTAGTTTATCCCCAGAATATTCCCATAAAGCGGGGTTACAAGCTGTAATCACAAGTATGCCTTTACAAATTAGGCCCGTAACACAAACGCGGCCACGCAGGGCCCGTTACAATGGGCCAGATCTCATGTGGGCCTCAGAGCTGAACGAGGCCGCGCCGCGGGGAGGCGTCGCCGCAGGCCTTCGTCTGGTGCCGAACCGAGCGAAGGGTCTCCGTGTTGTCTCTGGTGCCGATGATGCGAAGGGTGTCCCTGCCTGCTTTGTCTGTCAGGGCAGGGGCTAAGCGGTGGAGACTTCAGGCGAAGGGTGGCGTTTCTGTCTTCGCTCCAACAGGGTTAGCGGCAACCCCCAGTCGGCTGCCTGTGAAGGCCGCAGTTATCTACGTTTCGTTTTCGCACTTTGATTATTGTAAAGACTATATGGACGTCTCAGACGTATGATGTAATCGACTATTATTTCCCTTTTAATACTATTTTGAGCACTGTGTGATGATGTCCATGTTATGTTACTGCTGTGTACGTGAATAACTGATCCTGGCACGTACATGGTTCGCATTCGGTTTGCCTTCTAAAACCGGGTGTGACACGCGCGCGAGCCTGCCGCCCCTGACAGGCGGACCCCGCCTGTCGGCGCCAGTCTTCTGCATGCCCTCCCTCTCTCGCTCTCTCTCTTCCTAGTGGGGCCAGTCTGTTGGCACCAGTTTCCTTCACTCGCGCAACCCTTCTCTCTCTCTGCCCCGTGGGCCTGGATCGCCAGTCGCCGTGCCGTTGCCCCGCGCGCCCCTTTTTTCTCCCTCTGCGCCGTGGGCCAACCCTATCAGTTTCGCCTTCTCCGCGCTTGCCGTGGACCGGCGCATGCGCACTCGCGCACGTCACCGGGTTTCTCGGCCACGACACCCGCCCACGTGCCCAGCTCCTCTTTTTAGAGCCCTGCTAGTGCCCCGCGTACACCCGTCACCTCATTTCACGCAGCTTCGCCCTCTCTCGCGCTCTGCCCACGCCGCCAGCTGCCACCGAAGACCCGCGCCCGCGTCCCCGACCATCCAGCTCGCCGGAGACCGCCCCAAGCCTCTCCGAGCTCCACCCCGAGGTGAGACACCTTTGCCCATGCCCAATTTCCCTTATTGCGCTTTGTGTTCGGTCAATTTCACCTTCGCCGATGCTCGGCCGCGACGGTCCGTCGTGCTCGCGCGGTCGCCGGCCGATTTATCATGGTCTTGTTCATCGAAGAAGGCCCCTGTGTCACCCCTGCCTCTGTTGAAGTTAGCCAAGGCCTTAGTGCGCCTTAAGTCCCCTCCCCGTGGCCGGAATGGCTCACTGGAGTTTCTCCGGCCCACCCGAGACCTTCTCACAGCCGTTCTAACCTCTCTGCCCGTGGATTCATGGTCTCTTTCCCACCACTAAGTTCGCCGTGGCGCCCCCTTCCCCTCTGTCCAACTCCGGCGACCCTAGAGCCACCCTAGCTCGCACCTGCCTCAACTCCAGTGACCTCACTGCCGCGGAGAGGAGCGGTGCCGCTCGCAGCCGTCTGTTCCTCGGTCTGATTTTTCCCCGTCCGATCTTGATCGCACGGCCTGGACCGCGGGATACAGCTTCGCACACGCGCGCCCTGACGCCCTAGCCCGCCTGTCAGCGCCACCCGCAGCCGCTCATCCTTCCCGGTCTGATTTCCCCGTTCGATCTTGATCGAACGGTTCGGACCCCCTCGGACCCCCTTCGGACCCCTTCGGACCCCCTCCGTCCGATCTTGATCGAACGGGTCGGACCCCTTTGGACCCCCCTCCGTACGATCTTGATCGAACGGCTCGGACCCCTTTGGACCCCCCTCCATACGATCTTGATCGAACGGCTCAGACCCCTTTGGACCCCCCTCCGTCTGATCTTGATGGAATGGCTCGGACCTCCTCGGACCCCCTCAGACCCCTATAGCCATCTGTTTCCCTCTGGCGCTGGGCCCACTCGGTCAGCGCGCTCTCCCCCTCTATCGCTGATACTCCCTGGGCAATGGGGACCCGATCCCCGATTCCCCGCGGGGAATTCCTCTATTAGGGGATGGGGATGGGGAAGTTTCTTCCCCCACGGGGATGTAAATGGGGAAAAGTTCTCCCCCGACGGGTAAACGGGGACGGGGATGGGGTCCCCGTTCCCCGCGGGGACCCATTAAACTTACATGTGACAATGTTTTCATGTAATAGTTAATGATAAAAGTAAAGAATTACCTTGTCAAGAGATCACCCGTTGTACAAATACATTGATTTTAATGTGCACATAATGAATTTTACATCTAACAATGTGTATAAGTGACAATATTTTACATTAATAACAAATGAAGTACGATTTAATTATAATTTAAGCGGGGATGGGGATCCCCGATGGGGATTTATCCCCACGGGGAACGGGGATGGGGAAGAAATGTCCCCCGCAAACGTTCGTGGGGATCCCCGCGGGGAAATTTCTTTGTCACGGGGATGGGTTTGGGCAGCTAAAACCCGACGGGGAATTCCCCGTTGCCATCCCTCCTGGCCCGCTTGTCAGTGCTCGCCCGCCCATGCGCGCGCCCTCGGCCGCAGATCTAATCTCGGCTGTTTGTTTTAGATCTGACGGTTAGAATAGCCAGATACCCCTTCGCGCGGTAGTTTTATTAAAGAGACCCTCGATTTATTGGAAATCAATCTGCCATCCCTGGTTTTCACGCGTAGGCCCCTGTATCCTTGCAGATTGAACCCTAGACTTTTAAATATTCATAGAATTAGACCTAAATTCATATTTTGAATTCCCAAACAGGTTTATTTCATAACTTTTGCATATGAACTCCAAATTTAGTGATTCAAATCGCAAAATGTTCATAGAATTATTCTTTGTCTAAATGAAATGGTTTCACTTACTGTCTGCACACTCTAATTTTTAGGATTGAATATGAACTAATGAAGGTGTATGTTTTATTTATTCGATAAATAAATAAAGGAGAACCATAGAGATTTAAACCTGTTTAAGCTTATGAAATTAATGATAGGTATTGCATGAGTTCATCTCTGTTCTAAATTATAGGTCACAATAAAATAAATGGATCTATGATTATGTACTTGTAAATAACACTTAGGGAAATAATAATCTATTTTTCAAATAAAGTTAATGTATGTCATAGTTTATGTTATACTTCGAATTCATTATCCCTTATGTAGTATTATGTCTTTTTAAGATGTGTTCCAATGTTTGTACATGTTTGGTGTGATGTTCATTTGTACTTACCAAATGTATTGAATGCATGCTCGCTTTATTTAGACAACGAGCAGTCCGAAGTTCCTGAGTGTGTTGTTGGAGACCTCCCTGAGCAACTATAGGAAACGGGTGACGCCTAAGAGGGGGGTGAATTAGGACTTCTAAAACTTTTACTAAACTAGGCCACAATTAAATCCCTAAAGCAAAACCTATGCAAATAATCAAACTAGAATGTGCAAACTAGGTTTTGTCTAAGTGTTGCTATCTCTACCGCAAAGGCTAAGTTTCAATCTACACTAGATAAGTATGTATACAAGATTGAAACTTAAATGCTTAATATAAATGTGGAAACTTAAGGAGCAAAGTAGAGATGCAAACTCTCGTGGATGACGCCGGTATTTTTACCGAGGTATCTAGAACCACGCAAGGTCCCGACTAATCCACGTTGGTGCCCCTACGCAAAGGGAAGCCCACGCGAGGGCCAAGCACCACGGTCGAGTAACTCCGTAGAGAGTCGCGGGCCTTCTCCACGCGCAAGTGGTGCTCCACTTCCGGCTCCTCTCGGACGCTCCCCGCCGTCTCCACTATCGAGCTTTTGGCCGAAACGCCGCGGGCCTCGTTCCCTCCGGTACACGGTGGCGGCCGTGACACAAACACGGTTGTCATGGTCTCGCAAGACTCTCACCCCACTCGGTACAATTACAACGACTCACGCAAGAGCCGAGGGGTTGTGTGGTTTTACAAGACTCACTCAACTAACTAGGGTTTACCTAGAGTAAGCGCTAAAGCGGTCTAACTAACCTAAGCACTTCGCAAATCACCTACGCTAATCACCGAGTGATTCTATTAAGCACTTGGGTGTTTGAGCTCTTGGAAATGTGCACTATATGCCTTGGTATGTTGCTTGGGCTCCCACACCTTCAAATGGCTGGTTGGGTGAAGTATATATAGGCCCCAACTCAATTCTAGCCGTTGGAGAAAAGCTGCAATTCTCTGCGGCACACCGGACAGTCCGGTGGTGCACTGGATAGCGCAATATAGCTTGTCCGGTGCGCCTAGCCATTGTCCTGTTAGAGCAGGTGACCGTTGGTGCCACAGGCTTTTCCACACTGGACAGTCTGGTGCTTACACCGGACAGTCCGGTGGACTTCTCTCCGAGTGCCACCTGGAACTAGTCGTTGGGCTGAAGTTCCCTAGTGCACCGGACAGTCCGGCGTGTGGGCACCGGACAGTCCGCAGCAGCACACTTGGACTTTTCTTGGATCTTCTTAATGTCTTCTTTTGAGGTGTTGCTTTCCTCCATTCCTTAGTCCAAGTAAATCTTGCATCCTATGAACTACAAACATAAACACTAGAAAACTTATTAGTTCATGGATTGTGTTGTTCATCAAACACCAAAACTCGATTAGCCAAATGGCTCGGGGTTCATTTTCCTTACAATCTCCCCCTTTTTGATGATTGATGACAACACAACCAAAGCAAGCAAATAATACAAGTATTTGAATGAAAATATGCAATCTACTTGCTAGGATGCATGTTTGTCTCCACAATGTGGTATTATGGACTTAAGCCTCCCCCTAACTCCATAATTCACTTACTTCCTATTTTTGGACCAAATAACCAAAACCACTTGAAAAACCATTTGTAGATATAAAATTTTAAATTGGTGGTGTTTGGTGTTTGATATAGTTTTCATTGCTTTGGTCCCTAAACTTCTCCCCTTTGGCATCAACCACCGAAAAGGAAGACATTAAAAGCATGTAGGAAGTAAATAAAAAACTTGCCCTCATTAAGAAATTTATCAGATGATACCATTTGAAGGATACTAAATTAAACCGCATGAATGATATCAGTTGAAAGGATTATTCCCCCTAAACGAGTGTTCTCTTTAGAAAGAAGTTTCTCCCCCTTTTTAGAGATGAAGAAATACTCCCCCTAACAGAGATCCTTTATTTAGGAAAAAGCATGTGAAAATTAGAGGTGCAAGACAGGATTTGAAAAGACTAACTTCCCTTATGCATAGGTAACAGAATATGAGTTAAGTCCTTATGCATTTTTAGCAACATGGAAGTATATGATATGAAATATAGTCTAATCAAATGTTGGAGAAGACATGTAAATGATACTAAATATAGTCTCAAAAGATACCAATTGAAAGTCAATGGCGAGCTTGAGAGACATGAGAGTTCTTGGAGATTTTGCAGTGGAAGATTGTTGTCTTTCTCCGGGGACTTCATTTTCCTTACAATGAGACTATCACATGAAATGGACTTGAAAATGTGTTAGTCTCAAAGTGCTAGATTATAGAATAACCTCCCCCTGAAGGTGTGCATACAAGTTTTGAATACTTGTAGGAGACATGCACTTTGATTTGATATCAAGAGGGGCAAATTATCCCTAATCCAAACTTTGGCACATATAAGTTAAATGATACAACTTGTAGGAATCAAAATTTTCAATTGATGCATCATTTACTATGGAGTGATATAGAAGCTATGTGTCGTGCTTAAATAAACATTTTAAACCATGTAGGTTTGCTTAAGTATATGAATTGAAAGCAAGCAATCCTACCATGTGATTTACCTAGTATGCATGATTTTAAACAAAAGTAAATAACAAATGTAATACTAGGCAAGAAAGGTAACTAGATAAAAGGTAAATAGATAAGCATATCTAAAAACAAGAGATACAATAAATCTAGTTACCTTAGTCATGGGTGGGAAATTTGGGTCCAAAATTTTCGCTAACCCACTTGACAATAAACTTGATCCAATATGATGTATCCCATGATATACATCCCGAATTTGCCAAGTCTCCAAATTTCCTGACCGCCCTTCGGTCCACTCACTTTCCTTCCGGGATCCAAATCTTCTTGGTGCTTTTCATGGTTGAAATTATTTCCTTTGGCACCCAGATGCGTTTGGCCCCTTTAACTTTGTTGGCTTGCTTGTTGGCCTTGATTGCTATCACCTTTCCATTCTTTTTCTTCTTGATCAAATATGGTGTAGCATCCTTTTTGTTCACCTTTTTGATGTAGGTGTTGGAGATTTTGCTTGAGCTTTTGCCTTTGTTTATCCCCGGTCATCGCCTTGCATTGGAAAGACTTGTGGCCTTCCATGCGGCATAACCTACAAATCACAGTTTCTCCCTCCATAGGCTTGTTCACTCCCGCAGTGGTGTTATTCTGTGGAGGTCGAATTTGTTTGGCTTTGCCTTTCTTGTCATACAAAGCCTTGCCAAGGCGAGCCACTTCTTGCTTTAATTGTTCATTTTCCTTTGCAACCTCATCCGAACATGTTTCTACAACAATATTCTCAACAACAACTTGGTTGCAGGGTTAGAATCATCAATTAAATCAAAGCAGGAAGTAGAAGCATCTTTCTTAATTATTTCAGGTATTTCAACTAAAGATGCTGCTGGGGTGCTACCAATGTTTTCTAGGTTAGTAGTTAGCTCATTATTGTGTATGCTAAGAATTTCCATTTTCTCTAGCAAATTTTCAATAGCTTCTTGGGGCTAGCTAACTTAGCCTTGAGTTTTTCATTCTTTTTAATAAGGCTATCATCGGTAGCAGTGGATGGAGCACTAGATTCTAATAGCTTAATTTTAGTTGATAGCTCACTATTTAAGTTTACAAAAGTTTCAAATTTTTCTAGCAAACATTTATAATCATTTTGAGAGCTAACCAACTTATTTTTCAAGGTTTTAAGTTGAGCTTTTTGCTTAGTGCAAACATCCTGGAAAAATTCTACGGCTTCCGCAAGCTCATCTAGAGAGGGCTTTCCCTCACCTCCATCATCACTACTACTTTCATCACTGGAAGATGGAATGCTTTTGTTACCTCTTGCCATAAGGCATTTGTGTGATGACCGTGATGAGCGTGACGAGGACCGATGGCTGCGCATCCTTGGAGGTTCATCTTCACTTGAAGAATCATCCCAAGTCCTAACACTTGTTAGCGCCTTGCCTTTGCTCCTCTCCCTTTTGGGTTTGGCCATATTTGGACAGTTGTCCCTGAAGTGGACCTTCTCCCCACATGCGAAGCATCCTCTCTTCCTTTGATTTTTCCTATCAATGTTAAAGAGAAGATCCTCGGCCTGCAGGGGCACACCCGTTAGATTAATCTTGCGGATCATCCTCATTACCTTTCTGACGCGTCGGATTGTTTCTTCATCCTCGGAGGATGATGTGCATGGTTGATTATCCTCATCATCATCACTTTCTTCTTCTTCCTCTTCTTCACTTGAGGAACTTGGAGTAGGAGCTTTCTTTTTGCCCTTCCTTTCATCACATGCAAAAGCATATGGTCTTGAGGAAGTTGGCTCCTCTCCCCGACACATTTTTCGTGACATCTCAAAAGCCGCGATTTTCCCAATCACAATGGTCGGGGTCATGTTGCTCAAGTCCTCCATGTTGTGAAGGATGGTGATGATGCTCCCATATCTTTGTTGTGGTAGCAGGGAGATAATCTTCCTCACAATGTCCGCATCACCTAGCTTATTAATGCCAATAGAATTGAGCTCATTGATAATTAGATTCAAATGAGAATACATGTCTCGAACAAGCTCACCATCTTTCATAGCAAAAGAATTATACTCATTTAAGACTAGGCAATATTTTTGCTCACGGACATTAGATGTGCCATCATGGAGCTCATGCAATTTTAGCCAAATCTCATTAGCAGTTTTCAAGGTAAATACTTGATTAAAAATATCCATGCTAAGAGATTCATACAAGCAATTTTTGGCTCTAGCATTTAAATGAATTTCTTTTACCTCACTCGTGGTGGGTTTCTCGGGATTCTTAAGGGGTTTCATCTCGTCACGAGTGACTCTCCAAACACCTAGATCAATGGCCTCTAGGTAACAAGCCATTCTGGCACTATAATATGGGAAGTTAGTGCCGTCGAAGTGTGGTGGCCTATGGGTATCCATCCCTTCCTCTAAAAAGTGTCGGCTCTTTTAGCGATGAAGCTAAAATGTTTTAAATGAGCCAAATCGGGCTCTGATACCACTTGTAGGAAACGGGTGATGCCTAAGAGGGGGGGGGGGTGAATTAGGACTTCTAAAACTTTTACTAAACTAGGCCACAATTAAATCCCTAGAGCAAAACCTATGCAAATAATCAAACTAGAATGTGCAAACTAGGTTTTGCCTAAGTGTTGCTATCTCTACCACAAAGGCTAAGTTTCAATCTACACTAGATAAGTATGCATACAAGATTGAAACTTAAATGCTTAATATAAATGTGGAAACTTAAGGAGCAAAGTAGAGATGCAAAATCTCGTGGATGACGCCGGTATTTTTACCGAGGTATCCGGAACCACGCAAGGTCCCGACTAATCCTCGTTGGTGCCCCTACGCAAAGGGAAGCCCACGCGAGGGCCAAGCACCACGGTCGAGTAACTCCATAGAGAGTCACGGGCCTTCTCCACGCGCAAGTGGTGCTCTACTTCCGGCTCCTCTCGGACGCTCCCCGCCGTCTCCACTATCGAGCTTCCGGCCGAAACGCCACGGGCCTCGTTCCCTCCGGTACACGGTGGCAGCCGTGACATAAACGCGGTTGTCACGGTCTCACAAGACTCTTGCCCCACTCGGTACAATTACAACGACTCACGCAAGAGCCGAGGGGTTGTGTGGTTTTACAAGACTCACTCAACTAACTAGGGTTGACCTAGAGCAAGCGCTAAAGCGGTCTAACTAACCTAAGCACTTCGCAAAGCACCTACGCTAATCACCGAGTGATTCTATTAAGCACTTGGGTGTTTGAGCTCTTGGAAATGTGCACTATATGCCTTGGTATGTTGCTTGGGCTCCCACACCTTCAAATGGCCGGTTGGGTGAAGTATATATAGGCCCCAACTCAATTCTAGCCGTTGGAGAAAAGCTGCAGTTCTCTGCAGCACACCGGACAGTCCGGTGGTGCACCAGACAGCGCACTGTAGCCTGTCCTATGCGCCTAGCCGTTGTCCTGTTAGAGCAGGTGACCGTTGGCGCCGCAGGCTTTTCCACACCGGACAGTCTGGTGCTTACACAGGACAGTCCGGTGGTCTTCTCTCTGAATGCCACCTGGAACTAGCCGTTGGGCTGAAGTTCCCTGGTGCATCGGACAGTCTGGTGTGTGGGCACCGGACAGTCCGGTGTGCCATCGGACAGTCCGGTGTGCTACCGGACAGTCCGGTGCGCCTTCGCACAAACAGTCCGCAGCAGCACACTTGGACTTTTCTTAGATCTTCTTAATGTCTTCTTTTGAGGTGTTGCTTTCCTCAATTCCTTAGTCCAAGTAAATCTTGCATCCTGTGAACTACAAACATAAACACTAGAAAACTTATTAGTTCACGGATTGTGTTGTTCATCAAACACCAAAACTCGATTAGCCAAATGGCCCGGGGTCCATTTTCCTTACAACAACAACCTGGTGAAGGCAAGTGTCCTCTAACCTATTATGTCCTACATACTTTATGATTCACTGTCCCGCATTACTTAATGAAACCTAAGGATTGACTAGTCTGTATTCACTTATCCTTGTTTACCTTTTGGGTTATTATGGTTAGCATTTTGCTATTGCCTTAACTTAATCAATGAACATGATGTGAACATTTATGATACGATACTGTTATTCTGACTATGTGAAGGATCTTGTGATACCTTAGGGGGCTCAGGCCTGTTCCCTGAGTACCTCTTCGTAAGGACCTGTTCGTGGAGTGTTAAAAACTGGTATATTAGCCGAGCTCACGGTTAAGAGCAGCCTTGGGATCCTCTTTGATTAGAAGAACTTTGGATACTGTTATGATGAAGATTAACAATGATGCTATCAAATCTGATCTTTGGTATTTCCTCGTTTGAGGAAGTACTTTTGGGTAATAACTGGGTTTATTACTAAAAGTTGGCTTTACTAATAATAATAAATACTTGACCAACTAAAAGCAACCGCTTAACCTCAAACCCCATATACAGCTAGTCCACTTTAGCCAAACGGGACATTTGCTGAGTACGTTGATGTGTACTCACCCTTGCTTTGCACACCACCCCACCCCAGGTTGTCCCAATTGTACTCAATGCTCAGGAGGTGATGCTGGCAACATGGAAGATTTTGAGGAGTTTTAGGACTACGATGAGTTCTAGTTCTTTTTTAGTGGCAAACCCCCAGTCAGCTGCCTGTGTAGGCTTAGCATCTATGTTTCGCATTTCCACACTTTGATATTTATGTTGCACAATGGTTATGTATTAGACTCTATGGATGTATTGGACATCTCGATGTAATAAAGTACCTTTCAGCTATTTATTTCGAGCATTGTGTGATGATGTCCAATTATGTAATCGCTGTGTACGTGAGTTTCTGATCCTGGCACGTACATGGTTCGCATTCGGTTTACCTTCCAAAATAGGGTGTGACAGAATGTCTCCCAGCCTTGAACGTAACAGGCACACGCTAAAACAGTGGAGAGTTGTGGTAGATCTCCCAGCCTAGAATGACTCCTTTAATAGCAGAGTCATCAACAATACACAATGAAAGGTAGGTGGCGCTTTTGTGGGTGCGCGGATGGGGGTCTAGCTGTGGGGTTCAATAGTAGGCGCCTCCCCCTTCCGCAGGTACCAAATGTTCGCATGAATGCGAATGCGGTGGCTAGATCCATGGGTGGGCTAGGTAATCTACAATCGCGATAATGTCATGTGTGCACTGGATTAGGCTTGTATGGGTGCTGGTAGGCGCTGTCGGCAATGGGGCGCAGTGCCCGGGAGATGGTTCGGGGGCGGCTACGGGGTTCCATGGGTCGCTCTGGGCGTGCGGCATGCAGCGGGCGGGCTGGTTGTTCGCGGCGGTCGGGCTGAATTCGATTGGAATCGCGGCAGGGTTTCTGGAGGTCGGGCTTGCGGGCGGGCGGAGATGGGTGCGGTCGCCATTGCTAGCTTAAGGTCGGGCGCGGGACAAGCGCAGAGAGCGCAGAGAGTAGGCGTGGGGCATGCGGCTACCGGTGCGGCCGCCATTGCCGGCTTAAGGTTGGGAGCGGGGTGCGTGGGGCTTGGCGTGGGGCGGGCGCGGGACGAGCGCAGAAGGCGTAGAGAGTAGGCGTGGGGCATACGGCTGCCGGTGTGGCCGCCATTGCTGGCTGGAGGTCGAGCGCGAGGGCGCGGGGTTTGCGGGGCTTGGTGCGGGGCGGGTGCGGGACGAGCGCAGAAGGCGCAGAGAGTAGGCACGGGGCGGGAGCGGGGCATGCGAGGAGGTGGGGGCAGTCTACACTAATGACTTAATAGTTAGTAGAGATTTCGACGGTTGCTGAAGCTAACTGTAGGAAGTTGCCCCGGCCTGGCCCATTCCATCATTCAAAATGTTGTTTATTTCTCAATTATTCTCCACATTTTCAAAACACAAATTACAACATATATATCGAGAATTACAATCACACCCAAAATGTCCAACATAACATTCACACCTGAATGACTAACATAACACAAATTTATAATCACATCCAAAATGTGCTACATAACTCCGATATCATACACAAGTTCACAATCACACCCAAATTGCAAATTTCCAAACATACAATATCCAATTCCCGTGACAGTTTAAATGTCCAATATACACTAGTACAATATACCTGCACGCTACAAAAACACACAATCATATTTTAGATCCATAAAAAAATAAATTTAATGTCAAAGTTAATACATGGTCCACATATCAGATATTAAACTAATAAGAACAAATATTATATTTTATCTTAGCCAAAATGCATGAGTTCAAAAAGAGCTCGACCCCTCTTTTTATAACTCGCTCCATCGATCACTATCGTTCATCTAGCGAGGCAGTACTATGTGGGAGCGTTGTGCTGCGTGTGGCTTCTTGTCATGTTGGGCTTGAGTGGTTTCTCATGGCTCATCTGTGGTGTAACAACCTATTAGGTCCATTGTTAGACGAGAAGTGGGGGAGAGGAACTAGTGCTTTAAAGGAGCATAGAAATTAACTCAAGTGCTAAATTATAAATGTCAGTGCCTCGGGATACGGATACCCTAGGCGCTACAAATAAAACTTGGCCTATCTGGAGAGGATAGGCTATGGGCCCTAGCTTCGAGGTGGGTCAGGTTGACAAGACCACTCCGAAGAGACAAGATAATACATGGCTAGGACCCCACCACGCGATAGTCCGAGGGGGGCCCTTGCCACACAAGCCTTCATCAGTCTCCCTTCTGCCCAACCTATTGGCCAGGGGCAAAGCTAGATTATGTCTAGGGGGTACAAATGCACCCTCTAAAAATATAGATTCTATAGATTTGGTTAAAATTCCATCATATATAGACCCATAAAAAAATTCTTATGCCCTCCTCAATTTTTCTCTAGCTTCACCACTGCTGTTGGTGAGGTCTCATTGCGCTACATGGCCCTTTTGCCCCTAGCCCCTGGTGGGGTCCAGGGGCACCACGTGTCCTCGAGATCCCATAGCAGGATATGGACCCCCTTGGAGGTCTTTGGATCCCAAGGTGGACTCCCTCAAGCTCGTGCTACAACGATTACTATGTAGGGCCTGGGAGCCCTATGTTCCCTAGCTCTAGGAGGCCCTAGCCCTAGTGTAGGGTTCGAGCATGCCACTTGTTTTTTGGGCCCGCGATGACCCTGGTCAAACGTGGGGGCTCTTGATGCCCTTGGCCAGGAGGGCTCCCGTCGTGCCATGTGGCCCAGCCGTCCACAATATGGCTTGTCATGAAGTTGGAGATAGAAGATGTGTCGTGCTTGTCGGATAGAACAAGTGACTATAGCTATGTAGTGTCCTCTCGCATGTTGTCAGACCTAAAATTCCAAGTCATGTCACTAGTGCAACACTGTGGCAACATGGACGACATGCACCATATCATGCTATGTCCCTTATGGCGTCGTGGACGATGTGCGCCTCAGCTGGCCACATCCCAGGTTTTTCGCGACGTGCGCACGCCTTGCACTCACCTCGTCACCCGTGACGTGCAGGGGCATGCCTCTATAGGACCTCAGGCTGATGTCAACTATATCTCCATGAAAATAGGACGGGTCATGCTAGCTTCCTAGCCCAGTAGTTAGTTGTAACCCTTTCTACCTTGGTCTATAAAAAGGAGAGGGTGACCCCCTACATGGGGATCCATTTTTCACGCTTTCCACGCTTAGGCTCTGGTAGCCATCTTTGTGGCACTTAGCTATTTCCAAGCAATACAATCTGCCTTAAAGAGGATGTATCTATGTGTTTCCCTTGAACCTACCTATGTCCTTTCCACGCTTATGCTCTGGTGGCCCGAACCTTTCTATGTCCTTTGTCTCCCTCGTGGTTCCCTTGTGTTTGCCATGTTCACTCCTAGATTTTTCGGACTGGGCCCAAATGGTCATGGTAGGTGATATTGTGGTGTGTCTAGACCCCTACCAAACCTAAACAGGGTACATTTCCTCTATCCCTCACCGTCACACGATGATAGTTGGCGCGCCAGCTTGGGTCTCTTTTGTATGTCGTTCCAACATCCTTTGTGGCCAGTCGTGAGCCCGAGCCTGTTGGGGATGAGCGCGGCAACCACACTAATGGCTACCTCAGTTAGGCGGCGCTAGGGCGGCTACCTCTATTCAGGTGTTGGGTTGACAGGGAGGGATGCAACTTCTGACAACTTAAGCAATTACCATCAGAAGTTACTATAACTTCCGACGACTTACCTTAGGAAATTAATTAATCTAACTTTTGATGGCTGTTGTTAAGACCGTAGAAAATTAATGTAATTTACAACGGCTGACTTGTACCTAGGGTGGTAATGGATCACGATCCAAATGTTTCTTCATAAATTGTTAGGACTCAAATTAATTTTTAGTTCAAAAATGAATAGAATTAGACATGATCCTAATCCGATCCGATCATTACATTTTATAGTATAAAATTTAGAGCCTATTGTCACCCCTACTTGTACCCATTGAAAATTGTTTAGGCCATAGAAAGTCCACGATTTTCCTGTATTTATCTAATATTATTTGTCACCTGTAAGAGAACCATGAGGATTACGTTCACAAATTAACAGATTTGCTATATCACACCAGGGTGATTTTTCATTATTATTATTTTCCGTGCGAAGTATCTGTCCAGAGCAAATCGAATAAGTGCCGTCAGTAGAAATGTTTCCCGTACTACTCATTTATTAAAGGTATCCTTCCTCTGGCTCATCTGATAATCAAGAATAATTTCATGAATCCACACTCATGCAGTTTTTGAGTTAGGATTCTGTTGCATTAAAAATGATCATCTTTGATTCAGATACACTTACATTCTACATGAATTAATGATTGCATATCTACCTTGACCATATATTGGAACAAGATTATATTATGTGCATCTCCAGCATTAATTAAACCCACAGAACCTAGCTACGAGTATATATATATATATATATATATATATATATATATATAGAGAGAGAGAGAGAGAGAGAGAGAGAGGCGCTGTCATATAGAAACAAAACATTATCAGTATCTTCCACAAGCTAGCACCTGCTATAGTAGTGTGGTGCAAACACCAAAATGTTGCCTGCCAATAAAGTGTCATTTGTTTTCCTGATAGTGTACTGCGCAGTAACATTTTCGCTAGGTCAGATAGCTGTTGGCGAGGCATGCACAGTGGATCAGAGGGACAAGATCACAACGGACTGCAGAGAGTTCATCAAGCTGAAAGGCCCCGTCACAGCCCCGTCGTACACCGACGACTGCTGCGTCGCCATAAGAGCGGTGCCCAATCTCGACATGGAGTGCATCATCCGCCTGCTCTCCAATAAACAGAAGAAGTACGACGTGGGCAAGATCCGGCGGCTCGGCAGCGTCCTCTGCAATCCACATCCGGTGAGAATGCGCTGTGCTGCAGAAACGTACAAAAGCATATTAATTGTTTCTGACGATGGTTGTTGAAGAAATATATGCATTATTAATTCATCCTTTGTAGCTAATTATTCTTGTCCTTCAAAAATGTTGTCTGCAGGTGATGACGTAAAATGGGGTGTGGCAGTAGTTTCTGATGGAGTGCATCGCGTCAACAATATGGAGCCTGAACTATACAAACCCTACAAATAATGTGTCACCATTTCATATGTATATGTACTCCATTCATTAACAAAAAAAGTGTCTTATATATCATATTTCTATGCTGTTGTGGCTAGGAGTGAAAACGGGACGGAATTACCCGACGGGTACCGGATACGAGTACTTAAAATACCCGGTTTTTCGGGTACTGGATACTGATAATTTTATATATGGGTCGGATATGGATACTATCCGATATACATCAGTCGGATACGGATAGGATACAGTATAACCACTATCCGATAAATACCTGATAAGTACGGGTAGGATACGGGTACTGGTTAGCGGGTACCCGGCTTCAGTTCCTGCCTCCGTGAACCGTCTACAGTGCAAGCCGCTACGCCGGCGCGTTTGCGTTTTTCAATTTTCACTCGTTCAAGCCCAGTCGGCCAGCCCATGCACATGCCACATGAGAACAATATGGAGCTTGAACTATACAAACCCTACAAATAATGTGTCACCATTTCATATGTATATGTACTCCATTCATTAACAAAAAAAAAGTGTCTTATATATCATATTTCTATGCTGTTGTGGGCTTGTGGCTCCCCGTTGAGTTGTTTGACGGATCACAGTTGTCAGCCTGTCACCGTGTCGATACGTACTGTTGATGTAATACTCGAAAATTGTATTGAATTAAAAAAAAATTCTAAAGATTTAAAATTTCAAGCATATTATAACAAAGTTATGAATTGAGACTATCTTTTCTACAATTTAATAAATAGTAAATGTAAATGTTTGCTATATAATTAAACTATAATAAATAGGATAGTGAGTTATTTCTATATAACTTATTCCTATTGGGTTATATAACTATGTAAATTCTATGCTTATTAAATTTCATGCATATAAATACTATACAAAGTAAATAAAAAGTAAATAAGTGTAAAATATTTGCATTCATGTTGGTGTTTTGGTTGTGCATATAAATATGGTTTCAAAATTTAAAATCAGATTTGAATTGGGATAATTAAATCTGGAAATAAAAAACAAAAAAAGAATATATAGCAAATAAAAGGCTTACCTAATCGGCCGCTTAAGGAACACAGCGAGTTTTTCCTTCTATTTTTTATTCCACTTGTCGAATCTTGCATCAGTGTTACATCATCCATGACATCAGCTATCCCGTGTTGTTCGTAACAAACTAACCACCGTAGTTATTGTAATCGCCTGACCAAACTTCTCACGAGCGCAACGGATTTGGTTTCGAGTTTGTTAGAGTTCCCAACAGATAGGATATGATTGTAACAGATAAGTACCAGATTAGATCTATCATGCAACAAATTTGGTTTCGAGTTTGTTAGAATTCCTACCAGATAAGATATTATTGTAACAGATAAGTACTAGATTAGATCTATCATATAACGGATTTGGTTTCGAGTTTGTTAGAGTTCCTAATATACAGGATATGGTTGTAACAGATAAGTACCATATTAGATCTATCATGTAACCACCCACCTCCCAGCCTATATAAATACATGCCACCATAACACCACAAGCCATCAATCAATAACTCATCTCATCCATAGCCTCGCAGCAGCCACCGCTCGCCGGTGGGCCTGCCACCGCGGGCAGGATGCCGCAACCCTATTCTGGCGTGAACAGGATCATGCGGGGGAGAAATGGCCCTGGCCGTCGATCCGATGATGAGCGCTCACGATTGAATCTCAAATACCCCACCGTGATCGAAAATCGTAGCCGTTGATCTCGGATCTGTTGGCCGAGATCAAATCGATGGGATCCATTAATCTCGAGCGTTGATTTTAGATCCGATCGCAGTGATAGAATAACGGTTTTAGGTGAGATAAGTCTGAAAGGGAAATTGGGTTAACCATTTCCTATAATTAAGTTTGGTGGTTGATGATCAATAGAAACACATGGACTAACTAGTTTATCTAGAATTCATGTATTACAAGTGCATAAGGTTCAACACAAACCAATAAAAGATTCAAGTTCGGGATTCAATTTGAAATAGAGCAAAGAACTTGAGTGTGCTGAAAATTGGCGCACCGGACTGTCTGGTGTGCCACCGGACAGTGTCCGGTGCATCAGGGCCGTACACTCCAAACCAGCCACTCTCGAGAATTCAAAGGTGCCCTCCGCTATAATTCACCGGAATGTCCGGTGTGCCACCGGACTATCCGGTGAGCCAGCGAGCAACGACTATCCAGCGCCAACGGTCGACTCTGACAGCAGCAACAGTGCAGCACTGTACCACGAAGAAGTCAGAGCAGTGAAGTTAGAGGGGCAACGGACTGTCTGGTGTGGCACCGGACTGTCCGGTGTGGCACCGGACTATCTGGTGCCGCAAGAAGACAAAGCTCCCACGGTCGACCGAGCTCCGAACCCTAACGGTTGGGTGGCGTGGCAGCGCACCGAACAAGGAACAATGCCTATCCGATGGCACACCGGACTGTCCGGTGTGCCCATTGGCAGCAGCCTCCCCAACGGCTATGGAAGTGGTTGGGGGCTATAAATAACCCCCAACCATCTCATTCATATCCATCCAAGCATTCCAAACATCTCATTCAATACAAGAGCAAAAGACTCCACTCCAAGACACATCAAATAGATTGAATCCTCTCCAAGCCTCCAAATTAACTCAATTCCATTAGGGACTTGAGAGAGGGTGTTCTTGTGTTCTTTTATTGCTGTTGTTGCTTGGCTTGGCCTTTTTTCTTTTCCATTCTTATTCTCAAGTGCTTTGTAAGCGAAGCAAGAGACACCAAGTGTGTGGTGGTCCTTGCGGGGTCTTAGTGACCCATGAGATTAAGGAAAAAGGCTCACTCGGTCTAAGTGACCGTTTGAGAGAGGGAAAGGGTTGAAATAGACCCAGTCTTTGTGACCTCCTCAACGGGGACTAGGTTCTTTGGAACCGAACCTCGGTAAAACAAATCACTGTGTTCACTTGCCTTATTTCTTGTTGATTTGTTTTCCCCTCTCTTTCAAACTTGAATTTAATTCTAACGCTAACCCCCAACCTTAGTGTGTGCTTAAGTTTATAAATATCAGGTTTCACCTATTCACCCCCCTCTAGGCGACTTTCAATTGTTATCAGAGCCAGTGCTTCATTAAGAGTCTAACCAACTCGAAGTGATGTCTGGAGATCACACCAAGGGGGAAATCATGACCGGTGATAAGGCCGCAAGCTCAAGGAGGACTCTCTCAAGGGAGTCCGATAACAAAAACATGGAGGAATCCTCTTCCTCCATCAAGTCGCATCGGAGAGGTGACAAGAAGAAGAAGATGAAGAAGGTCATCTACTACGAGACCGACTCTTCGTCACCCTCCACATCGAGCTCTGAGTCATCCACCGCTTCTAAGCGCCATGAGCGCAAGAAGTATAGTAAGATGCCCCTACGCTATCCCCGTATTTCAAAGCGCGCTCCATTACTTTCCGTACCCTAGGCAAACCACCATATTTTGATGGTGAGGATTATTATATGTGGAGTGATAAAATGAGGCACCATCTAACATCACTCCACGAAAGTATTTGGGATATTGTTGAGTATGGAGCATAGGTACCTCAAGTAGGGAACAAAGACTATGACTCGGACGAGGCCGCCCAAATTAGGCACTTTAACTCCCAAGCCACTTCTATACTCCTCGCCTCCTTGTGTCGAGAGGAGTATAACAAGGTGCAGGGGTTAAAGAGCGCCAAAGAAATTTGGGACGTCCTTAAAACGGCGCACGAAGGGGACGAGGTGACCAAGATCACCAAGCACGAAACGATCGAGGGAGAACTCGGTAGATTCGTCCCCAACAAAGGGGAAGAGCCGCAAGCCATGTACAACCGGCTCAAGACAATGGTCAACCAAGTGCGCAACCTTGGGAGCACCAAATGGGATGACCATGAGATGGTCAAGGTTATTCTTAGATCCCTCGTATTTCATAATCCTACTCAAGTTCAATTAATACGTGGGGATCCTAGATATAAACTAATGTCTCCCGAGGAGATTATTGGAAAGTTTGTGAGCTTTGAACTTATGATCAAAGACTCCAAACACATTGTCAACTTGGAGCAAGGCACCACCTCCACACCCGAGGTACAACCCATCGTATTCAAAGCGACGGAAGAGAAGAAGGAGGAGTCTACACCAAGTAGGCTTCCAATCGACGCCTCCAAGCTCGACAACGAGGAAATGACGCTCATCATCAAGAGCTTCTGCCAAATCCTCAAGCTAAGGAGAGGGAAGAACTACAAGTCCTGCTCCAAGAAGGTGTGCTACCGGTGTGGTAAGTTCGGTCATTTCATAGCAAAATGTCCAATTTCTAGTGGAAGTGACAGGGACGACGACAAGAAGGGGAAGAAGGAGAAGAAGAGGTACTACAAGAAGAAAGGGCGGCGATGCCCACATATGTCGGGAATGGAACTCCGATGAGAGCTCCATCGACTCCTCGTCCGACGAGGATGCCGCCAACATCGCCGTCAACAAGGGACTCCTCTTCCCCAACGTCGGCCACAAGTGTCTCATGGCTAAGGACGACAAGAAGAAGAAGGTACACTCTAGAGCCACCCCCAAACATACAACATCTAGTGATGAGGGTAGCTCTAGTGATACTGAAGATAATTTAATGTCTCTTTTTGCCAACCTTAACATAGACCAAAAGAAAAAATTGAATGAATTAATTGAAGCCATTAATGAGAAGGATGAACTCTTGGATAGCTAAGAGGACTTCCTTATTAAAGAAAATAAAAAATTTGTTAAATTGAAGAATGCTTATGCTCAGGAAATAGAGAAATGTGAAAATTTATCTAAGGAGCTTAGCATTTGTCATGATTCAACTTCTAGTCTTAGAAATGAAAATGCTTGTTTAGTTTCTAAGGTTAAAGAATTGAATGTTTGCAATGATTCTATTTCCTGTCTTAGAGATGAGAATGTTAGATTAAATGCCAAGATAGAAGAATTAAATGCTTGCAAACCATCTACATCTACTGTTGAGCATGTTTCTATTTATACTAGATGTAGAGATATTAATGTAGAAGCTACGGATGATCACCTTGCCATGATTAAACAACAAAATGATCACATAGCTAAATTAACTGCTAAAATTGCCGAGCATTAAGGAAAATGAAAAATATAAATTTGCTCGTAGTATGCTATATAATGAGAGACGCCCTAGCATTAAGGATGGCATTGGTTTCCAACAGGGGAGCAATGTCAAGTTTAATGCCCCTAAGAAATTGTCTAACTTTATGAAGGGCAAGGCTCTCATGTTTCAGGATAGTGAGGGTTACATTTTATATCGTACAAACTATCCCAAACACAAAATTAGGAAAATTCATGCTAGGAAACCTTATTCTGTCTCTCATCATGCATTTATGTATAAAAATGAGGCTTCTAGCTCTAGGCATACCACTCATGTTAAAATGCCTAGAAATAAAACTCCTGCTGCATCAAATGAGCACAATATTTCTTTTAAGACTTTTGATGCATCTTATGTTTTAACTAACAAATCAGGCAAAGTAGTTGCCAAATATGTTGGGGACAAACATAAGAGCTCCAAAACTTGTGTTTGGGTACCCAAGGTGCTTGTTTCTAATGTCAAAGGACCCAAGACTATTTGGGTACCTAGGAACAAGGCCTAAACTTGTTTTTTAGGTTTATGCATCCGGTGGTTCAAGTTGGATAATCGATAGCGGGTGCACAAACCACATGACTGGGGAGAAAAGGATGTTCTCCTCCTCTGAGAAAAATGAAGATCCCCAACGAGCTATCACATTCGAGGATGGAAATCAAGGTTTGGTCAAAGGTTTGGGTAAAATTGGTATATCACCTAACCATTCTATTTCCAATGTTTTTCTTGTAGATTCTTTAGATTACAATTTGCTTTATGTCTCTCAATTGTGTAAAATGGGCTACAACTGTCTATTCACTGATATAGATGTTACTGTCTTTAAAAGAAGTGATGATTCAATAGCATTTAAGGGAGTGTTAGATGGTCAGCTATATTTAGTGGATTTTAATGATAATCAAGCTGAGCTAGACACTTGTTTAATTGCTAAGACTAATATGGGCTGGCTCTAGCATCGCCGACTTGCCCATGTTGGGATGAAGAATCTTCACAAGCTTCTAAAGGGAGAGCACATTTTAGGACTAACCAATGTTCATTTTGAGAAAGACAGGGTTTGTAGCGCATGCCAAGCAGGAAAGCAAGTTGGAGTCCACCATCCACACAAAAACATAATGACGACGGACAGGCCGATCGAGCTACTCCACATGGACCTATTCGGCCCGATCGCTTACATAAGCATCGACGGGAGTAAGTACTGTCTGGTTATTGTGGATGATTATTCTCGCTTCACTTGGGTGTTCTTTTTGCAGGAAAATCACAAACCCAAGATACATTAAAGGGATTCTTAAAACGAGCTCAAAACAAGTTTGGATTAAGGATCAAGAAGATAAGAAGCGATAATGGGACAGAGTTCAAGAACTCACAAATTGAAGGCTTCCTTGAGGAGGAGGGCATCAAGCATGAGTTCTCTTCTCCCTACACACCTTAACAAAATGGTGTAGTGGAAAGGAAAAATAGAACTCTATTGGACATGGCAAGAACCATGCTTGATGAGTACAAGACACCGGATCGGTTTTGGGCTGAGGCGATTAACACCGCCTGCTACTCTATCAACCGGCTCTACCTTCACCGAATCCTCAAGAAGACATCATATGAACTCCTCACTGGTAAATATCCCAATGTTTCATATTTTAGAGTCTTTGGGAGTAAATGCTTTATTCTTATTAAAAGAGGTAGAAAATCTAAATTTTCTCCTAAGGCTGTAGAAGGCTTTTTACTTGGTTATGACTCAAACACAAGGGCATATAGAGTCTTCAACAAATCCACTAGATTAGTTGAGGTTTCTTGTGACATTGTGTTTGATGAGACTAATGGCTCCCAAGTGGAGCAAGTTGATCTTGATGAGCTAGATTATGAAGAGACTCCATGCGTCGCGCTAAGGAACATGTCCATTAGGGTTGTGTGTCCTAAAGAATCCAAAGAGCCCACACAAGCACAAGATCAACTGTCATCTTCCATGCAAGCATCTCCACCAACTCAAGATGAGAATCAGGCTCAAAATGGGGAAGATCCAGAGGATGAGCCACCTCAAGAGGAGGACAATGATCAAGGGGAAGATGAATATAATGAAGACAAGGAAGATGATCAAGAAATTCAAGGTCAAAGATGTCACACCCGGGTTTCGGGGCACCAAGACCCAGGCGCGAACAATCACCAGGTGTGCTGGGACCAAGTCTCACACATATGATGAATCATGGCACAGGTTCGAATGTCATATCTTTACTATATAACAGGAGTTCTATATAAAATAAATAATTACATTATAAGGAGACAACGGTCCAGCAACCCAAAGTTGACTGGGAGACGACGACCTAGACCTCTCACGAACTCGTCACATCATCCTCCATGCGCCTCATCCTGCGGTACCTGTTCTTGACCTGTGGGGGGTGTGAGACAGCAAGAGTAAGCTCACATACGTTCATAGCTCAACAAGTTGTGGGGAATAATGTGCATGAACTCGCCAAAGGTGGGAGCTCATGTGAAGTGTAAGGCTTACCAAAGAGGATGGTTAGAGCTAAGCATTTCTTTTAAAGTTGGTCAAAATTTTATTAGCAGTTACTAAGTATAAGTAAATACCAACCCAATTAAGCAGTAGAACAAAAGTAACAACATCACCTGCGATGCAATGCATATGACAAATTGAATTTAGTTCCATAAGTTAATCATGTGAGTGTCCGAGCTGCTCATGACCGTGAGCACGGCTAGTATACCAGTTTTACACTCTGCAAAGGTTGCGCATCTTTACCCACAAGTCATGTTACCCATCTGCCAAGAGACGGCCAATGCCATACACCTCTACCAAGGAGGCGAGGCAGGGTAACACTACGAGGCCTTTACAAAGTTCCACTAGCTTCAGAAAACCCGCTATAGTTTATAGGAAGCTCCAATGCAGGAATCCCTCGCCTGACCGCCATCGCAGCAAAATCAACCCGAGGACCTCCCTACACTGACCACTCCCCTACTGCCCTTGCCCCTTTCGGGTAAGGTAGTCTTCCACTAGCTTTCCTAGTTAGTTGGCCAAGGGCGTCCCATTAAACCCTTGTGGTAGCACTGTTTTCCCGGGTGGTTCTCCATGTTCCAATTAACATAATGATCTTATCATGAACAGTAAATAACAACTGATAACAAAAGTGTAATCATGAATAATGTATCTCCATACCCAAAACCACATATAGCACTAGCAAGTACTACCCAGAAAGTTTAGTGGTAAACAAGGTATAAAGATAGTCAAACTAGGGTAACCTATTGGGTCCCATCAAAATTAACCTATGCAGATCATTATGATTAATTAGAACATGATTGAGTAAAAAGAAGTGATCAAGGGCACAACTTGCCTGGGACTTGAGATTCCAGGTACCAACTTGCTCTTCAGATGACACGTGTCCTCACGCTAGTCGTAGCAATACAAACCAACATGGTATAGACAAAATTAACATCACACCAACCATAAGTACAAACTGAATAATAACGATCTACACGATGCTACGAGATCGTGGGATCGAGAACCACTATGATCAGAGTTACGATTAAGGAGTTATGATTTTATAGAAGATCTGCATGATTACAATATTAAATTATATTATAAATTGGTTAATATAAATCATATGAGAGATTATTCTATAACTAATTATCGTAACTCTAATCTAAGTTAAATTGACCATAGATCTTATTCTAGTAGGTTATAATGATAAGCAGATTAACAAGACTAACCAACATAAGTTAAATAAAGACCTAATTATAAAATAATGAGACATGGTATAATAAATGTTGTTATTGCATAATAAATATTTATACGAGACTAACACAACTTGAACAGATCAAATCGGAGTTAAAACGAGGAAGTTATGAATTTACAAAGGTTTTATGTATTTGATACAAGATTAATTAGGAGATCAATTTTATTGTGGCTTTTATGTCACAATAGAGACGCTAGGTGATAAACAATAATATTACAAAATTATAGAAACTGGAATGGACTAAAAATGATTTAAAATGAATTTTCTATGAATTAAATAAGTTACTGTAATTATTTTTTTATTGGAAAAGTGATTTCTATACTGTTTTTCCTAATTTCACAGGTTGCTGGACTGGGCGCAATAATACAGAAGAACTTAGGGATTAGAACGCAAAAGACTCTAAGACTCAGAATTTCATCAAGGAGGACGGCGGGTTAGTTTTAGAAAAATGGAGGGTCTCTTCTGTAAAAAGACTACGGTGAAGGGGTAAGATCTATTGTGAGCCGTCCGATCGAACTCCCACGGTCAAGATTAGACTAACCCTATGACAAACCGGTATACCACATGAACCACACAACGCCAGATCTATGGTCATGATTTTATTAAGCCTCAGATCTCGCCACAGCCGTCCAATACGATCTAACAGTGCGAACATAATCACACTGAGGCCTAAACCTGGCCCTTGGCTGAAGATCCAACAACACAGATTCAATGCATCGAGGGGGATCTCAGTTTTAATCCAATCCATTCTCTCCCCATCCAACGGCTACCAGTCTCATCCCTAACCCTCTCATCTTTCATGGCGAGCAGAGCGGCGACCAGGCAGCGGCGGCGCGCCCATGGCCGGCAACCCCGCGCTGGGCCCCGATGAACTGAGTAACACGCGAAAGAGATAAAAGCATACAGAGAACTTTGCGAATCAATTGTAGGAGTTCTTGCCTCAATCGGTGGTGACTACAGTGCTGTCCTCGACGAAGTGTGGAACCAGGGCGAGGTTTAACGCGGGTGAGCAATTTCATCCACGGGATCCATGATTCCCTGATCCAATAGTCCTGCGCACGAGCCATGCTCCCTAGCGAACCTGCCCGACTGCCTAGGGATGGCCGAACGCCGATGCTCGCATGGAGCGGACGCGGCTGTCCCTGGCCCAACGGTGGTGGCGCAGTCAAGGGACCCGCCCTGAGCGAGTTCCCAGCTCGTGGTGCTTTCCGTGATGAAGATGGCTAGGGGAAAGGGGTAGGGCACTTCAGGATTTATATCTGCTAGCCCCTAAATCCGAGCGAGAAAACCACCCACGAGATCGTCGGGCACCCGGCCATGGCGGCCCTGGTTTGTTCTGCCATGGGGATTCTGTTACGATGAGACAAAGCTGACATTAGGGGTCCACTCATCGGTGATCGAAGGCGGATGCGGCTTGCCCTGTGAAGCTGAACAGCGGGACCCGCGCGCCAGAGGCAGTGGGGATTAACCTGCGCATGCGAGTTGGCTGTAGTGTGGGCCCGATCGCCAGCGAAACAAGGCGCAGTGGGCAGCAGAATGAGGGATTGGCATGCGGGGCCCCGCTGTAAGTATGTGGCTGATGGCGCGCGTGAGAAGCTGGGCCACGCGGTTGGGGAATACCATATTGGGCCGAGGCAAGGGGGAGGGTGAGCAGGTGGACTAGGAATTGGGCCCAAACGATGTTTTCCTTTTTCCTTTTATCTTTTTATTTTCTGCTTTCCATTTCCCTATTTCATTTATTTTCATGTTCCTTTTTCAGAATTCGGATTTTAAATTTGGCACCCAACATGCAACACTCCAAAATATCCAATATGGTGCAAAATTTTATTTTATTTATCATCCTATTTAGACAAACACTTAAAATATGCAATCTACACAAAATAGTAATTGGGTATTTTAAAAAATTATTTCTAGTGTATAAAGTTTTATGGAGAGTCCTTGTAAATACATTTTTTATAGGAAAACTAACATCATTTTAGGGATACTTCTATTTAATTTGTTTTTACACTATTTTTTTGTTTAAGAGATGTAACCCTTAAAGCTAACAAAATCATATTAAAGGATATTTTAATCTTTTTTAATCCTTCGAAGAATTTCTAACGAATTTCACCCACAAAATTTTGAGGTGTTACAAAAGACCACCACACCCAAGATTCCACCAAGCAATTCAACGAGATCACCCCGTCAACTTCATTCTTGGTGACATTCATAAGGGGGTAACCACTAGATCTCGAGTTGCTCATTTCTGTGAACATTACTCTTTTGTTTCCTCTATTGAGCCATATAGGGTAGAGGATGCACTAAGAGATCTGGATTGGGTGCTGGCAATGCAAGAGGAGCTCAACAACTTCACGAGGAATGAGGTATGGCATTTAGTTCCATGTCCTAATCAAAATGTTGTAGGTACCAAGTGGGTATTCTGCAACAAGCAAGATGAGCATGGTGTGGTGACAAGGAATAAAGCCCGACTTGTAGCCAAAGGGTATTCACAAGTCGAAGGTTTGGATTTCGATGAAACCTATGCACCCGTAGCTAGGCTTGAGTCAATTCGTATATTACTTGCCTGTGCTACTTACCATGGCTTTAAGCCTTATCAAATGGACGTGAAAAGCGCCTTCCTCAATGGACCTATCAAGGAAGAGGTCTATGTTGAGCAACCTCCTGGCTTTGAAGATAGTGAGTATCCTAACCATGTTTACAAACTCTCAAAGGCGCTTTATGTGCTCAAGCAAGCCCCAAGAGCATGGTATAAATGCCTAAGAGATTTTCTTATCACTAATGGCTTCAAAATCAGTAAAGCCAATCCTACTCTCTTTACTAAGACTGTTGCAAAAGACTTGTTTGTATGCCAAATTTATGTTGATGATATTATATTTGGGTCTACTAACACGTCAACTTGTGAAGAGTTTAGTAGGATCATGATACAGAAATTCGAGATGTCCATGATGGAAGAGTTGAAGTACTTCCTTGGATTTCAAATCAAGCAACTTCAAGAGGGCACTTTCATCAGCCAAACAAAGTACATTCAGGACATACTTAAGAATTTTGGAATGAAGGATGGCAAACCTATCAAGACACCCATGGGAACCAATGGGCATCTTGGCCTCGACACAGGAGGTAAATCCATAGATCAAAAGGTATACCGGTCGATGATAGGATCTTTGCTCTACTTATGTGCATCTCGACCGGATATTATGCTTTCCGTATGCATGTGTGCAAGGTTCCAGGCAGATACTAAGGAAGTTCACCTTAGGGTCGTGAAAAAAATCATGAGGTATTTAATTTACACTCCTATGTTTGGGCTTTGGTACCATAAGGGATCCTCTTTTGATTTAATAGGATATTCCGATGCCGATTGGGCAGGGTGTAAAATTGATAGGAAGAGCATATCAGGGACTTGTCAGTTTCTGGGAGATCCCTGGTGTCTTGGGCTTCAAAGAAACAAAACTCCGTAGCTCTTTCCATCGCCGAAGCCGAGTACATTACCACAGGCCATTGTTGCCCGCAATTACTTTGGATGAGGCAAACCCTTAGGGACTATGGCTACAAATTGAGCAAAGTCCCTCTCTTATGTGACAATGGGAGTGCAATCCGCATGGCGGATAATCCCGTTGAACACAGCCGCACTAAGCACATAGACATCCGATATCACTTTCTAAGGGATCACCAACAAAAGGGGGATATCGAAATAGCTTATGTTAATACCCAAAACCAATTAGCTGATATCTTTACCAAGCCACTTGATGAGAAAACCTTTAGAGAACTTAGGAATGAGCTAAATATACTTGATTCTCGGAATTTTGATTGAAACATTGCACACATAGCTCATTTCTATACCTTTGATCATGTCTCCTTCATTTGGTGAAAATGCATATTTCTTATTATTCTTGTACCAAGGCTATGACTAATGTGTTTTCAAGTATATACTAAGTCGTAGATTGAAAAGGAAATGGAGTCTTCGGCAAAGAACAAGGCTTCTACTCCACAACTCTGACGGTATCATCTACCCTTTGTCGTTGTTCCTCAACACTCTCAATTTGTATAATCCTTCACTCTTATTTACTTGTACCAATGGGAGAAAGTATTAGGCTCCAAAGGGGGAGAAAGATGCAAAAGGGCTCTAAAAGTCTCCATTTTTGGCGATTAATGCCAAAGGGGGAGAAAGTATTAAGCCCAAAGCAAAAGGACCGCACCCACCATTTCAAAAAATTTCGAAATGAAGTTTTTAATTGGTATTTTTCAATTTGTATTTATTGATGTGTTCTTGATTTATATCAATTGGTATCTATGCTTCACTTGATTTGTGAAAGTAAAATTTCAATTGGTATCTAATTTACAATTAATCCTTCAATTGGTATCTTTAAAAATCAATTTTCAAATTGGTATCTATTTCAAAAACCCTCTTGAAAGCTAAGGGGAGAATTCATTTAGGGGAAGTTTTTTATTTAGTCAAAAGAAAAGCATTTGAAACAGGGGGAGAAATTTCAAATCTTGAAAATGCTTCTTGCAATCTTATTCTTATACCTTTGACTATTTGCAAAAGACTTTGAAAAGATTTTCCAAAAAGAGTTTGCAAAAACAAACATGTGGTGTGAAAGTGGTCCAAAATGCTAAATAAAAGAAAAAGCAATCCATTCATACTCAGTGAGATTTTCAATTGGTTTAACTCCAAGTAACCTATGCACATTCTAAATGCAAACTAGTTACATTTCTGCACTTTATATTTGCTTTGGTTTGTGTTGGCATCAATCACCAAAAAGGGGGAGATTGAAAGGAAAATTGGGTTAACCATTTCCTATAATTAATTTTGGTGGTTGATGATCAACACAAACACATGGACTAACTAGTTTGTCTAGAATTCATGTATTACAGGTGCATAAGGTTCAACACAAACCAATAAAAGATTTAAGTTAGGGACTCAATTTAAAATGGAGCAAAGAACTTGAGTGTGCTGAAAATTGGCGCACCAGACTGTCCGGTGTGCCACCGGACAGTGTCCGGTGCACTAGGGCCATACACTCCGAACCCGCCACTCTCGGGAATTCAAGGGCGCCCTCCGCTATAATTCACCGGATTGTCCAGTGAGCCAGCGGGCAACGGCTATCCAGCGCCAACGATCGACTCTGCCAGCAGCAACAGTGCAGCACCACCACGCAGAAGTCAGAGGGGCACCGGACTGTCCGGTGTGGCACCAGACTGTCTGGTGCCGCAAGAAGGCAAAGATCCAACGGCCGATCGAGCTCCGAACCCTAACGGTTGGGTGACGTGGCAGTGCACCGGACAAGGAACAATGCCTGTTTGGTGGCGCACCGAACTGTCCAGTGCGCCCATCGCCAGCAGCCTCCCCAATGGCTATGGAAGTGGTTGGGGGCTATAAATACCCCCAACCACCTAATTCATATCCATCCAAGCATTCCAAACATCTCATTCAATACAAGAGCAAAAGACTCCACTCCAAGACACATCAAATAGATTGAATCCTCTCCAAGCCTCCAAATTAACTCAATTCCATTAAGGACTTGAGAGAGGGTGTTCTTGTGTTCTTTTGTTGCTCTTGTTGCTTGGCTTGGCCTTTTTTCTTTTCCATTCTTATTCTCAAGTGCTTTGTAAGCGAAGCAAGAGATACCAAATGTGTGGTGGTCCTTGAGGGGTCTTAGTGACCCGTGAGATTAAGGAAGAAAGCTCACTTGGTCTAAGTGATCATTTGAGAGAGGGAAAGGGTTGAAATAGACCCAGTCTTTGTGACCTCCTCAACGGGGACTAGGTTCTTTGGAACCGACCCTCAGTAAAACAAATCATCGTGTTCACTCGCCTTATTTCTTGTTGATTTGTTTTCTCCTCTCTTTCAGACTTGAATTTAATTCTAACGCTAACCCCCAACCTTAGTGTGTGCTTAAGTTTATAAATTTCTGGTTTCACCTATTCACCCCCCTCTAGGCGACTTCCAAAGTCTCTGATCCCTACCGTTGGATTTGGATCCCACGACTAGCAATCCGACGTACCCCTTCGCCATGTCATCTATACAAAAGAGACCCTCTGGTTTCCCAAAACTAATCTCTAGTCCACTCATGCACAAAGAACCTTACATGTGAGTCTTGTTTTTAATGGATTGACCCCTGCTTTTCTAGGGAATTGAGGTCGTCGTCCATTAGGAGATAGGATCTATATAATATAAGCCAAAATTGGATTTCTAATATGAAAATAATTCCAGAAAATTGTAAAATCCATATCTTTCTCGTTTTAACTCCATTTTGGTTTGTTCTAGTTGTGTTAGCTTCATAATAAAATTGTCTACATAGTAATATCCCTGTTTATAGTATAACACCTACTTTTAGAACTAATATGTTTAACCCCTGTTTATTGGATTAACTTGTCTAAGTTAATAATTGAAATTAGGTCATCTATAAGTTGACTAGAATGTGAACTAGTGACCACTTGAATTAAAAGTTGGATGGAGTTAGTTACCTTTTTATCACATGCTTTATGTTAATCCACATAGAACATAATCCTCATATATAACCACATAGGTCTTCCAAAAATCATATCTTTTTCACTGTAACTTCGATTTTAGTGATTCTCGAACCTACGCTCTTGTAGCAGCGCGTAGAATATTCTTACACTGTTTGTTCTCTTGTTTGGTGTACTGTTATTTTTAAGTACTTCTTTTTCTATTTGTATGTGTTGCTACGAGTAGCAGTGAGGTTACGAGTCACCCAAAGACTAATTTGGTAAGGTACCTAGAATCTCAAGTCTAAGGCAAGTTGTGCCCTTGATCACTGTTCTCTACCTAATAATGTTCTCTGGTAATCACTGTGCCACACTCAGGTTAATTAGATAGGACCGAATAGGTTTCCCTAGTTTTGTTTACCCCACACCTTGCAAACAAAAGAACTATTAGGTAGATTTGCTATTGCTCTACCTGGTTTTGGGAAATTAATGTTATATTATTATCATGTTCCAATTTTGCTGTTGTTTTAATTATTGTTCATGATAAGATTATTATGTTAATTGTAACATGGATAGACCACCCAGGAAAACAGTGCTACCACAAGGGTGGAATGGGACGCTCTTGGCCAAGTAATTAGGAAAGCTAGGGAGACATTACCTTACCCAAAAGGGGCAAGCGGGGAGGCGTCGCTGCAGAGTATAAGGAGGTTCTTGGGTCGAACTGCTACGATGGCATTTTGGATGAGGGATTCATATGCTTCCTTCTTCCTAAAACCGTAGTTGGTTTTCTCAAACTAGTGGAACTTTGGAAAGGCCTCGCAGTGGATCCCTAGCCATTCACCTTGGAAGTGTCTAAGGATCTAGCTAACCCTGGCTAATCAGGAAACACGTCTTGTGGATAAAGATGCTACGGAGTGTAAAACTGGTATATCAGCCGTGCTCACAGTCATGAGCAGCTTGGATCCTCACATGATTAATTTATAGAACTAAACTTAATTTGTCATTTGCATTGCATTGTAGGTGTTATTATTAATTATGATCTCTTATTTATTTGGGTTGGTATCTACTTATACTTAGTAACTACTAATAAAATTTTAACCAAATTTAAAAGCAATGCTCAACTTTAACCATCTCCTTCGGTAAGCCTTACATTTCACATGAGCCCCACTGTGAGTGAGCTCATGCACATTATTCCCCACAACTTATTGAGCAATGAACGTATGTGAGCTCACCCTTGCTGTGCTCACATTACCTCAGGTCAAGGACATGTACCACGGGATAAGGAGCATGAAGGATGCCGCGATGAGTTCGTGAAAGGTCTAGGCCATCGTCTCTCTGTCAACTATGGTTGTTGGATCGTTGTCTTCGTATGATGTAATTATGTAACTATTTTGCATAGAACTCCATTATATATTAAGGATGTGACATTCGTTCTTGTACCATGAGTCATCATATGTGTGAGACTTGATCCTAGCACACATGTGTGTCGCGCCCGGGATTGCCCCCCTAAATTCGAGTGTGATAATTGACCGCCATCACCAATGATTCAACATTCTTCAGTTTTGAATATATCGACTGGGGACCCTATCCTGAGTTATTGCACTCAATTAGGCTTGTTCACGTATGGCGTGATTGGTTGCCAGCCTCCTGCATGCCGGCCTCCCACGTGCCTGGCTCACCAGCGAAGGCCGCTTGCCACTTCTCCACACGTGTAGGAGGATGATGGAAAAAGGCCTAGGTTGCACGAGCGTAAGCAGGCCAGCATCCTCACGTACATGCAACCAATCATGATCTCGCGTCTGATCAAAGAATGCAGGGAGCCTGGTTGTCTTTGTACAGGTAACCAATCACGTTGATAAACCCCTTCCGAAGGGGATAAAAGATATGATTGAAAGACATTTATGGAGATTTTCATATATCTATACATAATATTAAAGATTTCAATATCCTTTATAATATTTTCCATATTTCACTAGCTCCATGAATATGGAAATTGTCTCTGTTCATCTAGTCACAACTCTTCTGTTTTATACTCCATCTGTCCCAAAATATAGTTCTTTCTAGCCCTCTTTTTTTCATCCACATTCGAATGGGTGATAATGAATGTAGACATACATGCAGACAACATTCATATATAGGTCAATTAATGAATATATAATTAGTCTAAAACGAATTATATTTTGGGACGAAGGGAGTATAACACATTGATTTTGGCACATGTTTTTAAAGTAACCTAGATAGTTAAGAATTCTAATCCAAATAGATTTATCCCATCTAAGTAAACTAAAAAGGAATTCAAGGATAGAATAGATGACCAGAGGGGTGAATGAGAGTCAATCAAATCTTAAAATTGAAACTTGAGCCTTAACTTCATTGGAGATGAAGAGATTGCTCAAACTGAAAGTACTTGAACCAACCAGTGATCTCATGTATTAAAAATGTTCCTAGGACACACATGAGACCAACAAAATGAACAGATCATAAAACAGACACGAAATTCGAAGTGGTCCAAAACTGAGTTGCTAACTGCGGCTATTTTTAGCACTACGAAAATCAGTTTTTGAATGCGAAACTGATCCAAACGAACTCCGATTGAGCTAAAATTTTGCACACACCTTTACAAGTGAGTTTCCACCTTGTCCACAAAAGTTGAAATCAAATGGATTTATAAATCAACCGCAGATCAGAAAATATGACCTAGACTTGGGGTTTTGTTGGGGGTTTGCCTT
The DNA here is from genome assembly GCA_029449295.1 of Zea luxurians. Lineage (NCBI taxonomy): Eukaryota > Viridiplantae > Streptophyta > Magnoliopsida > Poales > Poaceae > Zea > Zea luxurians. The sequence continues at coordinate 708,585 of JAOPSE010000366.1, forward strand.
TTGATCAAAACAAGTTCAGATCAAACCACGACCAAGAATTGTGCAAACCAGGGGTTCTTAGTGGTCTAAGGACTGATTCAAAACTAGAGAGGAACCCCAAAACAATCGCCATCTCAAGAACTCAATGATTTTCACAAAAATCAACTAGAGACAAGAGAGGGATTGAGAGAAGAGAATGAACGGAAAACTCAACAAGAACTAACTATGCACGTGATTTGATGAACCCTGAACCACACATAGTTACACCCACACTTCCTCACAAATGCATAGTCATAGACGCCACGAATTAAAAGCACCCGAGGATCTCAAAACTAGAGCTAATACTAGGGAATTAAAGTGCAAGTGCTCCAATTGGTAGCCAAAGAGATGACTAAAACAACCAGCCCTCCCACCTATTTATAGGAGGTTATTTCACTAGTCTAAACTACCCCTAGATACATAAGCTCATCCACTTAACCGGAGGCAACATGGACCAACTCCGGGAATATGCGTCTGCTGGACACGTGCTTCACATGAATTTGCTTCACCTCGACTCACCCTTAGTGATGACGCCATGTGCCACCTCCGATTCCTATCGAAACCACATCTCCGAGTTTTGACGCCCAAACTCGGTGAAACCAGCCCTCTGGGGCGTTGCGTGGTTTTGAGGCTCAACCATCGAAACCATCGTGGGTAGTTTACTCCATAAGCGTCCCCCACGCTCTGGACACATGTCCTGTCCAGTCCGCTTCCGCGTCGACGACACGATTAGCTTTACCACATCCTCACGCTGGTGTGTGTCCTAAGTGTCAGTCTCCATGGCCAGTCACATGGCTTCTCTGGTCCCTCGTCAAGACCTAGCGCTCGCCCTTTGCCACTCACAGCCCATCAGTTTGAACTTGCATGATCTTCGCCTTCGTTGTCGACCAATGTCCTTGTACTGCACACCACAAGGTGAGAGACTTGGTTGCACAAAACACAATCTTGTACTCTTGTTAGTCTAAGACTCAACCAAAGTAATACCCATGTTGACAATAACTCATCATCATCCCGAATCATAAGGGACAAGTCATCCTTGAGTTTGCAATCTCCCCTTTGATGAGTGTATTGTCAACATCACCATGAGAACATATGACACAACAAACGAATTAAGATAGGAAAAAGGAGACAAGCTTACTTAAATGAACAAAAGATAGATAAAAGCCAGGACCAGGTCATCTAGAGTGAGAAAGACTTGGTCCCCAAAGAAATGGGCAATGGCTCAACACGACAAAGTGAAAAATGGCTAGTCCTCAAGAAGAGGCGGAAAGGGGCTCAACACCACTAGCCAGCAGTCAGCGCTAAATCGAAGTTGAGAGCACCTAGAGGGGGGGGGGGTGAATAGGTGATCCTGTGAAACTTAAAAACTTAAGCCACAAAACTTGGTTAATCGTTAGCACAATAATTGCCAAGTGGCTAGAGAGGAATTCTCAACAAAACACAATAACCAAAGAGGATCAATCACAGAGATGGCACGGTGGTTATCCCGTGGTTCGGCCAAGACCAACGCTTGCCTACTCCACGTTGTGGCGTCCCAACGGACGAGGGTTGCAATCAACCCCTCTCAAGCGGTCCAAAGACCCACTTGAATACCACGGTGTTTTGCTTGCTTTTTCTCAATCCCGTTTGCGAGGAATCTCCACAACTTGGAGTCTCTCGCCCTTACACTTGAAATTCACAAAGAAGCACAGAGCAAGGGAGGGATTAGCAACGCACTCAAGACAAGAAATCACAGCAACACCACGCACACAAGTTGCAATGAGAGCTCACAACACAACTCAATGAGTTCAACACTCAACTAGAGCTCTAATTGCTATCGCAAAGAATCAAAGACGTGGAATCGATGTCTTGGTGCTTATGAATATTGTAGGAATGCTTGGTATTCTCCTCCATGCGCCTAGGGGTCTCTTTTATAGCCCCAAGGCAGCTAGGAGCCGTTGAGAGCAATCTAGGAAGGCTGATCTTGCCTTCTGTCGACTGGCACACCGGACAGTCCGGTGCACACCGGACACTGTCCGGTGCCCGATTTCTTTCCATAAATGGCGCAGTCGACCGTTGGCAGCCTGAGAGCCGTTGGCGCACCGGACATGTCCGGTGCACACCGGACAGTCCGGTGCCTTCTTCTAGCCGTTGGCTCGGCCACGTGTCCCGCGCAGATTGCGCGGCCGACCGTTGGCTCACCGGACAGTCCGGTGCACACCGGACAATCCGGTGAATTAGCCGTACGTCGCCGATGGATTCCCGAGAGCGACGAGTTCGCCTGTGAACGGCCCACCAGACAGTCCGGTGCACACCGGACAGTCCAGTGAATTATAGCCGTACACCGTCGTCGAAGTCCCGAGAGCAGCCACTTTGCTCAAGCCAGCCTGGCGCACCGGACAGTCCGGTGCTCCCAGACTGAGCAGATTCTTGGCTGCTCGAGCCAAGACATTTCCAATCGGATTTTTCCTGTTTCCAGCACTTAGTGTAACACCCGAAATCTTGTTTTGGTGATTAGTAGAAGAAATCAAAGTAAAATATCACTAATGGATAATTATACTTTGGAATTCGCCCTTTCTAAAATAAATAGTAAAATTTAAAGCAATGAGAGTTAATATACATATATATAATAAAAGAGTTACAATTTATTATCCCCTTCAAGAAATATATGTACTATTCTCTTTTGAGTTAAAGTCACTTTTGTTAAAGAATACATATTAAATTCTTCCTAAATTAAAAGGGTAAGGCATATGGAATTATTGGAGATACTTTTAATTAGATATACATTCAATATAATGACTTCTTTGGAATAAGTGGATGTGAAGCATCTTATCTAAATAAATAAAATAAATCTTTGCATCATTCTGGAACTATTTTGGTTGTTTCATATAAACTGGACTTTGAAATTCAAAACAGGTTTGAATTAGTGACTCATTTAAATAGTTAAAACAAATTTAAATTAGAAAAGAAAAAAAAAAGACAAGGAAACCTGCGCCTGGGCCAAATATCACCTGCCTCGGCCCATCTCTTCTCTTCCCCCTCAAATGCGCGCCGGCCCAGCTCCCCACTTCCTCACATCACGCGCCGGCCCACTTGTGCCCTGTACAGCCCGCTCAGTACTGCTAAACCGGGTCCACCTACCAGCCACCATGGCCTCGCGCTCTCTGGTCACTGGGCCACTGACACCGGGTCCCCACTGCCCAGCCCTCAGCCGTGTGCTCGCGCTTTCTTCTCACTGTCGGTGGGACCCCCGCTGTCAGCTCCTCCCTCGCGATAGAGTCTGGCGGTGGAACAAACCTGGCCGTCTTTGCCGCGCGCGCCATGGCCGGATCTCCCGCGGACTTGGGAATTCCGTTGCTCAAACTCCGACCGCCTCATGCCTATATGAAGAGTCGTGGTCCTCGGTCGATCCTATTTCCGCTCTCCCTTTTGTTGGACATACATGGCGCCACCACCGTGACCCATCTCCAGCCACGAGAGCCGCCGCGAATGAATCACGAGTACGCCGTCGGTAGAGACTTGACAGCGGGTCTGGGAGCTTCATCAGTTACCCTGGGGCGTGTTCGATGCGGTGCCGGAGTCGATGGCCAACCTGGTGGCGTGGAATTTATCACCGAAATTCGATCTCCGCCGCGGGACCGCCCCATGCCGTGGTCGGGTCTCCTCTCAGTCCAAATCATCGGTAAGTTGGTCCTATCATGTTCGCCTTGGCCCCAGCTATGTGTAGCGTTTTCTTTTTCGAGTCAATGCTTGGGTGCGAGCGCGGGAGATGGGCGTGCCTGCCATGGCCGCCGCCGTGTGGTGTGCGCGTGCTCCACCGCTTGGTGTCGACCGCGGGGAAGACGTCTCTGGGTCATTGGATCACCGTTGGTCGGCTATTGGATGGCCAGATTAAACCATGTGTGTTGCGCCCTCACGTGTAATATATGCCCTCCGATCGAGATCGTTGATTCGTGATCGCGCGGCTCGGAACAGATAGGGCTTCATAAAATCTGGGTCGTTCAGTCGCGATCCAAGGATTCCGAGCCCATACCGGTTCGCGGGTGTGTGGGAGCCGTCGATCTTGATCTGATGGCTGCCGTCTCATACCGCTTTAATAAAAGTCGATCTAATCTCCGCCGCTGATGAGGGATCCAACGACTCACGTGTGCCGACACCCCTTCGGCCTGTGCATTTTGCAAATAAACCCCTCTGTGTTGGGAAAAATAACCCGCCGTCCACGCCTGGGACTTTCTGAGTCTTAGGAATGTTTGCACCGTAGCCCCTGGCCTTTTATGAATTTGAGGCCCAGTCCAGAGTCGGCAGTAAATTGAATAATGAGTTAGAAATAGATTTTTAATATGGAAATAAACCCCAGAAACTTGTTTAATTCATAGCAAATGCATATGATCTCCAAATTAGCCCATTCCAGTTCCTATAATTTTGTAATATTATTGTCTATCATTTAGTGCCACTGGTTTTACATAAAAGTCACATTAAAATTGTTATCTTAATTAATCTTGTACTAAGCACATAGAATCTTTGGAAATCCATAACTTAAAATCTATAACTCCAAAATTAATGATTCCTGTTCCTAGAATCTTATTTTAATGTGTAGGTTATTATTATGTATTTTGTTTATATGTTTGGTGTGATGTTAATTTTGCCTATACACTGCTGTTTGTATTGCTACGACTAGCGTGAGGTTACGAGTCACCTGAAGATCATCCTGGTACCTGGAATCTCAAGTCTCAGGCAAGTTGTGCCCTTGATCAGTTCTTTTTACCCACTCATGTTCTAATTAATCATAATGATCTGCATAGGTTAATTTTGAAGGGACCCAATAGGTTACCTTAGTTTGTCTATCTTTATACCTTGTTTACCACTGAACTTTCTGGGTAGTACTTGCTAGTGCTATATGTGGTTTTGGGTATGGAGATACACTATTCATGATTACACATTTGTTATCAGTTGTTATTTATTGTTCATGATAAGATCATTATGTTAATTGGAACATGGAGAACCACCCGGGAAAACAGTGCTACCACAAGGGTTTAATGGGACGCCCTTGGCCGATTAATTAGGAAAGCTAGTGGAAGACTACCTTACCCGAAAGGGGCAAGGGCAGTAGGGGAGTGGTCAGTGTAGGGAGGCCCTCGGGAGGATTTTGCTGCGATGGCAGTCCTGCAAGGGATTCCTGCTAGGGAGGCCCTCGGGAGGATTTTGCCGCGATGGCGGTCCTGCAAGGGATTCCTGCATTGGAACTTCCTATAAACTGTAGCGGGTTTTCTGAAGCTAGTGGAACTTTGTAAAGGCCTCGTAGTGTTACCCTGCCTCGCCTCCTCGGTAGAGGTGTATGGGATTGGCCGTCTCTTGGCAGATGGGTAACATGACTTGTGGGTAAAGATGCGCAACCTCTGCAGAGTGTAAAACTGGTATACTAGCCGTGCTCACGGTCATGAGCGGCTCGGACACTCACATGATTAATTTATGGAACTAAATTCAATTTGTCATATGCATTGCATCGCAGGTGATGTTGTTATTACTTTTGTTCTATTACTTAATTGGGTTGGTATTTACTTATACTTAGTAATTGCTAATAAAATTTTGACCAACTTTAAAAGCAATGCTCAGCTTCAACCATCCTCTTTGGTAAGCCTTACACTTCACGTGAGCTCCCACCTTTGGCGAGTTCATGCACATTATTCCCCACAACTTGTTGAGCTATGAACGTATGTGAGCTCACTCTTGCTGTCTCACACCCCCCCACAGGTCAAGAACAGGTACCACAGGATGAGGCGCATGGAGGATGCTGCGATGTGTTCGCGAGAGGTCTAGGCCGTCGTCTCCCAGTCAACTTTGGTTGCTGGACCGTTGTCTCCTTATAATGTAATTATTTATTTATAGAACTTCTGTTATATAGTAAAGATGTGACATTCGATCCTGTGCCACTATACATCATATGTGTGAGACTTGGTCCCAGCATACCTGGTGTTTATGTTCGCGCCCGGGTCCTTGGTGCCCCGAAACCCGGGTGTGACAGAAGTGGTATCAGAGGAATGCTGACTGTAGGACGAAACCTAGATAGAACTGGACAACCATTCTTTACTTACCTTACTCTGATTCTTTTGTAAACTTATCTTAATCTTTTTCTCATCTATTTCCGCTTACTCTGATTATTCTTACCACTTCATTCTAAAGACAAATGTGGATTTCACACTTTGAAGTCCGGTATCTAAAGTAACTTTTAGGAGTAGGAGACCTATTCCTAGGAACAAAAAAAACACAACTATTTTTTTTATAGATATCCATGAACTTGAATGTTTGCTCTTATGATATCTGTCTGATTTGGATTTTTGATTGAGTGTGATTAATTGTGGAGTAATGTCCACAATTACATCTGCATATACATATAGAAAAAAAAATTATTATAAAAGTAACTAGACAAAATGGATTATCCCTCATTAAAAAAAAGGGGTATCTAGCTTAAATAGATCCATCTCATTTAAAAGATTCTATCCTACACTCATAGATCCATCTTATCTTAAAAGATACTCATCTTGAAAAAAAAACCTTATGTCATCCTAATAGATCTAACTAACCTCAAAGAATTCAACTTCTACCTTATCCTTATGGATTCATCTTGCCCCTAATAAGCATATTTGTAGCATATTTATCCCACACTAGTGTAACCACCATGAGCTAATCCAAAATTTATTTAGATCTTAACTAATCTAATCTAGTCATATCCAACCTAATCTAGATTATATCTAATCTATTATGATCTAATCTAGAGTAAAATACTTAATGCGGGTACAAAAGATAAGGCCATACCCCTCATGCAAAAAAAACTAGTGCCTTAAACCAACTCAGTCACATGCATGAGGTCTAACCCAACCAATAGAGTTATGATGGATTGCATAATCTATCTATGCCCACCAAATATCAAACAAGATCTTGACCTACATCATGTTGTCTATCTCATCCACATCTATCTTAACTTTATTCCCCCAACTCCGATAAAATACACTAACCTTGAATCAATGGAATCAATGAGACTAAGACCGAAAAGGACAAGATCAACCTCATCAAGGAAGGAGAGAAGTCAAACTCGATCTTTAGATGCATTACCACCCAACATGGAGTTCTTTCTCACCATAAACTTTCTTACCCCAAGCTATTCTTGCCCTAACCTATCCATCTCTTATATCCTACCTAATAAGTAGCTAGATACCTATCACCCATTAAGGACTATTAAAAAAAGGAAATTCTTAAATTTTTAACTAATGGAAACTAAAAGCTAATTTACACATCAATTTCTCTATATTCTTTTTTTTAACTAATCTCGAGGACGAGATTATTTTTAAGGGGGTAGGATTTGTAACACCCGAAATCTTATTTTGGTGATTAGTAGAAGAAATCAAAGTAAAATATCACTAATGGATAATTATACTTTGGAATTCGCCCTTTCTAAAATAAATAGTAAAATTAAAGCAATGAGAGTTAATATACATATATATAATAAAAGAGTTACAATTTTATTATCCCCTTCAAGAAATATATGTACTATTCTCTTTTGAGTTAAAGTCACTTTTGTTAAAGAATACATATTAAATTCTTCCTAAATTAAAAGGGTAAGGCATATGGAATTATTGGAGATACTTTTAATTAGATATACATTCATATATATGACTTCTTTGGAATAAGTGGATGTGAAGCATCTTATCTAAATAAATAAAATAAATCTTTGCATCATTCTGGAACTATTTTGGTTGTTTCATATAAACTGGACTTTGAAATTCAAAACAGGTTTGAATTAGTGACTCATTTAAATAGTTTAAAACAAATTTAAATTAGAAAAGAAAAAAAAAGACAAGGAAACCTGCGCCTGTGCCAAATATCACCTGCCTCGGCCCATCTCTTCTCTCTTCCCCTCAAATGCGCGCCGGCCCAGCTCCCCACTTCCTCACATCACGCGCCGGCCCACTTGTGCCCTGTACAGCTCCGCTCAGTACTGCTAAACCGGGTCCACCTACCAGCCACCATGGCCTCGCGCTCTCTGGTCACTGGGCCACTGACACCGGGTCCCCACTGCCCAGCCCTCAGCCGTGTGCTCGCGCTTTCTTCTCACTGTCGGTGGGACCCCCGCTGTCAGCTCCTCCCTCGCGATAGAGTCTGGCGGCGGAACAAACCTGGCCGCCTTTGCCGCGCGCGCCATGGCCGGATCTCCCGCTGGACTTGGGAATTCCGTTGCTCAAACTCCGACCGCCTCATGCCTATATGAAGAGTCGTGGTCCTCGGTCGATCCTATTTCGCTCTCCCTTTTGTTGGACATACATGGCGCCACCACCGTGACCCATCTCCAGCCACGAGAGCCGCCGTGAATGAATCACGGGTACGCCGTCGGTAGAGACTTGACAGCGGGTCTGGGAGCTTCATCAGTTACCCTGGGGCGTGTTCGATGCGGTGCCGGAGTCGATGGCCAACCTGGTGGCGCGGAATTTATCACCGAAATTCAATCTCCGCCGCGGGACCGCCCCATGCAGTGGTCGGGTCTCCTCTCAGTCCAAATCATCGGTAAGTTGGTCCTATCATGTTCGCCTTGGCCCCAGCTATGTGTAGCGTTTTCTTTTTCGAGTCAAATGCTTGGTGTGCGAGCGCGGGAGATGGGCGTGCCTGCCATGGCCGCCGCCGTGTGGTGTGCGCGTGCTCCACCGCTTGGTGTCGACCGCGGGGAAGACGTCTCTGGGTCATTGGATCACCGTTGGTCGGCTATTGGATGGCCAGATTAAACCATGTGTGTTGCGCCCTCACTGTGTAATATATGCCCTCGATCGGGATCGTTGATTCGTGATCGCGCGGCTCGGAACAGATAGGGCTTCATAAAATCTGGGTCGTTCAGTCGCGATCCAAGGATTCCGAGCCCATACCGGTTCGCGGGTGTGTGGGAGCCGTCGATCTTGATCTGATGGCTGCCGTCTCATACCGCTTTAATAAAAGTCGATCTAATCTCCGCCGCTGATGAGGGATCCAACGACTCACGTGTGCCGACACCCCTTCGGCCTAGTGCATTTTGCAAATAAACCCCTCTGTGTTGGGAAAAATAACCCGCCGTCCACGCCTGGGACTTTCTGAGTCTTAGGAATGTTTGCACCGTAAGCCCCTGGCCTTTTATGAATTTGAGGCCCAGTCCAGAGTCGGCAGTAAATTGAATAATGAGTTAGAAATAGATTTTTAATATGGAAATAAACCCCAGAAACTTGTTTAATTCATAGCAAATGCATATGATCTCCAAATTAGCCCATTCCAGTTCCTATAATTTTGTAATATTATTGTCTATCATTTAGTGCCACTGGTTTTACATAAAAGTCACATTAAAATTGTTATCTTAATTAATCTTGTACTAAGCACATAGAATCTTTGGAAATCCATAACTTAAAATCTATAACTCCAAAATTAATGATTCCTGTTCCTAGAATCTTATTTTAATGTGTAGGTTATTATTATGTATTTTGTTTATATGTTTGGTGTGATGTTAATTTTGCCTATACACTGCTGTTTGTATTGCTACGACTAGCGTGAGGTTACGAGTCACCTGAAGATCATCCTGGTACCTGGAATCTCAAGTCTCAGGCAAGTTGTGCCCTTGATCAGTTCTTTTTACCCACTCATGTTCTAATTAATCATAATGATCTGCATAGGTTAATTTTGAAGGGACCCAATAGGTTACCTTAGTTTGTCTATCTTTATACCTTGTTTACCACTGAACTTTCTGGGTAGTACTTGCTAGTGCTATATGTGGTTTTGGGTATGGAGATACACTATTCATGATTACACATTTGTTATCAGTTGTTATTTATTGTTCATGATAAGATCATTATGTTAATTGGAACATGGAGAACCACCCGGGAAAACAGTGCTACCACAAGGGTTTAATGGGATGCCCTTGGCCGATTAATTAGGAAAGCTAGTGGAAGACTACCTTACCCGAAAGGGGCAAGGGCAGTAGGGGAGTGGTCAGTGTAGGGAGGCCCTCGGGAGGATTTTGCTGCGATGGCAGTCCTGCAAGGGATTCCTGCTAGGGAGGCCCTCGGGAGGATTTTGCCGCGATGGCGGTCCTGCAAGGGATTCCTGCATTGGAACTTCCTATAAACTGTAGCGGGTTTTCTGAAGCTAGTGGAACTTTGTAAAGGCCTCGTAGTGTTACCCTGCCTCGCCTCCTCGGTAGAGGTGTATGGGATTGGCCGTCTCTTGGCAGATGGGTAACATGACTTGTGGGTAAAGATGCGCAACCTCTGCAGAGTGTAAAACTGGTATACTAGCCGTGCTCACGGTCATGAGCGGCTCGGACACTCACATGATTAATTTATGGAACTAAATTCAATTTGTCATATGCATTGCATCGCAGGTGATGTTGTTATTACTTTTGTTCTATTACTTAATTGGGTTGGTATTTACTTATACTTAGTAATTGCTAATAAAATTTTGACCAACTTTAAAAGCAATGCTCAGCTTCAACCATCCTCTTTGGTAAGCCTTACACTTCACGTGAGCTCCCACCTTTGGCGAGTTCATGCACATTATTCCCCACAACTTGTTGAGCTATGAACGTATGTGAGCTCACTCTTGCTGTCTCACACCCCCCCACAGGTCAAGAACAGGTACCACAGGATGAGGCGCATGGAGGATGCTGCGATGTGTTCGCGAGAGGTCTAGGCCGTCGTCTCCCAGTCAACTTTGGTTGCTGGACCGTTGTCTCCTTATAATGTAATTATTTATTTATAGAACTTCTGTTATATAGTAAAGATGTGACATTCGATCCTGTGCCACTATACATCATATGTGTGAGACTTGGTCCCAGCATACCTGGTGTTTATGTTCGCGCCCGGGTCTTGGTGCCCCGAAACCCGGGTGTGACACTTAGACACAATACATTAGTCTCTAAAACAATGTACTAAGTCTGAGAAACATACCTTTATCCTTGATTTGTACTTTGTCCACCTTTTTACACTTAGGCACTTGTGTTGGACACTAAATCACCAAAATACTTAGAAATGGCCCAAGGGCACATTTCCCTTTCAATCTCCCCCTTTTTGGTGATTTATGCCAACACAACATAAAGCAAGTAGAACAAGTACAAAATCAATTCAACTAAGAACTCAAAGTTGTTTTGATTCAAATTTGACATATATGGATCACTCTATGCCACCACTTGGTTTGTTTTTGCAAATCAAACTCAAATTCCTATCTCTAAGTCAAATCCACTTGTAGAGACATAAAGAGAGGTTTTCCAAAGAAATTTTATCAAGGATTTCAAAAACTCCCCCTTTTTCCCATAATCAACACTTCTCCCCACAAGAGGCCAACTTTTGACATAAGAGACAATAAAAGAGTTTTGACAAACCAAAAAGCTCTAATCTACTATTTTCAAAATTTCTCAAGTGGTAGCTGATCCATCTATTGCTTTGGCCTTTATTTTCTCCCCTTTGGCATCAAGCACCAAAACGGGATCAATCTTGGCCCTTAAACCCCATTGCCTCACCAAAATCTTCAAATAAGAGTACAAAGGCAATAAGAGTATAAAGATGAACTTGGAAAAGTTACTCTTTTCATCGGAGTGCAGTGGAAGTCTTGCATGGTCCAAGTCCACCTTTTCCCTTTCAATCCTCCTTTGAGACTAAAACAACCGAACTCAAGAATATGGTTAGTCTCAAAGGGTCAAGTTGTAACACACCTCCCCCCACGTATGTGCATCACTGGCACAAGGACTTGTGAGATCCAGGGAGTGCTTGTACAACTTGAGCACCACAATAAGCAACAAAATGCAGAATGAAACATGATCAAAGGCATAAACACATGTATGCTACAATTCAATCCAAGTTCCGCGAATCTAGGACATTTAGCTCACTACGCAGCCTGCAAAAGTCTTTTCATCTAAAGGCTTAGTGAAGATATCGGCTAGCTGGTTCTCGGTGCTAACATGAAACACTTCGATATCTCCCTTTTGCTGGTGGTCTCTCAAAAAGTGATGCCGGATGTCAATGTGCTTTGTGCGGCTGTGCTCAACAGGATTTTCCGCTATTCGGATAGCACTCTCATTATCACATAGGAGTGGGACTTTGCTCAGATTGTAGCCAAAGTCCCGGAGGGTTTGCCTCATCCAAAGTAGTTGCGCACAACACTGTCCTGCGGCAACATACTCGGCCTCAGCGGTGGATAGGGCAACGGAAGTTTGTTTCTTAGAGTTCCACGACACCAGGGACCTTCCTAAGAATTGGCACGTCCCCGATGTACTCTTCCTATTGACCTTACATCCAGCATAGTCGGAATCTGAATATCCAATCAAGTCAAAGTTAGACCCCTTTGGATACCAGATCCCGAAGCAAGGCGTAGCGACTAAATATCTAAGAATTCGCTTCACAGCCACTAAGTGACACTCCTTAGGATCGGATTGAAATCTAGCACACATGCATACGCTAAGCATAATATCCGGTCGACTAGCACATAAATAAAGCAAAGAACCTATCATGGACCGGTATGCTTTTTGATCAACGGACTTACCACCTTTGTTGAGGTCGGTGTGTCCGTCGGTTCCCATCGGCGTCTTTGCGAGCTTGGCGTCCTTCATCCCAAACCGCTTCAGCAAATCTTGCGTGTACTTCGTTTGGGAGATGAAGGTGCCGTCCTTGAGTTGCTTCACTTGGAACCCAAGGAAGTAGTTCAACTCGCCCATCATCGACATCTCGAATTTCTGCGTCATCACCCTGCTAAACTCCTCACAAGACTTTTGGTTAGTAGAACCAAATATTATGTCATCGATATAAATTTGGCACACAAAAGATCACCATCGCAAGTCTTAGTAAAAAGAGTTGGATCGGCTTTCCCAACCTTGAAAGCATTAGCAATTAAAAGTCTCTAAGGCATTCATACCATGCTCTTGGGGCTTGCTTAAGTCCATAGAGCGCCTTAAAAAGCTTACACACGTGGTCGGGGTACCGTTCATCCTCGAAGCCAGGGGGTTGCTCCACGTACACCTCCTCCTTAATCGGCCCGTTGAGGAAAGTGCTCTTGACATCCATTTGGTACAACCTGAAAGAATGGTGAGCGGCATATGCTAGCAAAATACGAATTGATTCTAGCCTAGCCACAGGAGCAAACATCTCCTCAAAGTCCAAACCTGCGACTTGGGCATAACCTTTTGCCACAAGTTGAGCCTTGTTCCTCGTCACCACCCCGTGCTCGTCCTATTTGTTGCGGAACACCCACTTGGTTCCCACAACATTTTGCTTGGGACAAGGCACCAGTGTCCAAACTTCATTGCGCTTGAAGTTGTTGAGTTCCTCCTGCATGGCCAACACCCAGTCCGGATCTAGCAAGGCTTCTTCTACCCTGAAAGGCTCAATAGAAGAGACAAAGGAGTAATGCTCACAAAAATTAACTAATCTTGAACGAGTAGTTACTCCCTTGCTAATATCACCCAATATCTGGTCGACAGGATGATCCCTTTGGATCGTCGCTCGAACTTGGGTTGGAGGTGCCTGAGGTGCTTCTTCCTTTTCAATTTGAACATCTTGTGCTCCTCCTTGATCATGCGCCTCCACTTGAGGTACCTGTTCATCATCTTGGGTTGGGGGATGCACCATAGTTGAGGAAGACGGTTGATCTTGCTCCAATTGTTCCTCAGGCCGTACATCTCCAATCGCCATGGTGCGAATCGCGGCCGTTGGAACGTCTTCTTCATCTACATCATCAAGATCAACAACTTGCTCTCTTGGAGAGTCATTAGTCTCATCAAATACCACGTCGCTAGAGACTTCAACCAAACCCGATGATTTGTTGAAGACCCTATACACCTTTGTATTTGAATCATAACCTAATAAAAACCCTTCTACAGCTTTGGGAGCAAATTTAGAGGTTCTACCTTTCTTCACAAGAATATAAACTTGCTCCCAAATACACGAAAATAAGACACATTGGGTTTGTTACCAGTTAGCAGCTCGTATGAAGTCTTCTTGAGGAGGCGGTGAAGATAGACCCTGTTGATGGCGTGGCAAGCCGTGTTCACGGCTTCCGACCAAAAACGCTCGGGGGTCTTGTACTCTCCAAGCATAGTCCTCGCCATATCAATGAGCGTCCTATTCTTCCTCTCTACCACACCATTTTGCTGAGGTGTGTAGGGAGCGGAGAACTCGTGCTTGATCCCCTCCTCCTCAAGGAACTCCTCCACTTGAAGATTCTTGAATTCGGACCCGTTGTCGCTCCTTATCTTCTTCACCTTGAGCTCAAACTCATTTTGAGCTCTCCTTAGGAAGCGCTTGAGGGTCCCTTGGGTTTCAGACTTATCCTACAAAAAGAACACCCAAGTGAAGCGGGAAAAGTCATCAACAACAACTAGACCATACTTACTTCCTCCTATGCTCAGATAGGCGACGGGTCCGAAGAGGTCCATATGCAACATCTCCAGAGGTCTTGAAGTGGTCATCATATTCTTGCTGTGATGTGCTCCTCCCACTTGTTTACCTGCTTGACAAGCTGCACAAGGTCTATCTTTTTTGAATTGCACGTTAGTCAAACCTATCACGTGTTCTCCCTTTAGAAGCTTGTGAAGGTTCTTCATCCCCACATGTGCTAAGCGGCGATGCCACAGCCAGCCCATGCTAGTCTTAGCGATTAAGCATGCATCTAGACCGGCCTCCTCTTTTGCAAAATCAACTAAATAAAGTTTGCGTCTAGTACACCCTTAAAAGCTAGTGAACCATCACATCTTCTAAAGACAGACACATACATTTGTAAATAGACAATTATATCCCATATTACATAATTGACTGACAGATAGTAAATTATATCCAAGAGACTCAGAGATA